>JBBDGP010001924.1:1712500-2332500 GCA_037952835.1 Lithobates septentrionalis
AACACAGGTCCAAGGGAGTGGAACCCCGATAAAAAGGGACCCAGTCCTTGAAGGTTTGCTAACGCAGCCCGCCGTGATGGGTGAAGTTTGGATCTGTCTGTTACAGCAGTATCCTGCAGCGAGGATAAGGTAAGGGAAGAAGAATAGGAACTGTAAAAAGTCCACCTATGTTTTTTTTTTCCATGAGGAAAATGTCTGAAAGATTCCCCACATAGCCATGTCAGAATAAGAGATTGTCCTGCCATCACCCCAGCCCTTGTACATACTTGATTTTTTTTTAACAGAGCCTCCCCTTCTACGGGTCTGCACTGGCAGACCCGAATGCCGTTCGCGTGCGTGGACTGCTGTTTGTTTTGAAACGGGGGGGGCGGGTTAGTGGCGAAGGTGCGTGGCCTAGGCGCGGCACCGTGTGCGGGACGTAGCGTCCACATGGAGCACACGTCGCAGGCGCTGGGGACGCAGAGTCTGACAAGGAAGTTGAGCTTGCACCAGAGGCATTTAAAACAGACACTTCTTATTAACAGAAGATCTCTATCAGGCAACTGAAGAGATGGAAGTCTGACACACAGGACACAGGAGCGCTGGGCACGTAAGGGATGCATACAGGCTTTTCCAGCACAGGAAATACATTGTTACTCAGCACAAAGCTGATATTTATAGCAACATTGTATTGCTAGACTATTACTCAGCAAGTAGTGCATTTACTTAGTGCTTCTGCTTTTGTGCTTAGCACTATGGTTCCAAAAAAGACACCACAAAGGTACCAAAAATTCCACTCCCAGGCACTGGGAACTCCAGTCGTGCCTCTACACTGTCATCCTCTCCTGAAATACCAGATATGGCAAGCCAGGGTGAGTCTTTGGAAACAACTGGTGGTGCAACTGCTTCTCACACTTCAGCCCCTGCATACATGACTGAAGATGCATTTTCCTCCGCCCTGCAGGGCCTAGAAGGAAGATTAGCGGCTTTAATCACATCCTCCATCCAAAAGGATAGGAAGCGTGTTAGATCCCCCCACCTCAGACCCTTTACCAAGGGAACAGTGGGTACAGGATGGGGTGTTACCCTCAGGGGATCAGGAGGGAAAACATACCGATTACTCCTCTGCGGAGGAAACAACGATAGATGAACCCTTTTCTGCCTCACAATCTGAGAAATTGCTGGTACAATCTCTTACGGAGATGGTTCATTCCACTTTCATGCTACCCCTAACGGAGTCACCTGAAAGTTTGGTTTCTTCCTTGGGTTCCTTAAAACCTTCACAGCCTTTTCATGCGTTTCCTGTTCATGCATTACTAGAAAAGCTTATTTATGCTGAATGGGATCTCCCGGATAAGCATTTTTTCCCTCCAAAGAGATTCTCAGTTCTCTATCCCATGGAGGAGAAATTCACCAAAAAATGGAACGTACCAGCAGTTGACGCTGTGATTTCCAGTGTGAATAAAAGTCTAACTTGTCCAGTAGACAATGCACAAATGCTTAACGATCCAACAGATAAAAGGTTGGAATTCCTGTTTAAATCCTCTTTTTCCTTGGAGGGGGGCCGTTACTCAGCCTGCAGTCGCTGCAATAGGCATCTGGCAGTCCCTAAAGGACCAGTTTAGACAGGCCCTTAACCCCTTCCCGACCGGCGCACGCCGATGTACGTCGGCAGAATGGCACGGCTGGGCAAATGGACTTACAAGTACGTCCATTTGAATTCCCCGCCGTGCCATTGCGCGCGCCGGCTGGGAGCTCCGTGAGTCGGTCGCGGGTCCCGCGGACTCGATCGCCGCGGGTATACCCGCGATCGCCTCACGGAGAGGACGAACGGGGAGATGTTGATGTAAACAGCATATCCCCGTTCTGCCTAGTGACAAGTGTCACTGATCTCTGCTCCCTGTCATCGGGAGCAGTGATCAGAGAAATTACACTGCTAGCCCATCCCCCCTACAGTTAGTAATCAATCCCCTAGGACATACTTAACCCCTCCCCGCCCCCTAGTGGTTAACCCCTTCACTGCCAGTGTCATTTACACAGTAATCAGTGCATTTTTAATCGCACTGATTGCTGTATAAATGACAATGGTCCCAAAAATGTGTCAAAAATGTCCGACATGTCCGCCATAACGTCGCAGTCACAATAAAAATCGCTGATTGCCACCAATACTAGTAAAAAAAAATTATTAATAAAAATGCCATAAAACTATCCCCTATTTTGTCGCTTATTGCGATTTTTTTTTAACCAAAAATATGTAGAAGAATACGTATCGGCCTAAACTGAGGAAAAAAATGTTTTTTTTATATATTTTTGGGGATATTTATTATAGCAAAATGTAAAAAATAATGCGTTTTTTTTCAAAATTGTCGCTCTTATTTTGTTTATAGCGCAAAAAATACAAATCACAGAGGCGAGCAAATACCACCAAAAGAAAGCTCTATTTGTAGGGAAAAAAGGACGCCAATTTTGTTTGGGAGACACGTCGCACGACCGTGCAATTGTCAGTTAAAGCGACGCAGTGCCGAATCGCAAAAAACGCTCTGGTCAGGAAGGGGGTAAAATCTTCCGGGGCTGAAGCGGTTAAGGAGGTCCCTGCACAACAAGCCCGGTATTTGGCCGAACTACCAAAAGCATTATGTTTTGCCATAGACGCCATGAAAGACTCTATTCACCAGGCGTCCCGCCTTGCGCTTGTGCTAGTACACATGCGTAGGATCCTGTGGTTAAAAAATTGGTCAGCTGAAGCATCTTGCAAAAGGCTCCTGACTGGTTTTCCTTTTCATGGGGATCAGCTATTTGGGGATGATTTGGACAAATACATCCAAATGATTTCTAGTGGGAAAAGTACTGTTTTGCCAGTCAAAAGAAAGTATAAATGCCCTTCATTTAAGAGGACTCTTTCCCCTGCGCCAGGGGCATCCGCCTCTAGGCAGTGGTGACGGCCTCTGCTATCAGACTCTAGAGGAAAACCTCAGGGTCAGGCACAGAAGAAGGCCTGGGGCTGGAAACCTACAAAGCAGAATTCCAAAGCCTCATTATGAAGGGGCGCCCCCCCTCGCCAGAGTGGGGGGAAGACTTCTGCAATACTCAGAAATCTGGCAAGAGGATATTCAGGACAGATGGGTCATCTCCACGGTGTCTCTAGGATACAAACTAGAATTTCGGGAGTTTCCACCGTCTCGTTTTCTGAGATCAGACGTTCCCAAAGATCCAGGGAAAAGGCAATCTCTGTTTGGGGCACTAGACCGATTACTGACTCTGGGGGTGATCATACAAATACCCACAGAAGAGCAAGGTTTGGGGTTTTATTCAAAACTCTTTACGGTACCGAAACCGAATGGAGATGTCAGACCCATTCTAGCTCGAAAGAATCTAAATCAGTTCCTGAAGATCTGCTCCTTTCGCATGAAGTCAATCAGGTCAGTGGTTTCTATCCTACAAGGAGGAGAACTTCTGGCGTCTATCGACATCAGGGATGCATATCTGCATGTCCCTATATTTCCCGCTCACCAAAGGTTTTTCCAGTTCGAGGTAGAACAGCAGCATTTTCAGTTTGTAGCCTTGCCCTTCTGCCTAGCTACAGCACCCCAGGTGTTCACATAAGTGCTGGCCCCACCTCTAGCCGGGTTAAGGGCACAGGGCATAACAGTCTTGGCGTACCTAGACGATCTATTGCTAATAGAACAGTCAGTGGCTTGTTTGGAGCAAAGTGTACGCATTACAACCAGTTACATGGAAAGTCTAGGTTGGATTCTCAACCTAGAGAAGTCTTCCTTAAAACCGCTAAAAAGGCTGGAGTACTTGGGCCTAATCATAGACACAGCCCAGAAAAAGGTGTTCTTGCCTCAGGCAAAAATCAACTCTATAAGAGAGCTGGTGCGGATGGTCAGGTCAAAAGGAGATCCCTCCATTCGCCTTTGCATGAGGTTGTTAGGAAAGATGGTGGGTTCATTTGAAGCGGTTCCCTATGCCCAGTTCCATTCGAGACTATTGCAAAACAGTATCCTGTCTGCTTGGAAAAAAACGATTCAAGCCTTAGACTTGCCAATGCGGCTGTCCCCAAGGGTGTCCCAAAGCCTCAGCTGGTGGTTACTAACCCAGAATCTGCTGAAAGGAAAATCCTTCAGACCAGTTATTTCCAAAGGTGGTAACGACAGACGCTAGCCTTTCAGGCTGGGGAGCAGTGCTAGAGAAGACAACTGTCCAGGGACAGTGGTCAAGAACCAAAAAAGCCTTACCCATCAACATCCTAGAGATTCGGGCAGTGCGTCTGGCTCTGAAGGCCTGGACTTTCAGGTTATGGGATTGTCCTGTCAGGATCCAATCCAACAATGCCACAGCTGTGGCCTATATCAATCACCAAGGGGGCACCAAGAGTCTCGCAGCGCAGACAGAGGTGAACCATATTCTAACTTGGGCAGAAAGGAATATTCCGTGCCTGTTGGCAGTCTTTATTCCGGAAGTAGAAAATTGGCAGGCGCACTACCTGAGTCGCCAGCAGTTATTGGTCCCTTCACCCCAATATTTTTTGGGCTCTTTGCCAAAGATGGGGGACTCCGGACGTAGATCTTCTGGCGTCCAGATTCAACATGAAGTAATGCCGCGTACACACGAGCGGACTTTACGGCGGACTTTGCCCGGCGGACTGGATTTCGTCGGACAATTCGATGTGTGTGGGCTCCAGCGGACTTTGTTTTCTCAAAAGTTGGACGGACTTAGATTTGAAACTTGTTTAAAATTTATCCGTTGAAATCGAGTCCGGTCGAAAAGTCCGCCGTCTGTATGCTAGTTCGACGGACAAAAAGCCACGCTAGGGCAGCTATTGGCTACTGGCTATGAACTTCCTTGTTTTAGTTCGGTCGTACGTCATCACGTACGAATTCGACGGACTTTGGTGGATTGTGTGTAGGCAAGTCCGTTCATTCAGAAAGTCCGTCGGAAAGTACGTCGAAAAGTCCGCTGGGCAAAGTCCGCCGTAAAGTCCGCTCGTGTGTACGCGGCATTAGTCAACTTTGTGTCCAGGACAAGAAATCCACTCGCATGCGGAACAGATGCGTTGGTAACCCCGTGGGATCAGTTCTCACTGATCCATGTATTCCTCCCTATTCAGTTGCTGCCACGACTTCTTTGCAGGATCAAGCTGGAAAGAAAACCGGTAATTCTGGTAGCCCCAGCATGGCCCAGAAGGTCCTGGTATGCAGAAATTGTAAAGATGGCGGTGGAGGATCAATGGTCCCTTTCACTATGGCCAGACCTACTTTCACAGGGGCCGATATTCCATCCTGCCTTACGAACGCTAAGTTTAACAGCTTGGCTATTGAAACCCACATTCTCAAGAAATGTGGGCTTTCCGGGTCAGTTATCTCTACCTTGATTAATGCAAGGAAGCCAGCTTCCAGAACTATATATTATAGAGTCTGGAGGGCTTATGTTTCCTGGTGTGAATCCAAGGGTTGGCACCCTCGGAAGTATATCATAGGCAGAATTCTTGCCTTTCTATAATTAGGGGTAGAGATGAAATTGTCCTTGAGTACTATTAAGGGCCAAGTCTCAGCTTTTTCGATCTTATTTCAAAGACCGCTTGCTTCACAATCTTTAGTCCGGGGTTTTATGCAAGGGGTGATGCGGCTTAATCCGCCAGTTAAATCACCTTTGAGACCTTGGGCCTTGAACTTAGTTTTGTCAGTGTTACAAAAACCAGCCATTTGAACCAATACAGCATATTCCCTTAGTCTTTCTGACAAGGAAGTTAGTGTTCTTGGTTGCTATATCTTCAGCAAGGAGGGTTTCGGAATTGGCTGCTCTTTCTTGTAAAGAGCCATACTTGATTATTCACGAGGACAGAGTGGTGTTGCGCCCTCGTCCTGGTTTTCTACCGAAAGTGGTCTCAGGTTTTCACCTGAACCAAGATATTGTCCTGCCATCGTTTTATCCAAAACCATGTTCCAGGGAAGAGAAGTCACTACATTTCTTGATGTAGTGAGAGCGGTCAAAGTCTATTTAAAAACGTCTGCTCAGATCCGGAAGACCGATGTCTTATTTGTACTACCAGAGGGTCCTAAGAAAGGACAGGCAGCGTCAAAATCCACTGTCGCTAAGTGGATTCGGCAAGTTATATTTCAGACTTATGATTTAAAGGGTAAGATTCCACCTTTTCAAGTCAAAGCGCACTCTACCAGGTCGGTTAGTGCTTCTTGGATAGTGCGTCACCAGGCCTCCATGGCTCAGATCTGCAAGGCCACAACTTGGTCTTCAGTACATACATTCACCAAGTTTTATCAGGTGAATGTAAGAAGGCATGAGGATATCGCCTTTGGGCGCAGTGTGCTGCAGGCAGCAGTATAGGTCCTCAAGTCTGGGGGTGCCCTACAGGTTGTGTCTCCCTCCCCTCAAATAGCATTGCTATGGGCCGTCCCACATAATGATTACTATGGTGCTCTGTGTCCCGTGATGTACGATAAAGAAAATAGGATTTTATAACAGCTTACCTGTAAAAGCCTTGTCCCGCCCCTCTTTCTGGGGTTTAAGTATATTGCTTTGCTACAAAAACTGAGGTACTCCTGGTAGGAGGAGGGGTTATATAGGGAGTAAACTTCCTTTATTGGGTATACCAGTGTCCATCACCTGAAGGTGCCTGTATACCCACGTAGTGATTACTATGGTGCTCTGTGTCCCGTGATGTACTCCAAGAAAAGGATTTTTAAAGTGAAGCTCCCCTCAAAAGGGGAAGTTGCACTTGTTCGCCAACCCCCCCTCGCTGCAACATTTGGCATTTCTGGGGGGGGGGGGAGCGGGTACCTGGTTTTAACAGGTACCCACTCCCACTTCCAGCTCAGATCACTGCAGCAAAGTTTGACCTCCTTCCCTTGCAGTCTTCTGGGACACATCACACATCCTAAAAGACTACAGGACCAGTCACAAGACGCAGCGTGGCCCACGTATGTGCAGTAGGAAACTGGATGTGAAGCCATAAGGCTTCATTTCCTGTTCCCCTTACTTGCTATGCCGACGCCTGCACCCAAAGCTAATTGAAGAATTGGCTTGGCTGAGGACATCACTGGATCACTGGACAGGTAGGTGTCCTTATATTAAAAGTCAGCAGCTACACTATTTGTAGCTGCTGACATTTAAGTTTTTGGGGGGAGACTAGAGCTCCTCTAACCTCTTCCCCATCAGCCTCAGGGTGAGTTTAACTCTTTCGCTGCCATAGCCTTTTTTATGCACATGTTTAAAAAATAATTTTAGCCCTGAAGATTACATAAAACCCCTGAATATATATTTTTTGAAAGCAGACACCATAGAGAATAAAATACAGTAAAACCTTGGTTTACGAGCATAATTAGTTCCAGAAACATGGTTGTAATCCAAAGCACTTGTATATCAAAGCATTTTTTTTACAGGGTATAAAAGAGAAGAGAGGCACCTCTAATGCCCTGTACACACGGTCGGACATTGATCAGACATTCCGACAACAAAATCCATGGATTTTTTCCGACGGATGTTGGCTCAAACTTGTCTTGCATACACACGGTCACACAAAGTTGTCGGAAAATCCGATCGTTCTAAACGCGGTGACATAAAACACGTACATCAGGACTATAAACGGGGCAGTAGCCAATAGCTTTCATCTCTTAATTTATTCTGAGCATGCGTGGCACTTTGTGCGTCGGATTTGTGTACACACGATCTGAATTTTCCGACAACGGATTTTGTGGTCGGAAAATTTTATAGCAAGCTCTCAAACTTTGTGTGTCGGAAATTCCTATGGAAAATGTGTGATGGAGCCTACACACGGTCGGAATTTCCGAAAACAAGGTCCTATCACACATTTTCCATCGGAAAATCCTATCGTGTGTTCAAGGCATAAGTGTAGTAATAAGTTGCTAAATGTTGTACCTTCATTAAATGTAACCATATTGCTACACTTAGAGGCTCCTCTCTTCTTTTTTATACTCAGTTGTGACGTGACGCTACTCTTATATCAAGACATCGCTTGTATATCAAGGCAAAATTTATTAAAACATTTTGCTTGTTTTGCAAAACGCTCTCAAACCAAGTTACTCTCAAACCAAGGTTTTACTGTAGTTCTAATTTTTTATGTTACACAGTATTAGGGCAACAGTTTAGGAAACACAACATTTCAGGAAAAAAAATCACAAAACCATTTTGGGGCACACATACACAAATTACCCAAATTTTAGTAAAATATAAAAAATGAAGTTGTGTCAAGTAAATAGATATCCAACATGACAAGCCTTAAAATTGCGTGCATCCGTGAAATGGTGACAAACTTCAGTACCCTATATTTCAATATTAACTATTGTAGTGCAAGGGTTTGCCTGATTGCTTACAAATTGCAAGTTTAGGTTTGACCTCATATTATGTGGTTTTGGTAAATCTAAAGGAAAATTGTACAAGAAAATTGTATAATGTATGGCCAACCTTAGAGCTTTGGAGAGAGACAAGTAAACACTACAGATATATGTGCTTTGTTCAGCTTTTATGACTGAGGTTCACAATCACTTTAAAGCAGAGTTCCGACGAAAAAAATAATAATTAAAAGTCAGCAGCTACAATATTGCAGCTGCTGACTTTTAAAATATGGACACTTACCTGTCCAGGCCGCCTGCGATGTCCTCACCGGACGCCGATCTGTCCCTCAGCTCTGGGTGCAGGCGTTGGCATCTTCAGTAAGGGAATCAGGAAGTGAAGCCTTGCAGCTTCACAGCCTGGTTCCCGACTGCGTATGCGGACTGGTCCCTGCTGTCTTCTGGTATCTGTGTGTCTCCCAGAAGACAGCGGGGGGGATGGAGGAGGGGCTGGACATGGAGTAGATCACCTCGGATTCTGCGGCGATCTATCGCCGGAAGTGGGAGCAATCACCTGTATTAGACAGGTATCTGCCCCCCCCCCCCCCCGAAAGGTGCCAAATGTAACACTGGAGAGGGGGAGGAACCGGATAAGCGGAAGTTCCATTTTTGGGTGGAACTTCGCTTTAAGTGACTGAGACCAACGTCAACATAACGTAACAATCAGCACAAATATGGCACAGAGGAAAAAAATTAAAAAACTGTAAGAACTCCCAGCAGTTGCAGGCTCAAGCATCCACTTGGGCAGCTTTGCTAATTAGGTCCAGTTAAGGGTATGAAAAAAAATCGATCCAAGGTGTGGGCTTAACAGATTCCAGGAGGTCTGCAAATTGTTTTTAAATAAAGGTAGTAAGAGTACTGGCTGGAATTCAAAGGTACCGTCAGTACCACCTTTTACAGAAACTATTGGAGAATATAAGAGAGTGACATAAAACGATAGAGGAACTAGAGTGCCTCTGAGAGGCGCAGCTCTTCAAATGGGGTCAGGTCTCTACAGGGTCATAGAGACCTGACCCCAAGCTCATCATAGAAGTGTCGGAGTTGAAAGTAGTAAAACCACCAGCCTCGACATGAGTGGGATGGAGGTATGATAGCTTATAGAGGTTTCAATCCGGTCTGATCAGTTGCTTGCCTGATAGGAGATGAATTGGGTGGTTGCCAACACAGAAAGCCTTTGGTGTTCATATCTGGTGGGAATCCCGGGTTCCCCAATATTGGAGTCAAGGGATGGGGGCATGAGGAGACACCATAGAGTCTTACCCCAACATTTGCATTTATGTTCATATGTGGGGGTGGGGTCCAGGGGCATTGCTAGACCTACTAAAGATCTGGGGCTAGAGCCCATAGCAGCGAAGTAAAGAAAGACATACGCTTGGGCGGGCATACACATGTATATAATAAAAATGTGTGTGTGTATATGTTTATCTATCTATCTATCTATCTATCTATCTATCTATCTATCTATCTATCTATCTATCTATCTATCTATCTATCTCTGTATACAAGAGGTGATGCAGAGGCTGCGGACATGGTACAAGAGATGTCAGAGGCTGCGGGCATGGTACAGACCACCCCCCTCCATCAGTACAGACCCCCTCTCAGTACAGACCACCCCTCCCTTAGTATAGACCTCCCCCCATCAGTATAGACACCCCCTCAGTGCAGCCACCCCCCCCCTCAGTGCAGACCCCCCATCAGTATAGACCCTCCTCAGTGCAGACCCCCATCAGTAGACACCTCTCCTCAGTGCAGACCCCCCAATCAGTATATACACCCCCCTCCGTGCAGACCCCCCATTAGTATAGACACCCCCCCTCAGTGCAGACCCCCCATAAGTATAGACACCCCCTTCAGTGCAGACCCCCCATCAGTATAGGCGCCCCTCTCCCCTCCCATAGCCCCCTGCACATGTCCACCTACATACTGTATAGTAAAAATGTACAGACCTCAGAACAGCGCTGACGGATATACTGTACACAGTGGTGTGTCCCTCGTGATCCTCCTCCTCCTGTGTGGATGTAAACAGAGAGGAGGGGAAGGTGGCCCCCACCCCCCCAGCAAAACCACTGCCTCGGGCTCCCACTGTGTCACTCAGGTTACGTGACATCACTGGTTGCTAGACCCTGCAACCAGTGCAGTGGCAGAACAAAGTAAAATGGCTGAGATGTTAGTTATCTACATGGCGCCCACATCCGCCACTGATGGCATCGCTTCCCCCAGTGAGAGACTCGGGGCTATGGGCCCCAGATTCGGGGCTATAGCCCCAATAGCCACCCCCTAGCAACGCCTCTGGTGGGGTCTATCAAAAATTAAGGAGGGGGGGTATTTTAAGTGCTTGAATGTAACTTACATTTTTCACACTTTTTAAAAATGTCTCCCCTGCCCTTCAATGAAACTGATGAAATGCAATGAAACTGGGGAAAGGGAAAGGGGACCCGGAAGTGGCGCTTTAAACGCTGTTTCCAGGTCAGCAAGAAGAAAGTGAGGAAAGCAGACAGATGTTCGCTACAGTGTTAATTTTGTCGACTAAAATGACTAAAACATTTTATTCGATTAAATGAATACTATTTTAGTCGACTAAAATATAACTAAAACTAAAACAATTGAGATGACTAAAATACGACTAAAACTAAAATGCCATTTTAGTCAAAAGGCTAAGACTAAAACTAAATTGAAATTCGACTTGAAAATTAACACTGGTCTGTAGTGTATGTTCATACCTCAATACCTTTAAATAATATGTAAGATTTTTCGCCACAGCAGTATACAGTGGGGCAAAAAAGTATTTAGTCAGCCACCAATTGTGCAAGTTCTCCCACTTAAAAAGATGAGAGAGGCCTGTAATTATCATCATAGGTATATCTCAACTATGAGAGACAAAATGTGGAAACAAATCCAGACAATCACATTGTCTTATTTTTGAAAGAATTTATTTGCAAATTATGGTGGAAAATAAGTATTTTGTCAATATCAAAAGTTCATCTCAATACTTTGTTATATATCCTTTGTTGGCAATGACAGAAGTCAAACGTTTTCTGTCAGTCTTCACAAGGTTGTCACACACTGTTGCTGGTATGTTGGCCCATTCCTCCATGCAGATCTCCTCTAGAGCGGTGATGTTTTGGGACTGTTGCTGGGCAACACGGACTTTCAACTCCCTCCAAAGGTTTTCTATGGGGTTGAGATCTGAAGACTGGCTAGGCCACTCCAGGACCTTGAAATGCTTCTTACAAAGCCACTCCTTCGTTGCCCGGGTGGTGTGTTTGGGATCATTGTCATGCTGAAAGACCCAGCCACGTTTCTTCTTCAATGCCCTTGCTGATGGGAGGAGGTTTACACTCAAAATCTCACGATACATGGCCCCATTCATCCTCTTCTGGATCATCCAAATGCTCTCTAGCAAATCTCAGACGGGCCCGGACATGTACTGGCTTAACCACTTAAGGACCGCCTCACGCCGATGTACGTCGGCAAGGCGGCACGGGCAGGCAAAATCACGTACATATACGTGATCTGCCTCCCGCGGGTGGGGGGTCCGATGGCAGTGCCCGAGGCGGTCCTCTTTTGTCCCCCGGCGATCGGAGGTGAGGGGAGGCCATCCGTTCGTGGCCCCCCCCCTCGCGATCGCCGCCGGCCAATGGGAACATTCCTTTGCTGCTGTATGCTAAACAGCAGCAAAGGAAATGATGTCATCTCTCCTCGGCTCGGTATTTTCCGTTCCGGCGCCGAGGAGAGAAGACATCAATGTGAGAGCACAAACACTACACACACAGTAGAACATGCCAGGCACACAAAACACCCCCGATCCCCCCCCCCCCCCCCCCGATCACCCCCCCCCCTGTCACAAACTGACACCAAGCAGTTTTTTTTTTTTTTCTGATTATTGCATGGTGTCAGTTTGTGACAGTTACTGTGTTAGGACAGTTAGGGTTAGCCCCCTTTAGGTCTAGGGTACCCCCCTAACCCCCCTAATAAAGTTTTAACCCCTTGATCACCCCCCGTCACCAGTGTCACTAAGCGATCATTTTTCTGATCGCTGTATTAGTGTCGCTGGTGACGCTAGTTAGGGAGGTAAATATTTAGGTTCGCCGTCAGCGTTTTATAGCGACAGGGACCCCATATACTACCTAATAAAGGTTTTAACCCCTTGATTGCCCCCTAGTTAACCCTTTCACCACTGATCACCGTATAAGTGTTACGGGTGACGCTGGTTAGTTCGTTTATCTTTTATAGTGTCAGGGCACGCGCCGTTTATTACCGAATAAAGGTTTGGCCCCCTGATCGCCCGGCGGTGATATGCGTCGCCCCAGGCAGCGTCAGATTAGCGCCAGTACCGCTAACACCCACGCACGCAGCATACGCCTCCCTTAGTGGTATAGTATCTGAACGGATCAATATCTGATCCGATCAGATCTATACTAGCGTCCCCAGCAGTTTAGGGTTCCCAAAAACGCAGTGTTAGCGGGATCAGCCCAGATACCTGCTAGCACCTGCGTTTTGCCCCTCCGCCTGGCCCAGCCCAGCCCACCCAAGTGCAGTATCAATCGATCACTGTCACTTACAAAACACTAAACGCATAACTGCAGCGTTCGCAGAGTCAGGCCT
The DNA here is from genome assembly GCA_037952835.1 of Lithobates septentrionalis. Classification (NCBI taxonomy): domain Eukaryota; kingdom Metazoa; phylum Chordata; class Amphibia; order Anura; family Ranidae; genus Lithobates; species Lithobates septentrionalis. The sequence continues at coordinate 1,725,454 of JBBDGP010001924.1, forward strand.
GATCCCTGCGATCGCTAACAGTTTTTTTGGTAGCGTTTTGGTGAACTGGCAAGCACCAGCGGCCTAGTACACCCCGGTCGTAGTCAAACCAGCACTGCAGTAACACTTGGTGACTTGGCGAGTCCCATAAATGCAGTTCAAGCTGGTGAGGTGGCAAGCACAAGTAGTGCCCCGCTGCCACCAAAAAGACAAACACAGGCCCGTCGTGCCCATAGTGCCCTTCCTGCTGCATTCGCCAATCCTAATTGGGAACCCACCACTTCTGCAGCGCCCATACTTCCCCCATTCACATCCCCAACCAAATGCAGTCGGCTGCATGAGAGGCATTTTCTTTATGTCCTCCCGAGTACCCCTACCCAACGAACCCCCCCAAAAAAGATGTCGTGTCTGCAGCAAGCGCGGATATAGGCGTGACACCCGCTATTATTGTCCCTCCTGTCCTGACAATCCTGGTCTTTGCATTGGTGAATGTTTTGAACGCTACCATTCACTAGTTGAGTATTAGCATAGGGTACAGCACTGCACAGACTAGGCACACTTTCACAGGGTCTCCCAAGATGCCATCGCATTTTGAGAGACCCGAACCTGGAACCGGTTACAGTTATAAAAGTTAGTTACAAAAAAAGTGTAAAAAAAAAATAAATATATAGAATAAAATAAAAATAGTTGTCGTTTTATTGTTCTCTCTCTCTCTATTCTCTCTCTATTGTTCTGCTCTTTTTTACTGTATTCTATTCTGCAATGTTTTATTGTTATTATGTTTTATCATGTTTGTTTTTCAAGTATGCAATTTTTTATACTTTACTGTTTACTGTGTTTTATTGTTAACCATTTTTTTGTCTTCAGGTACGCCATTCACGACTTTGAGTGGTTATACCAGAATGATGCCTGCAGGTTTAGGTATCATCTTGGTATCATTCTTTTCAGCCAGCGGTCGGCTTTCATGTAAAAGCAATCCTAGCGGCTAATTAGCCTCTAGACTGCTTTTACAAGCCCCCCCACCGTCTTCCGTGTTTTTCTCTGGCTCTCCTGTCTCAACATGGAACCTGAGAATGCAGCCGGTGATTCAGCCAGCTGACCATAGAGCTGATCAGAGATCAGAGTGGCTCCAAACATCTCTATGGCCTAAGAAACCGGAAGCTACGAGCATTTCATGACTTAGATTTCGCCAGATGTAAACAGCGCCATTGGGAAATTGGGAAAGCATTTTATCACACCGATCTTGGGCAGAGGAGAGATCTAGGGTCTAATAGACCCCAATTTTTTCAAAAAAGAGTACCTGTCACTACCTATTGCTATCATAGGGGATATTTACATTCCCCGAGATAACAATAAAAATGATTAAAAAAAAAAATGAAAGGAACAGTTTAAAAATAAGATAAAAAAGCAAAAAAATAATAAAGAAAAAAAAAAAAAAGCACCCCTGTCGCCCCCTGCTCTCGCGCTAAGGCGAACGCAAGCGGCGGTCTGTCGTCAAACGTAAACAGCAACTGCACCATGCATGTGAGGTATTACCGCGAAGGTCAGATCGAGGGCAGTAATTTTTGCAGTAGACCTCCTCTGTAAATCTAAAGTGGTAACCTGTAAAGGCTTTTAAAGGCTTTTAAAAATGTATTTATTTTGTTGCCACTGCACGTTTGTGCGCAATTGTAAAGCATGTCATGTTTGGTATCCATGTACTCGGCCTAAGATCATCTTTTTTTATTTCATCAAACATTTGGGCAATATAGTGTGTTTTAGTGCATTAAAATTTAAAAAAGTGTGTTTTTTCCCTAAAAAATGCGTTTGAAAAATCGCTGCGCAAATACTGTGTGAAAAAAAAAAATGAAACACCCACCATTTTAATCTGTAGGGCATTTGCTTAAAAAAAAATATATAATGTTTGGGGGTTCAAAGTAATTTTCTTGCAAAAAAAAAAAACTTTTTCATGTAAACAAAAAGTTTCAGAAAGGGCTTTGTCTTCAAGTGATTAGAAGAGTGAGTAACATAAGCTTCTAAATGTTGTGCATAAAATGCCAGGACAGTTCAAAACCCCCCCAAATGACCCCATTTCGGAAAGTAGACACCCCAAGCTATTTGCTGAGAGTCATGTCGAGTCCATGGAATATTTTATATTGTGACACAAGTTGCGGGAAAGAGACAAATTATTTTTTTTTTTTTTTTTTTTTTGCACAAAGTTGTCACTAAATGATATATTGCTCAAACATGCCATGGGAATATGTGAAATTACACCCCAAAATACATTCTGCTGCTTCTCCTGAGTACGGGGATACCACATGTGTGAGACTTTTTGGGAGCCTAGCTGCGTACGGGACCCCGAAATCCAAGCACCGCCTTAAGGCTTTCTAAGGGCGTGAATTTTTGATTTCACTCTTCACTGCCTATCACAGTTTTGGAGGCCATGGAATGCCCAGGTGGCACAAACCCCCCCCCAAATGATCCCATTTTGGAAAGTAGACACCCCAAGCTATTTGCTGAGAGGTATAGCGAGTATTTTGCAGACCTCACTTTTTGTCACAAAGTTTTGAAAATTGAAAAAAGAAAAAAAAATGTTTTTTCTTGTCTTTCTTCATTTTCAAAAACAAATGAGAGCTGCAAAATACTCACCATGCCTCTCAGCAAATAGCTTGGGGTGTCTACTTTCCAAAATGGGGTCATTTGGGGGGGTTTTATGCCACCTGGGCATTCCATGGCCTCCGAAACTGTGATAGGCAGTGAAGAGTGTAATCAAAAATTTACACCCTTAGAAATCATGAAGGCGGTGATTGGTTTTCGGGGCCCCGTACGCGGCTAGGCTCCCAAAAAGTCCCACACATGTGGTATCCCCATACTCAGGAGAAGCAGCTAAATGTATTTTGGGGTGCAATTCCACATATGCCCATGGCCTGTGTGAGCAATATATCATTTAGTGACAACTTTGTGCAAAAAAAAAAAAATGTGTCACTTTCCCGCAACTTGTGTCAAAATATAAAATATTCCATGGACTCAATATGCCTCTCAGCAAATAGCTTGGGGTGTCTATTTTCCAAAATGGGGTCATTTGGGGGGGGGTTTTGTGCCACCTGGGCATTCCATGGCCTCCGAAACTGTGATAGGCAGTGAAGAGTAAAATCAAAAATTTACACCCTTAGAAATCCTGAAGGCGGTGATTGGATTTCGGGCCCCGTACGCGGCTAGGCTCCCAAAAAGTCCCACACATGTGGTATCCCCATACTCAGGAGAAGCAGCTGAATGTATTTTGGGGTGCAATTCCACATAGGCCCATGGCCTGTGTGAGCAATATATCATTTAGTGACAACTTTTTGTAAATATTTTCTTTTTGTTTTTTTTTGTCATTATTCAATCACTTGGGACAAAAAAAAAAATATTCAATGGGTTCAACATACCTCTCAGCAATTTCCTTGGGGTGTCTACTTTCCAAAATGGGGTCATTTGGGGGGGTTTTGTACTGCCCTGCCATTTTAGCACCTCAAGAAATGACATAGGCAGTCATAAACTAAAAGCTGTGTAAATTCCAGAAAATGTACCCTAGTTTGTAGACGCTATAACTTTTGTGCAAACCAATAAATATACGCTTATTGACATTTTTTTTACCAAAGACATGTGGCAGAATACATTTTGGCCTAAATGTATGACTAAAATTGAGTTTATTGGATTTTTTTATAACAAAAAGTAGAAAATATCATTTTTTTTCAAAATTTTCGGTCTTTTTCCATTTATAGCGCAAAAAAGAAAAACCGCAGAGTTGATCAAATACCATCAAAAGAAAGCTCTATTTGTGGGAAGAAAAGGACGCAAATTTCGTTTGGGTACAGCATTGCACGACCGCGCAATTAGCAGTTAAAGCAACGCAGTGCCAAATTGGAAAAAGACCTCTGGTCCTTAGGCAGCATAATGGTCCGGGGCTAAAGTGGTTAAGCAGGGGGACACGTCTGACACTGCAGGATCTGAGTCCCTGGCGGCGTAGTGTGTTACTGATGGTAGCCTTTGTTACTGTCAGGCTCCTACTTACCAGACCGGCGAGTCCTGTCGGGCAGAGGGTAGGCTCCCTTACCTTCCGACTATCGGCCCCCTGGTAGAGTAAACAGAAGGCACGAAAGTACGGAGTGGTATGAAGGTCTGTATTGTAGTCCAGGTATTGCAGTCCGGATGTTGCAGGGTTAATAGATGGGCAGGCTGGAGTAGGCTGGAGCACAGGCACTGGGCTGAGCAGGCTAGTATGGGCAACAGGCAGGAAGTCTGCAGACAGGCTGATAGGATCCTGGGGAGCAGGCAGACGGATGGTCAGGAGACAGGCCGGGTTCGGTAACAGGCAGTCGGCAAAGGTACAGTGGAACAGACAAGCAGGGATCGGTACTGGCAGAGTTCAGAGAGAGGTCGGGGGACAAGGCCGGGTCAGCAGGTATTTCAGGAACAGACAAGGTACAAGATCAGGCTCTGGGACGACTAGCTGTTGATTAGGCAGCACTGGTCACAAGGGCACTCCGGCTTAAATGGATCTTTTGGCGCCAAACGACGTGCACACGCCCGCCAACGCCCCCGCGCGCGCCCCCGCACACCGGCGTGCACAGCGGAACGATCCTGGACACCCACGCCGGCGCCGCGAGGAGCACGCACGGCGAGGTCCGCAGGAACGCGAGCGCCAACGCGCGCCGACGCGCCCTGTCGCACACTGCCGCGAGCGCCCCGCCTGCCGAGGTAAGCCCCCTGACAGTGCCCCCCCCTCAAGGGCAGCCTCCGGATGCCCAGCTGGGCCAACCTGGGTGCATGGGAGTTCTTGAAGGCTCGTAACAGTTCGTTGGCATGGAGGTTACTTTCGGGTTCCCAAGAGTTATCCTCGGGTCCATACCCCTTCCACTTAATGAGGTACTGGCGCTGATTCTGCCTCTTCCTACAATCCAGGATTGCCTCGACTTCGAACTCCTCCTCATTGTCGACCAAGACAGACTCCGGTGGCTTGGCCTTACGGTCAGGAAAGGGGTCGGGGATAACTGGTTTCAATAACGACACGTGAAAGACCGGGTGAATTCTAAGGGACTCTGGCAGACTAAGTTCAAAAGCAACATCATTCACCTTTCTTTTCACCCGAAACGGGCCCAGGAACTTAGGTCCCAACTTCCTGGAGGGACAAGCCAACCTTAGGTTAGTTGTGGAGAGCCACACTTGGTTGCCAGGCTCAAGGACGAGTTCTCCTCGCCTTTTCTTGTCGAACATCTTCTTGAAGGAGGCCTGGGATTGGGCCATGGTTTCCTGCAAGATTTTACAGTTACTAGAGAAGAACTCCATTGTTTCCGTTACTGCGGGTAGGGTACATTCCGGGATAGAACTGGGAAGGAAAGAAGGATTGAATCCATAATTTGCGAAGAAAGGAGTCTGGTTGATGGCAGAGTGTAGGGAGTTGTTATACGAGAATTCAGCGACTGGTAACAAGGACACCCAGTCATCTTGCGTAAATACAGAAAAACAACGGAGGTATTGCTCCAGCGTCTGGTTAGTTCTTTCTGTCTGGCCGTTCGTCTGAGGGTGGTAGGCCGAGGAGAATGCTAATTCAATTTCCAGGGCGGCACACAGTGCTCTCCAGAACCGGGAGGTAAATTGGACACCCCGATCGGATACAATATTCGCGGGTACCCCATGTAACCTCACTATTTCTTTGACGAATATCTTCGCCGTTTCTACGGCTGTGGGAGTACCCTTCATAGGGAGAAAGTGTGCCATCTTGGATAGCCTATCGATCACCACAAAGATGGTTGAGAAACCTTCAGAAGGGGGTAGCTCCACAATGAAGTCCATTGATAACATTCTCCAAGGTCTGTCAGGAATCGGTAAGGGTCTCAATAAGCCCCAGGCCCTTGAGCGGTTGCATTTATTCCGGGCACAAGTGTGGCAAGAACCCACATACCTTTTACAGTCTTCCAGGAGACGTGGCCACCAAAAGGTGCGTAGCACCAATTCCGAGGTTTTCCGGGCTCCGAAGTGACCCGCCAGCTTGTGGTCGTGACATAGTTCTAGTACCAGCACCCTAAGTTTTTCAGGTACAAAAATCTTGCCTTCATGCCAGAGCAACCCGTCACTTAAACTGGTTCCGGTAGGTAGAGAAATTTCAGAGGAGGCCTGTTTAATCCTGGAAATTAAATCTCCCTGGAGGAGTAGGAAATTTCCCGCTGGCAAAATAGTATCAGGAGGAGTACTTTCCTTGGAATCGTGAAACATTCGTGATAAAGCATCAGGTTTTCCATTCTTGGATCCGGGTCTGTACGTAATATGGAAGGAGAAGCGGGGAAAAAAAAGTGCCCATCTAGCCTGTCGTGGTTTAAGTCGCTTGGCTGCCCTTAGGTATTCCAAGTTCTTGTGATCGGTAAAGATGAGAACCGGATGTACAGCACCCTCCAACAGATAGCGCCATTCCTCCAGAGCCGCTTTGATGGCCAACAGTTCCCGGTCTCCCACGTCATAATTTCTCTCAGATGACGAGAGTTTACGGGAAAAGAATGCTACAGGAAACAGGAGGGCTTTGGGGCCCTGGCGTTGAGAAAGTACTGCCCCCACTGCGATCTCCGAAGCATCCACTTCCAGCACAAACGGTAGCGCAGGGTCCGGGTGTTTGAGGATAGAAGCAGAAGTAAACAGTCCCTTTAATTTCTCGAACGCTGCCTGTGCTCGGGACGACCAACAGAATCGTGCCCCCTGTCTAGTAAGTTCCGTTATTGGCGAAATGATCTTAGAGAAGTCTTTAATAAATTTCCTGTAGAAGTTAGAAAATCCTACGAAACGTTGGACCCCTTTCTTGTCTGTAGGAGCAGGCCAGTCCAGGATGGCTGACACTTTTTATGGATCCATCTTAATTCCTTCTACAGAAATAATGAGTCCCAAGAACTGGATACTCTGACGTTCGAACTCACACTTGTCCAGTTTAGCGTATAGGCCATGTTGCCTGAGCCGAACGAGAACATTCCTGACGTGCCTGCGATGATCAGCCAAAGAAGAGGAGAAGATGAGTATGTCGTCCAGATAGACAATGACGTAGAGGTCCAGGAATTCTCTAAAGATGTCGTTCACAAAGTGCTGGAACGTAGCTGAGGCATTACAAAGACCGAAGGGCATAACCTGGTACTCGAAATGCCCGAAACGAGTGCGAAACGCAGTCTTCCACTCGTCATCCTCTCGGATGCGAATTAAATTGTAAGCACCCCGGAGATCCAATTTAGTAAAGATTCTGGCAGTGCCCAGCCTTTGGAATAACTCAGGTACCAGAGGGAGCGGGTAACGATTTTTAATAGTTATCTTGTTTAATTCGCGGTAATCAATACATGGCCGCAGAGAATGGTCTTTTTTTTCCACAAAGAATAAGCCCGCACCGGCCGGGGAGGTGGACGGGCGGATAAATTTCTTCTTCAGATTTTCATCTAAATACTGCTTCAGGGTGCCCAGCTCCTGCTCAGTCAGGGGGAAGATCCGGCCAAAAGGTACCTCGGTTCCAGGAAGCAATTCAATTGGGCAGTCGTAGGGCCTATGTGGAGGTAGTACTTCTGCCCCCTTTTTGCTAAACACATCCGCAAAGTCTTGGTAAGGCTCAGGGATAGCTTGAAGCAGATCAACATCCGGATGTAGACAGAGGAGTTGGGTAACCTCACGGCCTGTCCCTTGCAGACAGTGTTGAAGACAATATCCAGAGAGGAACTCGACATTACCAGAAGCCCAGTTGATTTGAGGGTTGTGCACCTGTAGCCAAGGTATTCCAAGAATGACTGGAAAAAGGGGGGACGAGATGGCGTCCAAACAAAGATATTCACGGTGTCGTTGGCCCATGATGGCTTCTAAGGGGACGGTTTCTTGAGTGACCGGACTGGAGCGGAGAGCAGAACCGTCTGCAAGATGAACAGCAAGGCTTTGAGTTTTGGTTTGGAGAGGAATGGCATGTTGGGAGGCAAAGGTCCGGTCGATAAAACAGCTGCAGGCTCCGGAATCAATGATAGCTGGGACTTGGATGACCTTTCCGGGAAGCTGTAAAGTGACAGAAATGGTTAGGTGCGTGCCAATAGTGGGTACAATAGTAGCACAGGTACGAACATCAGAGCAACACTTACGCATCTTGTTGGGGCAACCGTTGGCGTAGTGCCCAGATTCCCCACAGTAGAGGCAGAGGTTGTGTGCCCGTCTGCGTGTTTTCTCCTCTGGGGTCAAAGAAGGGCGGAATAGACCGAGCTGCATAGGTTCTGGCGCATCATAGGCCGAGACAGGTGGAGGAGCGGGAGATCTGCTGGGAGGACAGGGTACTTGTGGAATCATCCAGGTGGGGCGAAAGGTACTGGTGGTTCTTTCAGTATGTCGCTCTCGCAATCTACGGTCTATTTGGATGGACAGGTTGATAAGCTCTTCCAGGGTCTGTGGTACCCCTACCCGTGCCAACTCATCCTTGAGGGGATCTGACAACCTCATCCTGAACTGATGACGCAACGCGGCGTCATTCCACGCCGTGTCAGAACTCCAGCGTCTGAACTCGACGGCATAATCTTCTGCTGCTCGACGGCCCTGACGAAGGGCCTGTAAGGTGGCTTCTGCGGTGGCGGTAAGCTGGGGGTCTTCGTACAGTTGGGACATAGCACCAAAGAAGGCCTCCAGACTATCCAAGACAACTGATTTTTGCTCCAAAAGTCGGTGGGCCCATGTTTGTGGTTCACCAGAAAGTAGGGAGATAACAAAGCCCACCTTAGTGGCTTCAAGAGAGAACGTGCGTGGCTGTAGAGCGAAGTAGAGATTGCAGGCATTCCGGAAGGCACGATACCTACTTCGGTCTCCGAGAAATCTTTCTGGTACGGGTACTTTTGGCTCTGGAGGTAACATGACCACGGAGGGTGCTGAGGTGGCTGCTGCGGACCCTTGCGGACCGGAAGGTGCGGACAAGGCCTGTACACGCTCTTCCAAGCTGGAGTATCCCTCTTGTAGGCTCTTCACTGCCTGGGTTAAACCTGCCAGATGTCGGTAAAGTTTGTCCATGGGGGAAGCCCCCTGCCCGGACTCGGTCATGGCTGCCTAATACTGTCAGGCTCCTACTTACCAGACCGGCGAGTCCTGTCGGGCAGAGGGTAGGCTCCCTTACCTTCCGACTATCGGCCCCCTGGTAGAGTAAACAGAAGGCACGAAAGTACGGAGTGGTATGAAGGCCTGTATTGTAGTCCAGGTATTGCAGTCCGGATGTTGCAGGGTTAAAGGATGGGCAGGCTGGAGTAGGCTGGAGCACAGGCACTGGGCTGAGCAGGCTAGTATGGGCAACAGGCAGGAAGTCTGCAGACAGGCTGATAGGATCCTGGGGAGCAGGCAGATGGATGGTCAGGAGACAGGCCGGGTTCGGTAACAGGCAGTCGGCAAAGGTACAGTGGAACAGGCAAGCGGATGGTCAGACAAGCAGGGGTCGGTACTGGCAGAGTTCAGAGAGAGGTCGGGGGACAAGGCCGGGTCAGCAGGTATTTTAGGAACAGACAAGGTACAAGATCAGGCTCTGGGACGACTAGCTGTTGATTAGGCAGCACTGGTCACAAGGGCACACCGGCTTAAATGGAGCTTTTGGCGCCAAACGACGTGCACGCGCGCGCCCCGGCACACACAGGCACACGCGCCCGCCAACGCCCGCGCGCGCGCCCCCGCACACCGGCGTGAACGATCCTGGACACCCACGCCGGCGCCGCGAGGAGCATGCACGGCGAGGTCCGCAGGAACGCGAGCGCCAACGCGCGCCGACGCGCCCTGTCGCACACTGCCGCGAGCGCCCCGCCTGCCGAGGTAAGCCCCCTGACAGTTACGTTGGTCCCAGCTCTCTGCAGTTCCCCCCGCGTGGTTCTGGGATTATTGCTCACCGTTCTTGTGACCATTTTGACCCCACGGGGTGAGATCTTGCGTGGAGCCCCAGATCGAGGGTGATTATCAGTGGTCTTGTATGCCTTTCATTTTCTAATTATTGCTCCCACAGTTGATTTCTTCACACCAAGCTGCTTGCCTTTTGCAGATTCAGTCTTCCCAGCCTGGTGCAGGTCTACAATTTTGTTTCTGGTGTCCTTCGACAGCTCTTTGGTCTTCACCATAGTGGAGTTTGGAGTGTGACTGTTTGAGGTTGTGGACAGGTGTCTTTTATACTGATAACAAGTTCAAACAGGTGCCATTAATACAGGTAATGAGTGGAGGACAGAGGAGCCTCTTAAAGAAGAAGATACAGGTCTGTGAGAGCCAGAAATCTTGCTTGTTTGTAGGTGACCAAATACTTATTTTCCACCATAATTTGCAAATAAATTCTTTAAAAAATCAGACAATGTGATTGTCTGGATTTGTTTCCACATTTTGTCTCTCATAGTTGAGGTGTACCTATAATGACAATTACAGGCCTCTCTCATCTTTTTAAGTGGGAGAACTTACACAATTGGTGGCTGACTAAATACTTTTTTGCCCCACTGTGTAATGAAATTGGAAATTGTAGAGAAATGTTAACTAATGCATTACAATTTAATTACACCCATTAGATTTTAGATGACTAAAATGAATTTTAGTCGACTAAAATGTACTGGAGATTTTAGTCGACTAAAATGTAGGACATTTTAGTTGACTAAAATGTAGGACATTTTAGTTGACTAAAATGTAGGACATTTTAGTTGACTAAAATGTAGGACATTTTAGTTGACTAAAATGTACTGCAGATTTAGTCAACTAAATACGACTAAAACTAAAACAATTGCAGAAGACTAAAATGGGACTAAAACTAAAATGCCATTGTATTTCTTTCCTCATTCCCTAATTACAATGATTGTAATATGCTGTGAATGTCCCCTTTGTCCACATGCATGCTGGATTTTTATGTCATTTTTTTTTGGCCTTCATACATATTTGCCTTCACTTACCTCCCCAGCATGGTCTCCTGCCCTATATTCACCTCATGTAGTCACTTAACAATGTATTTTATCAGCTCTATAGTAGTGCTTTACCCCAAACACCCCTAAAATGTTTTGAAATGTGATTGGTGCTTCAAATTCAGGCAGAGTGCCAGAGGCTTTTTTTGGGTGTCCCAAAATCATTTTGAACCCTCCCTCCCCCCAACTGCTAAGTCAGCTGATACCAATTCTCTATCTATCCTCAATCATCTATCTGCTGACTTTGCCAAACCCATACACACTATACCCACCTCTTTTGTGCTCAGATTTATGGATGAATTCTCCAAAGCATGTAGTGCAAGGCCCTGCCTGTATACTTTCAAATGGTACTGTTTAAAGTTTTGGTATCCTATTATTATCTTGATAGGTAATAGCAGAATGTCCAAATGTGCTCAAATGTGTACAGTGTGTATTTATATCTTTGTATTATGACACTTCTTACCTGTTCAGTGGGCTGCCAATAGTGTAACTAAGGAGGGTCTGTTCAAAGTAATACACATTATATAGGCATTCATCTCTCAATGAAGTGGAGAGGGTTACCTGTCCAAGAGTCCGCCCCCCCCCTATAATGTTAGAAATGGCCCATGAGAGGGGGGGGGGAATCTGATATGTGTACCTTATACTTTGGTCTTAAAAGATTCCCATAAATAAATGGTATCTTGATGTTGGCCAAGACTGTTTGTGTCTAATCTGCTTTCCATGTTTATGTGCAAAAAGAAATCTTTTTGTTTTTGTTTTACTCCACAGTTTCCTTCCACACCACAGGAATGGCAGACTGTAGCCTCCCACTTTGCCCAGCGGTGGGACTTTCCTAACTGCGGAGGGGCAATTGATGGGAAACACATCCACATCATCCCACCACCCAACTCGGGGTCGTACTATTATAATTATAAGGGGTTCAATAGTATTGTGATGTTGGCGGTGGTGTCGGCTACTTATGAATTTCTGTATGTGGACGTGGGGAAGAATGGCCGGATGTCCAATGGTGGAGTCATCGCCCAGACGGAGTTCTACAGGCGTCTCCAGAATGGCAGCTTGGACTTGCCACCTCCAGAAGACAATGTGGAAGGACTCCCATTCGTCTTCGTTGCGGATGAAGCTTTTGCGCTGGGGGACCATCTTATGCGCCCATTCCTGATGAGGACCCTCACCCCGGACCAGAGGGTTTTTAATTACCGCTGGCCAGAGCCAGAAGAGTGGTGGAGAACACGTTTGGAATCATGGCCAGCCGGTTCCGCCTATTTCTTACACCCATACTTATGGCGGAGTACAAACTGAATCACATTATCCTGGCGTGCTGTGTTCTACACAACTTTTTACGGCAACATTCTGCCAACTATGCTGGCTCAGAATTCAAAATGAACCAACCCTGACGGCGCTTGAAAGTGGCCGTCCTGGCTTGCCCCCCCTGAGTGCCCGTGATGTCCGGCTAAGATACCTTGAATTCTTTGCGGGTAGGGGGGCTATCAATATGCCAGACAATGTGTAAAACCTTTTTCAAATAAAAAAAAGCAAATCTTTGGTGACATTTACTGCTTGTGTTTGTTTTAGCTGACCCTGACAGAAATGTGGTGAGTCCTGAAAATGGCGTGATTGTGTAACCTTACAAAGCACTGTTGGGTGTTATTTACTAAAGGCAAAGACACTTTGCACTACACGTGCACTTGAAACTGCACTTGTAGTGCAAAGTGGATTTGCCCTTAGGAAATAACACCCATTATCACAGAAAACAGCAATTAGAGCACCACAAAAGTGTTGTAGCATTGAGACAATAATCCACACATTCTTGATTAACAATCTTTTTAATACCTGCACAATCACATGTGCATTTCGAAAAGGTTTTTAAAACAAACCAACATGTTTGTTGTATAACAATTTTTGGGGTCACATTAGAAAAAGTAGAAATGTCCGTTTGAGATAAAACAGGCATGTTTAAAACCAACAAGAAAGACACAAATCTTGAACTTACAAAGTTCACATTTGGTAGAACTTGAAGGCAATATCAGACATGAGTATTTACAAACTGTGTTTGATATTGCGTTCAGATGGGGTGAAGTCACCCCCGGAAAAGCCAAATTTTGAAGATGCACACAAATAGCCGAATGTCAACATGTGCTACCTGCCATCACGGGGGATCAAGGGACGTGTTTTGGGGGTGCAACCCCTTCCTCTCAGCTACTTTATTATTGAGGAAGGGGTTGCACCCCCAAAACGCGTCCATTGATCTCCCGTGATGGCAGATAGCACATGTTGACACACTGTGTGCCTCTTCAAAATTTGGCTTTTCTACAATTTGAAAAAAAAAATGTTAAAAAATTGTAGCACACCAAAAAACAAAGGGATTTGGAGGGGTTTTAAACTCTCCCCAAAACATCAATGATGTTCTTATTTTTTTGAAGAACATCATTGATGTTTTTCTTGATGTTTTCCCTATTACACCCCATGATCTCCTCGATCAGGATCTGTGCACTTTCAGAGGTGAAAGGATCTGGATCCACAACATCACGATCACCTAAAAAGATATAACCCCTTCCCGCCGACCGTATGCAGATATGCGTACTCGGCTTTCCGGGGTTATACCGGGATGATGCCTGAAGCTGCAGGCATCATCCCGGTACCGTTGTTTCGAGCGGGCGATCGGCTATCCGTATATAACAACCGATGCAGCTGAAAGCCGCTCGGCTGTTATACCCGGGGAGCGGGAGGGGACATCCCCCCCTCCCGCCGCTCTTACCGGGCCTCCCGTGCGATCGGGAGGCCCGGTGTCCAATCGGGTGCCTCCGGTGGCTGTGGGCGGGCTGTAACGAAGCTGTCGGCGGCTTCGTTCCAGCCTTCTCAATGTAAACGTGGAAGCGACGTCATGACGTCACTTCCCGTTTACTCGGCTGCCAATGGCCCTGAATTTAAAAAAATACACAGTATTCAGAATCGCCGTTTTCGGCGATCTGAATACTTTGAAGTGTAAAGGAGGGATGGGGGGTCTTTTAGACCCCCCATCCCTCCATAAAGAGTACCTGTCACCACCTATTACTGTCACAAGGGATGTTTACTTTACTTGTGACAGCAATAAAAGTAAAAAAAACATTTTTTTTTAAAACACAATTTATAAGTATAAAAATAAATAAAATAAATAAAAAAAAATAAAAAAAAAATGTTTTAAAGCGCCCCCGTCCCCGCGAGCTCGTGGAGCGAAGAAAACGCATACGGAAGTCGCGCACGCATATGTAAACGGTGTTCAAATCACACATGTGAGGTATCACCACGATCGTCAGAGCGAGAGCAATAATTCTAGCCCTAGACCTCCTCTGTAACTCTAACCTGGTAACCGTAAAAAAAAATTAAAGCGTCGCCTATGGAAATTCATAGCTACCATAGTTTGTCGCCATTCCACGAGTGCGTGCAATTATAAAGCGTGACATGTTTGGTATCTATTTACTCGGTGTAACATTATCTTTCACATTATACAAAAAAATTGGGGTAACTTTACTGTTTGGATTTTTTAAAATTCATGGAAGTGTCCCTTTTCCAAAAATTTGCGTTTAAAACACTGCTGCACAAATACCGTGTGATATAAAATATTGCAACAATCTCCATTTTATTCTCTAGATTCTCTGCTAAAAAATATATATATAATATTTGGGGGTTCTAAGTAATTTTCTAGCAAAAAATATGGATTTTAACTTGTAAACACCAAATTTCAAAAATAGGCTTAGTCATGAAAGGGTTAAACCAAACAAAAACATGTTTTATAAATATGCCGGCATCCATCTCTTACCTGAGCCTGTGGTTGCAGACACTCACCTGTTGTGGTGCCAATTTCCACCACGTCTTCCTCCTCCTGCTCTGCGTTGCTTGGGTGGATTTCCCCTTCTTCCAGAGGTGGGGGGTCTCTGGTCTCCTCGGATGAGGGGTGTCCTCCGAGTCTTTTCTCCCCTATGTAAAAAAAAAATGGTATACTTAGCACACAGATATTTGATGGCAGAACTATAAATATGAAACATTGCTTGGAAGTGGGGTACAATTGTCTGTTTTGGCAGAGTTCCAAGATGTAGAATTTTTAGTGTCCTTTGTCAAGCTTCAATACTTTACCTGTTTTGTGCAAGCTTCACAGATGGAGACACCCCTATAGTATCCACTGGAGCACCTGTGTGGGACCCCTAATAAAAAGGGTGTTCTCGTGTCCCACACTAGTGCTCCAGCTTCCAGATGTGTAACCAGCTGCTGAGTGTCCTCTCCTTACACAGAATCTATTTTGCATTTCATTCTAGTAACAAACACCTAAAAAATGTGGGCAAATGTATATGGCCAAAACAATGGTGTTTTCTAGGCCGCAAGAAAAATGTTTGATACAAACGAATAATGTTCCCATGAACATGAAAGTTCACATTTAGAAATTGATAACAGTTAAGAAAAGCACATGGAGCAGCACGAACGTAATAAACATAAAAAGAATCGGAACACAGGACAACTACCTACTTTTTTGCAGCACTCTCCGGATCTTTCTGTACTGCTCATGCTCTCTTAATTTGAGGTTCGACCACCATTTCCTACCCTGTTTCCCCGAAAATAAGACCTAGCGTGGTTGTCTGTGATGGCTGCAATATAAGCCCTACCCCCCAAATCAGCCCTACCCTGTTTCCCCGAAAAGAAGCCGTACCCTGAAAAGAAGACCTACAAGGACTTTAACTAGGGCTTTTTTGGGGGGTAGGGCTTATATTGCAGCCATCACCGACAATCACGCTAGGTCTTATTTTCGGGGAAACAGCGTAGCTGATCTTTCGAATTTCGGTCCAGACTCTTGACCACTTTCGCCATGATCTTGGCCTTTCTGACATTGGGGTTGGGGTAAGGTCCATACTTCCCGTCATAGTCGGCCTTCTTCAGGATGTCCAACATCTCCCCAAAGGACATATTTGATGCCTTAATTCGTCTCCTTCTGGATCCAGACGTTTCAGGCTCCGGGCTTTCCTCCTCCTCCTCCTCGTTGCTGTAATTAGCACGCACCTGCTGTGTCTCCGCCATGTGCTCTTCCCCCACTGCGCCAAACAAAAAGGGGCGGGGAATAGACTAGAAAGAACGTCAGGGGTGGGCGGAGTTACACGCATGCGCAGTGTGTATAAAGCGTAACACGCGTGCGTAGTACGTACGATCTGTGAGCGGAGGAAGGAGTATCGGAGGCGCCGATCGTGAGAACGAAGGTAAGATCTAAACTTGGGCCTATACTGCTTCTAGATTGAGGCCTATATTGTAACAAGATTAGGAGAGTTTTGCCTGACATTAGGGTTTGTCTCGTGTTGTGTTTTGCAGATAAAATGGATGGCTTCAATGACCACAACTTCCTCCCCCTGTTCATAGACAAGTACAGGGAGCTGCCCTGTCTGTGGCAGGTGAAACACCCACATTACAATAATAAACAAAAGAGGCAGGCAGCGCTGGAGAAACTGCTGGAGTTGATGAAGCCGGTGGTCCCCACAGCAACCATTCCCTATTTAAAAAACAAAGTTGGTGGCCTGAGGAGCACTTATCTAAGGGAGCGCAAGAAGGTCATGGATTCCCAGAGATCCGGAGCTGCAGCAGATGACGTTTATGTCCCCAGGCTGTGGTACTATGAGAGACCGTGATTTCTGTCAGACCAGACTGGAGTCAGGGAATCCCTCTCAAAGCTTCCTTCCACTCTTCCTTCCACCCCAGCTGAGGCTTCCGATGTCCAACCTGGGACTTCCAGCCAGGAAGAAGTGGAGGAGCCCAGATGGAGTCAGGTATAGAATTCTTCTACAGATTTCTGGACAATAAATAAATGATGTTTACTAGATGTTATTATTGATCACTAATTGCTGATTTAAGAAAGTGTTTTACATATCAATAGACAGTAGTGGCCAAAAATAATTGGGACAAGAATGAAAAATGCTGGGCTCAGAAGGATAGTCTGTTATATTTGTGAACATTCAATTTGCAACAGTCATGAGATGAAAATTGTGTGTGATTGATGAAGAAAAAACTAAAACTATGTCCCTTTTTCATACACAGGAAGACCTCAGCCAGGACGAGGCTGTGGAATGTGGCACACAGGAGGAGGCTGTGGAATGTGGCAGCCAGGAGGAGGCGGGGGTTAGTGGCAGCCAGGAGGAGGCAGGGCTAAGTGGCAGCCAGGAGAAGCCTGGGACCAGTCGGAGCCTGACCGAATCGCAGGTTCCTCCCCTCCGCCTTCCATACAAAAGACCCAGGAAGGGGAGTCATGTTTAGCATTCAGCGCTCAGGCTCATTCAGGAGGCTTCTGCGTCCCTCAGAGCCTTACCCACTCCTGAAGAGGCCTTTGCCTGCATGGCTGCCACCAAACTGAAGGGCATGCAGGAGGGTCAACGTCTCATGTGTGAGAAACTTATTTATAAAGTCCTAACTAAGGGGGTGAGTGGCCAAATCACACCCAATACCGACGTGATTGAGTTGGACCATCCTCCTCCTCCTCCTCCTGCTGCCACAACTCCACCACCACAGCCACAGCGTGGAAGGAAGCGTGGAAGGAAGACCAGAGAGTGATGGCCCTGGGTTCAGTCTGGTCTGGCCAAAGATGCAGTCTCTTGTATGACCACAGCCTGGAGACACAGATGTCATCTGCTGCTTTCCGGATCTCTGGGACTTCTGGACCAGACTGCACTCCCTTACATATGGACTCCTCAGGCCACCAATTTTGCTGGAAAAGAATTGATGTCTGCCCTGGGGGCCAAAGGCTTCACCAATTTCTGCTGTTTCTCCAGCGTTGCCTCCCTCTTTGTTTGGTTATGAGCCCTTAATAAAGGAATTTTTGTTTCAATTATACCTGCCTATGTGTGTTTTCCTTAAAAAAAAAAACAGTTTGTTGGTGAGGAGGCAGGTACATTTCAAAATACAATGTGAAATTAACAAGGGACACCAACACCAAACAATCTCATTGAGATTAAATAATACAAGATATCAATGGTGTTGTGGTAACTTGACACACAAAACACACACAAAAATATTCTGGAGTAAAAACAAAAAAAAAGAAAAAAAAAACAGCCTTGAAAAAAATACAAACCCAAAAAAAAAAAAAACAGCCTTGAAAAATGTTTTTAAAAAATTAAAAACAACCAAAAAAAATTGGTCAGATGTGACAAATCAAAATATATTGAGGGAATCCCGATAAATAATAAAGAAATACGTTTGTGAGAAGTCTGTGTGAATATGAGCATCAAAACTACTTCATTCTTCTCACATTATAAAGATGAACAGAGTGCGCTGTATTAAACTATTTAAAACATTGCAGCGTGACGTAAGTGCTGTATCCATTCCGAACGCTCATTTTACCAGACCGAGCTGTTCCGTCTCGGAATTTCTTTTGAGCATGCGTGGCACTTTGTGCGTCGGAACTGGCCACACACGGTCGCAATTGACGCGATCGGATTTTGTTGTTGGAAAATTTTATAGCCTGCTCCCAAACTTTGTGTGTCGGAATATCCGATGGAAAATGTCTGATGGAGCCCACACACGGTCGGAATGTCTGGCAACATGCTCCGATCGCACATTTTCCGTCGGAAAATCTGACCATGTGTACGGGGCAGAAGACTAAAACTAGATTGAAATTTGCTGCCAAAATTAACACTGGTTCGCTAGGCTCCCTGCCCTCTGCCCAGTGACATCTGGCCAGGGGAGACGGACGTTACTGGAGATGTTCGAAAGCGATCGCTTTCATCTGACAGCCAGCAGTCTGATATACACACACTGCTGGTGACTGCAGCCGCAGTGTGTGTGAAATCCCTCAATGTGAGGTTGATACGACATACAGACATGGAAGCTAAAGGGTTAATAGGGTCTGTACACCCAGCGGTGGGTGTTGCTGTACCTGCGGAAAAAGCAGGAAAAGGGTCCCTGCATCTTTTTTTAAAATCCATCCACATGGAAGACACTTGATTGTTTTGCACTTTTTATTCTGCATTTTCAGATGCGTGGGGATTGCATCTGAAAAATTATTGGCACCCTCACGCGTCTGCTAAAGACATGTTCATTTTATTTCAACGGTTGTTTGCAAGTTTTTGAAATCTGCAGTTCTCTTTAACCACTTGAGCTCCGGAAGGTTTTACCCCCTTCATGACCAGGCCATTTTCTGCAGTTTAACACTGCGCTACTTTAACTGGTAATTGCGCTGTCATGCAATGCCCTACGCAAGTAACATTTATATGCTTTTTTCACACAAATTGAGCTTTCTTTTGGTGGTATTTGATCACTACTGGGTTTTTTTTATTATATAAATGAGAAAATACCATTAAAAAAAAAAAAAAAACAATGTTTTTTACTTCTGCTACATCCAATAAAAAATCTAATTTCTTCATAAATTTTGGCCAAAAGGTATTTTGCTATATGTCTTTGATAAAAAAAAAAAATCACAAAAGTGTATATTGATTGGTTTGCGTGAAAGTTATAGCACTTACAAAGTATGGTGTATATACTGGATTTTTTTATTTATACTACTAATGGCGGTGATCAGTGACTGCGATAGTGTGGCAGGCAATCTGACACTAATAGGGCGTACACACGGTCAGACTTTGTTCGGACATTCCGACAACAAAATCCTAGGATTTTTTCCGACGGATGTTGGCTCAAACTTGTTTTGTCTACACACGGTCGCACAAAGTTGTCGGAAAATCCGATCGTTCTAAACGCGGTGACGTAAAACACATACGTCGGGACTATAAACGGGGCAGTGGCCAATAGCTTTCATCTCTTTATTTATTCTGAGCATGCGTGGCACTTTGTCCGTCGGATTTGTGTACACACGATCGGAATTTCCGACAACGGATTTTGTTGTCGGAAAATTTTATCTCCTGCTCTCCAACTTTGTGTGTCGGAAACTCCGATGGAAAATGTCCGATGGAGCCCACACACAGTCGGAATTTCCGACAACACGCTCTGATCGGACATTTTCCATCGGAAAATCCGACCGTGTTCACGGGGCATAACTGATGCAGGGGGGTACTGACTAGCTGCATCTGACATCACCAGTGACATTATTACAGTGATCAGTGCTAATACTATTCACTGTCACTGCGCTACTGACACTGGTTGGGAAGGGGCTAACATCTAGGGCGATCAAGGGGTTAAATGTGTGCCTAACTATGTGTAATGTGTGCAAAGTGTGCTGCTTTTACTACTAGATCTCTAAAGCCTCGTACACACGATCAGATTTTCGGACGCCGTTCATCTGTTTTATGTTGCATGCTAGTCTCATGTCGAAAGTGAAGAGGTTACTCACCATACGAAAATTTCGTATGCCAGAATTCAACTTCAGAAATGACATCATGTTTTGAATAGTTCTGTATGTATTCTTTCATTTCTGAGCATGCGTAGTCTTGCTCTTATGATTTTTTTCGTATGAAAACCGTAATGATTAAACGAAAATCGGACGTTGAGTTCACATACGACAAAAATTTTATAGTCTGCACATCCAGCTTTTGTATGACGGAAAAACGGAATTGGCTGTCGAAAGCACCATATGAACGATACGAAAATCGGCAGATCGTTAGATGGACGAAATTTTAATTACGATTTTGGTATCGTGTGTACGGGCCCTTAGTTTCTCATCCCTGCTTTGCAGGGATGAGAAACAGACAGATCTTTCTCTTTGTTCAGAGCTCTGTGTTTGATTGCACACAGCCGATCAGCAGGTCCCGGTCGTAAATCACTGGCAGGGACTTGCTGACTGGCTTCGGCTTAGCTTTGCTTGTGCGGGCCACCTGTCCGCAGTACATTGTGGGCCCTCGAATAGTTAAAAGGCTACCTTGTGGTTTATTTATTTATTATTTATTTCAGGTACTTGTATAGCGCCATCAATTTACGCAGCGCTTTACATATACAATGTACATTCACATCAGTCCCTACCTTCAAGGAGCTTACAATCTAAGGTCCCTAACTCACATTCATATACTAGGGACAATTTAGACAGGATCCAATTAACCTACCAGCATGTCTTTGGAGTGTGGGAGGAAACCGGAGTACCCGGAGGAAACCCACACAGGCACAGGGAGAACATGCAAACTCCAGGCAGGTAGTGTCGTGGTTGGGATTCGAACCAGTGACCCTTCTTACTGCTAGGCGAAAGTCCTACCCACTACACCACTGTGCCGCCCAGTGGTTCTTCCATAAAGGTTCTTGTTTAAGCACAATTTTTTTAAGGGGTGACAACTGTCTCCAAATCATACTCTTATGTTGTCACCCTGTCACATGCACCCCTGGTAAAGACTACCGGTGTCTATGATACACATTACACAGCCATGTTCCACCGTTGTCAATATAAGGAAGCCTGTCCAGAGCAATGTTGTGAAGTCCATGGTGGAGTGAGTGCATGTAGGCAGAAACAAAGGATGGAAAAAAAGTGGGACTTTTATTTTAAAAAAAATTGCAAAGACAGTTTTTTTTAATGCATGAAAATTATACTATATCTCTTCTGCATTAAAGTTTCTTATCTGCCTTTCCTCACTTTTCACTGAGCTGCACTTGCACAACCCAGTATACAATTTTGGCATCTGCCCAGATAAATACGTTTCCACTCATGTGCAGAAGTGACGTCATCTCATTTCAGCATTTCTCCAGCAGCTCATCCGGTCACTATTGTTACCTTTGGTAGCATTGCCTCTCCTTTTAGATTATAAGACCTCAGGATCAGGCCCTCCTAACCCTCCTGTATTGAATTATATTGTAACTGTACTGTCAGCATTTTTTTTGGATAGCGCTGCGCAAACTGTTGGTGCAATATAAATCCTGTGTAATAGTAATAAAAAAAAGGATAATACTATATTAAGAACAGATATATGAAAATGTAAAATGTAAAACAAAAAAATAAGTTTATCTACAGTATTTAGCATTATTCCAAAATGATCCCTCTTAAATTCTTAAACTTTTCAGGGTATGTTGCTACACAGGAGCTGGTGTGTGGTATGGTCACGAGAATCCAGGTTCTCTGTTGATTAACAGGTTGCCAAAAAATAGGGCAGTAACTTCCAGCAATGCCGCCATTGCTATGGCAACCTGTAATCAACAAAGTGCGCCACGCAGTGTCATTACTGCACAGGCGCGAGACCCGGAGGTGCATGCTGGGTATCCAGCTGTACCAAATCTTGGAAATACACAGGAGCAGGCTTCAGATGCCCACGTCCTTGATGGCCGCTGCCTGCTTCCGAGTAATTCAAGTAAGAGATTACAGATTTACAAGTAACAAATATGTTTAATCTGTATTTATTAAAAGTTATTGCACATACAAACAGTACAAAATAGAACATAGCCATTTAAAAGATGGATTACATGAGGTATGTAATGACCTATCTAGACAACATTATGTATTCAAATCAAGGAAAGTGAACACCAAGGTATGTGTAAACAGAGTGTGACCTTCGAAATAAGTAACAAATACAATGCCACAAAATTAGAAGCATAGTAATGCAAACAGTAAAGGTGAGTCGTGACATATCCTGAACATCAGGACTTAATAGACCCTAACTCATAAGGGAGAATAATGAAGAACCAAACTTAAAGCGGAGCTCCACCCAAAAGGGGAAGCTCTGCTTATCTGCTCTGAACCCCCCCAACCCCCAGTGCCACATTTGGGGTTTCCCCACTTCCGAGAGACCTGGCTGCGGCGAGATGTGGCGAGGTTCCTCGAAAGTTCGCCCCCCCTCCTCCTTCCCCCACCACCGAGCCATGCACAAAGAGCAGCATGCTTTGCGCATGCCCAGTAGGGAACCGGCTGTGAAGCTGCAAGGCTTCACTGCAGGTTTCCCTTACAGGCAATGGCGGCGGCAGCACCCGAGAGCCGATGGAAACATAGGCTGGGGTGCCGACATTGCTGGATTCCAGGACAGGTAAGTGTCCTAATATTAAAAGTCAGCAGCTACAGTATTTGTAGCTGCTGACTTTTAATTTTCTCAGGGGGGCTGGACCTCCTCTTTAAGATAATCGAAATGCCTCCAGAGGAGTTATGATACAGGCGGTCCCTGAGTTACAAACACTTGACTTACAAACCACTCCTACTTACAAATGGAGGGAGACAACAGGAAGTGACAGGAAATCTACCCTATGGAAGGAAAAATTCACTCCTGTTATGCCCCGTACACACGGTTGGACTTTGTTCGGACATTCCGACAACAAAATCCTAGGATTTTTTCCGACGGATGTTGGCTCAAACTTGTCTTGCATACACACTGTCACACAAAGTTGTCGGAAAATCCGATCATTCTGAACGCGGTGACGTAAAACACGTATGTCAGGACTATAAATGGGGCAGTGGCCAATAGCTTTCATCTCTTTATTTATTCTGAGCATGCGTGGCACTTTGTCCATCGGATTTGTGTACACACGATCGGAATTTCCGACAACGGATTGTGTGTCGGAAAATCCGATGGAAAATGTCCGATGGAGCCCACACATGGTCGGAATTTCTGACAACACGCTCCGATCGGACATTTTCCATCGGAAAATCCGACCGTGTGTACGGGGCATAAGAGTTAATATGGGAAAAAGGTATCTCCACTGAAGCTTTATCACCAATTCTTGTTTCTACAACAACCCAAAATTTTCAAAATCAAATTATCATTGGGACAGAAAGTGAGGTGAAATCTTCTGAAGAGGTGCACAGACAGCAAAACAAATGTCACAGGGGTGATAACCCTTCCCTATGTTTTCCAAAAAGCTTAAAAATAGATTTTTTTGGCTGGAGCTACACTTTAAAAATGTACCAGTTCAAAATTACAAACAGATTCTACTTAACAACAAACCTACAGTCCCTCTCTTGTTTGCACCGCCTGTATACTGCTGTTCAGAGTATATAGGGCCTGGGGGCCCCACGCCTTTCCTTTTTTTAATTTGGGTGCGGGGTTCCCCCTAATATTTATACAAGACCCAAAGGGCCCGGTAATGGACAGGGGGTGGGGGGTACCCCTGCCGTTTGTCTCACTGATTTTCATCCATATTGCCGGGACCCGACATTACATTAAAGCCGCAAGCAGTTTTAAATGACTTTTATTGCTTTAAAAATGTAATTTTGTGCAGGGACTGTTCTGAGCACGGGAAACATGCGCCACGTGTGCACAGGCATACTATAGACACCCCCCCAGATACGATATTTAAAGGAATATTTCACTTTTTTTTTTCACTTTAAGCATCATTAAAATCACTGCTCCCGAAAAAACGGGAGTTTTTAAAACTTTTTTTTTGCCTTGATACATGTCCCCTGGGGCAGGACCCGGGTCCCCAAACCATTTTTAGGACAATAACTTGCATATTAGCCTTTAAAATTAGCACTTTTGATTTCGAACGGTCGAGTCCCATAGACTCTAATGGGGTTCTAAAGTTCACGCAAACTTTTGGTCCGTTCGCAGGTTCTGGTGCGAACCGAACCGGGGGGTGTTCGGCTCATCCCTAGTCATGAGAAAGGCATGGGGACTACAGTTGCCGGCCCTCTTTTGAAAATGTTAATTGTCTGGTTGTGTCTAGCTTCTGTACTTTTGAGAAACAGACCCAAAACAAGCATATTGTAAAAGAATGTCGGTAAAGAGTCCGCATTTTGTATATATTTATTCCAGGTGAGATACTCACAAAGCATTGAAAGCAAAGCATTACAGCCAGGGAACTAACATTCTTAAGAAGTCAGTAATGGCAGCCCCTTTAATATTTTTTTATGGCAAAATCACTTTAGGAGGTATACTGAAGTTTTGTAAATTGCAGTGACTTATATTGGTCACTGAGTGTCACTGTGGTAATATGACTTTATGACTGTGGAATGCGCCAGAACTAAAACTTTGTAATCATACACTTATACATATGATAGCACTAATTTATTAATGAATTTTTTTGTCGTATTTCTGTTATTTTATTGATTTAGTCCACGGATTCATAATTTTTTCACATTTTTTATAGAAATTCTTTATAGAGATTCTACAAGCCCAATCAAGCCCTTTGCTAATGCGTGCATGTATTAAATAATGTTGTAGTGAAATATTATTTATTCAAGGATAACTAAAGGCAAGAGTTTTTTTTTAGTTTTAGAGTTGAGAGGGATTAGAATGCTTGTCAGTTTTTATTACTGTCTGTGCGACCATTAGGGAGAGTCACCCTCTCTATTTTTCCTATTTACCATTATCATTGAAAGTGAAAGTAAAAGAAAATCCCACATTTTGGGTTGTTCCCAGAAAAGTAATAGAGGGGAAATCTTCCAATGGGGACACTAGTTCTGGTGACCTGGGGGTCCCCAAGGAATTCCCTTAATATGCAGAGATCTCCTCTCACTTGTTGCTTACATTTGATGAACAACATAGGTACCTTAAGAGACCTGGTGCCAGACAATTTAAAATCATCTTACAAGAATGTTTAATGTTTTCTAAGCATGTTATTTAACTCCAAAAGCCTGCCTTGTGTAGACATAGAAAAGCACTATGACTGCTGCTGGATGCTGCACATTTTACATTTGATGTCGGCAGCTCCATCAGACTCAGAGCTTTCACTTCAGTCACACTCTATAGTGGGGGTGAACAACCTGTCAATCGCAGGTACATGACTGGTAGACCGCAATACTTCCTTGACCTGGACAGGATGGGGGGGGGGGGGGAGCAGTATTTACTGAAACTGATCTCCTGTATTTTCCTCCTGCATCACCTTAAAGTCGGCTTCTCCTCCTCTCCCACCCGCTGGAGTTCAGCTCCTGCAGGAGGAAAATACAAGGGATTAGTAGCAGTAAATGCCACCCCCGCTGCCCCTCCTGTCCCTGTTCCTGTTCTTTAAACAAAAAAAGAGGAGGTTTCCCCAGTGTGGGGTTTTTAGGCAGCACAGTAACGAATTGAATCAGTTGTGTAGAAAAAATTGAATATATTTATTTGTACATAAGTGACATGACATGGAAGTTTAAAACAATGAGCTCCAGTGGGAAGTATTTTAAAATTAGTTCAGCTAAACATACATTTGCAGACATAAATTCATAACAACAATGTTGATATCATGAATTTTGAACCGGACGCGTTTCAACACATACACTAGGGGTCTTCTTCAGAGGGTCAGTCTGCCGGGAAATACATACAAAATAGGCATACATATAAGAATCCCATTATATATAGTAATAGTAAAATTGCAATTAACATACGATACATGGATACAATATAGTTACCCAACAATGTATGTCCAGCCAGAAAGAATAGAAGCCTCCCACATGGAGATCCCTTAAAACAGTTATCTTTTTTTCCTCCCAAAAAGGGACCCCAGGCACCTCTACCGCCGCAGCAGCCAAGGCCGGGGCAGTAAACCAATGATGCAGCCTACGAGAGGTCACACCTTAGGCACCGCCCACCAGGCCAGGAAACCGGCCAAAAAGCGAACCACACCTGTGATGAAGTTAAAGAGTCAAACTAAATAAACGCCCATTGTGTATAAAACAAGTTAATAAAATAAGAGTTAATGAAATAAATGAATAGGTGGACAAATCGGCCACTAGGGGACAGAAGTCTCCAAATGCGCCATATATGAAAGTAAAAAAGTAAAAAACTCCAAACTTGTATTATTGTATCAAATTGTAAAGACCAATTAGTTAAAGGGATATATAGAAAAGTATATGGAAAGTAAAGGTAGTATTGCAACCCGACTTGGTTGGTACCATGTGTAAAAAAGTGAAAAGCTAAGATCTGGAAAGGGGGGGGGGGAGCGCAGAGAAGTGTGGGAATGTGGGGAGTGAGGGATGTGATGTATAGTGAAAGTGACATGCATAAATCTTGGATCAGGGTTAAGTGGGAAAAAAAAGTGTAAAGGCATGCGTGAGAGGACATATGAGGATACACCCAAGTGAACGAAAGGGGTTAGGAAGTGCCAAAAGGAGATCAAGGCGTGAAATAAGAACCGGTAAAACCAAACATTACCTTAAGGGGTGTTAGATAGCACATGTGACTGCACCGTATTGCCCCATATGAATAGACTGTGACTTGTAACCCAACCCAGGATGGTCGCAAGCTATATCGGACTCAGCGGATCAATATCCAATCCGAGTCGACCAGTCTAAAATACAATTTCTTATATCCATTGTATTTTAGACTGGTCGACTCGGATTGGATATTGATCCGCTGAGTCCGATATAGCTTGCGACCATCCCGGGTTGGGTTACAAGTCACAGTCTATTCATATGGGGCAATACGGTGCAGTCACATGTGCTATCTAACACCCCTTAAGGTAATGTTTGGTTTTACCGGTTCTTATTTCACGCCTTGATCTCCTTTTGGCACTTCCTAACCCCTTTCGTTCACTTGGGTGTATCCTCATATGTCCTCTCACGCATGCCTTCACACTTTTTTTTCTCACTTAACCCTGATCCAAGATTGATGCATGTCACTTTCACTATACATCACATCCCTCACTCCCCACATTCCCGCACTTCCCTGCGCTTCCTCCACCCCCCCTTTCCAGATCTTACCTTTTCACTTTTTTACACATGGTACCAACCAAGTCGGGTTGCAATACTACCTTTACTTTCCATATACTTTTCTATATATCCCTTTAACTAATTGGTCTTTACAATTTGATACAATAATACAAGTTTTTAAGTTTTTTACTTTTTTACTTTCATATATGACGCATTTGGAGACTTCTGTCCCCTAGTGGCCGATTTGTCCACCTATTCATTTATTTCATTAACTCTTATTTCATTAACTTGTTTTATACACAATGGGCGTTTATTTAGTTTGACTCTTTAACTTCATCACAGGTGTGGTTCGCTTTTCGGCCGGTTTCCTGGCCTGGTGGGCGGTGCCTAAGGTGTGACCTCTCGTAAGCTGCATCATTGGTTTGCTGCCCTGGCCTTGGCTGCTGCGGCGGTAGAGGTGCCTGGGGTCCCTTTTTGGGAGGAGAAAAAGATAACTGTTTTAAGGGATCTCCATGTGGGAGGCTTCTATTCTTTCTGGCTGGACATACATTGTTGGGTAACTATATTGTATCCGTGTATCGTATGTTAATTGCAATTTTACTATTACTATATATAATAGGATTCTTATATATATGCCTATTTTGTATGTATTTCCCAGCAGACTGACCCTCTGAAGAAGACCCCTAGTGTATGGGTTGAAACGCTTCAGGTTCAAAATTCATGATATCAACATTGTTGTTATGAATTTATGTCTGCAAATGTATGTTTAGCTGAACTAATTTTAAAATACTTCCCACTGGAGCTCATTGTTTTAAACTTCCATGTCATGTCACTTATGTACAAATAAATATATTCATTTTTTTCTACACAACTGATTCAATTCGTTACTGTGCTGCCTAAAAACCCCACCCTGGGGAAACCTCCTCTTTTTTTGTTTCTATCTCATAAGGGTGAGCAGCAATTTTTCTTCTCTTCTAGAGTCCCCTCTTTGTTTCTGTTCTTTATGCTGCCTGGGCCCCCTGTGTTCTTCCCTGCCGCCTTCCCTCCTCTCCTCTCTTGCCAGCTGCTGCAGGGGATCTATTCAGGATGGAGAACATGTGAAGGGGCAAGTATATATGTAATTTATTGGCCCCTTCTTTTTCTGAATAAACACAGTGATTGGTACCGATCACTCACTGTGTTCATTCATAGCTGAAGCATAGCAAACTGTGTAAATGAACAGGAAGCTGCTCAGAACAGAGCACTGTCATTCACTGTCCAGTGCAGCTGAGGCTGCAGAGAAAGGGACCAGGGGAATTTTTGTCTTCAGTTCCTTTCTCTGTCTCAAAAGTGAGACATCAGGGGCCTGTTTCTTCTGCCCCACTGCTGTACTGACTGACACCGTCCTCTGCCCTACCGACACCATCCACTGCCCTTCTGACACTGTCCACTGCTCTACTGACTGACACTGTCCACTTTCAAGGTAGGGTAAGGTAAGTTTATATTTTTACAGTGACATTTGTTTTATTATATTTTTCTGGGTTTCTTTTTTTTTTAAAAAGGGCGCCAAAACTTAGCGATTTTAGATCTTGTTGTTCAGGTAGATTTCCACCTGTCATGGTTGCCTACCCCTGCTCTATAGTATTTTCCTTTGCTCCACCCCTGGCAGCTACATAAAAGGTTATTTATGTTGGTAAGGGAAGAAAGGAATGAAATATGGGCATGTTTTCTGAGCATGCCATGTGAAGATGCCATGTTGTCAGAGACAGCCATGTGAAAAGACTTTCCTTTTTAAAACTTACTGCAATGTGCCCAGGGACATAACTTTTAACAGCTTTTACTGCAATGTGCCCAGGGACATAACAGTTTTTCCACAGCTTTTACTGCATAGATGCATTTCCATGCATCAGACTTAAAGCTCAACTCAACCTTGACAAAATCCATCCTTGCAGTGCTTCCCCCACACTGCAAGGGTTAACTGTTCATTTCATGCAGAAGAGCAGGAATACTGTGTAATACCTATAGTACCTCATTCTTCACTTAAGAAGGGTCCTTCCACTGGTGTGATCAAGGTGTTCCCAGCCATGGCCACACTCCTGCTTCCATCACATTCAATGCAGGGTTAACAGCTCTGCATTGTACATGTGGATACCGAAGGACTGCCTGCAAAACTTTTGTAATGAGGCAAAGATCCAATCAGCAAGTTTGACCACCAGGACACAGTCAACCCGACCTAACTAGAATATGTCCTGGTGGTAGTACTTTTGTAAAGTTTACTCAATAAATGCTCTTGGACTGGCCTTGGTGTGCAGCCGAATTTCTTTGGTCTCCTTTTATGTCAAGTCATGGTTGAAGCTGCTAAAAGTAAATATATAGGGGAGAATATAGAAAGGAATAGGATTAGAAGCAAAAATAAAAGTAAAAAAAATAGTCATTGAAAAAAGCTAAGTATTTAAAAAGTACCTTGTTATTACAAGTACATATTTGGCAAATTACACATTTGTATAACATATTTTGCTCAGTTTTTTAAATAAAGTGCCGAAAACTGTTTTCAGGAATTGTTTCAGGAAAAATTAAAAAATGGCAAACTAGATATATGACTTCTTTCATTTAAACAATGTTGCAGATTTGGGAATTTTTGCTTTCTTGTTCTTTGCATCTCCACCATTTCCTTTCACTTTTTACTTCCAATTTGACAATTTTGTTGTTGGCACCTTTAGACTTTCTAGAATTGACAGTACATGTGGCTTTGATGTTTTGCAGTGGGTCGTACTGAGGGCTGATAGTTTCCGGGCACTGAAACTTCTCCCGAATCACGTAGCCCAGACGTGTGGTTCCTATAAATCCACTAGGAGTAGAGACAATTCGGGTGACAGTTGCATAAACATATTGTACTGCAAGCAGGGCACCTGTGTAATGGCAGATGACAAGAAAGAAGCAGTAACGTTATGTACCAGACGCCTAGTCATATATACATTACAATTTGAACAGAAAATCAATTAAATATGTTGGTGAAATGTGGTATGCTGTAAATGCATTTCCTTTCTTAAGTGTAAACCGCTAAATACACAATTGAAATTGTAAATACCAAATCATTTGCCATGTTGTACAGTAGTCTTTCATGAAATCATGAGTCACAGGCTCTCATCAAAAGAGCTCAACTATACCCCCCTTCTCCACCCAGCTACGGCTATTATAGAAGTCGTACTACAGCTTCTATGAATAGAAAGCAATTTGTGAATGGGGAGTTAGGAATGATTAACAGTTTCTGCCCCCTCCATTCATAGATCCTGTTTCATTCAAATAAGCTGAATTATGGCTTCTATGAATGGAGCAGATGAGAGGAAGGGGCCGGCATAGTCAGGCTTTTCTCGATGAGAAATGGGGAAAGAACCCTTAGGAATTCCGGAGGGAAGGAGGGGAATTATGCAGCCACAGTCTTAACCTAAGAATAATAAACTTTTCTGATAGCAAATTCAAAATTATGGAATAAAATATAAATGGCAGACTACACAAAAAGGTTTAAAACATTGGGCAAGGTTGCCCCTAAAAGCACACACAGCCTGGGTTCACTGGCACACCACAAGCTTACAGTACAGAAATAGCAGTCGTAAACTATAACTAGAGATCAGGTTTGGTGGAATCACAGGGAACCGCAGTGGTGTCAGCCTTTATATGGCTATACAGGGACACTGTGGACATCTGCTCCCCCCATTTATCTATGACCTCCTGAGAAATGGCTATTAATGCAGTATGGCAGTGGTAAGGTTAGTCTCCTTCCACTGGAGGTAAAATGACTTAAAGAGCTTTTTGTGTAGTGTGCCATTTATATTTTATTCCATAATTTTGAATTTGCTATCAATACGTTTATTATTCTTAGGTTGAGACTGCGGCTGCCTGATTCCCCTCCTTCCCTCCAGAACTCCTACGTGTTATTTCCCAATTTCTTGTTTGGTCGTAATTTTGTGTTCGGGAGTTGAAGGGATAGGCGCCACCTTCTGGTGAGTCAGTATCTCCTATAGTGCTGGTATACGCTATTATCCAGCACCATTGATGCTATCTGTAACCTGATCCCTTTTGGATCATATTTAGCACCCTGAATCTATTGACATAGTCTATTAAACTCTAGCAGACTACACAGAAGTTGACATGTTACATGGTGTGTGTGAGGTTTCTGTCCAGTTGGGTCACATATATGGCATATGTAAAAGGTGAAGACATAAAAGAGGAAATTAGGCTCACATTTACTGTCAACCCACGTGATCAACCACTATCTGATAATCACTCCAACATGAAAAAAGAATATTAAACAACTAAATCGCAAGTGGGACATTGTATCCCTAGCGTCATACATAGACAAGAAAATAGTCCCTGGAGGATTACGAGAACGGGTGACCCCAGCTGAGCATGGGCAGAACGGGGAGATGCAAGCAAGGCATTTCCCTGTTCTGCCTAGCAACATGAGAGGGATTTACTGCTCCCAGTGATCTCTGTCATCTTCTAGGGAGCCCATCCCCCCTACGGTTAGAACACCCCCAGGGAACACACTTAAACCCTTGCTCGGCCTATCCGCCAGAACTGTACATTGGATTCAGATTATAAAACTGAAGCTGCGCAGCTATGAACAAGATTTAGAGAGAGAAAATACCCACGATGAACATTAAGAAGATACAGGAGAAAGGCATCCCAAAAACCAAAATCAGACTTTTTAAAAACCAAAGGAATTAGAGATCAGACCCAAGGAGACTACCCAGACCCCATGAGAATCATTACTCCTTATGGCTCTCAATGGGAGGAGGTCCGTATTATACTTATGAAACGTTGCCACTTGATGACCCGTTTACCATAATTGGGAAATGTGGGTCCTAGAGCCAACTTGGTAGCCAAAAGGGCAAAAAAATCTCACTGATGAGCTAGTGAAATCGGAATTAACTAAGACTATGCCACATAATTGGCTGACCGATCTACAAGAAATCAAAGGCACGTTCCCATGTGGGAAGTGCCATATTTGCAAACTGGTGCACCGAACAAATACCTTCACCGATGCCGACAGCCGGAAGACATATAAGATAAAGCAATTCATCAGCTGTGACACCACATGGGTCCTCTTCATGCTAGAATGACCCTGCCACAAATACTATGTGGGCAAAATGAAATGCCCTCTGAAAGTTCGTATTGGTGAACACTTATCCAGTATCCGTGGAAAGGATGATGAAACACTGATCGGTCAACATTTTGCTAAATATCATAAAGGGCAATCCGATGGCCTGCGAGTCAAGGGCTTCTATGCCCTTGATCTACCAAGCAAAAGTGTAGATTTCAAAACCATCCTTTTACAGAGAGAAAAGTAATGGATATTTCATCTGGGAATTATGGCTCCCAAGGGACTGAACAATGAATAGAGTCTCTCTCTAGGTGTTTCTAACACCTTAATAAGATGAAGTCAAGTTTACAAACTCTTCCTCTAGACCACCCCTATCTTTACTATGCATGCATGCGACTAACTGAACAGACACCACCAACAAATATACAACTCCTAATAAGAATTTTAAAGTATGTAAGTTAATTAACTGAACAACAGATGTATAGATCCTTGTTATGCTGTATATGCTTATTGTTAACTGCCCACAAGATGGTGCTATGCCTCCTTCAATTTCCACACACTAATAGGACCCCGAAAGGGGTTAGCAACCTAAGCTCCAGGACAGAGCGTGCTCCATCAGAGACTTCAGGTTAGGGAATACCTCAAAGAGATTAAAAGTCAGAAATACAGGCGGGCATGCTACCCTGAGGAAGTCCACACCACCTAGTGGACTAAATGCATTGGTGCATTTACCTGCACACACCTGGGTCCACTCCCGCACCTCTTGTCCTCCCTCTATTGACCAGTTCCCAGCATATTCCAGCCACCCAGGCTGTCCTGCATAGGAGGTGTGCACCACGGAGCTGGCCTGCTCCAAGCCGGCAACTGTCCATTCATCTGGAACCACTCCAGCCCCTGCCATCCATCGTATAAAATACAACCTGGCGGAAGTGACTGACAAAACTCTCAGCCGAACCAGCAAAAACAGAGGCTCCCATCAGCGATTGAGGCTCCTATACCTCTTTGATATTTCATCCAGGAATCTGTCCACACAGCAGAGAGAAGAAAGCGCTTCTGCACTTTGCAGTGATCACTCCACGGCCCCAGCAGATGCTCTGACTGGTAGCACTGAGAACAGCCCCGCAACCTGTGCTGACCCTGCCACCTTTACAACCGTGAGTAGCACCTACTGACATTCCCTACTACGGGGACCAATCCCATTCACAACCATAGTGCTGAACACTCACAGAGGCGATGAAAGGGAGAAGAGAATGTGATTACATCTAGCGCATACTGCAATTTTCTTCACTTAGTAAACACTCTATTCACAAAGGATCTGTGCCTCCAGCTCTTTAAGTCATTTTACCTCCACTTGAGGGAAACCAACCTTACCACTGCCATACTG
This sequence comes from Lithobates septentrionalis, assembly GCA_037952835.1. Lineage (NCBI taxonomy): Eukaryota > Metazoa > Chordata > Amphibia > Anura > Ranidae > Lithobates > Lithobates septentrionalis. Next base: position 1,759,236 of record JBBDGP010001924.1, read on the forward strand.
CATTAATAGCTATTACTCAGGAGGTTATAGGTAAATGGGGGGAGCAGATGTCCACAGTGTCCCTGTATAGCCGTATAAAGGCTGACACCATTGCGGTTCCCTGTGATTCCACCAAACCTGATCTTTAGTTATAGTTAAAGACTGCTATTTCTGTATTGTAAGCTTGTGGTATGCCACTGAACCCGGGCTGTGTGCTGTTAGTGGCAATGTTGCCCAACGTTTTAAACCTTTTTGTGTAGTCTGCCATTTTTTATTTTGTTCCATAATTTTGAATTTGCGATCAATAAAGTTTATTATTCTTAGGTTGAGACTGCGGCTGCCTGATTCCCCTCCTTCCCTCCAGAACCCCTATAGGTTCTTTCCCCATTTCTTGTCTTGAGCTATTGAGCACTTTAAATAGTTTTTTTTTTATAGGAGGATGCAAGGAGAAACCAGCTGCCTGGACATAGGAAAACAAAATATTCATATTCAAATAGGTGCAAAAATACTATAGATTTCTTTAAGCATTCTGAGTAGATATATATTTAGAACCGATTAAGGGCTCATTTACACTTGCTTCAAAATGTGGCATTTGAAACGCTTTTTTAAAGGACTCTGAATGCCAATCAAAGCACCTGTCACTAAATTAAATGGTAAGCTTACAGTCCTGTTCACATGTTTCGTTTTCTTTGCTTTACTTTACTTCAAAAATTATACCCCATGTAACTTTCTTGGTGATTCAAAGTGTCTCCAAAGCCTCTATAGAAGTCTATAACAACACCCAATATCAGCACCTACAGCTTTTGAGAGACTTTTATTTAGAGTTAGCGTCACTTTCGTTTGGAGGTGTTGCAGGTATGAGATATCCCAGGATGTACTAAGAAACCAACAAGCAAACTGGAAAGACATCATCAGCAGTCACTTCCGGTTCATGTGTATATTTTCTGTGAGTGTCTGATGCAAACGTCACATCTGGTGTGCAGTGTGGAGCAGCAGGAAGGTGAGCAGGGTCCGGACTGGAGCAGAGCAACTATCAAACAGTATACATGGTATGCAACATGGCGGAAATTGAACGGGACTAGAGAGTGAGGACTGAGTAGCGGAGGATCAGCAGAGCTGGACTACTGGAGAAGGAGAAACTAGCAGATGTCACGGTACGCAGCATGGAAGCAATATAGCAAGAGATGAGTGGGGACTAGAGAGAGAGAAGGATCAAAAAACCAGAGGATCAGCAAAGCTGGGGGTTACTAGTGAGCAGGGGATCAGCAGAGCTGGGGGTTACTGCTGAGTGTGGGATCAACATACCTGTGTGTTACTACTGAGCTTGGGGTACTTCTGAGCAGGGGATCTGATAAACAAGGGTACTAAACAGCTGGGGATCTGCTGAACAAGAGTACTAAAGGGCATTTGCCAAGCTTCAAAAAAGCATCACATAATCAAAAACACATTAAAAAAGCATGTTAAAGCAGTAGATGTGTGTGTTAAAGTTGAAGCACATGTAAAAAAGCCCTGAATGTGTATGAAAATAACTGAATGAATACTCACCAGTGGACACATCCCACACTTTGATGGCTCTGTCCTTAGATCCAGTATAAATATAGCAATCATCTGGTGAGAAGCAGGCACAATCAACTCCTTGAAAGAAAAAGCCCTGGAGGTAAAATGAGAGTGCCATTTAAAATCTTATTTTTATCTCCTGTAGTATGTCTGCAGTTTCTGACCATCTCCTGTAGTATGTCTGCAGTCTCTGACCATCTCCTGTAGCATGTCTGCAGTCTCTGACCATCTCCTGTATAGGTACAAGGAAGCATGGGTTTTGTTTAACCACATCCCTTAAGCCCCTCCCACTGCTAGGTACTTGACCACGCCCACACTTTACCGCGACGTAGAGCGCTGCAGGTCTTTTTACTCCTCCAGTGTCCCTCATTCTGAAGTTCTAAAGTTGGTAGGTATGCATTTGTGTATAGATTTAAAAAATACATTGTAAACACACCCCCCCCCCCCTTCTTTTTATAAGTAACCACATTACCTCTGTTGTCAGCTGCATAAAAGCTGGGGGGAGCAGCACACTGGACTTTTAGAAGTTTTATCTTCCCAAAGAAAAATAGCCCACTCTTTACAATCACGCCTTATTCATGTCATCAGTTTTCAGCTGCACCTACAGTATGTATTTGTGAGCAACTATTGTCGAGGATGAAGCACACAAAGGGCAAAATAGAACCAAAATATCTGATGAGCACCCTGAGAGTTCATTGAGAGTTACATAATCTATGGCCTACCTTAGCTGGTTTCAGGTACACAAGATTTCTAGCTAGATTTCCTTTTGAAAACAAATGCATTCAACACACCTAATGACCAGAAAGCTGCAAAGTATTACATTTTTGTTCTTGTGTTTAGATATGCTTTAACATCAAACTTCCAATCATTGGCTTTTAACCACTTGCCGACCAGCCGCCATCATTATATGGCTGCAGGTCGGCTCGTCCCTGCAAATCGCCCTAGCTGTATGGCGGCTCCTTTCAAGAGCCATAGCAGGCGCTCCCACTGCACGGCGGGGGGACCTGATGCGCGTGGCCTGCGGCCGCGATGTCTGGCCACCTCCGATCGCGGGCACGAGAGCCTGTACAGGGATTTGTGTGTGTAAGTACACAAATCCCCTTTCTGACAGGAGAGGAGAAACAGATCCAGTTTCTAGTAATTAGTCAGTCCCAGTAATGCCGCGTACACACGAGCGGACTTTACGGCGGACTTTGCCCGGCGGACTGGATTTCGTCGGACAATTCGATGTGTGTGGGCTCCAGCGGACTTTGTTTTCTCAAAAGTTGGACGGACTTAGATTTGAAACTTGTTTAAAATTTATCCGTTGAAATCGAGTCCGGTCGAAAAGTCCGCCGTCTGTATGCTAGTTCGACGGACTAAAAAGCCACGCTAGGGCAGCTATTGGCTACTGGCTATGAACTTCCTTGTTTTAGTCCGGTCGTACGTCATCACGTACGAATTCGACGGACTTTGGTGGATTGTGTGTAGGCAAGTCCGTTCATTCAGAAAGTCCGTCGTAAAGTACGTCGAAAAATCCGCCGGGCAAAGTCCGCCGTAAAGTCCGCTCGTGTGTACGCGGCATTAGAAACACACCAAGGGAACACACTTAACCCCCTGATCACCCCCTAGTGTTAATCCCTTCCCTGCCAGTAACATTTACACAGTAATCAGTGCATTTTTATAGCGCTGATCACTGTATAAATGTCAATGGTCCCAAAAAAGTGTCAAAAGTGTCCGGTCTGTTCGTCGCAATGTCGCAGTCCTGCTAAAAATTGCAGATCGCCGCCATTACTAGTAAAAAAAAAATAATAATAAAAATGCCATAAATATTTTCCCTATTTTGTAGACGCTATAACTTTTGCACAAACCAATCAATATACGCTTATTTCGATTTTCTTTACCAAAAATATGTAGAAGAAAACATATTGGCCTAAACTCATCAAGAAATTTGTTTTTTTTACTTTTTTTTTGGATATGTATTATAGCAAAATGCAAAAAATATAGGTTTTTTTTCAAAATTGTCGCCCTTTTTTTGTTTATAGCGCAAAAAATAAAAACCGCAGAGGTGATCAAATACCACCAAAAGAAAGCTCTATTTGTGGGGGGAAAAGGACGTCAATTTTGTTTGAGTACAGCGTCAATTGTCAATTAAAGCGACGCCGTGCCGTATCGCAAAAAATGGCCTGGTCATTAGAGGGCAAATCCTTCCGGTCTTTAAGTGATTCAATTCTGTGGAGAACTGTGAGGTATACAAGCATTCCTAAGTATACAATATGGTAGTTTTCATATAAACCAATGCATTCAAAAATTGGCATATAAACTGTCTTGTGAGCATAAGGTACCTTGTAACACATCTCATGTTCCCAGCAACCAGTTTTCATGTTCCAAAGACGCTGAACTGAGTCCTCACAGCCACTTAATGCATATATTTCCTTTGAGCTTGTTTCTAAGCAAGTGACTTTGCTTACATGAGAATCTAAACACTTTTCATTCTTTTCTGGGCTAAAAAGATACATGTCTCCTCTCTCTGTACCATAGATAACCCTTTGATCTTCAAATATGGCTATATTGCTCACAGCACTCGGGACTTGTGGATGTATGGATTGTACAGGGCCATCAAGAATTGGAAGAGGATTCCCCTTTGTAACTTGATAAAGGAAAATCAGATTGTGGTGTGCTACAGCCAGGCAGCTTTCTTGTTTGCTTAATGACAGGCAAATGACAGCCAAATTATGATCAGGTGGTGGAATACATGCCACATCCTGCCTTTGGTCTAAGGGAAAAGCCAGTACAGTGCCAGACGTCAAACCGCAGAACAAAATCCTCTTGATGTTGGCAACTTCCAGGCATGTTACTTCAGAAGATGCCTCAAGGATATCTGTCATAAGACCTGAAAAAGCATATAATTATATGACCTCACCTCGGGACAATTGTATAAATTTGCATATTTACTTTTGTTTACACTGCAAATAATGTTAAATTTTATAGCACCAGCAGAAATTGCTTAAAGTGAACAAATGACCACCCAATTGACATTCAAGTATTTAGGAGCCTCTGACCTCTGTAGCTGTAGACACCATGGAACAATCCATCCTCAAAGTTTAGAGCAGCCTTTCTCAACTTTTATAAAACAAAGGAACCCTTGCTTTAACTTTCCTGTCTCATGGAACTCCTACCGACAATTACTATATCTACATTTCATTGTACATTAGCATTTTAATCACCCTACATTTTTGGTCCTTTGGAAGAATCCTCCCTCCTTACAGATAGCTAAAAAGATCATTAGTGTTGGTGGTTACTTCTATGAAGGGTGAAAATGAATCATTGCTCAAGAAACCCCTGTCAACCTCTGGCCCTGTTCCTTAAAGGATAAGTTCACTTTTTAAATAAAAATAAATAAATGCACATTTTTTTGCAGGTAAAAAAATGTGCATTTATTATTTTTTGTTGCAGGAACATGTAGAGCATGGGTGCTCAACCTGTGGCCCTCCAGCTGCTACGGAACTACGAGTCCCATGAGGCATTGCAAGCCACTGATAGTTACAAGCATGACACCCAAAGGCAGAGGCATGATGGGACTTGTAGTTCCCCAAAGCTTGAGGGCCACAGGTTGAGCACCCATGCTGTAGAGAGCAGATCACTGGTGCCATGCAGGTCCCCTGCAGATCCATCTGTGTATCGGCTTGCTCGTGTCTCATATGAGGAAGCCGATGCATTCTGACAGTAAGACTCAATGAACTACCACAGCGCTGTAGTTGTTCATTGAAAACTACAAGCCGACAGCCGCAAAGGCTGCCAGACCTTGTAGTTTTCCATTCACAAAGGACTGTGAATGAGTGACATGGCTGGGTAGGGCCGAATTGTGGCAGCAGACACAGGGAGAAGATGCCCTATCTGCTGTCGCAGCGGAGATTGGCGGGGTGCGGGGGCCGGCGAATTCACTACATGCTACATCTTGAATATGTGTGTAACATGTTATGAAAGTTGAACTTATCCTTTAACCCCTTGGCACTGGCGCCTCCCGGCCCCATTTAAGGGTTTCAAATGCAAGAGTGGGGCAGGGTTTATGATTATGTGACCGTTGTGATTGGCTGTCACGGTGGTCACATGATCGGAAAGCTCCCGATTGCAAGCAGCGATTCCTGTGAGTGCACAGGGCGTACGCTCTCGGCACAGCTTTGTTTGCAATGTGGTATGTAAATATGCACCCACTCTGCGCCAAGGCCCACCCGCCGAGAGGCTGCATATTTACATATGCCCAAAAAAGGTTAAAGAAGTGTTCTTCCTGGGTAAATTTTTTTTTAAAGTCAGCAGCTACAAATACTGCAGCTGCTGACTTTTAATAGAAGGACACTTATCTGTCCTGGGAGCCCACGATGTTGGCACCCGAAGCCGACCCGTGCCTTGGCTCTGGGTGCAGGCGCCAGCATCCTTACTAAGGGAGACAGGAAGTGAAGCCTTACGGCTTCACAGCCTGTTTCCTACTGCGCATGCGCGAGTTGCGCTGCGCTTTCTGAATGGCCTGTGTGTGTCCCAGACCTGTGTGTCTCCCAAAAGGCAGTGGGGGGGGGAGAGGGGCCGGACATTACGTAGTTCACCGCACAATTTGCGGCGATCTTTTGCCGGAAGTGGGAGCAGATATCTGGATCTGACAGGTATCTACTCCTCCCTGAAAGGTGCCAAATGTGGCATCGGAGGGGGGAGGGATCCGATCAGCAGAAGTCCCATTAATGGGTGGAACTGAGCTTTAAAGTAATTTTCTCAGCAGCTTAGTTCACCCTCCTACCCTTTCTAGCAGTAACTTGGACACTTTTAGCCTTATAAACTTTAATGTAAACACAAAGCAGGTTCTCTGGGAGGGGGGAAGCAGGGTTAGCTGAGCTGGCTGAAATAATGTAACTTTTAAAGAATGCAAAACAAGGAACGGAGTGATGCACACTATATAAGCCAACTTCTAATTTATTAAAGCCAAACGGTGCACCGACAGTTCTCCTGGTGCCATGGCAGGCCCGACTCATTTCACTCCTCACAGGAGCTAAGATTAAGCTTTTGTGAGGAGTGAAATGCCTTGGAAACGTCATGGCACTAGCTGAACTCTCTCTGCATTGTTTGGCTGTAATGAATTAGAAGTTGGCTTTTATGGTGGGTGTCTCTTCCTTTCTTGTTATGGAATATTTATAAATTACATGTGCCAAGGCTCACAATTGAAGAATCTTCTGCACCCGGGAGACAAGAGAGACAAGCATAACCGAAGAGGAGCATGATTTGCTAATAGTACATTTTCTGAAATAATGATTTTTGACAACTTCTGTACTTCTGCTGCAAACTTTGAGGCTACACTGCTCCAGAGTGACTGCTGCTACAGAAGTCAGTGGGGGTTTGTGGTTTTTCTTTTTTTCATTCTGTGTTTATTAATTTTTAAAACAGACAGAAATGTTTGCTCTGATGAGCAAAGTAAAAAAATTCCTAGTAGGCAAGGCATAATACACATGTAGTTGTCAGTCATTAATCACGCAGTATCATGCTGGGTGACATGGACGTAACATTCAGATATACAAAACAAGAATCCATCATAGTAAGACATTTATCCCAGTACTCATTGGGACCAGCTACAGTGCCTTGAAAATGTATTTATACCTCTTGAAATTTTCCACATTTTGTCATGTTACAGCTAAAATTGTAAATGTATTTTATTGGGATTTTATGTGATAGACCAACACAAAGTGTCACATAATTGTGAAGTGGAAGGAAAGTGATAAATGGTTTTCAATTATTTGTACGAATAAATATGTGAAAAGTGTGGCGTGCATTTGTATTCAGCCCCCTTTACTCTGATTCCCATACTAAAAACTAGTTGAACCAATTGCCTTCAGAAGTCACCTAATTAGTGAATAGAGTCCAACTGTGTGTAATTTAATCTTAGTATAAATACAGCTGTTCTGTGAAGCCCTCAGAGGTTTGTTAGAGAACCTTAGTTAGCAAACAGCATCATGAAGGCCAAGGAACACACCAGACAAGTTAGGGATAAAGTTTTGAAGTTTAGGGGGGCGTGTCCGGACACCGACGTGACTAGACGTGTTGCAGAGGAGCTCCGCTGAGCCCTCTGCAATCCATTGCCATCCAGTGCACACAAAACCTGGAGTTTTCTCCAAACTCTGCCCTATAGTCGCCAGATATTGGCTACATCGTTCCCGGGGACAATTGTGAAGTTTGGCCGGCAGATCGAGCTGTTCTTAGGCCGCGGCTGGCTCCATACTACAGACGCCAGCTGCCATCTTGCAGCCTACGAGACCTCCAGCATCCCCGGACTTGAGTGCCACGATCGACCAGCCTAAAGCTAAGAGTGCTGTCCCCGGAGCGGACCGGACTGTGAGGGGACCCAGGAACATACAAAAAACCCGCGGAAATAGGCCCTGGACACCCACGGCCTACAGCCATCCCGAGGCCTGTGAGGCCTCCAGCATCCCCGGACTCTAGTGCCGCGATCGGCAGTACGGGGGACAACCAGCTTACCCTCATCTACAGCGGGCACCTCCTGAACATAGCTGACAAGTACACAGCCTGCACAACCCCCTCACAGACATCAGAGGACCAAGAAAAGGTTATCTTGGGGACACTCAGCGCCGGCCGCCATCTTGCGGCCTAGCTTACAGGACGGGCCCACACACTCAGGTACTGAGCCCTAGCTAAACTGTGCTTTCCTCCCTGAACCCCCGCTCATACAGTAATTAAGCCCTGAACCCGCACCGGGGACTTTATTTTAACATAGCGGCACCGCTCTCCCTGCGCCATAACTTGGGTCCTGGTCGTTTCATACTGCCCTCTTTATACCACCATCTGGGCACATGTGTTCCTGTCTTTCCTCCCCAGTCCCCCCCACCCTTATGGAAGCTGGGTTCTGATGGAGAGTGACCGACCATGGATGGCTGAGGACATACACCCCTGAGCTCTGTGCCATCCCGACAGCTACAGGCTATCTTCACAGCACAGCACACCCGCATCCTACATGGTGGCAGCTAGCTCACACTCCACGGAGCTTACTGACCCTCAACAAGGCACCATACAGAGATATCTACTTAGGACATCGCCGATTGATCCCCGGACCCCCAAGGACAAGATGGCGTCCGGCCGCAACACGGGGAAGACCAAGCCTCCCACTACCACTCCAGCAGCAGACTGCATGATAGAGGACAACAATGAGAAACTCCAGGATTTCAGAGGAGAGCCGTCAGCCTCACAGTCACATCGCATGACACAGGCACTGGAGAATCCCAGGCAGACACATATCCCTTGTCAGGAGAGCCCATTAGAACGGAAGCTGCAGCCCTCCTCTCTGCCTTCAGAATTGATTTTGAATCTTGGGCAAGCAAAATGGAGGATTCCCTACATGTGGAGCTAAATGCTCTGAGGCAAAAAGTCACAGCTAATGAGGAAGCAGTGTCAGTTTTAACCACTGCTCAGGATGACCATGGGGCACGTATAACAGCACTTGAATCCCCATCCGCAACGCATGTCTGTCGGCTAGGCCACCAGCAACTCCGCATAGAAGACAGCGAAAATCGCAGTCGCAGAAATAACATTAGACTGCAAGGCATACCTGAGGCAACATCTGGAGCAGAGCTGAAACCCACTGTCATAACTATCCTCAATAAAGTACTGGGAAGAGAGGCAGCATCACCAATTGAACTGGATTGTGTTCACAGGGTAGGAGGGCCGGGGGGGCCCGAGACGGTCGCCCCGAGATGTTCTCTGTCGGGTCCACTATTACACCTTAAAAGAGGAGGTCATGCGAAAGGCATGGAGCCTGGGTTCAGTGGATTTCTTTGGAGCCCCTATTCACCTGTACCCTGACTTGTCTCGCAATACGCCGTTGAGTGGTGTGCCCTTTACTTGACCTTATACAGCAAGCCGGAGCTTCCTATACGTGGGGATACCCCTTCAGCATCAAGGTGACCCGGGGAGACAGCAGGTTCACGCTCTCAGACCTGGATCAACTGCCTGACTTTTTCCTCTTTATTGAGCAACAACCGGTAGACGTCTTGAACTGGCTGGATCCTCCAGATGATAGATCAAGACAGTTGGGACTTGGCCCACTTCCGTAGCGCCGCAGACGTCCTAGGTTTAGATCAGTTTCTTCTGGCCCAGGGATAAGAAGACCTACCTCTCCAGAAGATTGATTTAGAAGCTTGTTGGAGACTGATGTCTTGTTTTGTCTTACTACGCCACTTACCTTATCGAGGGATCCCAGCAGCTTTGCCGCATTTTTGGCGGCATGCTATGTTCTTTGATCCTTTGACTGTGATTTTCTTTTATAAAATCCGAGACCTCCAGTAAGTCTGGTAAGGGATTCAGTGAATAAAGGGATCAGAACTACTGGCTCTTTCCCTGCTCCAATTTATTACCTGGCTGGGGTTCGGGAGAGAACATAGATTATAGTCACTCTGTGACTCTCATTGTGACAGGCGTCAGGTAATGCCAATATACACCAAAAGTTTTTTCTATGATGTTCTGCTTTGTTTCAGATTGTTGCTTCTCACCCCCTCCCTATATGACATATGATGGGGGGGTTTGTGGCGGGAGTGGGGAGTACTACTCTGGGGGGAGATTTGGCCTCTGGTTTTGATCAATCTCTGCTACAGGAGATGCAGGTTTAAAAGGCGCCACACATGGAGTAATTGGTTGCCTCCATGGGTGGATCCCCCGCTCTTCCTATCCTCCCTATATTCATATTATTGTTTTGGCTAAATAACTTTTCTACAAGCGGGAGCCAATGTAATTATTTTTGTTATATACTCCTATGTTAACTACTTGAACCCAATGCACATATTTAGTTGACTGTTATCATCTGTTGTGGTTAATAGTGGTCCCCTTGACTGGGTTTCTATGCTTTAGGTTATTTGGTAAAGTGGAGCACATTCACGATTCATGACTCATTGGTTTTATGTATTTGATGAGACTTAGAACCAGATGCTTTATCTTAGGGGGAAAGAAAGGAAAGAAAAAAAAGGGATTAGTTTACAGACCCTCACTCCTCCATGTTCTCTCTGACACAGTGGGAGCCCTCTCAATCCCACTCAGAGGGCTTCTCTAGGAAAAGGCTGCCTTATGCCCCACATACGGTTCAAATATTAAGTGTGCTACATACACTATATATATGCCTGATTCGCTGTCGGGATCATGGCTCAGGTCCATTCATTTCGACCTTTCCCCCACAGTAGGACAGGCACTGTTTGTGCCTAAAGCATGACATTTCACGCAGTGTTTTGCGTTAGTGAACACATTAGTTTCCCAGACACATCTTTTTAGGTGTCTTTTTATTTACACCTTACTTCCTTCTTTATCCTCATGCTCTTCTCTTATTCTTCCCTCCCCCTCCCCCCCTTCTCCCACTTCCGCATTTCACCTTTCTTCTCGATCCTACCCCGAACTGCTCTCTATACCTTTCCTCTATATCTTATTACTTTCTTTCCTATACAGCCTCTAGCACTCCAGCATGGCTCACACGGTGACCTCACGCCCCCAATTGAAATTTTGTTCGTATAATGTAAATGGGCTTAACATTGTTTTGAAACCTGGGCAAATTCTGTATCAGATGCACAAAAGACAGGTTAACGTGCTTTTGCTACAGGAGACCCACTTCCACTCTGACTCCACCCCTTTCTGCTCCAGCAGATACTTCAATAGATGGATCCACAGTACCAATCCGACACAAAAATCTAAGGGAGTATCTATTGCGTTTCATAAAACACTCCCTATTGAACTGCTCGATCATATGGCAGACCCCCAAGGCAGATACGTTTTTGTGAAAATCTTCTTATGGGGGACTAAATTTACAATAGCCAATATATATTTGCCTAACACTCATCAAGTCCCATCGGCCTTGCAGTATTTAAAGATTTTGGCGGGTTTCGCAGAGGGCAAGCTCATACTTGGAGGGGACTTCAATACTCCCCTGGATCCACGTTTGGATTCATCGACATCCCGTTCCTCTGTATCCTTTCCTAAAATACGGGCCCTAAACTGTGCCATCTACAATATGCATCTTGTTGACATATGGCGGATACTGTAGCCTGACTCTCGAAACTACACACATTTTTCCAACGTTCATCAATCATGATCATCAAAACCGTCGTCTAGATTATTTTTTAATTGACCGCGGCTGCTTAGATTGGTCCCCAAAGTGTGAAATAGATCCTATGGTTTGGTCCGACCACTCTCCTATATTCCTGACACTTGCGATCCCCTCTACCCCAATAAAAGAATGGACATGGAGGTTAAATGACTCGCTTCTGACTGAACCAGGGTACGATACACGGATAGCGGAGACTATATCGAACTTTTTTACGGACCACACTTCCGATGACACTTCACCACCCATTAAATGGGAGGCATTAAAGGCGGTATTACGGGGGAGCTTTATTCAAATGGGTGCCCACCTGAAAAAAGAACGCTCAGCTGCAATAGCTACGGTGGTATACAAACTTAGGACGCTGGAGACTACCCATAAACGCTCCCCTACGGTGGAAGTGCTTGCGGAGGTTTCTTCTGCCCGCACTCAGCTTAGGGAATTATACGAGGCATCAGCCCGTACATTTGCGAACAAACTTGCCTTTCATCAATACAAATTTCGGGATAAATGTGGTAGATCGCTAGCTCGCACCCTGCATACCAAACAACCTAACACCTTTATACCTCACATACGGGACAAATCTGGGAAAACTGTCTCGTCGCCTTCTGAGATGGGACGGGTATTCCGGGACTTCTATAAATCCCTGTATAACATACCTACAGCAAGCCCCACTGAGCCTCCCTCTACTACAGCGGAAACACAGGCCTCATATATCGCACAAAATGCACTACCTACTCTAGGTGACGAAACGATAGAGGACCTTGAAGCTCCGATCTCGGAAGATGAGGTTGCCCGCACCATTGCATCTACCCCATCTGGTAAAAGTCCGGGTCCTGATGGCTTCACTCCAAAATTTTACAAACAATTTGCTCCCCTCCTTACCCCCTTCTTAACAAAAGTGTTTAAGTCTATCTCTGAGCGATCAGTATTCCCGCCGCAAACACTAGAGGCACATATCACCCTTATCTCAAAACCATACAAAGACCTGACTATATGTGCTAATTACCGATCCATTTCGCTGATAGGGGTAGATCTGAAGGTGTATGCGAAGGTGCTAGCTAATAGAATACAACCATTTTTACCCCGCTTAATACACCTAGATCAGGTTGGCTTTGTGAGTGGAAGAGAGGTGCGGGATAACACCCTGAAAACACTTCTCATTGCGGATTATGCTTGGGCCCACAATGTCCCATTGTGCCTTCTCATGGTCAACGCGGAGAAGGCCTTCGACCGCGTCAACTGGCAATTTCTTCGCCTATCACTGCAACAACTAGGTCTAGGCCAAAACATGATCTCCAGAATAATGTCCCTCTATACATCTCCCTCCGCTAGGATCAGACTAAACCGTTCCTCATCTCCAAAATGTACTATTCACAATGGAACGTGGCAGGGGTGCCCCTTGTCCCCCATTCTCTATGTTCTTGTTATGGAACACCTAGCCATCGCCCTTAGGAACAACCCGGCTATTCATGGTATTAATATAGGCCCTATACATACTAAAATTGCCCTATTTGCAGATGACTTACTCATGTTTGTAACCCAACCGCAAGTTTCCCTGCCTTCCATTATACAGGAGTTTCAGAGATATGGAGATGTTAGTTAAAAGTTAATCATAGTAAGTCAGAAATCCTCAACATTTCACTCCCAGAAGCGGCTCTCCAACAGCTCTCGTCCTCTTTCCCTTTTAAGACAAGCTCCACATCTATTCGTTATCTAGGAATTCATATCCCAACAGATGCATCCCAACTATTCTCCAGCTACTTCACCCCTCTACTTCTTAGAATGCAAGCGAATCTGGCCACATATGCATCTTAACAGCTCTCTTGGTTGGGTAGGGTAAATGTTTTGAAGATGGATGTTCTCCCTCGATTCCTATATCTTTTTCAGACCATTCCTATCCATATTCCCACCTCGTTCTTCAAAAGGCTTCGTCAGATTTTCTCTAAATTCATATGGAAGGGAAACCGCCCCAGGATAAAATACGACACAATGATCCTCCCGAAGGCCCGGAGGGGAGCGGGGGTCCCAGATGCTTCTACATACCATAAGGCAGCGGTACTCATACATATCGTGGATTGGTTTTACCACCCTTCCTCCAAGCTCTGGGTTTATTTGGAGAGACATCTCAATGAGATTGATCTTTGCGCCCTGCCGTGGACCCCTACGGCTCAGCGTAAGGATAGTACACTCTCTACTGCTCTTACTTGTCAAACTCTTCAGATATGGGACCGCCTGATCTTAACTAGTAAATTATCTAAACCTCAGAGCCCAATGACCCCTCTCTTTGGGACTCCGGCCTTCCCCCCAGCTGTAAGTAAGTGGAGATTTGGACCCTGGAATAGGGATAGTCATGGACGCTTAGCACGGGTTTTACATGCTGACCCATCTTTGAGAACAGACATACCCTCCCAAACGGACCTGGGGCCCCCAACAATGTGGTTACAAAGGGGTCAACTAATGTCATACATACGTACTTTCTCCTCCATTTCAGAGATCCTAGATGACCCATCAGACTTTGGCGAGCTGCTCCTACAAGCAGACCCACCAATACAAGTAGTATCACTGTTATATTCCCTACTACTGACGTATCTGCCCCTGACCTTCCAACATACACGCAGAAATGGGAAACAGACTTACAACATTCCATCTCCCCTGCTGATTGGCAAAAAAGCTTTATCCTGACGCATAGGATTTCCTTGGCAACTAAGACTCAAGAAAAAGGGTTTAAGTTATTAACGAGGTGGTACAGATGCCCGGCAACTATCCAACGGTTTAACCCTTCTTTGTCAGATACTTGTTGGCGATGGCTGTCCTCTAGAGGGACAATGCTCCACATTTGGTGGGCTTGCCCTCCAATTAGGAAACTTTGGCAAAAGGTCTTTGATCTATACGGCAGGCTGATGGCGACCTCAATTAAGCCCACACCAGAGATAGCCCTACTATCTATGCTCCCGGCCCCCTCAAGTCGATTAAAAAAGATATACTGCGCCACTTTCTGGCCGCAGTTAGGACAGTGATCCCCACGACATTGGAGAACAGCGGATGTGGTTTCCTTGGGCGATTGGGCTGTCGAAGTGGATCAGATAAGAGATCTGGAGCGCCTGTTGGCGCAGGAAGCGGGGAAGAAGGAACAGTTCTCCACCACCTGGACCTCGTGGTCAATGTTTCGATATTCAGATGACTTCTCTGTATGGGTCGGGGATGCCCCATCCTCATCCACCGATTAGCCATGCTGGGGTGTTTTCCATCTTCGTTATCATCCCTTATTTCTTTACACGCTATCATTCTCTTCTTTATCTTTGCTTACTTTTCTCTATGTACTGAACCAATCACTCAAACATATAAATAAAGATCATATACTCAGAATAGTTCAATGACTTGAATATCTATAATAAGTAAATAAATGATCCCTACAGAGTATCAGCCTGAATGGGAGGATCCTTCTGATAATACCAACATGTGAAACCATAAGGGTAAATATATGTTGGATCCCACACACATGTTATTCTTCTCTTATATCAAAGGCTTTTATATTTATTTATTTATTTATTTCAGGTACTTATATAGCGCCATCAATTTACGCAGCGCTTTACATATACATACAATGTGATATTTCATTGTTTCATCAGAGACTATATGTCAAAGTGTTTAAACCTGTTCATCTATAGTAAAGGTTCACCTCATTATTCTATGTATAATATATGTAATATTATATTGTAAAGAACTTTCTTCCTCTGTTATACTTTTATCTTGAAATAAACTAAGATTGAAAAGAAAGTTGTGAAGTTTAAAGCAGGGCTAGGCTGCAAAAAAATATACCAAGCTTTGAACAACTCATTGAGCACTGTTCAATCTATCATCCGAAAATGGAAAGAGTATGGCACAACTGCAAACCTACCAAGACATGGCCGTCCACCTAAACTGACAGGCCGAGCAAGGAGAGCATTCATCAGAGAAGCAGCCAAGACGTCCATGGCAACTCTGGAGGAGCTGCAGAGATCCACAGCTCAGATGGGAGAATCTGTTTACAGGACAACTATTAGTCGTGTACTCCACAAATCTGGCCTTTATGGAAGAGTATCAAGAAGAAAGCCATTGTTGAAAGAAAGCCATAAGAAATCCCATTTGCAGTTTGCGAGAAGCCATGTGGGGGACACAGCAAATATGTGGAAGAAGGTGCTCTGGTCAGATGAGACCAAAATTGAACTTTGTGGACTAAAAGCAAAATGCTATGTGTGGCAGAAAGCTAACACTACACATCACCCTGAACACACCATCCCCACCGTGAAACATGGCGGTGGCAGCATCATGTTGTGGGGATGCTTTACTTCAGGAGGGACAGAGAAGCTGGAGAGAGTTGATGGGAAGATGGATGGAGCCAAACTTGTTAGAGTCTGCAAAAGACTTGAGAGTGGGGCGGAGGTTCACCTTCCAGCAGGACAACGACCTTAAACATACAGCCAGAGCTACAATGGAATGGTTTAGATCAAAGCATATTCATGTGTTAGAATGGCCAACTCAAAGTCCAGACCTAAATCCAATTGAGAATCTGTTTCAAGACTTGAAAATTGCTGTTCACAGATGCTCTCCCTTCAATCTGACAGAGCTTGAGCTATTTTGCAAAGAAGAATGGGCAAAAATGTCGTTCTCTAGATATGCAAAGCTGGTAGAGACATCCCCAAAATTGACTTGCAGCTGTAATTTCAGCGAATGGTGGTTCTACAAAGTATTGACTCAGGGGGGGCTGAATACAAATGCACGCCACACTTGTCACATATTTATTTGTAAACATTTTTGAAAACCATTTATCATTTTTCTTCCACTTCACAATTGTGTTCCACTTTGTGTTAGTCTATCACATAAAATCACAATAAAATGCATTTATGTTTTTGGTTGCAACATGACAAAATGTGGAAAATTTCAAGGGGTATGAATACTTTTTCAAAGCACTGTACTTCTGGATGAGCCTTATAACGATAGAGGAAAGAAAGAAGCGGAGAGTTTCAGGTTTTTCAGGGCGTGTTTTAAATCAAATTTACTGCTTGTTATACAGGTGATATTCGAGAAATTAGAATAACGTGCAAAAGTTAATTTATTTCACTAATGCAACTTAAAAGGTGAAACTAACATATGAGATAGACTCATTACATGCAAAGCAAGATAGTCCAAGCCATGATTTGTCATAATTGTGATGATTATGGCTTACAGCTCATGAAAACCCCAAATCCACAATCTCGGAAAATTAGAATATTACATGCAATCAATAAAACAAGGATTGTACATAGAACAATATCGGACCTCTGAAAAGTATAAGCATGCATATGTACTCAGTACTTCGTTTGGGCCCCTTTTGCAGCAATTACTGCCTCAATGCGGTGTGGCATGGAAGCTATCAGCCTGTGGCACTGCTGAGGTGTTATGGAAGACCAGGATGCTTCAATAGTGGGCTTCAGCTCTTCTGCCCTGCTTGGTCTCATGTCTCTCATCTTTCTCTTAGTAATGCACCATAGATTCTCTATAGGGTTCAGGTCAGGCAAGTTTGCTGGCCAGTCAAGCACAGTAATCCCACGATCATTGAACCAGGTTTTAGTCCTTTTAGCAATGTGGGCAGGTGCCAAGTCCTGCTGGAAAATGAACTCAGCATCCCCATAGAGCTTGTCTGCGGAAGGAAGCATGAAGTGCTCCAAAATCTCCTGGTAGGCGGCTGCGTTGACCCTGGACATAATGAAGCACAGTGGACCAACACCAGCAGATGACATGGCTCCCCAAATCAACACAGACTGTGGAAACTTCACACTGGACTTCAAGCATCTTGCAGTGTGTGCCTATCCATTCTTCCTCCATACTCTGGGTCCTTGGTTTCCAAATGAGATGCAAAATTTGCTCTCATCAGAAAAGAGGACTTTGGACCACTGAGCAACAGACCAGGTCTGTTTTTCTTTAGCCCAGGTAAGACGCTTCTGACGTTGTTTGTTGTTCAGGAGTGGCTTGACAAGAGGAATACAACATTTGAAGCCCATGTCCAGGATCCGTCTGTGTGCGGTGGCTCTTGATGCACTGACTCCAGCCTCAGCCCACTCCTTGTGAAAGTCCCCAACACATTTGAATGGCCTTTTCCTGACAATCCTCTCCAGGCTGCGGTCATCCCTGCCACTTGTGCACCTTTTTCTGCCACATTTTTCCCTTCCACATAACTTTCTATTAATGTGCTTTGATACAGCACTTTGGGAACATCCAACTTCTTTTGCAATTACCTTTTGAGGCTTTCCCTCCTTATGGAGGGTGTCAGTGATGGTTTTCTGCACAACTGTCAGGTCAGCAGTCTTTCCCATGATTGTGATTCCTACTGAACCAGACTGAGAGACCATTTAAAGGCTCAGGAACCATTTGCAGGTGTTATGGCTTAATTAGCTGATTAGAGTGGGATACTTTGAGCCTATATTGCACCTTTTCATAATATTCAAATTTTCTGAGATTGTGGATTTGGGGTGTTCATGAGCTGTAAACCAAAATCATCACAATTATGACAAATCCCGGCTTGAACTATCTTGCTTTGCATCTAATGAGTCTATCTCATATATTAGTTTCACCTTTTAAGTTGCATTAGTGAAATAAATGAACTTTTGCACGATATTCTAATTTTTCGATATGTATCACCTGTAAACATGTAAATATGTTATAGCATGGGCAAAGGCTCATTTTAACATTGACACTAAATATTAATGGCTGATATTTCAGGATTTGTTCCTCTAAGAAATCTGTGGGGAAGGTTATTTTTGATATGTCATGGTACAAAAGTGTTTTCCACTTTTAAAAAATGTTTGAGTTTGAATTTGAAATGTAGGTATACAGTGGATCCGGAAATATTCACAGCGCTTCACTTTTTCCACAATTTTTTTGTTACAGCCTTATCCCAAAATGGATTAAATTCATTATTTTCCTCAAAATTCTACAAATAAGACCCCATAATGACAATGTAAAAGAAGTTTGTTTGGAATCTTTGCAAATTTATTAAGAATAAAAAACAAAAAAATCACATGTACATAAGTGTTCACAGCTTTTGCCAAGACAATCATAATTGAGCTCAGGTGCATTCTGTTTCCACTGATCATCCTTGAGATGTTTCTAGAACTTTCTTTGGAGTACACCTATGGTAAAATTAATTGATTGGGCATGATCTGTGAAAGGCACACTGCTGTCTATATAAGGTCCCACAGTTGCATATATTTATATATATATATATATATATATATATATATATATATATATATATATATATATATATATGTGCAATATTGCATATCAGAGCACAAACCAATCCATGAAGTCCAAGGAATTGTCTGTAGACCTCCGAGACAGGATTGTATTGAGATACAGATCTGGGGATGGGTACAGAAACATTTCTGCAGCATTAAAGGTCCCGATGAGCAAAGTGGCATCCATAATACGTAAATGGAAGACGTTTGGAACCACCAGAATGCTTCCTAGAGCTGGCCAAACAGCGACCGGGGGAGAAGGGCCTTAGTCAGGCAGGTAACCAAGAACCCGAAGGTTACTCTAACAGAGCTCCAGCGTTTCTCTGTGGAGAGAGGATAACCTTCCATAAGGACAACCATCTCTGCAGCACTCCACCAACCACATAAAAACCCAATAAAATACAATTACGTTGTTGGTTGTAACATGATAAAATTTGGAAAATTTCAAGGAGTATGAATATTTTTTCAAGGCACTGTATTTAAAAGCATATCCATACTTGCTAATTTTCATCTTATATGCACATTTTGTTTATTATTACTCACAAAGAGTATGAATATAGTATACTCATATGTTGTTTGATGTATATTTTGAAATATACTATAAATTGAAAAGTATACTAAATATTTGTAAACATTTGAAATTTACTAAGGATTATTTTGTATACCCTATGTATACAGCATAGTCTGTTCCACTTTTCATATTAATTTATTTTTCAGTATTGTAAATAAAAATAGCAGCAAACATGGGACTATTTATTCACATACATGTAACATGTAACATCTATAAAACAGAGAGGCTTTAATTTACCTTTCACTGTGTCCCAGACCACAATCTTGTGTTTGTCTCCAGTTTTTGGGAAATAAACCCGGTCACCTCCATTGGATAGAGCAACACAGCCACTGCGATCCTGAAAAGGAGGCAATGTCTTGTGCTTCTGATCATAATCCAGGTTCCAAAGTTTGAGGTAGTAAGCAGTGTTAGATGAAGATAATAAAGTGCTTCCTTTTAAAGCCAGTCCAGTGACTGATACTCCCATACCAAAAAATGTGTCTAGAAGAGCTCCCCTCTTAGACAAACTCCAGACCTACAAAATATAGTAAATGTGATTGTGAAATTTTACAGTATGTCAAAGAAGCACCTACTTTGTACTTAATAATCTTAAATGTGCGATCTATTACACAGTAGATTTTGTACTGGACAATATCATATGTTTAAATACTTCTTACTAACTCGAATAGTTTCGTCTTGGGATCCAGTTACAATGATCTTCTTGTGACTATGTATTACAGCAGTTTTTACCATGTCATCATGTTCTAGACAGGATTCCAGAAATGTCCTAAGGGTGTTAGAGTCGGCCCGAAATACTTGCACCTGTTTCCCAAATCCTGAATAGAAATAAAGAGATTTTATTTGGAAATCATGAAAATCAGAACTGTAAAAATGTTTTTGTTTTATAAGAGGATGGGTGTATGCTGGGCAAGCATGTCTGTACTGAGGGTCTTGTACTGAAGGAGGGTCCATCTGTACTGAGGGGTCTGTGCTGGGGGGGGTCATTGGCCCACTGGCTGTGATTGACAGCAGCAGGGGCCAGTGGCTATCTCAGCTAATGAGGTAGGAAAGTCCCCGGAGAGCCGAGGCACTTGTGCACATCGCTGGATTGTGATGGAGCTCAGGTGAGAATAAAGGGGACTGGGGTGGGAGGGGGGGGGGGCTGCTGCACACAGGAGGTTTTTCACCTTTACGCATAGAATGCATGAAGTGAAAAAAATCTTCAGCCTTTAGAACCACTTTAAGGTGTAGGCTGGGAGGAGGAAAATTAGGGATGTTAGGGGAGAGCTGTACTGTGTGGAATATGGGCTTGGGTTGGGGGGGGGGGGTGATTGGTACTGGGAGGAGGGGGTTATTTTTGGTTGTAGTCTGTAAAGTGGCCTGTGTATTACACACTCCAGGGTAGTTTATCAAAACTGGAGTAGCCATAATCTGAAGCGGTTGTGCGTTTTAACCAATAAGGTTTTAGGTTTCATTTTCAAAGCTTAATTGAACAAGCTGAAGGGAGAAGCCTATTGGTTGCCATGCATGACTGCTCCAGATTCTGGCTGCTCCAATTTTTATAAACTCCCCTCACTGTGTTCTACATTTCATACTCCTGACCACTGCACTCCATATACATTACTCCTGAAGTTCTTCTTAAAGGTAGGCTGTGTGTAGAAAAGCTAATGTAATGAAACTGTTTTATTTTAATAAAATTTGTGTTCTGATGATTATATGTGTTAGTGCAGTTTGACCACACCCACAATTTGGCCATTTTTTTTGGGGGGGGGGGGGGTAAAAAAAAATTATAATAATGGTGCCAGGTATGCCACTGATTAGCATTTTTGATCCATTTTTGAGAAACAGTACTTCTTATGGGGTCCTTATCCATCAAAACCTCGTTCTGATTGGATATTTTTTGAAAAGTTACTTTTCACTGCATTCTCTTTCAAAGTCAAATTTCCTTTGCAAAGTAAACAGCCTATTTGTCTTTAATAAATCAACCCCAATCCTTCTTCTGATAAATTCTGATGCTAAATCTGACAAAATATGATAAATCATGCATTGAAAAAGAAGAAAACCCCTAGGAGTGAGACTTTAAGGGCACTACCAAAAAAATCAATGATATAAATAAAAAATAATTTATTGAAATAGAATGTCATAGACAAAAATACTGAACATGGTCATGAATACTAGAAGAGGATAATATACAACAACTGTAGATACAATATCCTGTAATCGACACGTTTCAGAGCTGTTGTCGTCTCTTTCATCAAGGGTTAACAGGATGTATATAATCTATGCAATTCAAATACAAACAGTCAACAGTAAGTTTAAACATTTCTCTAGTCACGTACAAATATGAGAGAAAGATATATGTTCAACAACTCACATCTGGTTCAGTTTTATATGCATGAAAAATCCATGTTCACATTAAAAACACTGTCACATGAAGTCTCCAGCGACCCTGCCCGCTTTGTGCCTGCTTTATAATATATATTTCCAATAGAAATGCCCCATTGTAAAAAAAACAAAAAAAACAGTTGTTTCTGAAAATGAAAAAATTAGGGGACTCTGCATAACCCAAAGAATTGGAAAAAGGGTCTGGACGAGTCCTTATAAAAAAGCCCACGAACACTGGGGCCTTAGAGAGGGGAGACCTGGGAAAGAAGCAGATGGACAAATAGATGTATATAAGTACAAAAAAGTACAGAAAACGCTAAGTGAACAATAGGAAAAATGCTGGTAAAACCATACCTAGCATAAAGGGTCACTACCGAACCGTGATGTCAATAGCCTGGGAAGGTTGAAAATCAGCAACTGCTGAAAAGGAACCCAAAAATGTATATAAAGGCCAGCTGATTTCTGGACCCCCCCCCCATTTTGGAGGTGCAGCGGAAATCAGCTGGCCTTTATATATTCTGTATTCAAGAAAAAGAACCGTTGCTCCAGGTGTATAAAGATAAGGCTGATTGGAGTATCTTGCAGAGTGCTAGCCCCAGCCCGCCTCCGTGGAAAACTTGGAAAGAAGAAAGAAATGGCCACAGTTTGGTGTCTTTGGTGTTATCCTTGTGAAAAAAAATAAAAGGCAATCGGAAGTTCTGGATGTGCAGCCATTTCTTTCTTCTTTATATATCCTGGCTTTGCTCAATGGCAATATGGCCACTGACAGGACGAACCGGTGATGTCTTTTCATGTCTAGAGTTTAATACCAGTAAGTACACTTTTTTCATCCTCTGTTACCATTTTGTTGACTGATGGAACATGACTGTCCTCTCCTGAGTGCTGTTTATCTAGTGTTATTCCCTGTTTCAAGGGGTTAATGCCCTTTTTAAGCATTATATACATATCAACTCAGGGATGTATATTGTCTGTCAGCAGCAATACTTACTTCAAATTTTTGGGTTCCTTTTCAGCAGTTGCTGATTTTCAACCTTCCCAGGCTTTGACACCACGGTCCGGTAGTGACCCTATATGCTAGGTATGGTATCACCAGCATTTTTTCTATTTTCACTTAGCGTTTTCTGTACTTTTTTGTACTTATATACATCTATTTGTCCATCTGCTTCTTTCCCGGGTCTCCTCTCTCTCAGGCCCCAGTGTTGGTGGGCTTTTTTCTGTAAGGACTCGTCCAGACCCTTTTTCCAATTCTTTGTTTGGGTTGGGCAGAGTCCCCTAATTTTTTCACGATCATATATATTTTCAGAAACAACTGTTTTTTTTTACAATGGGGCATTTCTATTGCAAATATTTATCTTAAAGCAGACACAAAGCAGGCAGAGTCCCTGGAGACTTCATGTGACAGTGTTTTTAATGTGAACATGGATTTTTCATGCATATACAACTGAACCAGACGTGAGTTGTTGAACATATATGTTTCTCTCATATTTTTATGTGACTAGAGAAATGTTTAAACGTACTGTTGACTGTTTGTATTTGAATTGCATAGATTATATACATCCTGTTAACCCCTGAAGAAAGACACGACAATCAGCTCTGAAACGCGTCAGATACAGGATATTGTATCTACAGTTGCTGTATATTTTCCTCTTCTAGTATTCATGATCATGTTCAGTATTTTTCTCTATGACATACTTTTTCAATAAATTATTTTTTATTTATATCATTGATTTCTTTGTTAGTGCCCTTAAAGTCCCACTCCTAGGGGTTTTCTTCTTTTCTTCTCCTATGGGATGTGGCACACTGGGAATTCTATATCATCAGAACCCCGTTCAAACATGCATTGAAGAGCACTCTCAATCCCAGGTGTCCAACCCGCGGCCCTTGGGGCCCCTGCAAACATCAGCCTTGCGATTTCCTTACTTAGATGCTTTTTTGGGCCAGTAAAGGAAAAATATTTCTAACCTGTTTTTTAATAAGTACTTTATTTGCTTTTGTTAATTTCTTTCACACTATGTAACTTTTTCTGTGCTGCCCATCACTTTTCTTATTTATTACAGGTACTTATATAGTGCACACAGCACTTTACATGTTAAACAGGAGCTAACTAACATACCAGAGTGTAAGAAGAAACTGGAGTACCCAGAGGAAACCCATACAGGCACAGGGAGATCATGCAAACTCCAGGCTGGTAGTGCTATGGTAAGGATTCGAACAAATGAACCTAGTGCCGCTAGTTGAAAGTGCTAACCACTTAGCCATTGTGCTGCCCACTTTTCTCTTTTTATATATTTTTATTGCTTAGAAAAATATTCAGTAATGGTGTTTGTATGAAAAATCTTTAGGCTTCACACACATAGGGCATTTAAATTTTTCCTTTTACTCTTGGCAGGAAGAAGAAGCTTAAAAGACACACATTAAGCTGCATATTACACATGAGTTTAGGCCTGTCAAGCTTTTGAGCGTTTCTGGATTCCATTGGTCAGAAAATTAATATTAGTATATTTGTTACATTAATGCTGAGGTTGAGTCAAATGTAGGATGAAGTGTTGTTTGAAGTTGGATGAGATTTTGTCTACTAAAGGATGCAGTTTAGTTAGCTGTAAGATGAGGTTTCATCAGTTTTAGGATGAGATGACAAATGATAGGTTTTTACTGTATGTAAAATGAATGTTTGCTCAGATTTGGCTTGAGCTTTGTCAAATGTTGGTTGACAGTTCAAGAATGGCGTGCCTCATTGTAAACTGTAACTGTTCAGTACTTTTTATTGCATCACTGTAATACTAGCATTTAATAATACAATTTAAAGTATATTTTTATAGTATGTATATTACTTACCTGCTGCAAATAATGACTCATCCTCAGAGACCACTGCAAAGATCAGCGCACTGGGCATTTTTTCAGCTGATAAAGCTCCTCCAGTGGAAATCTGATGTAAAAGAAGATTAGACTTTACCACACAAGTACACTGCTGTTTTCATTATGATCATCATTTATGCAGTTTGACCCACATATAATTACCAATTACCTAATACTTTTTAAAACTTTTTACTTTCACCAATGTTTTCTTCCGATAGGTGATGGATTTGATTCTCTATTACACATATAAGGCAGAAAGTCATAAAAGTACTGTAAATAGCATCTATCTTTAGTGTAAAACATTAAGATCCCTTTCACCTTTTCACACTGAAGGCACTTTATAGGTGTTTTAGCGCTAAAAATAGCACCTGTACAGCGCCTGTAAACTGTCTCCCATGCCTCCCCAGTGTGAAAGCCAGAGTGTTTTCACACTGGAGCGGTGCGCTTGCAGGATGGAAAAAAAAAGTCCTGCAAGCAGTGTCTTTGGGGCAGTGCAGGAGCGGTGTATACACCACTCCTAAACCGCCCCCCCCCCCCCATTGAAATCAATGGCCAGCGCTGCCGAAGCGCCTGCAAAGCGCCTCTAAAACGAGCGGCGCTTTACTGCTAGCACTGGGCGGACTTCAGTGTGAAAGGGGTCTACATACTGATGAGCACCTACATAAAACAAATGCCATAATGTGTATAAGGTCTTAGATATTATAAGTAAACCCAGGAATTCCTGGGACTGATGCCCTTTGCTTACTCTAATTTTCTCATAAGACTCCTAGGATAACTCCTCTTCAATAGATTATGTTCTGCTAGTGTGTACAATCTATTCCTTAAGTAAAAATCCTTTAAACTAGCAGGGAGAATGTTCAAAGCTAACCATAGAAGTACAGAAAGAGTAGTGGTTGATTGGAACTGACTTTCAGCAGTAAGTCCATTTAAACATCCTTGGTACAAACATAGATTTATGCATACAAAAAGTTTAAAAAACGCAACACAAAGAATAAAAATAAAAAAGGGGCAGAATGGATGGACTTTGTCTTTTTCTGTCATCTCTCCTCCGTGTTTCTACATACAGGTCATTGGAAAAAGTTGCAATATGTACAAACATGATACTTAAGAAAACTAAAATCAAATGTTAATAGGCAAACAAAAATCAAGGACAAATGTTGAGGAACAAAAGAACTAGTAAGCATGCATTTGGATGTTGCAGATGTGATAACCATTCAACTTACCAATGCCAGAAGGCCATTTTGGAACCCAACCACCATTTTTCCATATTTGGGAATAATGCAGCTACATACTGGGTGTGCAGTCACAGCATCC
The DNA here is from genome assembly GCA_037952835.1 of Lithobates septentrionalis. Taxonomy (NCBI): domain Eukaryota; kingdom Metazoa; phylum Chordata; class Amphibia; order Anura; family Ranidae; genus Lithobates; species Lithobates septentrionalis. The sequence continues at coordinate 1,785,244 of JBBDGP010001924.1, forward strand.
ATACCAGGTATCTGCCTTGAACCCCTTAGATGTCCTGTGGAGGATTCCCAAATGTGAACTGTTCCTCCTTCAGTTACTGTCATTACAGTTTGTTGTGGGGAATATACAGCAGCTTGCAATGGAAACCCAGGAACTCCTGGTGAAAAGCACAGAACAGGATCCCCAGATTCAATATTCCATCCACAGACCTGAAGAAAGACAGAAGTGGTTGTGAAGTTAGAATGACTAATTAATACGTTTAACGCATAAAGAAACAGAAAATGTCAGGTAAACTTTAGCCGGACTTGATGCACTTGGGCCACAGAGCACCCCAGCCTCATTAGGATGATGCTCCATGTAGTAGAGCTCAAGCTTGGCTATGCTAAAACTCTTTACATGGTTCACTGAACCCTATAAACCCTTTATGTGTACATAGATTGCACTGAATTCAAGTTAATGTACAGTAGGTATATAGAGAAAGTACTTGATACTTTTGGCTTACATTGTCGTGTGTTCAGAACTGCCAATCCATAGAGCAGGTCGTATTAATACATAGGTTTTTACAAGGATTACTAATATGGTTGTAACTCACCTTTTAGGTCTCTTTTGGGTATCTTATGGAGTTTTTCAAATGGGGTATGAAGTATTGCTCAATGTGTCATATGTACTGTACATGTGTATGTGTGTGTACCTGAATAGAAGCTATAAAAAGTGCTTTATGCTGCTAAGTGCTTTAAGCTGCTTTAAATTGAAGACATCTCCACCCCTTTACAGTTTTAGAAAGTGGAGTCCTTAATACGGAAAACAGACACTTGGTTCATTTCAATAATCAATAGGCTCAGCAATAAGTGAGAACTCAAGCAAGAGGAAGCAAACAATGAAAGTTCATTCAAATTACAGCAAAGAATACTAAGTTGTATGTTGGACACTGCTATGAGGTATGCTAATAAGTTCATTGTCAGCTTGTGGAATTCTCATTAAGCCTGAAACAAAGACCTTCCCGAATGATAGAATGGAACTATAATGGAATATGACTTTCTATTTTAAAATGCAGACCTTTAAGATTTATTACTATTCTCACCTCAGAGCCTTACCTGGCTCTTAATGTAAAAAAAAAACTACAACAACCTGTAGGAAGGAGTTGTTTGTTACATTTCAAGGAAAGAAATGGGTAGTATTCTACAACTATGTTCGCTAATATCACCTTAATTGTTTCTAAAGCCGCGTACACACGGTCGGACTTTTCGTCTACAAAAGTCCAACGGATGCTGACGGACTAAAGCTGGCTGGTAATCCGATCGTGTGTGGGCTTCTCCGGACTTTCAACTGACTTTTTTAGCCTCAAATCCGACGTACTTTAGATTTGAAACATGCTTCAAATCTTTCCGACGGACTCGAGTCCGGTCGAAAAATCCGCTCGTCTGTATGCTAGTCCGACGGACAAAAACCCATGCTAGGGCAGCTATTGGCTACTGGCTATGAACTTCCTTATTTTAGTCCGGTGTACGTCATCATGTAAGAATTCGACGGACTTTTGTGTGATCGTGTGTAGGCAAGTCTGTTCGTTAGAAAGTCCGCCGCAAGTCCGTCGAAAGTCCGCCAAAAGTCCGTCGAAAGTCTGTCGGACAGGCTGTCGGACTTTTGTAGCTGAAAAGTCCGACCGTGTGTACGCCCCATAACAATGCTAATGTTCAGATTTAAGGGATAACTATTTTTTAGAAAAAACTAATTTAATCCCGTGCATTAAGCAGACATGGGCTACCTATCTAGAAATAACTGGTCACTTGGTCACCCCTGGAATAGAGCAGATGCACTGCATTCCTCCCAGTATGACAGTAGCATAAATATATCAATGTGTATATGTACTGTATACATATATACAGTATTTATTTATTATATATGCATTCATAAATTTCAGGCACTTAAAGCAGTAGTAAAGCCCCCTTGGTGATTTTTACATACAGGAAAGCCTATAATAAGGCTTACCTGTAGGTAAAATGAATATCTCCTAAACATGCACCATTTAGGAGATATTCACCCTGGATGCAGCCAGTTATGTCACTGACGCATGCACTCTGAAGGTCCAGCATACCTTGCTGGACCCTCAGAGGTTCATGCTGGAACCAAGGGCTCCTGCGTGCATGCGCGGGGGTGATGTCATTGTGGCTCCAGCCAAACACATAGCCGGAGCGTGCAAACCCGGAAGAAAGACTAGGGGAAAATGTCAGCCCTCTCAATGGTGACAGCGCACCCCTTTGTTGTAAAGTAAGTATTTCATAATGTGCTAGTATGCGATGCATACTAACATATTATGCAATTGTCTTACAGGCGTTTTTTTTTTTTTTTTTAAACAGCCGCGGTTTACTACCGGTTTAATAAAAATAGATTTTCATGACTTATTCAGGAAAAGGAAAAGGCATGAGGTTTCGCTCTTGAGAACACAGTGAGGGATCTTAACCTCGAGCCTACCTCGATCCCTGTGGGGATGTGGTTGGCTCAAAAACCCAAAAAACTCAAAAAGTACTCTCCTTAATTTAATCTAATTGATAAAATTAGGAGTCTTCAGTCTCTTGCTCTTGTTTTTCCTTAAAGCGGTTGTAAACCTTCCTGTATTATTTGTACCTATAGGTAAGCCTAGAATAAGGCATAATGTGCTAGTATGCGACGCATACTAGCACATTATGCCTTCAATTTCCAGGGAAGGAAAAAAATTAATATATATCAGATAGAAGAGAGAGGGGGGAAGGGGAATGAGGGAATGTTGGGACTTTGTGTGAAGCACACTACCAGAACCAAATGAATCAATTAGTATGTATTATTTAATGGTGCACATGGATGCTTGTGGGATAATAAATACACATATAATATATAACATAAAATAAATACATATATATATACACCCACATAAGTGTTCCTACATAGTAAAAGGTTATTATATTAGGTAGTATAGGTTAATAAATGTAGTAAGGTTAATAAAGGTTGTATATTAAAAATGTATTAAATGTAACCCAAACTTGCATATAGATATGATTGATTGCACACATGATATTATAAAATTGATTCAACATTCTTCAAGTTAGTCTCATAGTAAACACATAGTAGCTGTGACAATAAATCAATGGAATGCTTTACACACGTTTCGTGGATAACTTCCACTCATCAGGAGCAAATGCGATATAGGTATGTCTGTAAAGAAATATAAATGCCAAGTAAATGCCTCCAGCTACCAATACTACCCATGGTGTTGAATACTGTAGCTTACTTATAGGTAAGAGTGCTTGGATTAAGATGTGGTTCCCCCTCTTCCTGTTATCTTAGTTACTATACTATTTGGAATTCTATTCAGTCTGCTCCTTGCACCTTGATGACACTATGCATATCTCTGGACTATACTTTCCACTTCATACTAAGGGTAATATTTGGTTTTCTATCCATCTATGGTTCCTATGTGTTATCTTTGATCTTACCACCCATTCTATGGCGAGGCACTCATCTGTTTTCACTTTACACTCAAGATTTGTTCTTTGTCTTTCTTCCCTTTGCTAATGGTTTTCATATCTTTCCCAATTATTTATTGCGTAGTCACTTTGCTAATACACTTTATTTCCAATTTTTCCACAGAAGCCCTATGGGCCTTTACTCAGCACTTGTTACAACCACAGTTACTTATTGGGGATGAAATCACTATTGATGTTCACTTCTTGTTCTCTGTTCACCGCTGTTTTGCCGCAGTTATCTCCTCCTCAGTTTCCGGGGATGATGTTTCCATAGTGCCTCCAGCTACCAATACTACCCATGTTTTTGAATACTGTAGCTTAATTATAGGTAAGAGTGCTGGCATTAAGATGTGGTTCCCCCTCTTCCTGTTATCTTATTTACTATACTATTTGGCATTTATATTTCATTACAGACATACCTATATCGCATTTGCTCCTGATGAGTGGAAGTTATCCACGAAACGTGCATAGAGCATTCCATCGATGTATTGTCACAGCTACTATGAGTCTACTATGAGACTACCTTGAAGAATTTTGAATAAATTTTATAATATCATGTGTGCAATCAATCATGTCTATATGCAAGTTTGGGTTACATTTAATATATTTTTAATATATATCTTTTACTATGTAGGAACACATATGTGGGTGTATATACAGTATATGTATTTATTTTATGTTACATATTATATATGTATTTATTGCCCCACATGCATCCATGTGCACCATTAATTAATACATACTAATTGATTCATTTGGTTCTGCTGGTGTGCTCCACACAAAGTTCCAACATTCCCAATCCCCCCTCTGTTCTTTATGATTCGGGGATGGAGACACGAGAGCTCTGCAGCAGTCGTCTCATATAGTCCAACATTTTTATTTAATGAATATATATATATCAGAGTTTACTTCCTCTTTAACCACTTGTCGACCAGCCGCCGCAGTTTTACTTCGGCAGGTTGGCTCAGCTGGGCAAATCAACGTTACCTTACGTCGCTTCCCATTGTGGCCACTAGGGGCAAGCGCGCGCAGCCTGAGGCACATGCGTGCCCGCAGCTCGCCGCCGGAGCCGATGCGAGTGCCCAGTGGGCGCGATGACTGCCGGGCACCCGTGATCACTTGTGACAGAGCGAGAACTGGGATCTGTGTGTGTAAACAGACAGATCCTGGTTCTTTCAGGGGAGAAGAGACTGATCGTGTGTTCATACAAAGTATGAATACCGATCTCTCTCTTCCCCTAGTAAGTCCCCTCCCCCTTCAGTTAGAATACAGTGAGGGAACACAGTTAACCCCTTGATCGCCCCATAGTGTTAACCCCTTCCCTGTCAGTGACATTTATACAGTAATCAGTGCATTTTTATAGCACTCATCGCTGTATAATTGTCAATGGTCCCAAAAATGTGTCAAAAGTGTCCGATATGTCCGCCGCAATATCGCAGTCCTGATAAAAATTGCAAAAATGCCATAAATCTATCCCCTATTTTGTAGACGCTATAACTTTTGCGCAAACCAATCAATATATGCTTATTGCGATTTTTTTTACCAAATGTATATAGAAGAATACATATCGACCTAAACCGAGGAAAAAATTACAGTCGTTTTTTTGAAAAAAAATGTGTGATATTTATTATAGCAAAAAGTAAAGGATCTTGTGTTTTTTTCAAAATTGTCGCTCTTATTTTGTTTATAGCGCAAAAAATAAAAACTGCAGAGGCGATCAAATACCACCAAAAGAAAGCTCTATTTGTGGGAAAAAAAGGATGTCAATTTTGTTTGGGTACAGCATCGCACGACTGCCCAATTGTCAGTTAATGTGGGGTAGGTCCGACTCACTTCGGTCAAGCAACTCTTTGAACTGTTAACTATACCTAAAGGATATGGAATGCTAGCCGATAGGGATAAATCAAACAAAGTAAGGCGCTGCTTTATGTGTAAATTTAATCTACCACGTGATAAAAAATTCTACAATACATCTAAATAAGTATCAGAATGTCCATAAAATAATGATAGAACCAATCACTGTGCTCTTCAAAAAATTATTATCAGTGCCTAAATTTTCAGTACACAGTGCCACATCATGTGTATGAACGAAATGCACGCTCACCAAAAACAAAAGGCCAAACAAGTGATCATCAAGCAGGTGGTATCTTAACCCTCCTCCTGAGGGCTTAGGACAGGGTCTTCTCCCAATATTCAATAAACAATGAATGATAGACTCTTCAGTGATATATAAAAAAAAAACAAATGTGACGCTTCTTCTAAAGAACTCCTTATTCCGACTGCTCCCACCACCGCATGCAATGGCCGCTCACCTCCTTATAATAGTATTCTAGTACCTAGAAGACGGTGGGATGTACCTATCAATGATGGACTCTTGGATCAAGAGTCCACTGATGAGTGGTTCCAATTCTTTAATAGCAAAGGAATAGATGTACTAAAATTTTTACTGAAAAGAAACCAAAAAAAGACGGTTGACAGGAATGGGTATATCCCTTTGAAAAGTTGTCACTATGCTCCTTGATTACTAAATGTGAAGAGACAATTCATGAGGCTGAAAATAAATTGTACGGATGAAGAGGACTTTAAGGAACAGACCGACTTAATTAGCCAAAGATTTCTTGAAAAAGGCTATCAAGAAGCTCATATCAAACATCGAATTGAAATGGTGAATGCGATAGACAGAACATCCCTAATAAAAGATAGGCCAAAACAGAATGTTTTCCAGGACCATATGCCCATTATTTTTAACTATGGAGTACAACATTGAAAAATAGAAAAGTTGTTCAAAAAGCACTGGCCCATACTCATTTCAGATAGGCATCTTAGACAAATATTACCAGCTAATTCAAAGTTTACAGACGAGCCCCTACACTAAGGGATAAGATTGCTAAGAATGTAGTAGACCCCTCAAAAGTACCAGATTCTACTTTCTTTTCAAGCAAAGGCTTTTTTCCGTGCAAACAATGCTATGCATGTGTTAGAACTAAGAGAAAGAACATCAAAAAGGATAAATTTATAGCCACTGCAACAGGGAGGGAATATCAAATAAGAGATTGTATCACATGTAGGACAGAGGGCGTTGTTTATACCCTCCAGTGCCCTTGTCAAATTCAGTACATTGGTCCTATTAAACGACCAATGTGGATAAGAATTCAGGAACACGTACAAAATATTATTAAAGGTTACTCTAAGCACAGTATTTCCAAACATTACGCAATACATCACAACAAAGACCCCTCCTCTCTCCTTTTTTGGGGGATGGAAAAATACCATCCACAATGGAGGGGCACTAACAAGGTTAAATCCTTGAGTCAACGTGAGTCCTTCTGGATACATGTGATGGAAACTTTATATCCTTCAGGGCACAATATTGAATTTGATATTAATTGTTTTATAAATGATTTTAAGGTCATATTTTTTATGTTTATCTCAATCCTCTATTTTTATTATATTATCATTACACACGTTTGGGAATTATATAATTATATTATTTAAAAAAAAAAAATTATATTTCAAAACGTGAGTTGGAGTAATGTACTAATTAATTCCTCTTCTGTTAATTTTAATTTTTGTCCTAAATATTTTAATATGTTTTGGAACTTTCTATATTATTTTATTTGTTTGAATGGACACTAAGTTAATCATATTTCAGTTAATATGACCGATCGTTATGATGATCGTCTTATCATTCCCCTGTTTATTAATAATTTATTTATTTTCTGCTGATTTTTATTTCTTTACAATTGCTGTTCAGATGTCTGTGGATACAGTGATTAATTGTGATCTGTTTTTGCACTGTTTATGTCATTCTAAAGATGTATAGAGCGATCTTATTACCATTGATGGTTCCACCTCTATCTGTTTACATCATGTCCTCATTTGTCGGCCATTTTTTTGAAGCTCTTTATGTTTATCTTAGTCCGTGACTGCAAGTGGTCACGAACTAGTGACTTGCAGTCTTTTAACTGGAAGTGCGTCATAATGACGCGATGTATGTTTACATTGCGTCCTACTAACACTAGGTAGCACTACTGCACATGTGTGGGTTTTTCGTGAACGCCACAGCTGCTTGCAACTAAGGTAATTCCTTTTTCTATACTGTACCCTATATATTGATCCCGCCACAGCCACCTGGCACACTCCTCCAGATAAAGCCACGTGGGAGGTGGCAAAACTAGTAGAGGTGGAGCCTGGCAGTGGACTGATCGTTACTGAGTGAGATTGTTCAGATTTGTACCTATGCTTTTAATTGTTTTAATAAATGTGAGTTTATTGCTGGGGTGGAGAGGTTTCATTTACGCATCCCTCTTTTTTATGTATTTCTACATCTACTGGTCTCGAATACGGGTTGAGGTTTAAAGCAGCACAGTGGATGGAACCTATGCAGGCCATAGACCGCTTGTCTATACCTTGAGCAAAGTAAAGATCACAGAGAATTCTTTGGAGAGATTATTGGCACTAAGTGCAAGGCGTTTTTGACCCCTTGAGGTCGTATAAAGGAGGTGAGCAGCCATTGCATGCAGTGGTGGGAGCACCCTGGATAAGGAGTTCTTTAGAAGAAGCATCACATTTGTTTTTTTTATATATCACTGAAGAAACTATCATTCACCGTTTATTGAACTTTGTTTCACTTTTTTTCATTTTTTATCAGTTCATATTTTGCACCGTTAAATGAATTGTTGATTTATTTCATATAGATTGTATTATTGCAGCGCTATCACATTTTTTTTCATTTGTATACTGTTATCTGTGGGAGCACATTAGTGACAGCTGCAGCAACTTTAAGCAATTTTAGGTTTATTATTATTAATTGCCTTTTCCATCAAAATCTTTACATATTAGCGCCCCGCTACTTTATTTTTAATTTTCACTTCTCCCAATATTGTCCTATTTTCAAACTTCAGCTTTATGTCAGTGAAAAAATGCTCCAAAACAGACCACAAGAGGGAGGTGTATAGTGTAGTATGCTTATTGGAGTTTATATACAAATAGGTTTAAAAATGGGCACTCACATATGAATGGAGACACCAGGCATCCAACATGTATAACTTCCTAGCTATGGGTTACATGACCTTGCACTGCCGCACGCTGTCCCAGTGTCAGCATGTGTTCCGCAGTATCAGGAATTACGTAAGGGCAAGTTCGGAAGTAAATGTCTGCGGCTCGTACTCGTACATCGATGACGAGGCCGAATCCACACAAAAACAGAACTAAACTAAAGACTGTGCTCAGGATTAGCAGCCTTCCACACCCAATTTAGCCTTCTACCACCCTAGCAAATTCCAAATAACACAATCAGTTATATTTACCTTAAGTTCCTACTCTTAATAGGTAATGACTTGCCCAAATATAGATAAATGCTACCCCTCTGAAGCACCAGTTTCCCTAGTCGCTCCCTAACATTGCTCCCTATCACTTTCTAATCTCAATCCATACATACACCATGCAGCAACCTTCTTGTACTTGCTCTTTGTGCCTAATCTTTTCCACCCTTCCTTCCCCCTCCCCTCCTTCCCCCTCCCCTCCTTCCCCCTCCCCTCCCCTCCATGGGGCCCTGGCCGGACTGCATCTACCTTTAAACCTACACTACAGTGGGTTCTAACAGGCTGTTCAACCCTGCTTTACCTACTATGGCCCTTAAAATACTGACACTGAACACATAAGGGCCACACTCTCCCCCTAAATTGCGTAAAGTCTTTCATTTTCTACACTACCCAAAATTGACATTACTACTTTTACTCCTTCTTTCCACGTATCTACTCACAATACAAAGAGCAGTCCATAAAGTCATTCATAAACATACCAATTCAATTTGTAAAAAAAAAGGTTCCTGATCATCAGGTATGATAACTACTGCTGCAAAGAGAAATCCAAAGCTCTGAAAAAACATTCCGATGCTATTACACCTCCAACACAACTCCTCTTCCTATAACACCTCCTAGAACTTGTAGTAACTTATGGTAAACATATCATCTTTTATGATGACCCAGATTTATTCACTAACCCAAAACCTGATAAATAAAAAACATGTGGTCCCTCTTATAACCTTGAACATGCCAATTTCCAGGATATATCAGACTTTGCAGATACCTGTTGGGATATAAACCCCCTTCTTAGGGACTACACCTTTTACAATGCTTCACATGAACCCTACATGTGCACAGGCTACAGTGCCTTGCAAAAGTATTTACCCCCCTTGGCTTTTTACCTATTTTGTTAAAATACAGCCTTTAGTTCAATGTTTTTTTTAAATCTGAAATATATGTGATGGATCAGAACACTATAGTCTAAGTTGGTGAAGTAAAAATAGAAATATATATACATAAAACTATTTTTCAGAAATAAAAAAATGATAATTGGCATGTGCACATGTATTCACCCCCTTTGTTATGAAGCCCAAAAAAAGCTTTGGTGCAACCAATTACCTTCAGAAGTCACATAATTAGTGAAATGATGTCCACCTGTGTGCAATCTAAGTGTCACATGATCTGTCATTACATATACACACCTTTTTTAAAGGCCTCGGAGGCTGCAACACCTAAGCAAGAGGCACCACCAACCAAACACTGCCATGAAGACCATGAAGACTCCAAACAAGTACATGTTGCTGAGAAGTACAAGTCAGGTTTAGGTTATAAAAAAAATATCCAAATCTTTGAAGATCCCTAGGAACACCATCAAATTTATCATAACCAAATGGAAAGAACATGGCACAACAGCAAACCTGCCAAGAGTTGGCCGCACACCAAAACTCACGGACCGGGCAAGGAGGGCATTAATCAGAGAGGCAGCACAGAGACCTAAAGTAACCCTGGAGGAGCTGCAGAGTTCCACAGCAGAGACTGCACTATCTGTACATAGGACCACAATAAGCCATACGCTCCATAGAGTTGGGCTTTATGGCAGGGTGGCCAGAAGAAAGCCATTACTTTCAGCAAACAACAAAATGTTTTGAGTTTGCGAAAAGGCATGTGGGAGACTCCCAAAATGTGTGGAGGAAGGTGCTCTGGTCTGATGAGACTAAAATTGAACTTTTTGGCCATCAAAGAAAACACTATGTCTGGCGCAAACCCAACACATCACATCTCACAAGGAACACCATCCCCACAGTGAAACATGGTGGTGGCAGCATCATGCTGTGGGGATGTTTTTCAGCAGTCAGGACTGGGAAACTGGTCAGAGTTGAGGGAATCATGGATGGTGCTAAATACAGGGATATTCTAAAACCTGTACCACTCTGTGTGTGATTTTAGGGTAGGACGGAGGTTCACCTTCCAGCAAACCCCAAACACACTGCTAAAGCAACACTTGAGTGGTTTAAGGGGAAACATGTAAATGTGTTGGAATGGCCTAGTCAAAGCCCAGACCTCAATCCAATAGAAAATCTGTGGTCAGACTTAAAGATTCCTGTTTACAAGCGCAAACCATTCAGCTTGAAGGAGCAAAAATCCCAGTGGTAAGATGTGGCAAGTTCATAGAGACTTATCCAAAGTGACTTGGAGCTGTGATAGCCACAAAAGGTGGCTCTTCAAAGTATTGACTTTAGGAGGGTGAATAGTTATGCACATTGACTTTTTCTGTTATTTTGTCCTTTTTGTTGTTTGCTTCACAATAAAAAAAAAAGAACATCTTCAAAGTTGTGGGCATGTTCTGTAAATTAAATGATGCAAATCCTCAAACAATCCATGTTATTTCCAGGTTGTGAGGCAACAAAACACAAAAAATGCCAAGGGGGGTGAATACTTTTGCAAGGCACTGTATGTCTAGGTCAAGCGATCTAATCTTCCAGTGCTCCCTAGAGCTAAAATCTCATCTGTATCATGGTCTATGAACCCACTATAGTATACTTTCGCCCTCTATCACAAAGACCTCACAAGACCTCTTAGTCCCGCAGCAACTTGCTATTAATTCACTCAGATGTGATAAACATACTTAAATCCAGGGGCGTTGCTAGGGGGTGGCTATTGGGGCTATGGCCCCAAATCTGGGGCCCATAGCCCCGAGTCTCTTGCTGCAGGGTCCCTGCCTAACCAGCAGGTTGCGGCTGCTGCGGCGGCATGAGAGAGGCAGAGGAGAGGAGAGAAGTGAGTGGGCAGACGAGCAGAGATGACATCTCTCTCCGCCCGCTCCACATCAGCGCTCTTCACAGCCGGGCCTCTTCAATTTGGGAGCGAGGTGTGGTGAGCAGCAGAGAGATGACATCATCTCTCACTGCCCGCCACACATCAGCGCCCTTCCGCCCTCAGCACGTTGGAGTGGAGGTCACGTGCTTCCTGTCATTGTGGAGCTCCACTTTGCAGCCAGACCCCCTTGCTTTAATGTCGAAGGTGCGGAGAGGAGCAGCAAGATGACATCATTTTTCACTGCCCGCCTCGCATCACTGCTCTCCTGCTCTCACTAAATGGACCAGTGCTGTCAGCCTGCCACCAATGCAGCATCAATGCACATTTGGTGGCACTGGCTGGCATGGCAAGTGACAATCCACATCAGTTGGCAAGTGACAACCCACATCTGGTGGCCGGTGACGTGGCAAGTGACAATCTGCAAATGGTGGCAGGAGATGTGCCAATCTGCAAATGGAGCCAGGCGACGTGACAATCTGCAAATGGAGCCAGGAGACGTAGCAAGTGACAATCTGCAAATGGTGGCAGGAGATGTGGCAAGTGGCAATCTGCAAATGGTGGCAGGAGACATGGCAATCTGCAAATGGTGGCAGGTGATGTGGCAAGTGACAATCCACATCTGCTGCCAGGTGAAAGTGGGAAGTAACATGCTGCATCTGGTGACAGGCGACAGTGGCAAGTGACACCGTCTGCAGTATGGCGAGTTGAACCACTTCATTATATATTAGAATGTAACAATAGAAATAATGATGATTGAAGCGCCAACACCAGCCATCGCCCGTGAAAAATTGCTTACACCGGTCTCTCACCCCCCACCCCCCGGCATGCAAACAGGTTGGTGACCGCTGCTATGGGTTCTAGCCCCAGATTTTTTGCAGACCTAGCAACGCCCCTGCTTAAATCAATCACCACAGAATATTTCCTAACAAATATCCATATCTTTGCCTGCAGTGGTGTGGGAAGCATACAAAGCAGTCCTTAGGATTCCCTAATGTAGATTGCTTCTCAACGCAAAAGACAGAGAGATAAATGCAGACTAGAACTAAAATCTGAAGTTGAACATGCCTCTTAACTGCTCAAAACCAACCCAAACCCCACATTTGCAAGCATTTAGCTAGGGTTAGTACAAAATAAAACCTATGTTTGACAGATATTGCCCCAAAAAAACACTTTGTTGAACAAAACAAAAATTCTATACACAAAGCAATAAATTCAAAGCTATGTTAGCAAAATGCCTGCTTTGCTTTGAACAGAAAAGACGGCCTATTACCCTTCAAACTAGCCAGAGTAGTCTCACTAGTAACCCAGTCAAAAAACTTTCTGAGTTTCACCGACACCTATCTCAGCGCTGATAAAGCAGAAGAATTCTTTCAATGTTTTCAGCTCCCCACCATTTCAATCATCATCAACAAAATCAACAAAAAACTGCACTCAACTCTGATATTACAGAGTTTTTATTATCCTCGCAGCCATCAAAAATGTCAAAACAAATAAGAGGGCTATTTCTCACTTTTCTGATTTTCTTATCTCACATTTAGTAGTAATTTTCAACTATTTTCAGAAAGGCAAAGTCTTTCCCCCAAAAATCTTAAAAGCTGCCCAAGCCATCGCAGGATTCTCACTCATTGTCCAAGTATAACCCTATTTCACTGCTGCTTCACACTGATATACAGTATCTCACAAAAGTGAGTACACCCCTCACATTTTTGCAAATATTTTATTATATATTTTCATGTGACAACACTGAAGAAATTACACTTTGCAACAATATAAAGTAGTGAGTGCACAGCTTGTATAACAGTGTAAATTTGCTGTTCCCTCAAAATAACTCAACACACAGCCATTAATGTCTAAACCACTGGCAACAAAAGTGAGTACACCCCTAAATGAAAATGTCCAAATTAGGCCCAAAGTGTCAATATGTTGTGTGGCCACCATTATTTTCCAGCATTGCCTTAACCCTCTTGGGCATGAAGTTCACCAGAGCTTCACAGGTTGCCACTGGAGTCCTCTTCCACTCCTCCATGACGATATCCACGACCTTGCGCTCCTCCACCTTCCTTTTTAAGATGCACACAGATGCTCAATAGGGTTTAGGTCTGGAGACATGCTTGGGCAGTCCATCACCTTTACCCTCAGCTTCTTTAGCAAGGCAGTGGTCATCTTGGAGGTATGTTTGGGGTCGTTATCATGTTGGAATACTGCCCTGCGTCCCAGTCTCTGAAGGGAGGGGATCATACTCTGCTTCAGTATGTCACAGTACATGTTGGCATTCATTGTTCCCTTAATGAACTGTAGCTCCCTAGTGCAGCCCCAGACCATGACACTCCCACCACCATGCTTGGCTGTGGGCAAGACACACTTGTCTTTGTACTCCTCACCTGGTTGCCACCACACACGCTTGACACCATCTGAACCAAATACGTTTATCTTGGTCTCATTAGACCACAGGACATGGTTCCAGTAATCCATGTCCTTAGTCTGCTTGTCTTCAGCAAACTGCGGGCTTTCTTAAGCATCATCTTACATCATGTAAGGGTGCAATTAGGGCAGCTAAGATAGAACACGAAAGACACATAGCGGAGGAGAGCAAATAAAAATCCCAAGAAATTCTTTAAGAATGTAAACAGTAAAAAAGGGAGGGCAGACCATATTGGCCCCATAAAGAATGAGGAAGGACATTTGGTTACAAAAGATGGGGAGATGGCGAAGGTATTGAATTCTTCTCCTCAGTCTTCACGAAGGAATCGGGGGGCTTCAGTAACCAAAACTGCAGTGTTTATCCTTATGACACATCACAGGAAGTACCTTCATGGTTAACAGAGGACAGAATTAAAATTAGAATTGTGAAACTCAACATTAATAAATCAGATGGCTTGCATCCGAGAGTACTTAGGGAACTCCATCAAGTAATTGCCAGACCATTGTTCCTAGTTTTTACTGACAGTCTACTGACTGGAATGGTACCAGGTAATTGGAGAAAAGCCAATGTAGCACCAATATTTAAAAAGGGCCTAAAATGCATCCCTGGGAATTACAGACCAGTTAGCCTAACATCAATAGTATGCAAGCTCTTGGAGGGGATGATAAGGGACTATATACAAGATTTCAGTAACGAGAACAGTATCATTAGCAGTAATCAGCATGGATTTATGAAGAATCATTCTTGCCAAACCAATCTATTAACCTTCTATGAGGAGGTGAGTTGCCATCTAGATAAAGGAAGGCCTGTTGGCATGGACCATAGGGTGAGTACATTATTTGAAAACTGGCTACAAGGGCAAGTTCCGAGGGTGGTGATAAATGGGAAGTACTCGGAATGGTCAGAGGTGGGTAGTGGGGTCCCCCGGGGTTCTGTGCTGGGACCAATCCTATTTATTTTGTTCATAAACGACCTAGAGGATGGGGTAAATAGTTCAATCTCTATATTTGCGGATGATACCAAGCTAAGCAGGGCGATAACTTCTCCACAGGATGTGGAAACCGTGCAAAAAGATCCAAACAAATTAATGGGGTGGGTAACTGCATGGCAAATGAGGTTTAATGTAGAAAAATTTAAAATAATGCATTTGGGTGGCAAAAATGTGAATGCAATCTATACACTTGGGGGAGAACCTCTGGGGGAATCTAGGATGGAAAAGGACCTGGGGGTCCTAGTAGATGATAGGTTCAGCAATGGCATGCAATGCCAAGCTGCTGCTAACAAAGCAAACAGAATATTGGCATGCATTAAAAAGGGGATCAACTCCAGAGATAAAACGATAATTCTCCCGCTCTACAAGACTCTGGTCCGGCCGCACCTGGAGTATGCTGTCCAGTTCTGGGCACCAGTCCTCAGAAAAGATGTACTGGAAATGGAGGGAGTACAAAGAAGGGCAACTAAGCTAATAAAGGGTCTGGAGGATATTAGTTATGAGGAAAGGTTCCGAGCACTGAATTTATTCTCTCTAGAGAAGAGACGCTTGAGAGGGATATGATTTCAATTTATAAATACCGTACTAGTGACCCCACAATAGGGATAAAATTTTTTAGTGGAAGGGATTTTAACAAGACACGTGGCCACTCATTAAAATTAGAAGAAAAGAGGTTTAACCTTAAACTACGTAGAGGGTTCTTTACTGTAAGGGCGACAAAGATTTGGAATTCCCTTCCACAGGCGGTAGTCTCAGCGGGGAACATCGATAGTTTAAAAAAACTATTAGATAAGCACCTGAACTACCGCAACATACAGAGATATACAATGTAATACTGACTTATAATCACACACGTAGGTTTGACTTGATGGACTTGTGTCTTTTTTCAACCTCACCTACTATGTAACTATCTAATCTTTAGAAGAGGCTTCCTTCTGGGATGACAGCCATCAGACTAATTTGATGCAGTGTGAGGCGTTTGGTCTGAGCACTGACAGGCTAACCCGCCACCCCTTCAACCTCTGTAGCAATGCTGGCAGCACTCATACGTCTATTTCCCAAAGACAACCTCTGGATATGAAGCTGAGTACGTGCACTCAACTTTTTTGGCTGACCATGGCAAGGCCTGTTTTGAGTGGAACCTGTCCTGTTAAACCGCTGTGTGGTCTTGGCCACCATGCTGCAGCTCAGTTTCAAGGTCTTGGCAATCTTCTTATAGCCTAGGCCATCTTTAGGTAGAACAACAATTCTTTTTTTCACATCCTCAGAAATGCCATGTTGAACTTCCAGTGACCAGTATGAGAGAGTGAGAGCGATAACAACAAATTTAACACACCTGCTCCCCATTCACACCTGAGACCTTGTAACACCAACGAGTCACATGACAGCGGGGAGGGAAAATGGCTAATTGGGCCCAATTTGGTCATTTTCACTTAGGGGTGTACTCACTTTTGTTGCCAAAGGTTTAGTCATTAATGGCTGTTTGTTGAGTTATTTTGAGGAGACAGCAAATTTACACTGTTATATAAGCTGTGCACTCGCTACTTTACATTGTAGCAAAGTGTCATTTCTTCAGTGTTGTCACATGAAAAGATATAATAAAATATTTACAAAAATTTGAGAGGTATACTCACTTTTGTGAGATACTGTATAACCCTTAGCTGAAATACTGGCCACCAGAATCGGTATATTTTGGGGTAGACTTGTCCAGAAAGACCAAGTAGGTTTTGGATCATCACAGCAAACAGGAGACAATATGTGGCATGTCATACAGCTCATTCACTTAGCAAGATCTGTATCCCTGAAGACTGTTACTTTTGCCTTGATGTTTGCAAAGCCTTCAACACAATATCATGACAATACATGTTTTTTGAACTCGGTAAGTGGAGCTTTGGGGAAGAATTCCTAGCTTGGATTGCAGTTCTATACACAAATCTCTCATCACCTCTAAAAGAATGTGGGCTTCATTTTCAAACCCTTCCCCATCCTCTGCGGCACCCACCAAGGCTGCCACTTATCCCCAATTCTCTTTATCTTGGCCCTAGTGCTTCTCGTCGATGCAATTCAAGCAAACACCTCAATTCATGGTCTTGAGTTTGCAGATACACAACAAAAAATCATGATTTTAGCGTATGACATCTTTTAAAAAGTTTCCTCCCCACGTGTCTCTTTGCCAAACCTTTTTCGGTGTGTAAAAAAAATAAACATACATACTCACCTCTATGCTGCAGCTGTCCCCCGCTGGCTCTAAGCCTGAGAACTGAGAAATCACATGACCACTGAACACTTAGTTCTTGGTCAGCTCTGATCAGAGAGCGGTGACTTCTAGTTACCACCCTCTGCTCCTCCAACACTTCCTGCGATGGGAGGAGGGGAGGGCACAGCTGTGTGTTGAGAGCTAGAGCCAGCTGTCCGTGAGGGCTCTAGGTGGATCCTAAAAATGCGGTTGGGATCTTTCCAGAGTCTGGAGTGGCTCTGTGACTTCAGCCAGTTGTTGGCTGATTCTGGGTCACAGGAGAGCTCAAATAAGTGTACTCCTGTGACCAACAAGAGAAGTATAGCCAAAAAAGCTTTGGCCATACTTCTTTTTTAATAAAACATTTCAGCATATTTACATCACATCCCTAAACTCTTAATTGGGCAGGGGTTGGTTAAGTGACACCCTCTGGAGGGTCAACAAAAAACTGCTGCCATTGGCAGCTGTAGATCTTGTTTACCACCGAAAATATGAAGTGTCCCTAAGAGTCATTCATGACAGCTAAGGACCTTAATACATAAGATTGGAGTTACACTGCAGCAGAATGGACTCTGCCGAAACCAAAGTCCAGGCAAACATTGCTAATTATTTTCAACTTTTAAATTCATTTTTTTTACTTTTTCCTATTGTTTGTTTTGTAATATATTTTCTGTAAATATTGTCTAGCCCTATTTTTTATTACTTCTCATTAAAATAACTTTCTTCTCATAAAATGCTCTAATCAGAAATTAAAGAATCCTTACCTCTTGGAAGAAAGCTATGATATTTTTAACTCTATTACGTTCCCCTCTGGCACAGACATTTCTTAAAGATAGGAATTGCTACAGCAGATTCTGTGAGTGTTGCATTCCATTAAAACACATGGTAGTAGCTACTGTTTGTGTAAAGGGCTAACTCCAAAGTTAACCAACCCCAGTAATGATCACCCTCAGTCTGCTAGTGCAGATTCTTATCCCACAGGCTGGATATCCCCTGTGCAGGTTTAGGCATTTATCACACTCTGGTGACAGCAGTGGGATTAGAGACTACCACTATCAGTTATAGATACACTCTAGGAGCCATTGACATGAATGGTAAAAGCAACAAAATCAGTTCTGTAGGTTACTCTTTTTCCACATCCTTGCAGTTTTTATTCTGCTTTGCTGAAGAAGCCAAATGTGCGCTCTTTTTAGTTGTGTGTTTACTTTGTAGAGTTCATTGCTAGATAAAAAAAATGTACGCACCTGAGATCCTGCTGCTGAATAAACTATTCCATTCTTTTCATCCACATGCAGATAGGCATTTTCATAAATTGTGTGGTCTTCTTGAATAGTCAGATAATGTTTACCAGTTACCAGATTCCACAGGAGCAGGGTATTGTCAAGAGAGCCAGAGACTGCGCGTGTTCCTTGACCAAAAACCTGGATGCATAGTATCCCAGCTGAAAGTAGACACAGTGGGGGAGATTTACTAAAACTGGAACACTCAGAATCTGGTGCAATCCTGCATGGTAACCAAACAGCTTCTAACGTCAGCTTGTGCAATTAAGCTTTGACAATAAAAATTGGAAGCTAATTTGTTTTGATGCAAAGCTGCACCAGATTACACTTTCCACTTTTAATAAATAAGCCCAATAAATTAAAATGACTCTTGTTTTTAAAAGGAAGTTGTGATGACAGGAATATGAGAGCTGCCACAGACACACTTACCTACTTTTTAAAAGGTTCGCCCTCAATGACCAACATAATCTTAAATTTACTAACTAGAGTTACTGACTTTGAAAAACTGACCTGGCAGGTGTCATATCATTATCTTTAGGGTTTCCTAAAATCCAGGATAATCCATGTTACAAGGCAGTTCACAATAAATGTAGTGACACCACCACAGCAAGTAAGCATACTAGTGGCAAAGTTGTTCTTGTCCTGTCCAGTAATGCTCACAGACATTGAGTGACATGCTCCCAGCAGCTTGATTTGTTGGGCCCACTGGGGACATGTCATTTCTTTGTGGCTGCCTGCCTTTGTGACATGGTGCAGATGTTACCCACCTACTGTCAGACCACATCAAGAGGATGAACGACAATGGAGCAGTCACACAATTGCAAATTTATTAGCAAATAAGAAGTATTTGACCAGGACAGGGGCAGTTTCAGATTTAATATTTTGTTCGTAACCTGGAGCTCTACTTTAACATGCAATATTTTTTTCTATTTTTGGTCACATGCTGAAATGATAAAAGAACTACTTGGGTAGTATAACCCTGAAATTGACAGTCAAAAAAGTGATATTATCTAAGGCATAATGGCTGGAACTGAAAAAAATGTGCTAAATACCGCGCTGTCCAAAGAAAGGGGGAAGCTGCCAGCTTCCATAGTGGCTGGCACTGTTTCACGCACCTTAGAAATGTAGTTCCTGTCCACCTTGAGCTGTTCCAACTCCTCAAGTTTCATTATTCATTATATAAAATTATTAGAAAATCCAGAAATAAGAATAAGAAGACGTTTTTTTGGCTACATCAGTTGCAACAGACCAGAGAGATCAAGAGTCAAATATGAGAAAATGTTAGATGGTGCACTAGCTTCTAACAAAAACAAAAATATCAGTTTTTGGTGGACTTCAAAATAGACCCATTGTGTAACTCTTTATTTGTTATTAAAAAATGCTGTGTCTAAGGTCATTTTCCCAACTTTGTATACATCTATACTTTTCAAAGCAAATCATTTCATTTTCTTATATTTAGTGTTTTGGGATTGTCTTTAACACCTACCAGAATGACCATTTAATGTGTGAATCACTTCAATGTCCTTTATGTCCCACACTATCATTGTGCCATCATCAGATCCTACAACAACAAGATCCTTGTACGGGCAAACTTCCATTACTGTGATGCCTAGGAGGAAGCATTAATACATAAAAATATTAGATCTGCTAAGCTGAATCTGTATGAATCCAGACCAGATCTTTAGACAATCTAGAAGTGGCATGCATGCTTATAGACTCTAGTGGGATTGAACTTGGCTCTGACCAAAATCAGGGTGTGGAAATACCTGTCCTTCACCAGAGTCCCTGGTACTTGGACTGGATTTGCGTGGTAAACATTGTCAAGAGTGAGACCTTTGAAATGGCCTTTCTGATGACATCTAGCAGATACACAGACAAAAGTGGAGTACCAAGTTAATGGGCAAGGAGACGTCAGGGCTCAAATCCAGCCAAGCAGAGGCAGTACATAAAGTTGGCTGTACACTGATAGATTTTTTTTTCATTTAACCTACAGGCTGAACATAAAACAACAGATCCCTCCATATATATAGCCTGCATAAACAAATCTGAAGTGCTGGTTGCTGGTTGAAGTATTCTGAAAGCTGGCACAAGTAGCTTTCAGAATACCTAAGCAACGACTGCATCTAATTTGTTAGCTGTTTGGCCAACAATTTTCAGCCAGCAAAATATAAGGATGTTTTGGTGTGATGATTCATCAGGAATCAGCCAAGATTTACTCAGCATATGACCATCTTAAGGATTAGGCAGGAACTTTGTTAGGATAGGATCATTGCCTAGGGGAACCAGAGCAAAGTGTTGAACTTTGGGGTTAGGGGGGCTTTTAAAGGACAAAGCAAATTCACAAAAGGCAGAGCATCACAGAGTGCAGAGTTTAACAAAATTAAACTGGTCAAGCATGGATCAAAACTCAGTCGCTTTAGCAGGGACCGGCCAAATTTCAATGCATGTATGGGCAGGTTGATTGTACCAAAGTCGATCCATCGATCTGCTTGGGTACAACCAGCCTGTTGGATTGTTCTACATACGATTACTGCCAGTAGCTTTAGCCACTAGCAGTAACCATTGTATTCTGCCCGGATGGGAAGGCTCCCTATGCCCCCTGCTGGCAGAATATAATTGTGCTGTGGGAGGCACTGATTGTGTTGATGGGGGAATCAAGTGATTTTCTTTTCTTCTACGTGGTGAAAGAAAAGAAAATCCAAGTAACCATTAGCCTGCCCTAGAACACTTGAGGTCAGCAGGGTCAGTCCAAGCAGCAGCAAAGTGTACCTAAGGACTAATAAGGGTAGTATGTACAGTTTTCCCTTAAAAAAGGAGCTTGGCCAATCAAGACAAATGCAATTATAACCTGATGTATGGGTGACAGAATGGGGGTTAATCACATTTGATATTACATACTGCACTTTAAACAATAAAGAAATGCCTAAAAAGCAAAGGGAATTTCTTACTGTTCATTGAGGGGCACAGGAATAGTATACATTCATACACAACAGGGTTATTGGAGTTCACAGTAATGTGGTTTGGTATAAAGAGTGTCCCAGACCCTTTTTAGAGGGTCATAAATGACCGGTAGGTAGGGCTGGGAGAATTTGCAGTTGCCTACATGTATGACATTGCTGTGTTACCTGAGAACCCCTCACACTCCCGACTGACCTAATCAAGAAAGAACTGCCTAAGTTGGTAATATCTGAAAAGCCAGCATACTGTGATGTGATCCACAGATTTTTTTCAGAACAGAAGGATGGTCAACATAAATGTAGGTTCTTTTTTCCAGGATAGCACCCTTGTTTTTAAATAACCCTTGATGACATGGTAGGGCAATCTATTTGAACATGTTCCTGCTGTAAAGTTAATCACTAGCACTGGATCTCAGTGATTGTGCACAGAAAAAAATCTCCTTTCCAATTCTAATCCATTTGTATTTACATTTTTGCACTGAGAAGAATTGAAGACATAAAGGAATTGCAGCTTTAGGCACCAAAAAAAACTAAAGGCATAACTGTTGTTTACTGTGGTATATATATGAACTAGAAATTAATTAGTGGGGTTGATTTACAGAAGGCAAATAGACTATGCATTTTGCAAGTACAGGTGCTCCAGAGATGTCATAAAGCTTCACTTTGCAAACAATACCTAATCACATGCAAGGAATAAAAAAACAGCATTTTTGCCTGCACATAAATGGATGATGCAAGTCAGCAGACCTCCCCCTCGTTTATTAGGCTCTGGAACAACTGCACTCGCAAAGTGCACAGTCTATTTGCCTTTAGTAAATCAATCCCATAGTCTTGGTATTCTGGCATCAAGTCATCAAATACCTTTCTTGAATCCTGTAAGAGTGGTCTGTAGAGGTCCACCAGGGGGCTGGAAAAATCCACTTATAGGAATAAAGGTGGGATTTTTATACTGCTCAAACCAGGTGAAACATTGCTCACAGAGGTCACCAATTAAAGATGGGCAGGACAGTTTAAAGAAATGCAGCCGTGCCAACATCTCTACATATATGATGCAGGGATCTGTAGGGAAATAACAAAAGTTTTGATTACAAGAGCCCTTTACAAAGAAATGGTTAAGCCAAACAAATACCGCCTGGAAGTCCTACTTCTTCTCAGTAATAAACTGTCGTATTTTAATATGTTCTTCTACAATATTCCTCTGGAAAGTTACCTTCCTGGCACATCATGGCAGCATACAATGGGAGCAGAGCCACAACCCATTGTATGCTGCCATGAAGATGTACCAGGAAAGGAAAACTACGGAAAGGTGAATATACAATTTTCCATTTTCCTGGTGCATCATGGCAGCATATAATGGGTTGTGGCTCCGCCCCGGTGTATGCTACCATGAAGATGGACCAGGAAAATTACAGAAAGTTGCGTATACAATTTTCCATTTTTACACATTTTGCTTTACAACAAGCAACAGGAAAATAATACATAGCCAACATTTAATCCAGTTATTTATTTGTTTATTAAAAGTCAATTTTTACTTGCTTCTAGGTTATGTACCTGATTCTGCCTTGATATCAGAAAAAAAAAAGAGCCACATTTAATGCAATCGTGTCACTATACTAAACTTTCCAAAGAAAACTGCCTGTAAAAGAAGTATGTAAATACTAGTCTCACCTGCTACTTTATTTGCTTACCTCCATGTTACTGCAGTAAACAGTGGGGACGTGGAGGAACCAGCAAGAGCTGATGGGGACACAGAAGGATGTGTTAGTTTCCCAGCGAACCTCACTGGACCATTTTCAGCAAAAGAGAAGGTGTTCCTCACCACCATTAGCAGGGGAAGTGTTTACAGTCTTATTTTACAGGTACAGGTTGTTTTGGGAAGTTTAGTATAGGAACCACATTAAGCACACTAGCCCGGAGTCCTGGTGGAATTGTGTACATATACCTGGGTATACACTGTATAGTTATTAACAGAGACACTGTTAGATGAATGTTGCAGTAAAGTCCAGTTGCAGGGGCCCCTGAGGATGATGTGGAATCTGCCTTTGCGTCAGAGACTTAAAATATAACTAAAGGCACATTTTTTTTTGTTTTGGATACAGTGGAGAGGGATTAGAACACTTGTCAGTTTTTATTGCTGTCTGTACCTCCATTAGGGAAATGTATCCTCTCTATTTGTCCTCTTAACGATTAAAAGTGAAAGTAAAAGAAAATCCCAAATTTTGGGTTGTCCCCATAAAAAGTAATAGGGGGCACACAGCAGCACAACAGCACAGTCCCTCCTTAGTGGTGTATACTAGTCACTTCTGGTCCAGGAGTTAATAGCATGAACAGGACATGTGTATGTCTCTGTTTCCCTTTACTTTCTCTTTTCTGGTTTCCTAATCCAGACCACAGGGTCAGGAAGTGATGTACATAATTATACATTAAACTGTGATATAAGCAGCCAACAGTAGACAGCAGTATATACATACAAGTACATACAGAAAATGTATTTTGCTTTGTGCAAATAATTATTTTTCCACGTTAGTTTATCTGAAAAGTAGATTATACAGGTGGTTAAAAGTCAACATACGATCTTTAATAGTCTAGGCTTTGAGTAAATATCATGTACATGGTCTCAGGAATTCTTTAAGACATAACAATAGATTCAAAGCATCCACCACTGTAGAGTAAAATTCAATATTCAAATTGAAAACAAAATGATCGCTGATAAAAAATATTATTTTTTTACGTCTAAATGTATCACCACATGACTGTCTTTGAAATATGGCATGCCCCCTTCATATTAAAGATGCAGACTTTTGCATCCTCTACCGTTACATTTATGAGTTATGTAAAACTCAGATATTTTTGTAGGTTCACATTAAGTTCTTTAAATATTCTCTTTCAAATTTAGGTACATTAGAATTTAATTGTAATGTTTAAATTAAAGAGAAAAACAGAAAACTCACCTATATCACCTTCAATGAAGTTGATAGTGGGTTGAAAAAGTCGCAGTGTGTCATGCACAAGCTTGGCTTCATTATTGTCAATGTGTTTCAAGCACATATCAAAGTCTTTGATGGAACTGTTGATTCCACAAGCAACAATTTTGCTAGCTATCCAGTTCATATTACCTGTAGACATTATTTTATAGGTTTTATACTTTTTTTTACAAAACAAACATTAAAAAGTACATCCATTAATAAATAGAATATGGTAGCATATTCTATCATAACACCTAGCTCAATCTGAATTAGTAATTCTGGTCTGTAAGGTTACTACAGCATATTTGTCTCTTTTAATTAAATGCACTGGCTGTGAGATATAAAAGGTAATAATGCTCATTTCCATTGTTTGTATTGTTAAATAATTCTAAATATGGATAAATGGAATGGAAAGTTTTATGTCTGTAAAATCATGGGATTTCTGTGAAATTTTGCCATTTAAGAGAAAGGCAATAGACGCTATGTGTAAATCTCTCTAAAACTGAGCTATTAATAGTCCCACCCCCCGCCCGTGCCCCCCTCCATGACTTTTCCATCAAAATCATCAATGCAACCATCAGTCCCTCCCCTCAAGCCAGGGTACTAGGTATAATCCTGGACTCTGACTTGTGCTTTCAGCCTGTCATGATCACTTAGTACCGCTGTTCCTCATTCCAGCACCCAGGTGTGTTTCTTTTCCCCTGTCTGTGTTCACCTGCAAGATGATTGATCTGATCAGTCACCTGATATAAGCAAACCGAACACTATCCCTTGCTTGTGATAGAGACAGTTACCTGCATTGTTCCTGTTCAAGCCTCCTGTTTGTCTGCCTTGCTTTGCCGTTGGATTTCCCTGTGTATGACCCGCATCAGATATTGGACTATTCTCTGAACTCAGCCTGCTTTTCACCTAGATTGTCATTGGATCGGATATTGGACTATTCCCCGAACTCAGCCTGCCTTATTACCTGGACCATCTTAGAACCAAGCTATCAGTCTGTTAAACTGCAAGTAGTCTGTTTGCTTTGCTGTTCACATCTGCATTGGCGTGGTGGCCAGACACTATAGCATTGTGTATAAGTCCTGTTGGCAACCAAGTACCTGTAGGCCTGCTTGTCTTAAGGGAAAAGGGGCTGCTATAGGTGAAGCACACAGTAGCTAGCTATAGTGTCTGACCACCTGCGTTGGGGTAGACGTGACATTCGTGACAAAGCCTCAAATCCAATCGTTGTCAGATGTTTGTAGAATTTACCTCTGTAACAGCTCTAAAATTTGCCCCTTTTTAACAAATGAAACCACCAAGCTCCTCATCCACTCCCTTGTAATCTCTCGCCTTAACTATTGCAACTCTCTTCTCATTGGCCTGCCTCTCCATAGGCTATCCCCACTTCAGTCTATCATGAATGTTGCTGCCAGATTTATCCATCTTACCAATCGCTCATTGTCTGCCGACCCTCCAATCCCTACACTGGTTCCCAATCGCCCAGTGAATTAAATTCAAAATACTAACCACAACATACAAAGCCATTCACAACTCTGCCCCGAGCTACATCACCTATCTTGTCTCCAAATATCACCCAAACCGTCCTCTCCGCTCTTATCAGGACCTCCTACTATCAAGCTCCCTCATTTCCTCCTCCATTGCTCGCCTCTAGGATTTCTCCAGAGCCTCTCCCATCCTCTGAAACTCGCTACCTCAACCTGTCCGACTATCCCCTACCCTTGCTACCTTCAGGTGATCCTTGAAAACTCTTCTCTTCAGGGAAGCCTATCACGTCTCCAACTAATCTTTTACCACTTCCATCAGCTCATTTCACACAGTTACAACCTTTTGTACCACTTGCCCCACCCTATTAGGATTGTAAGCTCTTCTGAGCAGGGCCCTCTTAATCCTCTTGTATTTTATTGTTTTATAACGGTATTGTCTCCCTTTTATATTGTAACGGGCTGCATAAACTGTTGGCGCTATATAAATCCTGTATAATTATAATAATAATGTGAAATTAGGAAAGATTTCTTGACTTTTAAGAGTGTAATTGGCTTTAAATAACTCATGAGGTTTACGTAAGCTCCTTTCAACATTCTGGGACCTTTCAAAATTGTATGTTTTTTTATTTCACAAAAATGAAACACGGTCAATTAAAAATGTAAAGCAACTGTACACCAATACAGAAGGGGGGGGGGGGTAAATCAAACTATATAAATAACCTAAACTACCCTAAACATAACCTCTAAAGGAAAAACACATTTTATGCAATTTCAAACTAAGAAGCTCAATGTAGAATAATAAGAATTTTGGCTTCTGTGAAATTACACAAAATCTGTAATTTCAGGATTAAATCAGTTGCACCAAAACCACTACATTTATCTCCAATCCTAAAGCCAATGTCAGATGTAGCCATCAAACCGAGGGCTGACCTGACAGTGAAACTAGGCATACATGAACAGATCTGTCTCCTCACACAGCAGGGTTCAAGTGGGTTCCTCAAGCTTTGGGCATAAGCACAGCAGTAGTATGATGACATACTGTAAATGTAGAGGAACCAGTCATAATTTAACGATTAGGTATTGACTGACTGATATCAGGCAAAATTATCAACCTCTTCCTCAACACGGGCCTTTTAGATCACAAACAGCCTAGTTTTGTCACCAAAATGGAGGGCCCTTTTAAAAGAGCAAAAGCTAACAATAGAAACAAAAAAGAAATGGGAAGTCATACCTACCTTTAAATAACATTTCATTCAAAAGCAATACTCTAATAAAAACAAATGGATAATACCAAGCAATCAATAATAATTTTACTTTCTAGACAGCACAGCAACAGTACCTGTAAATTCTTTCTCACTTGCTTATGTCATTGACTTACAGCAGTTTGAGTCATCTTGTGGTACGGGAGTTTTTAAGTTGGTGAGAGATTAATAAACATAAAAATTTTGTTTCTGCGGGTTTTCATTATCGATAACGGATATAAAAATTATACATATATACAGTACTGTGCAAAAATCTTAGGCTGGAGTGAAAAAGTTCTGTAAATTAAGAATGAGTCCTTTAGTTTATATGTGCTATGTATGAAAACATAGGAACTGGGGTGCAGAAAAATGGAAGCAGGTGCTCTGGACTGAGGAATCAAAATCTTTAATATTTGGCTGTAGCAAAAAGCAGTTTGTTTGCGAATGGCTGGAGAGTGTCACAATAATGAGTGTCTGCAGGCAACAGTGAATTGTGGTGGAGGTTCCTTGCAAGTTTGGGGCTGCATTTCTACAAGTAAAGTAGGAGATTTGGTCAGGATCAATGGTGTCCTCAATGCTGAGAAATACAGGCAGATCCATCATGTCATACCATCAGGGAGGCATTTGATTGGCCCCAAATTCTGCAGCATGACAACGACCCCAAATAGCCAATGCCATTAAAAACTATCTTCAGTGTATAGGAGAACAAGGAGTCCTAGAAGTGATGGTTTGGCCCCCACAGAGACCTGATCTCAACATCATTGTCTGTCTAGCATTACATAAAAATACAGAAGGATTTAAGGCAGCCTACATCCACAGAAGATCTGTGGTTAGTTCTCCAAGATGTTTGCAACAACCCACATGCAGAGTTCCCTCAAAAACTGTGTCCAGGTGTACCTAGAAGAATTGAAGAATTGATGCGGTTTTGAAGGCAAAGGGTAGTGACACCAAATATTGATTTGGATTTCTCTGCTGTTCATTTACTTTTCAATTTGTTAATTGATAAAAATAAACTATTAACACTTCTATTTCTGAAAGCATTCTTAGTTTACAGCATATATGTAGTAACTGTCAAAAGAAATAAAAAATGTCAGGAATACATACCTAGAATTTCTCTTTGCAATTCATCAATGTCACCTGCGTTAAGAAGATGGTAAGGAAGCTCATTCATTTTTCTCAGATTGGGCATATCTTTTGAGAACCACAGTGGCTGTGGTGCTACCTGCGATCAAAATGAGAAACAAATGCCCTTAACTACATTTTTATTGTTAAATTATATTTGAAAGCGTACAACACTGGCATAAAGGTATGAGTTGTAGGACTTTGCTCACAAGGACTATTCAGCATGAAACAAAATATCTACTTTAAGTGAAAAAGCTGCTGACCATAACGGTGTGTAATATAAGGTGCAGATGCACTAAGATACATAAAATGAATTAACTTTATTGAGCTGCTTACTGCCCTATGGTATGTTAGCTAGCATGTTACACAAAAAGAGGCACCTAAGTCACAGTTAATAGTGTAACTATATGGGATTACTGAACACAATGTTACATAGTTACATAGTAGGTGAGGTTGAAAAAAGACACAAGTCCATCAAGTCCAACCTATGTGTGTGATTATGTGTCAGTATTACATTGTATATCCCTGTATGTTGCGGTCATTCGGGTGATTATCTAATAGTTTCTTGAAGCTATCAATGCTCCCCGCTGAGACCACCGCCTGTGGAAGGGAATTCCACATCCTTGCCACTCTTACAGTAAAGAACCCTCTACGTAGTTTAAGGTTAAACCTCTTTTCTTCTAATTGTAATGAGTGGCCACGAGTCTTATTAAACTCTCTTCTGCAAAAAAGTTTTATCCCTATTGTGGGGTCACCAGTACAGTATTTGTAAATTGAAATCATATCCCCTCTCAAGCATCTCTTCTCTAGAGAGAATAAGTTCAGTGCTCGTAACCTTTCCTCATAACTAATATCCTCCAGACCCTTTATTAGCTTTGTTGCCCTTCTTTGTACTCGCTCCATTTCCAGTACATCCTTCCTGAGGACTGGTGCCCAGAACTGGACAGCATACTCCAGGTGCGGCCGGACCAGAGCCTTGTAGAGTGGGAGAATTATCGTTTTATCTCTGGCGTTGATCCCGCTTTTAATGCATGCCAATATTCTGTTTGCTTTGTTAGCAGCAGCTTGGCATTGCATGCCATTGCTGAGCCTATCATCTACTAGGACCCCCAGGTCCTTTTCCATCCTAGATTCCCTCAGAGGTTCTCCCCCCAGTGTATAGATTGCATTCATATTTTTGCCACCCAAATGCATTATTTTACATTTTTCTACATTTGCCATGTAGTCGCCCACCCCATTAATTTGTTTAGGTCTTTTTGCAAGGTTTCCACATCCTGCGGAGAAGTTATTGCCCTGCTTAGCTTAGTATCGTCTGCAAATACAGAGATTGAACTGTTTATCCCATCCTCCAGGTCGTTTATGAACAAATTAAATAGGATTGGTCCCAGCACAGAACCCTGGGGAACCCCACTACCCACCCCTGACCATTCTGAGTACTCCCCATTTATCACCACGCTCTGAACTCGCCCTTGTAGCCAGTTTTCAATCCATGTACTCACCCTATGTTCCATGCCAACGGACCTTATTTTGTACAGTAAAAGTTTATGGGGAACTGTGTCAAATGCTTTTGCAAAATCCAGATACACCACGTCTACGGGCCTTCCTTTATCTAGATGGCAACTCACCTCCTCATAGAAGGTTAATAGATTGGTTTGGCAAGAATGATTCTTCATGAATCCATGCTGATTACTGCTAATGATACCGTTCTTATTACTAAAATCTTGTATATAGTCCCTTATCATCCCCTCCAAGAGTTTACATACTATTGATGTTAGGCTAACTGGTCTGTAATTCCCAGGGATGTATTTTGGGCCCTTTTTAAATATTGGTACTACATTGGCTTTTCTCCAATCAGCTGGTACCATTCCAGTCAGTAGACTATCTGTAAAAATTAGGAACAACGGTCTGGCAATCACTTGACTGAGTTCCCTAAGTACCCTCGGATGCAAGCCATATTGTCCCGGTGATTTATTAATGTTAAGTTTCTCAAGTCTAATTTTAATTCTGTCCTCTGTTAACCATGGAGGTGCTTCCTGTGTTGTGTCATGAGGATAAACACTGCAGTTTTGGTTACTGAAGCCCCCCGATTCACTCGTGAAGACTGAGGAGAAAAATAAATTCAATACCTTCGCCATCTCCCCATCCTTTGTAACCAGATGTCCTTCCTCATTCTTTATGGGGCCAATATGGTCTGTCCTCCCTTTTTTACTGTTTACACACTTAAAGAATTTCTTGGGATTTTTTTTTTGCTCTCCTCCGCTATGTGTCTTTCATGTTCTATCTCAGCCGTCCTAATTGCACCCTTACATTTCTTGTTGCATTCTTTATAAGGTCTGAATGCTGAGGATGATCCCTCAACCTTGTATTTTTTGAAGGCCTTCTCCTTTGCTTTTATATGCATTTTTACATTGGAGTTAAGCCATCCAGGATTTTTGTTCGCTCTTTTAAATTTATTACCCAATGGGATACATTGGCTAATGCCCTTATTTAATATGCTCTTAAAGCAAACCCATCTCTCCTCCGTATTCTTTGTTCCTAATATTTTATCCCAATTTATGCCTTTTAGCAAGGTTTGTAGTTTAGGGAAGTTGGCTCTTTTGAAATTCAGTGTCTTTGTATTCCCTTTATGTTTCCTATTTGTGTGATTTATACTGAAACGAATTGACCTGTGATCGCTGTTACCTAAATTGCCCCGTATTTCCACATCCATGATCAGGTCTGTATTGTTGGTAATCAGTAGATCCAGTAATGTTTTATTTCTAGTTGGTGCGTCTACCATCTGACCCATAAAATTGTCCTGCAAGACATTAAGGAACTGGCGGTTCCCTCCGCCCAGTCTATGTCTGGATAATTAAAATCCCCCATTATGATAACACTTCTCATCCTTGCTGCTAATCCGATTTGTGATAGGAGATCTGTCTCCACTTCCTCCTTCAGATTAGGGGGCCTATAGCATACTCCCAGTATTATTTTCCCCTTAGCTTCATCCCTTTGGAGCTCTACCCATAAGGATTCCACCTCCTCTCTAGCTCCCTCAGTGATGTCATCTCTCACATTCACTTGTACATTATTCTTGATATATAGGCATACCCCTCCCCCTTTTTTACCCTCTCTATCCTTGCGGGATAGGGTATACCCTTGAATGTTTGCCAGCCAATCATGAGAGCTGTTGAACCAGGTCTCTGAAATTCCCACAAAATCCAAATCCTCCTT
This sequence comes from Lithobates septentrionalis, assembly GCA_037952835.1. Lineage (NCBI taxonomy): Eukaryota > Metazoa > Chordata > Amphibia > Anura > Ranidae > Lithobates > Lithobates septentrionalis. The sequence continues at coordinate 1,816,758 of JBBDGP010001924.1, forward strand.
GTACAACAGTATCTCTAGTTCACCCATCTTGTCCGCCATGCTCCTGGCATTGGTGAACATGCCACATAGTTTAGACCGGTCGCATATTGTCCTCATATTGGGTGTTTCGAGATTGCAACTAGGACTTGCTACTATACTCACCTTGTGTTTTTGTGCTTTGGTTAACCTACCACTGATGCCCCTAATACTATCCTCTGGAATATCTTCCGCGCTGGCTATCTCTGTCTCTGGACCCTCCCCCCCATCGCCTAGTTTGAAAACCCCTCTAACTTTTTGGCCATCTTCATTCCCAGCAGATCTGCACCCTCATTTAGGTGCAGTCCGTCCCTTCTATAGTACCGGTTACCGACTGAGAAGTCGGCCCAGTCCTCCAGGAACCCAAACCCCTCCTTACTACACCAGCTCTTCAGCCACTTGTTTACTTCCCTAATCTGCCTCTGCCTTTCTGGTGTGGCTTGATGTACCGGTAGTATTCCTGAGAATACTACCTTGGAGGTCCTTTTCCTCAATTTAGCTCCTAAGTCCCTAAAATCTCTCTTTAGGACACTCCATCTGCCTCTGACTTTGTCATTGGTGCCAACGTGCACCATGACAGCCGGGTCTTCCCCAGCCCCTCCCAGTAATCTGTCCACAAGATCCGTGATGTGCCGAACCCGAGCGCCCGGTAGAAAACATACTGTTCGGCGCTTCAGGTCTTGGTTACAGATTGCCCTCTCTGTCCTTCTAAGCTTAATGTCCTTCTTCTTAATGTGAGCATTAAGGTTTAAATTAGTAAGGATCTTTGCTGTACCGTTTTCATTTTAAATTTTATATGTTCCAATAAAGTCCCCAGTCTTTTAAATATTCACTCAGCACTTCTATTGAAAATCCTTTACTATGAAACACTTGAAAAATATATAATGTATTATGAAATGTAAGTTTAGAGACCTTTAATTATATAAATGCCTTTTTTTTTATTTGGATATGTTCTATAATTATTCTCCCTGACCATCATAAAGTGTCATTTGTTTGGAAATGTTATGTTTTCTAACAAATTTTAAGACTTTCCAGAGTCTATTCTGAGAATATGTAACACTTTAATTTAAGTTGCATCTTTTTCAATAATTATGTGATTTCTGAATGCAGGTGGTTGCACCATAGCTAATTTGGGAGTTTTAGAGCAAATGTGTACTTATGAAATCAAGACTTTCTAGTATATGTAAATATTTTTTTAAATATGTTGTTTGTTTTTTTTTACCTTGATATTATGTATTAATTTTTGTAGATTTCCTAATCTGATTTTAAAGCGAATGTTTAAAGATTTTTGTACATATTTTATTTTATTTGTTGAACTAGATGGACTTTTTTCAACCTGACTAACTATGTAACTATATTTTCTTTCATTATTTATAATTGCTAGATCTAAAAATAACATTTTTAAAAATCATTTTTCTTTTTATATCAGTCAAGTAAACATGAAATATTTCCTGTAAATTCTGTATTGTTATATCTATCCATCAGTTGCAGCTTTACCCCACTTTTCATGTGTTTCCCCTTACTTACTTTCTAATTAGAGTACTACTTTTTAGCTCAAGATAAAGTTAACACATGCAAGTGAATTAATCAGAGCAGTGAATCATCACCCTCACTCTGGCTGTGTTGGCTTTATGTATGTAGTTCACTTTAAAAAAAAAAAAATCCAATCCACCCTCTCTAGCCAGTTTCAAGCCCCAACCTTCTAGCCAGTTACTTAATTACCTCTTCCTGAGGATGCCGGCCTCCTCCAATGTTTACATCCTCAATGCAAACTTTTTTTTTGCACTGCTCACTCCTGCGCAGTAACTAACCATAAAATTGAATGGGGTCATACTCCTCCACTAGAGATAGTAGACATACATCCCCATGCAAACATTCAGGGACTTATTGTGCAGGCATGGCCAATACTAGAGAGAATTTTGGGCCAGAAGATGTAAACATCGGATGAGGCCACCACTGTCGGTAGAGGTAAGTAAGCACCTGGGTGGTGGTGGTGGCATGAGTGGGAGTCTAGGTTGGATTAGGTTACAGACTAGGTAGATTAGGCTGTTTTTCAAATATTATTTCTACACTGATAGATGTTACCAATGATGTTATTTAAAACAAGTTTTTCAAGAGCTAAATATTTATTAGCTAAATTTCAAAGCCCACATAACTGGTTCTCAGTATTACATTTGTAAAATGACAAAGAGCTACATTTTGGAAGAGCTAAAGTTTAAGTACCTTTCGGTCAGCAGATAGGGATTGCTTGAGGAGTGGCAGATTTATCCACCGAAGGGCCCCCATACTCCATGTGCCCAAAAAATATTCCGCCAGAATATGATGTCTTTTCTTCTTTTCTGAATCACTCAAGTAGTGTTCCTGTGCTACTTCAATGAACTGCCTGTAGCCACAAAATCGTTCAGTGAAGAAATAAATTAGATGTAACTGTTCTTTGGATATGTGTTCCAGGTACATAACTGGACATTTAAAACAGAAGAAAGGGAAGGTTTTAAAGGATAAGTTCACCTTTAGTAACATACAGTATCTCACAAAAGTAAGTACACCCTTCACATTGTTGTCAATATTTTATTATATCTTTTCATGTGACAACATTGACGAAATGACACTTTGTTACAATGTAAAATAGCTTGTATAACAGTGTAAATTTGCGGACCCCTCAAAATAACTCAACACACAGCCAATAATGCAAAAATTAAAGAATTACTGCGCCACCCAATGCGCTACATATGCTGCTGACACTACAATTAGACAAATTGTGTAAAAGAATGTGGGATAAAGTGCAGGGCTAAATGGTCAGTGCAAATGTGCAAATATGCAAACAATAAATGACAGTACAATATTATATTAAGAGCCAGTGGTTGGCACCTGCAAAAAAAAAGTCCATCAAACTGAGATGAGAGAAAACGTGAAAGGATCCAAACAAGTGTGAATGAACTTGGAGTGAAATAGTTCATATAGGGTGAAAAATGAATGTTCAGCCTTTGAAGAAAAAATCACTCATGTAAATAGGTAATGAACTTGACTAAAAGTCATTAAATAAGGTATTGCACCTATATGAATGTGGACAATACAGAACACCCCAGATGACGTCTGAGTAGATGAAACAAGTCAGAACGTACTGTGCTGACTCTATTTACGGCGTTCTACTTCTTTCTCTGTGATCAGATCATATACAGTGCCTGTATTGTCCACATTGATGTAAGTGCAATACCTTATTCAATACATTTTAGTCAAGGATTTTATGCTATGTGTCGATTTATTTTCCTTATGACTCCTTCTTGCTAATTGGTGGAGCTTATGAGTTCCTGGATGTTGGACCTGTGCGGATGCGCATCCTGCATGTTGGTCCCGGTGGCGTCTGTTTGTTAGATCTGTGCTGGTGTGCATTCTACATATTGGTTCCTGTGATCTCCAAATCTCTCCAGTTCTGCTTGTTTGGCTCCTTGCTGCTGGCAGGTAGCCCACACTATTTGGTAAGAGTACCCTAATACATTTGTTGGTGGCGGTTGCACATCGGATGGTGACTCTGTCTTGGCTGTGTGTTTCCCGAGGAGTTCATTACCTAGCTACATGAGTGATTTCTTCTTTAAAGGCTGAACATTCATTTTTCACCCTATACGAACTATTTCACTCCAAGTTCATTCACATTTGTTTGGATCCTTTCACATTTTTTCTCAATTCAGTTTAATGAACATTTTTGTTTGCAGGTGCCAAACACTGGCTCTTAATATAATATTGTACTGTCATTTATTGTTTGCATATTTGCACATTTGCACCAACCATTTAGCGCTGCAATTTATCCCACACACAACCATTAATGTCTAAACTGCTGGCAACAAAAGTGAGTACACCCCTCAGTGAAAATGTCCAAATTGGGCCCAATTAGCCATTTTTCCCTCCCCGGTGTCATGTGATTTGTTAGTGTTACAAGGTCTCAGGTGTGAATGGGGAGCAGGTGTGTTAAATTTGATGTTATCGCTCTCACTCTCTCATACTGGTCACTGGAAGTTCAACATGCCACCTCATGGTTAAGAACTCTCTGAGGATCTGAAAAAAATAATTTTTGCTCTACCTAAAGCTTGCCTAGGCTATAAGAAGATTGCCAAGACCCTAAAACTGAGCTGCAGCATGGTGGCCAAGACCATACAGCGGTTTAACAGGACAGGCTCTACTCAGAACAGGCCTCGCCATAATCGACCAAAGAAGGTGAGTGCATGCGCTCAGCGTGATATCAAGAGTTTGCCTTTTGAAAATAGACGTATGAGCGCTGCCAGCATTGCTGCAGAGGTTGAAGGGGGAGGGGGGAACCTGCCAGTGCTCAAATCATATGCCGCACACTGCATAAAATTGGTCTGCACGCCTGTCATCCCAGAAGGAAGCCTCTTCTAAAAATGATGCACAAGAAAGCCCACAGTTTGCTGAAGACAAGCAGACTAAGGACATGGATTACTGGAACCATGTCCTGTGGTCTGATGAGAACAAGATAAACTTATTTGGTTCAGATGGTGTCAAGCGTGTGTGGCAGCAACCAGGTGAGTACAAAGGCAAGTCTGTCTTGCCTACAGTTAAGCATGGTGGTGGGAGTGTCATGGTCTGGGGCTGCATGAGTGCTGCCGGCACTGGGGAGCTACAGTTCATTGAGGGAACCATGAATTCTTGACCCTTCCCTTCAGAGACTGGGCTGCAGGGTGTTATTCCAACATGATAACAACTCCAAACACACCTCCAAGACGACCACTGCTGCCTTGCTAAAAAAGCTGAGGGTAAAAGTGATGGACTGGCCAAGCATGTCTCCAGACTTAAACCTTATTGAGCATCTGTGGGGCAATCTCAAACGAAAGATGGAGGTCTCTAACATCCACTAGCTCCGTGATGTCGTCATGGAGGAGTGGAAGAAGATTCCAGTGGCAACCTATGAAGCTCTGCTGAACTCCATGCCCAAGAGGGTTAAGGCAGTGCTGGAAAATAATGGTGGCCACACAAAATATTGACACTTTGCGCCCAATGTGGACATTTTCACTTAGGGGGTGTATTTTGTTGCCAGCACTTTAGACATTAATGGCTGTGTGTTGAGTTGTTTTGAGGGGACAACAAATTTACACTGTTATACAAGATGTACACTCACTACTTTACATTGTAGCAAAGTGTAATTTCTTCCGAGTTGTCACATGAAAAGATATAATAAAATATTTACAAAAATGTAAGGGGTGTATTCACTTTTGCGAGATACTGTATATGCTACACCCATATTCAGGGTGTAACATGTCACTAAATCAGCAGCCCCCGAACAACCCCGACCTCCGATACTCCTTTGTGACAGCGGGCAGGGGATCCCCTCCCCACACCAGCTGTCACAATTTAAAAACAGAGCGTCCACACAGCTGCTTTATTCATTCACGAGTCCTGTGAATGAATAAACTATAGGTCCTGTGTGCCACCACATACTTTACTTATTTCATTTATGTGTAAATTTAATGTGTAAATTAAGTCAAAACTTTATATTGGAGTAGGATTAGAATCCCTGTCAGTTTTTACAGCTATCTGGGGTTTCATTAGAGAGATTTTCTCCTACTTATTGTCATGGTTGCAGAGAGGAAGTAAAGGAGAATCTGCAGCTAAGGCACAGAAAGCAATAAACCAAGGATTATATCCTTTACTTTCATTACTAAAATCTGCAGTTTAAAATTTTCCTTCACTTCAGGTGAAACCATTATCATTGTGACAGGAAGTGAGCAGAAATCTCTCTAACAGAGCACCAGAAAGCAGTAAAACCTAACAGGTATTCTAATTCTTTACCACTGCATCCAATACTAAAAAATATGTTTAGGCTGGACATACTGTGCACTTTACCAAACCAACAAAAAAATTGTCACAAAATGAAGTGTTTAAAGAAACCTATGCTTTGCTCATGCAGGGCAAAAAATGGGTTCACTCTAATGCCCTATACACACGGTCGGATTTTCCGACGGAAAATGTGTGATAGGACCTTGTTGTCGGAAATTCCGACCGTGTGTGGGCTCCATCACACATTTTCCATCGGAATTTCCGACACACAAAATTTGAGAGCTTGCTATAAAATTTTCCGACAACAAAATCCGTTGTCGGAAATTTCTGATCGTGTGTACACAAATTGCCACGCATGCTCAGAATAAATTAAGAGACAAAAGCTATTGGTTACTGCCCCGTTTATAGTCCCGACGTACGTGTTTTACATCACCGCGTTCAGAACGATCAGATTTTCCGACAACTTTGTGTGACCGTGTGTATTCAAGACAAGTTTGAGCCAACATCCGTCGGAAAAAATCCATGGATTTTGTTGTTGGAATTTCCGATCAATGTCCGACCGTGTGTACGGGGCATTAGAGTGGTCCCACCAGCAGCCTACACTGATATTCCCTTTGCTCCTCAACACTCAATTTGTTCCTCTTGAATGATGAGCGTTACCTCTGTGTAAGCTCTGTATCAATACTTAAGCTTACACAGGACCCAAGATTCCCACCCATCTCCATGTGACAGCACTACATTCCTGAGCGGCCAATCACTTTCAACTAGAAAGAAGGGATATGAGTCACATGCTACTCTACACCTGGAAGTACATCGCTTCCAGTGGCCAAACAGAGCAGTGGGGGGATGAAGAAAAGATATGTCCAAGCTGCTGGTGGTGCCTGCATGGGCAAAACATAGGTTTACATTAAAACAGGATTGAATTTTCATACCTATGATATAGGCCCAGTACTGTGCTTCCATCGGCCTGCCTCTCCACCAAATATCCATCCAGGTCATGCCGTAAGTGAGTCCATGACAGTGCAGGAATTCGTATGACATCACTTCTTGGAGGAGCCCAATACTGATAAATATCGGCGAGAACCTCATTATCTATAGAGAGAATATCCTTTAGTTCAGCTTCTGATAGACCAGTCCTAAGGTTGAGATAGAAATGGAAAATTATGCATAATACTTTCTATAAACTGTAAAAGTTACTTTCAGTTGCTGTTCCTGTTATGATATACTAAAAGGTGCCTGAACTTTTTATTAAAGTACTAAATAACTACTCTGCCTACCACAATACAGGACAGAACAGGATTGGCAACAAGGCTGGCTCTTCTATCCATACAACAGCCTGCATGTTTTCTTCTATGCCCTAGTGAGCCTGCAATACATTTTGCTGCTTGGATTAATATGTTTGAGAATTGCATACTTGTTGCTGATCAGGAGTTACCTACTGCAAGAAAGTGTGCTTTGCTTATTTACTGCCTAGGAGCAGAAATAAAGTGTAATTTGTATACTCCACCAGCAGCAGATGGTTTAAGATACAGCTCCTATTACATTAAAGATTAAATGTGTGCCAAAATTAAATGTGGTTACAGAAAGATATAAATTGCACCAATGTAGATGGCATAATGGTGACACTACAGTACAGTATTTAGCAGCTTTGAGAGAACTGGTTGTGCTAACACATGAAACAAGAAGAGACCAACTAGTAGAAAAAAAAACTCAGTCAGCATTAGAGAAAGATTGCTCTTGGAAATGATTTAACTTTGGCAAAGGATATTACAATTTAGTTACAAAGTGAACCTGCTGTGGCTTAGGTAAAAACCCTTGGTCAAGGGACTATATAAGAAAATGGGACACTTTAAAAAATATCTTTTGTACTTCTAGACAGGTTTGTGAAGTTACTGCCCTGGAGGCTACCGTCATAAGTGTAGATAAATATTCTGATAAACTTAAGTGCACTGTAACTATTTCTACTGCTTCTGCCAACAAGGACTACTCCATAATTGTCAAAAACCATGAATCAGACCGAGACAGAAGTACAGTTAAATCACACTTGTTTAATAAAAGAAGTAAATAGAACAAACGTTGTCAAAACATAGCCAAAGTTCGGTAACCGGAACGGATATTCAGACAAGCCAGAAAGTCAGGAAGCCAGAGATCAGCGTAGTGGAACAGCAAGCAGGTCTCTGTGATGTTGACGGCTGCAGACCAAAAATACATTTGAGATACGCATATTAGAAGGAAGGTCTAATGCGTAAGCCACTGGGTTAATCCTGCAAAGAATACGGAAAGGCCCAATGAACCGAGGTGGGAACTTCAGAGAGGGAACACAAAGTCGGAGGTTGCGAGATGATAGCCAGACCCTGTTCCCAACCTGGTAGGAAGGCGCAGGCAGGCGTCTGCGGTCAGCATGGAGTCTGTACCTATCATTAGCATGTCGTAAAGCCTCCTGGACTTGTGCTCAAGTGGAACGAAAACCATGGAGATGCTTCTCTAACGCAGGAATACTCTGCGGAACAAATGAGTCAGGCAACATGGAAGGTTGGAAACCATAGTTCGCCATAAACGGAGACAATCGGGAAGCAGAATTCAAGGTACTATTGTGAGCAAACTCTGCCCACGGTAAGAGGTCTGACCAGTTATGATGATCAGAAATATAGCAACGTAGGAATTGCTCCAAGGACTGATTGGCTCGTTCTGTGGCCCCATTAGACTGCGGGTGATACGCAGAGGAGAAAGCAAGTTGAATTCCCAACTGTGCACAAAAGGCTCGCCAGAACCGGGACACAAACTGACTACCCCTGTCCGAGACAATCACCTTGGGTAGCCCATGTAAGCGAAAGATCTCCCGAGCAAAAATGGAAGCCAGTACCTTAGAAGTGGGCAACTTCTTAAGTGGAATACAATGAGACATTTTCGAGAACTGGTTAACCACCATAAGGATAACTGTGTTGCCCTGGGTAACTCCACAATGTAATCCATAGACAGGTGGGTCCAGGGCCTCTCTCCATTGGGTATGGGTTGTAGTAGGCCCACTGGAAGGTGTCGTGGAGTCTTACTCTGAGCACACAGGCAGCTATGAAGGCGGTTACATCAACACGTAGACTGGGCCACCAGAATTGTTGGGAAATGGCCCAAAAGAGTTGATTCTTCCCAGGGTGACCAGCAGCCCTGGGAGAATGGTAAGTCTGGAGCACGGCAGTACGGAGACTTTCTGGGACAAAGCAGCAGTCACAATGTTTCTCAGGAGGAGCATGGACCTGAGCAGCACGAATTTTGTCACCGAAAGGAGAAGTGAGACTGGTGCGAATATGATCAGGAGGAATCACAGGAACCAGAACCGACTCCATCTTGGAAGTGGAGGAAAATTGTTGTGACAAAGCGTCACCCCTATCATTCTTAGTTCCGGGTAAGAATGAGACAATGTAATTGACACTGGACAAGAAAAGAGCACATCGCGCCCTTCTGGGAGAGAGGCATTTAGCCTCAGACAAGAATGTGAGATTCTTATGGTCAGTAAGAATGAGAACCGGCACAGTGGTACCTTTGGGGAGATGTCTCCATTCTTTCAGGGCTAAAATGATTGCTCACAGCTCTCTGTCACCAATCTCGTAATTGCACTCCACAGGTGACAATTTCTTGGAAAAGTAGCCACAAGGATGCATAGCGCTCTCAGACGTAGGACGGTGAGACAGATGAGCATCAACCTTAAGGATAAAAGGTAGCTTAAGATCAGGATGTGCCAACACAGGAGCAGAAACAAAGGCAGCCTTAAGATTCTCAAAGGCCTTAATGGGCTCCGGATACCAACTCTGTGGGTTACCGTTCTTTCTGGTTATATTAGTTAGGGGCTTGACCAGAGACGAGAAATTACGAATAAACTTCCGATAATAGTTGGCTAAGCCAAGAAAACGCTGCAGAGGACGTAAACCCACGGGTTGGGGCCACTGTAGGACTGCTGAAAGTTTCTCTGGGTCCATCAAAAAACCAGCAGTGGAAATGACATAACCCAGGAATTTAACCTGTTCACGATGGAATTCGCACTTTTCCAATTTACAATAGAGATTGTTCACTCTTAGTTTCTGAAGCACACAACAGACGTCTGTGTGGTGGCTCTCCAGGGACTTGGAAAATATGAGGATATCGTCAGGATAAACCACCATACATAACTGCAACAAATCTCGGAGGACATTGTTAATAAATTCCTGGAAAACTGTCGGGGTGTTACAATGGCCAAAAGGCATTACGAGGTACTCATAATGGCCTGTTCTGGTATTAAACACAGTTTTCCACTCATCGCCCTTCTTAATCCTCACGAGATTGTATTCCCCTCTCAGATCAAGTTTTGTGAAAACCGTTGCTCCCTTGAGGCGGTCAAATAACTCCGTAATCAACGGAATCGGATAGGCATTCTTAATCGTGAAACGATTATAACCCCTATAATAAATACAAGATCTCAGTTCACCACTCTTCTTCATAAAGAAGAAACCAGCACCAGCAGGAGACTAGGATTTGCGGATGAAACCTGGAGAAAGTGCGTCTACAACATACTCCTCCATGGCCTTATCCTCCAAGACCGACAAAGGGTAAACCCTGCCATGAGGGGGTATGCCACCAGGTTGAAGGTCAATTGCGCAATCATACGACCATTGTGGAGGCAAACTACCAGCTTGACCTTTGTCAAAGACATCGCTAAAATCGCAGTACTCATCCGGCAGGGAGGAGAGTGAAGAAGTGCACAGGACCTTGGCTACTTTCTGGAAACATGTCTTACTGCATTGTGGCGACCAGGAGAGAACCTCAGCACAAAGCCAACCAAAGAGGGGTTGTGCCTCTGTAACCAAGGATAACCAATAACCAGCGGAAACTTAGGTATAGGAAATATAGGAAATAACTTGGAATTGGATTATCTCATTGTGAAGAGCCCCTACGGCCATGGACAACGGAACAGTCTCATGAGTCACATGGGCAGGCTGCAGAGGTCTCCCGTTGAGAGCCTCAATGGCAAGTGCAGTGTCACGCAGCTGCAGCGGAATCGAGTGCTTCGATACAAAAGCAGCATCAATGAACAGGCCTGCAGCCCCAGAGTTGATTAGAGCCTGTATCTCGATGAACAACTCAGCCCAAGAAAGGGTAACTGAAACCAGGGGGTTATCCTTCTGGATAACTGGGGACGAAACAATGCCACCTAAGGTCTGTCCGTGACAGGACCTCAAGCTTTGGGCGTTCCCTGGACGTCTAGGACAAGACTTCAAAAAGTGACCTGCCTGACCACAATAAAGGCACAATCTCTCCCTCCTCCTAAGAGTTATCTTCCCCGCAGAGAGACGCGTGAAGCCCAAGTGCATAGGTTCACCTTCACTGACCGACTCGGTAGCAGGAGGCATGGGAGGTGAGGGAGGCAAGGGGGGGACTGCAAACCTCGGAGACAAACGTAAAAGAGGCTTCCGCAAGCGCTCCTTAAAAGAGAGTCTTTCTCTGAGTCTGGAGTCAATGAGGATGGCAAACATGATCAACTTCTCTAGCTCAGTGGGTATATCTCGGGCTGCTACCTCATCGTTGATGGTATCCGAGAGACCATGAGAAAAAGCAGCCACAAAGGGCCTCATTGTTCCAAGCAAGCTCTGCTGCCAGAGTACGGAATTCAATGGCATAATTAGCAACAGTTCTCATACTCTGTTTGATGGACATGAGGCACTTGGCAGCAGAAGCGGAGCATGCAGGAACATCAAATACCCTTTTAAAAGAAGGCACAAACTCAGGGTAACTCAAGACAAAAGGTTTTTGTGTCTCTCATAGAGGGTTTGCCCAGGCCAAGGTTCTCTCAGAAAGCAAAGATATCACAAAACCTACTTTGTGTTTGTCCGTGGGAAACGCCTGGGGCAGAATCTCAAAGTATATCCCCACCTGGTTGAGAAACTCTCTGCATTGGACTGGATCACCCCCAAATCGCTGGGGAAGCGGAGCAGAACTAGACATACCTCCTATAGAGGTAATACTCGACAGCACTGCACAGAGACCGCAGCAGCAGGGACAGCCTGCAACACAGGTTGTACCAGAGCAGCCACAATGGGAGATTCCAGGTGAGCCATGGAACTCAGGAGCGTTTGTAACACCATGGCAAACTGATCCATGCGGTGATCCTGCTCATCCAATCTGGAAAAAATATTACCAACAAGTGGATTGACTGCATCTTCTGAATTCATGGCCTTCGCCTACTGTCAGAAAGCAATCATCAGACCGAGACAGAAGTATAGTTAAATCACACTTGTTTAACAATAAAAGTAAATAGAACAAACGTAGTCAAAACTTAGCCAAAGTTCCGTAACCGGAACAGATAGTCAGACAAGCCAGAAAGTCAGTAAGCCAGAGATCAGTGTAGTGGAACAGCAAGCAGGATCTGGAGCCAGAAGGAATGTCAGCCAAGCAAGTCTTTACTGGAACGCAGGAGATGTTTGTATATATTTCTAATTTGCAAATGAACCACCAACTTCTCTTTCTGTAAAACGAATTAGCTAACTTGGAGACTCTATATCTTGTGCTTGGTTCCCTTCCAGTAACTGTAAATTTTTAATCAACTAGTGTACAAGTTGAAATCTGCAATATAAAGAAACACACCACTACACAAGGCAGAAATCTTTTTTTCTGCACTAAATCTACAATTAGTGGACTGTCCTATCACAACAGCTCCAGTTGTCCCTGTGTTACCACCGTCCAAAGTTTCACCACTCAGCAACACGTCGCTGGGCTGTGCAAAAAACTCTGAACACAAATTGAGATCCAGTTTAAAACAAGTGTGTCAGAAATTGAGATGCTTTACCCTTCTCTGTAAGAGAAGCTTTTCCCAAGAAATTACTACAACGTAGAACAAGCTTGTCTTACATGCCCAGAACAAGAACTACTAAGGCACATTCTACAAAGCCAATGGCCAAACTTAGAAAGAAAAATTGAGCCCTATTCTATGATCCAACTACAGGAATAGTCCTGCCCTTAATCAATAATTGTATTTTCTCTGGATCTTATCACTTACTAGTACCACAGATCTTGAGAGAGTGCCTTACACAACTTGCAAGTAAGCAGGTAAAGCCTAATGCATACGGGCCAAATATCGGGCGGCATCGACATTCGGCCGTGTGTACTGCAGCCGGCCTGACAGAAGCCGGTTGTTCAGCTAGCTTCTGTCAATGGGACTTGACCAAAAAGGGTCTGCCGATCAGTGCTCTCAGCCTCTTTTAGAACACAATAGCACAGCAGGGGAGATCGCTGTACTAACATTGCATGGTTAGCACAGCAGCTCCTCCGAAGCTGTCAGTTTTTTCCGTTCAGCCATGCTGGGTTGAATGAAAGAAAAAACTACTAATGTGTACTAGGCTTAAAGAGGAAGTAAACCCCGATGGGGTTTACTTCCTCTTTTGATCCCGGCAAGGCCTGCAAATGAAAAGCATAATGGGCTAGTATGCATCGCATACTAGCCCATTATACGACACTTACCTGCAAACGAAGCCCGCGCTGTCCCCAGAGCTGGCCACGTCCATCTTCGCCCCTCTTCCTTCCATGTGCGCAGGAGCTGTCAGTCACGGCACACGCTGGGGGAAGTAATGGCACGGTGGTCCGTTTCCTCACAGCGCATGCGCCGATGACGACATTGGCGCACTACAAGTGGAATATCTCCTAAACGGCGCACGTTTAGGAGATATTTCCAGTACCTATAGGAAAGCCTTATTCTAGGCTTACCTATAGGTAAAAATCAACCAAAAGGGTTTACAACCACTTTAAGGCTGCAGTATATCCTCCAATCTGAAGATGGTACTGTGTCATTTTCTTCAGGCTGGCAGGAGCTCATTGAGAACTTATAGTCATTGAGAACTTGATATGTGTGGGAGAGGGATAGGGAGAGGTGCTTGAGGAGGTGAAGAATAGGTTTCCCTTACAGGGTGTCTTCTCTGTCAGCTTCCCGGAAGAGTCCCTCGCTGGCAGCTGGATAACTGCTTGGACTTTTAGGGAGCTTTGTGCGAGCTAGCTATAGCTGCCTCCTAAGAAAATGTAACTCTGGTATGTGAATGGCTGATATATTACTTTTTGGAACAGTACACTCTTCTGCCTGGAGAAGTGTATGACCTGCAGCAAATATAGTGATATTGCTATAACATTGTTATTGGAATGTGCCTTGTGGATAAACAGTGCCCTTTGCTGCCTAAAAAAGTGTATGACCGTAACATATGTGTTGCTATTGCTGTAATTATTTTTGTGAACAGTCAATTTCTACAATATAGACAAAGTTTAAGTATCCACGTGTGTTTATTCAATTCTCAGGTACACTGGTTAGGCTCTGCCTACATACAAATGACAGTCACAAAGGGATTTAAGAAAAAAGCAAAGACTATGCAAACAATGCTGGTGGCCAGGCATCGATGCCCAAGTACTAACTACCATTCAATACTATGTTACTTCTTAGACTTGTTTGTCATGACAAATCTGCTGTCTGCCCTATATTGAACCTTGTTTAATACTTACGTTGAATAAGAAATATGCACTTTTTTAGCATACACAATTAGAATGTGTCTGTAAGAATGGATCTATGGAATCTGCAAGGATAATGTAACCTGCCTAAACATGTAAATTTTCTGGAACAACTTGAACAATATTTTCACAAATGTAACCTAAACTATACATATAACAATATAGACTAGCCATTTTAAACCAGGGTTCCATGGAACCCTAGGGTTCCTCCAAAGGTTGCTAGGGGTTTGTTGAGTTGTGGCTAATTGACCTTCCATCTGATGGTGCCTGCATAACTTTAGGAACATCGCCACTTGGCAGAGCCAGTAGCATGACACCAATTGTCTTTTTTAATTTACAGTAAGGGTGGCATTCTGATCACCACAGTAAGAGGGCATTCTTTCCACTAACCACTAATGTAAAGAGCAGTTTCTCACTGACTCCAAATGAACTAATCTTAGCAGGGGTTTCCTGAACCCTGAAAATGATTTTTAAGGGTTCTTCTTGGGTAAAGAGGTTGAGAAAGGCTGATATAGACATTCTTACAATGTACTGTGGATAAATGTATTTACCCACCTGCATGCTGCAATGTAACCCAGGGCATGAGATACCAGTAATTTTCCATGAACATCTTCCATCCTCTTATACAACTGATACACAGCTTCTTTTGTACTTATAGCAATATGGAGTTCTGAGGGTGGTGTGTAAGATGACCATCTCTTGGCTTCATCGAATGCCAGTTTAAGAAGCAGTGGCTGCCCACATTTTCTGAAGCTGTTCAGTACAATATCAAGTTGGGCAGGAGTCAACTTCCGTCCAACTGAAGACATGAGCATTTTAATCACCTGGTCCCCTTGTTCAGCAGAGAGTTGTTGCACCGCCAAGTAAGATGTTGCATCTGTAATTTTCTCTTGTAGGGTGTTCAGAATGCCTCCTTCATGAGGTAATGTGGACAAGACAATGTGCACATTGGCTGGGCATTCCTTTGGTAGCCAGTGGAGATGATGGGCTCCTTCTGAAGAGGAAAGCTGGTCAAGTGAGTCAAGAAAAAGCACCAACGTTTCTGACCTTTGATTGGATACTTGTATGAGGATCTGGTGAAAAAATCTCACTGTTTCATTGTAAATGTTAGTGACCTGTGCAGTGGGGAGGGGCAGATCCAATGCTAAGCATACCTAAGTAGAAAATGACAGTTATAAGAACACAGCACTCTAACCGTGTCTGAGAGTAAGCACAAGTCACAGCAAACCTACCTGATAGCAAATACTTTTGAGAACATCATGGATTTCAGAGCTTTGAGGTGAAGTTCCAAGAAGCCTTAAGACCAACACATGATTTCCATCAGTTGTTGCAGATTGTCTCATCAGTTCAAAAGCCTTGCACATAAGAGCAGTTTTTCCTGACCCAGAAGCTCCATAGATGATGAGAGGGAACTGCACAAGGCTTTTATTATTCCTGAGTCGACTCACAATGGTGTTGAGCAATTCTTGACGTCCACAAAATACTTCTGACTTTGTACGTGCCAAATGCAGATGATGTGTTACCTCCTGCAGTAGTCCTCCTAACCAAGGATATTGTTTCTGCAAGAAAGTATCAGCAATTATTCGTTTTCTATTTTTTTAAATGGATGTATAAGAATCTAGATACTTAATAATTTGTGAAGATATTTTTAAAGTGATAACTGGATGTAGAACAAAATTACATTAACTAATTATGTTTTTTGGTTTCATTTTGCAATCAGCTTCCTCTAAGCCCAGTTCATCCTGGACCTGCTCCACCCTGTGACTGTACAGTGAAAGGAGTAGCAGTACAGTGAATTACGAGCTTCAGCTCTCTCCCCCTCTGCTTTCTCCTCCTATAACCATGTTCCTTATCAGCACATGAACTGATTATCTCTTTGTATTGCTTCTTCCTCTTCTCACACTCCAGCCCTGTTGTACAGGGACTGCAAAAGCTGATACCAGGAAAAATTCAGACCCTTACACCCCTTGCATTAAAAAATACATTTAATAATGCATTCATTATCGCAGAGCTATTTTAATGTTTATCTTGTATATCTGCCCAGATTTTGGCTTTAAATGCCACAAAAGCTTGGACTGTTTTGATCAGGCACATCAACTGGCATCTATGACGTTTCACATATTAAAAGCACTATATTAGAAATCCAAAATTTTGACTTGTCACCAGAAAACAGATCTTCCAATGGGGACACTTATTCCAGTGACATATGTCTAATATCCCCCTTACTTTAGGAAGATGACCTTTTGCTTTCTATTGTATTTGGAGACAAAAAGTGAAGGTTAATCTACCTAATGGGACACTGACAGCAAATAACCATGACAGGGATTTTCTACTCTGTTCAAATCTAAAAAAAATGGTGTTTTAGATACAGTATATTATAAATACAGAATGCATTACTTATACTTAGAATGTAATCAGATGAAAAAAGTTATCAAAGCACCAAGGTGCCTTTCACATGGACGGCTATTCTGCCGCAGTTAAAAGCAGGTTTTTTTTCTGTAAAATTCAAGACTCCAGGCACTGCGATCAGCTGCAGGTGTACAATGCGATTACCTGCGTTTACGTGCATTTTCACGCGGTTGCGTTTAGCTGCAGTAGTCAATGTTTTTGTTTGATCCTGAATCTACCCATGATGCATTTCGGTCCTCTGCAGTTCAAATCATATATTTCCTGTCTCTTTGTGTACTGGCTGAGTGTGTGTTGGAGTTTTGCAGTGAGAGTAGTGTTCTGTCGATTGTGCTGAAATCTTTGAAGATGAATGCATCTAAAAGATTACATGTACAAGGTCACATAAACTTATTTTGGATTTTGTAGTTTTGTTTACCTGTGATTCTGATATCTCCTTTTCTCTTGCAGAAAGACATCTAAGTATCTGGTGATTTACAAGAGCAATGACCTGGTCACAAAGCTTCCTAAGGTAAGCGGCCTTTAATGTCTGTTTGCTTAGCTCCACTGTGAATGTTTTTACTTTGTTTGAATGTTTCTCGATAATGCTGGATTTGAAATTTTCTAAAAGACCTTGAGCTTCTGAGTCAGGACTCCCATCTTCCTTGACATCTAAAATTTGTGAAGTATTCTCTTTACAGAGGTCAATGTCTTTAATTTCTCTGAAGAAAATAGTAGAGCCTTCCATATCTGTGTCAGAGGCAAAGAGTCCACAATCAATCTCACACTCTGTCACTGAAATAAATTAGATAAAAAAATTGGTTATTATATATGCTATTATAATAAAGCTAAACATCAGGAAAACAGCTACATTGACAGCTGAAACACATACTGTATATTTGTGAAACCATTCTTACTCTACAGAATTTCTTCACACCTGCCTAAAACTTTTGCACAGTACTTTATATATTTACTGTCTACATGGGAAACATTTGATCAGCTGCTCTTGTGATCTTCACACCAATGCTGTAGTGTCCAGAGCTCACATTGCTACTTTCTATACTATTTTCTTGTGTAGTGAATGTGGAGAAAGAGGTGACCCAGAAAGCTGCATGGCTCAAACAGAAAATAGGCGTCTCATCTGATTCGTGGTGCCACATAGCAGATATGTGCAAATTGGAAGCCTGACAATAATTAATTACAAATTCTTTAGCAGGTAAATCAATAAATGTGTATTTATTTCATACAGGCTGTTTTCTGCCATTGCAGATTAGTTGTTTAATTCAGAAACCCATTTCGCCTCCTATCTATCCTTTAGGTCTTATATGGACTGTTGTGGCCAGCTCCAAGGTCAATTGACTTCTTGGTTTAGGCCAGCAATATAAAAAACCTTGGAGCCTAATATATATACATTGGGCATCCAAAGCACAAGCTACATTGCCTCAGAAAGACTTAAAGAAGCATTGGAGTTACTCCCAAGCAGCCCCAGAAAAAAGTAAGAAGCCTCTGAAACATTACAGAGACATATGAACTATAATACTATGTGTCAGAATTGGCTCATAATTAAAGGTACAACATCCTATAACCATAGAAAAGTATATACAAAAACAACGCAAAGCAGACTTTTGAAGTACACATGGAATAGAGCCATGTATTTTTGTAAAAAGTACATTTTTTTATTAGTATGATTTAAAAGCACCATCTGTGATCACTAAGTATGTAACAGACATTTATTTTAATGTTACTACGATATATACAAGTGTATTGATGTCTATGAAGAGATGTGTTTACAGATTTTCTATGTTTATTAACTGTTCCTATATTTAATATAGAATTAACCTTTTCATTCTGCTGAGGAAGCCAAGTAGATCAGAGAAATATGTAGAAGGATAAGCAATTATTTTGCCCACTGTACTATGAGCCCAGGAAAATGGCTATAGGCTCTTAATTAGATGTAATTATATCATTATTTGGCACTAGTATATGAAGCATTACTGCATATGGAACAGATGGGATGCCTGTATGAGGAGGCATCTCATTGACTGTATCATTTTTATGATGCTTTTAAAATATATTAATACAAATGTGTACTTTTTTGCACAAATATATGGTTGTAATCCTTGGGTACCTCAAAGTCTGTTTTCTGTTGTTTTTCTATAAACTTTTCTACTACAGAGACATAGCTTTAGTTTTTTTTTAACATTTGTATGAGGGTCCTTTTAGCATTAATACTAGTTTTGTTATACTGTGTCTTTTGAGCATTTTCTGTACAAAGTTCACAAACAATATCTAAATGACTTTGATGACCTCTTGCCTTGGTTGCATACAGCCTAAATGAGCATGTATGCTTTGTTTACCCTTAGCCAAAGTTAATAAAGGCAAATAAAGCCTAAAGTAGGGAGCACAGAACTTCGTTTTTATGAATATGGTTGTATTTCGATTGATCAGATTATGAGATTACATGGTGTAGATAGTGTGATTTTTTTTTTAATTGTTTTTTTTTCTTATGTAAGATACTTTTTATTGAGATTTATAGTAAATGCACACAATATTAAACCGCACATCGCAGAAACCAACAACCGGTCCCATTGAGAAATGTAACCAGTATACTACAAAAAAAAATACACAGAAAAGAAAAAACAGTTCAACATTTGCCTAGACATGTATGTACAGTCTGTGAACCTCCAGCAGGAGGCAGATATATGGTCAGCTGGTTCGATGATGCCCCTGTCAACCATATAGGATAATGCATGTATTACAGTTTCCAAACCCCCCCCCCCCCCCACCCCCCTAATCAGGAGAATCAGGGACCATAAAAGCACTCAGTAGTTTATAACTTTACAATGAGTTCAGTCAACAACCACCCATCACCCCAGAAACATAATACTCCTGTCCATTTATCCCATAACAAGGACTATTTAGTAAATTACTTATGAATTTAATCAGAAACCGTGTCCATGGATGCCATCTAGCCCCCTCATACCTTGTCGAACTTGGCCAAAACCCCCCTACTCAGATAGGTTGCTTTGTAAAAATGGACTGCTTTGTTAATCAGGGACTTCCAAGAAACCAAAGTTGGGGTAGAAAGTCTCTTCCATGACAGGATAATCAGTTTCTTGGCGTAGAACAACAGGAGTGTGAGAGGAGTTTGTATAGCCCTAGTGGTAGGGCTCCACCAAGTTCAACAATCATACTGCAATCAAAAGGGAGATCGAGATGGAGGTGAAAGATCGGATACACGTCTCTATGTTTTACCAGTAGGGCTTAATATGAGGACAATCCCAAAAAACATGCATGAAGTTTGCAAGTGGTGCAGAACATCTCCAGCATAGAGAGTGTTGGCCACTAAACATCCTAGCTAACCTGGCTGGGCCCCACGGCTGTTGTAGTCTGTTGTAGTATGGCCAATTTAAGGCGGGGAATCCCATCATGCCATGAAAAGGAGGAGAGCATATTGTCTATTGATTTGAAAAATGATTTGGGGATCCACACTGGAGAATTTCTTAGGATGTACAAGAATAAGAGTAAAATTTTCATCTTAATCAAATTTATCTTCCCAATGAGTGACAAGGGAAGATTTTTCCAGGCGTGCAATTTCTTATTTAAAATATCCCTGCCTGAGGACTTGAACTGAACTAGAGCATATGTCTGGAGACCCAGAAGAGGATGCCCTGAATCCAGTAGCATTGCATAAGCTTGAGGAAAGGGGAAATAGGACAAGAAAGGAGCAAGGTGAGGTATACAGGTTTTGCACTGTGCATTTGAAGGTTAGTGTTGGTCATACTTTTTGTTTTAGATAAGGTGTGGAAGAGTTAGGTCCTTGGTTAACTTCTTTTTACTGTTGTGTCTTTTCCCAATGGGGATATTTTCCTAACATCTTTCCTAACATGATTTCTGTTAGCTGAACTTCAAGTTTCACCAACCTGCAGTGTGTTTTCAATATATTCTCTTGGATAATCCTCCAGGTTACCAGTGATACTCTCAATAGCCCCTAGTAGATTGTTCAAAGAATATAAAAAGAATGCACTTCAGATAGGAGAAACAAAAAATGCAGCTCACAGTAAGTTAATCTGTGACACCAGAACAGGAAGCGAGCAAAATATTTTCAAGAGGGACTCGGCAATGAAAATACGACTAAGGACCCTGCCCTTTCAACTCGATGCACAACAAAAAAGATACCCTTTGACCCAAAGTAACAGAAGCCACCCCAAAACCCTCTAGACTTTTATAATTACAAACCTGATCTGAAATACTTGTGTTTTTGCTCTAATGTAATCAGTCCTTCTTTCTGAGCATCTTCTGCTGCTGAGCGTATTGCCTCAGATAGTCGTTTTTCAGTTTCTCTCCACTCCTTGATTTCTTTTGCCTGAAGCTCTGCATGGGATGGATTTGTGTCAGAGAAATGAGGAAAGTGAACTGTGATTGGTTGAAAAATATAAATAGGAGGAACAGAATTGATGTCTTTCCAATACCAGTGGGTCAGCAACTGAGCCTGAGCTTCATCCTTGAGTACCTTTTTATGCAAAATATTAAATTCTTCCTCACCAATAACTCGAGGCATGGGTCTATAACCATATCGATTACCAACCAAACCCTGTGGACATGAAGGTTTAGACAAATATATAATATGGATCAATTGATATTCAAAAACATTAATAAAGAAATAACACATGAACAGACTTTCTTCCGCGTGCAGCGCTGGGACTGTAATTATATGTGTACAAGTTCATAATCAGCACCCACTATGTATGCAGTCCCACTTCTTCCAGCACCCTTAAGACCTACAGCTTCCCTTGTCTTAGCAGCCACTGTGCCTACACTTCCTCTTCTCTCACCACCCTTAGTGCCTGCACCCCCCCTTTCTCACCACCTACCACACCACCTGTGGACAGTACTGAGTGTGAATATGCACACTACCCCTTCCATGCCTGCATGCTTACTTCCCAGTTTTCAACAATGCACCTGTACAACCCTCCTCTTCAAAAACTCTTACTCTTAACTCTGCACTCACACTCCCCTCTGCTCCTACCATCAAAAAGCCTGCCTAAAACATCCTTCTCAATACTTCTTCTGTCCTGCACACCCCCATCAGCACTTCACCTGCACACCCCTCAACACTGCACCTAGACACCCCTCCTCCCCACACCCTCCCCCTCCACACACACTCACGCAATCATTCCATGTTTCACCTCTACTTTCATACCCCCTTACACCCAATGCCCCTAAACCTGATCCTCCTTTCCGCTCTTAACACTGTTTCTGCAAACCCCCCTTTTCCCTGCCTCTCATCACCCAACCATACTGCTCTAGAATGGTCAAACTTTTGTAAATATATAATAATGCCGATGTATTTCTACATTTATCTACGCTATATTTTGTGCACTAATAACTGACACAGTATACATATTTAAAAAGATGTATTTTTTAAGATATGCTTTATATCATCCAGTGGATAATTCAATAAATAACTGTGCTACAGGTTTTTTTATACACCTGTACAAAGGAAAAGGTTACATATTGGTTTACATAAGACTTGTATTTGCTTTTATGACAACTATTTCTGTTTTATCAAACTTTCATGGGAGTGGCTGCTACATGTAATCTTTTTTGTGAATGAACAAGTCTTCCTCAAAATGGATTTTTGTTGTCAGAGTGTGTAGACAGGCAAGACCATTCATGTATAGAGTAAAGGAAGGAATTTTAGAGAAGACAATCATAAGACAATAATAGCGTTTTAAAGCTCTTGACCTATGACATTGCCTTGGGTGAATGTTTCTTTGCTCTGCACTTAATAATTTTTATTATATACATACCAGTGTGTTTTTGTGAGATCATAAACAATAAATCCATATAGGGCTGAAGATTCTTTCCTCCTGATTGTAACTATAGCAATAATTCTTTCAGAAGCAGCTAGATATTTGAGGGGCCCTCCTAGCCTTCCTAGCGGTGACCCGTCCTATAGCTACACCAAGACACTTGCCAACCTCAGATGGACAGACAGATTCCAAAACTTCCAGACAAGAAAATAGGAAAAAAGGACATTCCTATGGCCACATCCGTATAAGTTATATGTCATAAGAAAGAAAAAAAGGGGGTCAAAAAGACACCCTGAGCGGACTTTAGAGGCACAGCAAACCTGAGAAAGCGTAATCAAAATAACAATATAATCAATGTTATTCAATATAAATACATACAGTACAAAGACATTGACAAAAGATAATAAAAAATCATCTATATAGAAATATACATGATACAAGCCCAGATGTGTCTACGCGTTTCGTATAGAACTTCTTCAGGACACATTCAGGTTTCAGTTAATACACAAGAGGGTTTCACTAAAATAAGAGAAGATTTGTATAAAAAAGTGAACACATAAACATATAATATCGTACAATAATGGATGAAAGGTAGTAGCCCATGCCCAGAGATCAGACATTAAATTAGTCCACTATATTACCTTGCAAAGAGGCTTTATCAAGTTCAAAAACAGTAGTTCAAATTTATTCAAGTATAGACGTCAAGGTCTTAGCAGTAGATGTGGATGACCATCAACTAGGGGAGGGAGAAAGAAAAAAAAAAGCACATAAGAGAAAGAAAAAATAAATCTGTATACAAAAGTCATAATATAGGAAAACAAGATGATGTATACCTGTTTCCATTTACAACCAATCTCGGGGTTCAGTTCCAACAAGGAAAAAGCCAATAAATAGCCAATAATAAATAGTCGCACTGCAGCAAGCATAGGAGGGCACCAAGGAGCCCATAGACCGTATCTGCTCAATGGTCCATGTGGAACCATGCAAATGCACTGGGAGAGCCTATGGTGAGACATGAACAGGGAAAAAAATAAAAAAATACAAAATATATAAGTTTAGGGGTCCATTGGTGCTTCAATAAGAACGAATATAGTAGCATCGCAGCAGAAGATAAAGTACTCACTTAAGGTAGAATTGGATGTAAATCCCCAGGAGGATACAGAGATGTTCCTGGGTTGAAAGTGAGGGAGCAACTGCTATATAGTGTGTTTTGGCGCCAAAAGGGAGGGGGGTGTGGCAGACCATATTGGCGCCAAAAAATAACCAATAGGACACAGAGGGAACGTCCTAAGGTATAGCAAAACAAGAAGGCGGAGAAAACCTCACTAAGTGGCTAAAACACCCATTTACACAGGAAGTGAAGTCTCTGTGCCAGGAACCATATCACATCCTGTATAGAACAGGAAGTAGTGGCCACTGGAGGACCGGAAATGAAAAAAAAAAAAGGGAAACCTAAGAAGATGGACATAAACAAACATACTCTGTCATAGGCCACATATCAACACATTGAAGTACGATAAAATGAAATGATATAGAAACAATAGTATGCATTGTAATAATTTTCTAATGAGTAAATACAAAGAAATAAATATAATTATAGTAACAGGTTTGCTCAAGGGTATAATGGAGTACTTTTAAATAGAATATTCTAGTTCTAATGATCCTGTTAGTTGCATATTATACATAGATTAGTGGTAATAGGGAAAAAAAAAATATATATATATATTTACAGCAAATACAAAAAAGAAAACATTTATAAAAATGGTTTAAAACTAAGCATATCATTGAGACCAGGGTATGATGTAGCTTGTAAATTATACACCCATTGGGTCTCCATTGGAGTACCCTTTGATCAAAGTTACCGCCTCTGGAATCATCATAAATACGATCCAGAACGGCAATTTTGAACGTATGTGGATCGTAGTTATGCCTAAATGCCACATGGTACCCAATGACCTTGTTCAGTATGCCATTGGTGGCATAATAGACATGATCTTTCACTCTTTTCCATAAAGGTCTAATTGTTTTACCGATGTAGAACGCTCCGCATCGGCACAAAATTATATAAATAACCCCTTTGATTAGACATGTAACATGGTGCTTTAAACGATGTAATTGACCATTAGGCAAGGTAAAGGAAGGTCCCTCCAGCAAAAGATGGCAAAAATCACAATTACCACAATGGAATAAGCCAGGTGGTTCTTGTTGTGTATCCCGAGATTTGTGGTAGTGGCTATGCACAAGAAAGTCCTTAATAGATCTCGGACGTCTATACATTATCTGAGGACGTGGTCCTAGATACTTCGAAAGTGTTGGATCGGCCAGTAGAATGTGCCAATGCTTGCTGAGAATAGAACGTATCATCTGGTGCTGATCAGAAAAGGTGGTAATAAATCTCAATACCTCTGAATTACTGCGTTTAGGTTCTGAGAAAAGGATTCTCATGTCTGGAATGACTGCACGCTTTTTTGTAAGCCTTCTTTAAACAGGTTTTTGTGTATCCCCTGGCCAATAGGCGTTTATACAATAAATCAGCCTCCTGTTTGAAATTGGTATCATTGATGCAGTTCCTCCTGAGGCGTAAGTATTGGCCAAAGGGGATGCTGCGAACAAGTGCATCGGGATGTGCTCTAGAGGCATGCAATATCGTATTGTCAGCGGTAGGTTTGTGGTAAAGTGATGTGGTAATGGTGCCATCAACATCAATAGAGATGGTAATATCCAGAAAGGAGATCCTGCTCTCATGAGAATCCATTGTAAATTTCAAGTTGTATTTATTCTCAGCAAGCATCTGCATAAAGCGTTCAAGAAAAGTGGAAGACCCGCCCCAAATCATAAAGACATTGTCTATAAACCGACGCCATAAGAGAATATGGGAGAGAAGGTTGCTGTGATCATCGTTAGAAAAAAGGTCTCGTTCCCACCCCCCAGGTACAAATTGGCATAAGAAGGGGTGCAACACATGCCCATGGCAACCGCTTGTACCTGGAGGAAGTGGGACTCTTCAAAAGAAAATACATTTCTCATAAGAATGTGTAATAGAAGCTGTAATATGAAGTGGTTCATGCCGGAAAACTTGGGACCGTGCTCATCAAGAAACTTAGAAATAGTCTCCAACCCCAGATTGTGTGGAATAGAGGAGTATAAAGCCTCAATGTCAATGGCGACAAGGAGGCAATCTGCTGGGATAGTGAGACCGTCAAGACTTTTTAACAGGTCAGTAGTGTCCTTTATATAAGAGGGCAATGTGATAACATGGGGGCGAAGATATTCATCGACCAGCTTGCTGGCCCGCTCAGTAATTGAGCCCACACCCGAGACGATCGGTCGTCCTGGTGGGTTACGGAGATTTTTATGCCTCTTTGGAAGCGCATAAAATGTTGGGGTCTTAGGGTGTGGGACCTGTATGCCCTCAAAGATTTCTTTGGTAATCAAGCCCTCAGCAAGGGCCAAATGTATAATCTGTTCATACTCAAGATTGTATTTGGCAATAATGTTGGCTGAAATTGGTTTATACCACTACTGACCTGTTAAAAAGTCTTGACGGTCTCACTATCCCAGCAGATTGCCTCCTTGTCGCCATTGACATCGAGGCTTTATACTCCTCTATTCCACACAATCTGGGGTTGGAGACTATTTCTAAGTTTCTTGATGAGTGCGGTCCAAAGTTTTCCGGCATGAACCACTTCATATTACAGCTTCTATTACACATTCTTATGAGAAATGTATTTTCTTTTGAAGAGTCCCACTTCCTCCAGGTACAAGCGGTTGCCGTGGGCACGTGTTGCGCCCTTATGCCAATTTGTACCTGGGGGGGTGGGAACGAGACCTTTTTTCTAACGACGATAACACCAACCTTCTCTCCCATATTCTCTTATGGCGTCGGTTTATAGACAATGTCTTTATGATTTGGGGTG
The DNA here is from genome assembly GCA_037952835.1 of Lithobates septentrionalis. NCBI lineage: Eukaryota > Metazoa > Chordata > Amphibia > Anura > Ranidae > Lithobates > Lithobates septentrionalis. Next base: position 1,843,189 of record JBBDGP010001924.1, read on the forward strand.
GGTCTTCCACTTTGCTTGAACGCTTTATGCAGATGCTTGCTGAGAATAAATACAACTTGAAATTTACAATGGATTTTCATGAGAGCAGGATCTCCTTTCTGGATATTACCATCTCTATTGAAGTTGATGGCACCATTACCACATCACTTTACCGCAAACCTACCGCGGGCAATACGCTATTGCATGCCTCTAGTGCACATCCCAATGCACTTGTTCGCAGCATTCCCTTTGGCCAATACTTACGCCTCAGGAGGAACTGCTCCAATGATACCAATTTCAAACAGGAGGCTGATTTATTGTATAAACGCTTATTGGCCAGGGGATACACAAAAACCTGTTTAAAGAAGGCTTACAAAAAAGCATGCAGTCGTTCCAGACATGAGATCCTTTTCTCAGAACCTAAACACAGTAATTCGGAGGTATTGAGATTTATTACCACCTTTTCCGATCAGCACCAGATGATACGTTCTATTCTCAGCAAGCATTGGCACATTCTACTGGCCGATCCGACACTTTGGAAGCATCTAGGACCATGTCCTTAGATAACGTATAGACGTCCGAGATCTGTTAAGGATTTTCTTGTGCATAGCCACTACCACAAATCTTGGGATACACAACAAGAACCACCTGGCTTATTCCATTGTGGTAATTGTGATTTTTGCCATCTTTTGCTGGAGGGACCTCCCTTTACCTTGCCTAATGATCAATTACATAATTTAAAGCACCATGTTACATGTCTAACCAAAGGGGTTATTTATATAATTTTGTGCCGATGCGGAGCGTTCTACATCGGTAAAACAATTAGACCTTTATGGAAAAGAGTGAAAGATCATGTCTATTATGCCACCAATGGCATACTGAACAAGGCCATTGGGTAACATGTGGCATTTAGGCATAACTACGATCCACATACGTTCAAAATTGCCGTTCTGGATCGTATTTATGACGATCCCAGAGGTGGTAACTTTGATCAAAGGGTACTCCAAAGGGAAACCCAATGGGTGTATAATTTACAAGCTACATCATACCCTGGTCTCAATGATATGCTTAGTTTTAAACCATTTTTTAAATGTTTTCTTGTTTGTATTTGCTGTAAATTTATATATATATATATATATATATATATATATATATTTTTTTTTTTTTCCCCTATTACCACTAATCTATGTATAATATGCAACTAACAGGATCATTAGAACTAGAATATTCTATTTAAAAGTACTCCATTATACCCTTGAGCAAACCTGTTACTATAAATATATTTTTTTCCTTGTATTTACTCATTAGGAAATTATTCCAATGCATACTATTGTTTTTATATCATTTAATTTTATCGTACTTCAATGTGTTGATATGTGGCCTATGACAGAGTATGTTTGTTTATGTCCATCTTCTTAGGTTTCCCTTTTTTTTTTTCATTTCCGGTCCTCCAGTGGCCACTACTTCCTGTTCTATACAGGATGTGATATGGTTACTGGCACAGAGACTTCACTTCCTGTGTAAATGGGTGTTTTAGCCACTTTTCCCTGCCATCTTGTTTTGCTATGCCTTAGGATGTTCCCTCCGTTTCCTATTGGTTATTTTTTGACGCCAATATGGTCTGCCATACCCCCCTCCCCTTTTGGCGCCAAAACACACTATATAGCAGTTGCTCACTTACTTTCAACCCAGGAACATCTCTGTATCCTCCTGGGGATTTACATCCAATTCTACCTTAAGTGAGTACTTTATCTTCTGCTGCGATGCTATTATATTTGTTCTTATTGACGCACCAATGGACCCCTAAACGTATATATATTTTTTTTTTATTTTGTCTGTTCATGTCTTACCATAGGCTCTCCCAGTGCATTTGCACGGTTCCACATGGACCATTGAGCAGATACGGTCTATGGGCTCCTTGGTGCCCTCCTATGGTTGCTGCAGTGCGACTATTTATTATTGGCTATTTATTGGCTTTTTCCTTGTTGGAACTGAACCCCGAGATTGGTTGAAACAGGTATACATCATCTTGTTTTCCTATATTATGACTTTTGTATACACATTTATTTTTTCTTTCTCTTATGGGCTTTTTTTTTTCTCTTTCTCCCTCCCTAGTTGATGGTCATCCACATCTACTGCTAAGACCTTGACGTCTATACTTGAATAAATTTGAACTACTGTTTTTGAACTTGATAAAGCCTCTTTGCAAGGTAATATAGTGGACTAATTTAATGTCTGATCTCTGGGCATGGGCTACTACCTTTCATCCATTATTGTACGATATATGTTTATGTGTTCACTTTTTTATACAAATCTTCTCTTATTTTAGTGAAACCCTCTTGTGTATTAACTGAAACCTGAATGTGTCCTGAAGAAGTTCAATACGAAATGCATAGACACATCTGGGCTTGTATCATGTATATTTCTATATAGATGATTTTTTATTATCTTTTGTCAATGTCTTTGTACTGTATGTATTTGTTTTGAATAAAATTGATTATATTGTTATTTTGATTATGCTTTCTCAGGTTTGTTGTGCCTCTAAAGTCTGCTCAGGGTGTCTTTTTGACCTCCTTTTTTTCTTTCTTAAAACTTCCAGACAGACTCCAATACCTTTATCTTCTTTTGCAATTTTATTGGCTCCATTGTCTTTGTGAGAGAGTGTTAAGGGTACAGGATATGCCCAAAACAGCAGCAAAAATGCCTCTGCACAGCAGACATCTCAGGAAACTCTTTATGTCTGGACGGGCTACTATCTTCCAATAGCATTTGATCTCTCCTACAGGTCATCTGTAGAGCTCTTTATGCATCTGTTTCAGGCAAATATAGATTCTGTAGGTCTAGATGGGTGGCTACTTATAAATTTCCTTGGCCTTTCCCAAAGGCCAGTTTCGGTCTCTTTAGCATACTTGGGAACTTCCTGGAATAGACCCAGCAATGCTTAAATTCGGTGTGATTGCTGAGTCATTACCGGAACTTTCAAATCTCCTGCAATGTTTGTAAACTACGGCATACACACTGTGCTCTGCAGTCACTGGCTTCCTGGAGAAGAGGAGGTAAGGGTGCTGTGCAAGAGCAGAAGCAGATTTTATTAAGCAGGGATGTAGCTGATTATTATCCTTGTTACCAATTCTCTAGTAGAATTTTGCAAGTTACACATTAATCTTTGGTAAATCTAGTGTAAATTACAGTTTACTGGTATGGTATGTGGAGAAGGATAATGCTAGCCAGGCTGAGTTTACTTCTATCTGGCAGGTGAGCGTAGAGTGCCTCAAAGCAGTGTAAGTTAGTGTACACAAGCTTGTTCACAGACGGGGACATGTAGTTTCACTGTAGAACTACATGTCCCAACATTTGTAATGGAGCTACTAGCTTCACTAAGGCGAGGAGACAGCATGACTGGAATATGGAGCATGTAATTCTTATTGTCATTACTGTCACTGTCATTGTCCTTAAAGTATATTGTCATGGTCATCAATTTTTTGCTTTCATATTGTCACTATTGCCTTCAGACCGATCCTTTAGGCCTCTGCCACATTTAAGTACATTTTGACCACACGCACTATTCGTAATGACGCACTACACATGCCACAATTTGCCTTTTCCACCACTCTTTCCCTAAGTCCACCCTCATTCTCAGGAATTTCAAAAATTCCCAGGTAGGCGCTTTAGGCCTCTGTCACAGGTTAGTTTAGGACACTCTACAGTAAGTCCAGATGGGAAGATAGGAGAAAAAACACCCTTTCTTGGTGCTAGCTTCTTCTTCCAAGCAAAAGGCCTAGGAGGAAAAGACTGGACCTCTTTGCAGACACACTGGACCAGACTCTGCTACACTCACATCCCCACCAAGCAGAGCCTGGGAGGCAATAACCCTTCTAGAAAGTCTCTCCAAATATGTATCCTAATCCCCAGCCCACATCACTGAAATAAACCCCTCAGTGATTGGGAGAGGCAGAATAAATATTCATAACCCAGTATGATACGGTTATTGAGATTACTCAACAGTAGCAGAAACATAATGAACCCAGATAAAAATAACAAAGCTCAGCTAAAGCCTAGCTACAAACACTAAACACTAAATTTAAGCCAAGGACACGCGGCTTAATGTCTATTTTCACTTTAGCAATCAAATTTGAGAAAATCCCACTATATATGTGTTATATGTTCCCATTCACACACCATACCTACAAATATTTAAAAAAATATATATTTTTACCCTTCTAGGTGTTTATTTGGAGCAGGCAGACTGCAGGCTACTCTAAACAATTTGAAATGGGAGAAAATTCAATCTGCCCCACTGACAAAGAAAAACACACTGAATTTCCCCTCATTAACATACAATGCAGTTACAAATATTTAACCCTGTGTTAGGATAGATAGTGGTCAAATGCAGTTTACATCTGATAATGAAATCTACCAGCACAGAACAGACAGGGTCAATTATGATAAAAAATAAAGAAAAACTATCATTAAAAATATTTTATTGTTACTTAACTCCCCAGGAAACAAAGTGCATATGATCTAGGTCAGTGGTCATCAACCCTGTCCTCAGGGCCCACTAACAGGCCAGGTTTGCAAGATAACTGAAATACATCACAGGTGATATCACTTGCTGCTCAGTGATTGCAGTATTCTAGTCTGCATCTCCCCAAGGTAATACATAAAACCTGGCCTGTTAGTGGACCCTGAGGACAGGGTTGATGACCACTGATCTAAGTGATCAGTCATTATTATGAATGAACGATCAGTGCTGTCTCTTCATTTATAGTAGTAGAAGATCATTCAGAGATGTGGCTCTATGAAATATATATAGCTATTTTTACTTCATACAGGGCTCAGGCAGATACAGTATACAGAGCCATAGCTCCGAGTGTTTTTTTTGTTACTACAGTAAAACCATGGTTTGAGAGTAACTTGGTTTGAGAGCGTTTTGCAAGACAAGCAAAATGTTTTAACAAATGTTTGCCTTGATATACAAGCGATGTCTTGATATAAGAGTAGCGTCATGTCACAACTGAGCATAAAAAAGAAGAGAGGAGCCTCTAAGTGTAGCAATATGGTTACATTTAATGAAGGTACAACATTTAGCAACTTATTGCTAAACGAATTATGCTTGCAAACCAAGGTTTTACTGTATTAGTATTACTTCTACTATCAGCACTGCTTGTTCATTCATAGTGACAGATTACTTCGCTTTGAGAAGGGGTAGGGCTCTGTGTTGGCTGTACCTTCCCCACACAAACACCCATAATTCCATGATTTGCACTTCAAAGGGTGGTGGAGCTACAGCCAGCATAAAGAGTTGTGTTTTGGGGGCAAAAAGGGGTTACCAGTCAGAATGTGAACAAGTGCTATTTGCACTTGGTCCCCTGTGGAATTAACCCCTTGAAGACCAAGTCTTTTCTGGCAGTTTTTGTAACAATCAGTATTTTTCTGCTAGAAAAAATCTTAGAACCCCAAACATTATATATTTTTTTAAAGCAGAGGCCCTAGAGAATAAATTGATGAGTTTTGCAATTTTTTATGTCACACGGTATTTGCGCAGCAGTTTTTCAAACGCAATTTATTTATTTTTTAATACACTTTTTTAAATTTTAATGCAAAAAAACATAATACATAACCCAATTTTTTGTAAAATATAAAAGAAGATGGTACACCAAGTAAATAGATACCAAACTTGTAGCACCCAAAAATTGCGCACGCCTGTGCCACTGCGTCAAATTTAGCTATCTATAGGCGACACTTTAAAAGCCTTTATAGGTTACCACTTTAGATTTACACAGGAGGTCTGGTGCAAGAATTACTGTCCATGATCTGAGTTTGCAGGGATACCTCACATGTTTGGGAAGATCGCTGTTTGTGTGTGTGTGTGAGACGGTTGCATGCATTCACCTTTGCGTGCAAGCACAGGGGGATGGGGCACTTTAAAAAAAAAAAAAGTCATTATTTTTACACTGTCACTTTAAAAAAAATGTATCACTTTTATTGCTGTCACAAGGAATGAACATCCCTTGTGACAGCAATGGGCATGTGACAGGTACTCTTTATGCTGCCTAAGCGCTGACTGTCAGCGCTTAGGCAGCAGAGTTGCCGCACGATTCGCCTGTTCTCCGGCACGCCCACCTTAATGTCTCCCTAAAGCAACACCTTTGGCCATTGGGGAGATACGATGGGATCAGAGCTCCATTAGTCCTATTTGATATCTGTGGATATTCAATGACTACCTGTGCACCCCTGATCTGAGTTTATCTGTTTAGCTCCAGAGGGCTATCTCTGTACAAGCTTCCCCGGACCCTCTGTACTGGGGGGTCATGGGGCTCTGGTAAGCGGCTAATTTTTATCATTGGTGGTGGATTTAACACAGTATCGTTTACGCCATGGAAGACTTCATATGCATCATAATTTGATGGACCTTTTCCAACATATAGTTTTTATTTGATCACTGGTGTTGAATCACTATATATATTTGGACACTGTATATTTATTTGTTCAATTTTTCAAATTTTATTCTTAATGATTACTTTGTTTTTTATTTTTTACCACATCCACTTGTGGTAACTCTTTCATGTCACTTACATTTATGTTTCACGGACAGTATTATTGATTGATTATATTATTTAGTTAATAATGTAGCGCGATTCTATTATTTTCTTTTTATTTACACCCGAATATGTCAGCAGCCGGCAGGGAGCCCAGGGATGCTTCATCGCTGGATCCAAAGTGAGTATAGTTCTGCTTAAAGGCAAGGTCCCAACATAGCTAAACACAGACAGTGGTATATTCCTGCTAATATGCTACCTAAAAAATTGTTATGTGCTGTGTGTATGTAATGATTGAGCTAATGCATAAATCCAGATATGAAGCTTGGGTATGTTTTCCATAAAGACTACGGCACCAATGCACACCTGTGTTATTTATATAATGAGTATGAAGTGGTCTGCCTAGGGAGGTTCCTTTAGGATTGTATTAGAAGTTAAATATACTCAGGGGAGGTGTGTTTTCTATTCTATTTGAAGGCAAACAACAGGTAATTCCTTGGTTTTACTCAGCCGTCTGGATCAGTCTAAACCCTCAAAGGCTCAATCACTTTCTTCTTTATGGTACAGGTGTCTGCCTTGTCTGCCTACTGGCAATTGCTTGCCACATGAACACAAAAAATGTTATATTTACATAGAGCTGCACGATTCTGGCTAAAATGAGAATCACAATTTTTTTGCTTAGAATAAAGATCACGATTCTCTCAGGATTCTCATGTCGTAACATAATCTTTCACATTATACAAAAAAATTGGGCTAACTTTACTGTTTCGTTTTTTTTTTTTTAATTCATTGAAGTGTATTTTTTACCAAAAAAATTGCATTTGAAAGACCGCTGCACAAATACAGTATGACATAAAATATTGCAACAACCGCCATTTTTTCTCTAGGGTCCCTCCTAAAAATATATATATAATGTTTGGGGGGCCTAAGTAATTTTCTAGCAGAAAATAATGATTTCAACTTGTAAGCAACAAGTGTCCTAAAAAGGCTTATGCCCCGTACACACAGTCGGATTTTCCGATGGAAAATGTCCGATCAGAGCGTGTTGTCGGAAATTCCGACCGTGTGTGGGCTCCATCGGACATTTTCCATCGGATTTTCCGACACACAAAGTTGGAGAGCAGGAGATAAAATTTTCCGACAACAAAATCTGTTGTCGGAAATTCCGATCGTGTGTACACAAATCCGACGGACAAAGTGCCACGCATGCTCAGAATAAATAAAGAGATGAAAGCTATTGGCCACTGCCCCGTTTATAGTCCCGACGTACGTGTTTTACGTCACCGCGTTTAGAACGATCGGATTTTCCGACAACTTTGTGTGACCGTGTATAGACAAAACAAGTTTGAGCCAACATCCGTCGGAAAAAATCCTAGGATTTTGTTGTCGGAATGTCCGAACAAAGTCCGACCGTGTGTACGCCCTATTAGTCTTTAAGTGGTTAAAAACTGACCTCATTTGCAGACAGAAGTTCTTCCCTTTTGATTTAAAAGAACTAAATGGTACAATGTTTCTCTTTATCTCCCAGTGCTGAGGAATGTTGATAAACATTTGCCTGCTTTTGAAAAAAAAATTTTTTTTATGACAGCTCTGAGCAGAATACGGATCTGCACTTGTTACATAGAATCGTGGAAATGCCGGATTAAAATTGTGAGGGGGTTGAATCGAAATCACAATTTTTTAACGATTAATCATGCAGCTCTACAATTACAGCACTTCTATCTATTGACAAAGATAGATGAGTTACTTTAATTGTAAAACAAGGAACATTCCCTGTTTCATTTATTTAAGAAGTTTTCTTCTTTTTTTGGTATATGTTTTACAGCTAAACAGGTTAATTTCTTTTTCATATTACACTATTTTAACATGTGCCTAAGCCTAAGGCAGGCCATAGATTATTCAATGTTCTTTCCTTCCACCACGGGAAAGAGCTATACAGGCATGGAGGCAGAGGTGTAGTATCAAAAAGTCCTAAAAGATAATAAACTCACAATAAAATATGGTCCCATAGAGGTTTTCCGACAAACTTTAATTTCCTTTAGACAAAGATCTGTAGTCATGTGATCCACTGATGCATAATCTCGTACTCCCCAACGCATGTCCACAACCTGTAAGATAGCAGACTGTAAGAAGTACCCAACACATATACATTAGGAAAGTGTGCTATGCACAAATAGGTGCACATCATTCAGTATTGCATGTATTCCTTTAGTAATGGCATTGAAAAAAAGGTAATTGAAGTACTTATTTCTTACAGGCCAAGTCCTACTTATAATGTGCACTTAAAGTGAAACTTCCCCCTTACCTGGAGTCTTGTGTGGTTGTACAGGCTCCTCTCCTGCACAAAAATGTTTTACCTTAATTAAATGAACACTGTGAGAAGTTTAAAGTGGTTCTAAAGGCTAAATTCTAGGCATGTAGGTAAAAAACCTTTCTATGTGCAGCATCCCCCTCAGTCCCCTCAATACTTACCTGAGCCCCATCGTGATTAAGCAATGTGCACAAAAGCCTTGGCTCTCTGGGGACTCTTCCTCCTCAATCACAACCAGTGAGCCTATGAGTAGAGAGGGGAGGCGGGGCCAAGCTGTGGCTCTATGTGCGAATGGGCACGCAGAACAGGTTCGGGAGTGTGCCTGCTTGGGTACCTCCTTTGCAAGCTGCTTACTCTGGGGGCACTGAGCAGAAGGGCACTGCACAGAAGGGAGGGGCCAGGAGTGCCTGTGGGGGGACACAAGAAGAGGAAGTTTAGAGCTGCTCTGTGTAAAACCATTACACAGAACAAGTAAGTATAACATGTTTGTTGTTTAAAAAAAAAAAAGGCTCAGCATCACATGTGGGTGTTATCTAGGGCATGCAAATGCAGTCTGGCTAGAACTCCCACTCCTCCAGACTGACAACCACCCTTTTGATATAGGCATAACCCCTCCTAAGAGCCAGCGCATGGAGTTACAGCCGAGTTCCCACACTAAACATGCCAATACCAGAGACCTGAAGACCAGCAAAAAACCAGCCCTAGTGGGGACGGTGCTGGTTCCCTGGACAGGTAAGTGTCGTTTCATTAAAAGTCAAAAGCACTCTAGTATTTGTAGCTGCTGACTTTTTAAATTTTTTTAAACCTGACTTAAGAACCGCTTTAACGTGGTTATAAACCCTTCCATATACCCAGTGAAGTGACTATCCTCAGGTTATACACAGAGATTAAGCAAATCCTCCTACATAAGTTGCACCTGTTTATCTGCAGTATTGTACTCTATACAGCCGTTCAAAGTTCAGAATTTATAAAGCTTGTTTGAGATATCAGAAAACAGGGGGCGGAGAGCTGAAGTTACACTCAGTAAGGAGAGCTCTGAGAGCTGAATAAAGGAAAGGGACACCCCCATCACACAGCACAAAGGAACAAAGCTGAGGCTGTCAATCAGCTGGAGCTCCTCGCCTTCCACCCTTTTTCTCTTGCTGTCAGGAACACTTGTCAGACTCCTGCTGATAGCTGAGGTACGAATCAGCAGACAGAAATGACACTTAGTGCTTTTAATTGAGACAAGTACACACTATAGAGGGATATGCTTTATTCATATTTCATGTCTGAGGTTTACATTAGGTTAAAAATTCAACAGCAACAGTGAAGTCCCTTCATAATGGTTATTGCAGATGAGGGAGCCTAGGAACACTACATTGGAAATAATGTTGTTCAATTTACAGACATATAAGAAGCTGGTAAATTCAAAAGTTTCTACTCCAGATTTTTTTTTTTATAGCTTAACCATTTAATATGGAGTTTAGACATCACATAACATAACATAGAGGGGTTGATTTACTAAACCTGGAGAGTGCAAAATCTGGTACAGCTCTGCATGGAAACCAATCAGTTTTCATGTTTATTTTGTTAAAGCTTAATTGAAGCGGAAGTTAAAAGTTGATTGGCTACCATGCACAACTGCACCAGATTTTGCTCTCTCCAGTTCTAGTAAATCAACCCTATATCAGTGGCGGCCGCTCATGCAGGGCGCAGGAGTGCCGTCCCCCTAATCCATGCGCCCAGCCCCTAATCTACATGCTGGGCGCCCGACACATGGATTCCAATGGGTTTTTTAAATTTTTTTAGAAGCACTAAAAGAGTCTCTAATTGGCTTCAAAAGGGTGGGCTCACCCACTTGTGTGACAATAGCAAATTAATATTCGCTTTTATCTTCCAACTCCTCCCCCCTGCCAATCAGAAAGGAAATCAGGGCCCGAGACCCGATTGGTCCTAAGTCCTAATTGGCTGGGAGGAGAAGCGACCGCCAGGACTCAGGAGGAGATGCAAGGGGGGGAAGCCGCAACCTGGATGAGGTAAGTGCAGGGGCTGGCAGGGGGGCCCAGTGGGCGATGGGCGAGTGATGCGGTGATCAAGCGACGGGGGAGCAGCGGTTGAGCGAGCGAGCACTGGGGTATTTGGTTGTTTGGCTTGCAAGGGGGGGTGGGTGGCTGCCCCCCCCCCAAGAAAATTGATCACCAGCCGCCACTGCCCCATATTATGCTTCCTCCTTGGGTTCTTTTTACAGTGCAGTCCCCGCGGATATTTTTTTAGTTTTGGATACAAAGGAAAAGGATTAGCACCCCTGTCATGTTTGTAATGCTATTTGATGCTCCATTAATGAGATTTTCCCTCATTTGTTGTCATGGTGAAAGTCAAGGGAAAATCTACAATGAGGATATATACAGCAATTAAAGCTGACAGCATTTTAGCCCTCCCCTTCTACATTTTTATAGTTCTTCGTATGCTTTTGGAGATCTTCCCATCTGATAAAACTGTAGTCACTGGGACAATAAGTTTGAGAAACAAACAAAGAAAGATCCCTGGATAGTAATAAAAACCTGACAGGGGTTCAAATCCTTCCCTACTCACAACTAAATATTTTTTGGCTTGACAAATTCTTTAAATTAATGCGTTTTTACCTCAAATGTTAGTCCATGTTGCTGGCAAAAGGTTTGTATCTCAGGATATGCTATCTCCATTAGTGCATTACGCTCCTCCGCCATATCTAAAAAAGGTTAAATAGTAATAAAATGCTCACAGAGTTTCTATTGCAAAGGTAGTAACTGTAGTATCTGTAAGGAAATATCCCAATAACCTATTTTATAGTAAAAAGGAAGAAATATATTTTACATGTGATATAAGTTAAAGCTGAACTCCAGCCAAAAAAAAAAAATGACCCCTGGTCGAGTTTCTTCCAAACTGCAAGATTTAAATGGTTAATTTGTCTAGAGGGAACAGAGAAAGCAGTTATACTTCAACTCACGGAGTCTGGGCAGGCCCTCCATAAACTCATTTGCAACTTAGGACTGCTGTTCCTGCACTGTGCGTGATGACGTCAGAGTGCTTGCAACTAATGAAGTGGCAAAAAGAAGCCGCTGGGGTAAGCGTTACTGCATTTTCTTTTCACCCACTAACCCAGATAAAAATGAGTGCATAGCTCTTGCAGCGCAAAGCCATTTTTTTTTTTTTAACTGGAGTTTATCTTTGAAGTGTGTGTTACCCCAACATCTCATATTCCTGATATCTGCCGGCTGTACCATGTATTTGTGTTAAAAAAATTGCCTGTTCTCTTTGCATTGCTTCCTTTGTGCAACATACCTGGTTATCCTGCCAGCCCCCCTGCTTTCCTAAATGGAGCAGACCATGCTAGGCATGCAAGCATATCCTGCCTGGCATTTTTTAGCTGTGCTGGAAGAACAGCCTGCCTGTGCTCCAATGGGCAAGACATAACAAGTGTGCATAGGATGTTGAGAGCAGTCAGGAGGCTGACTAAAGTTCAAGAAAATTGAAATCACTCCTTCTTTACTTTTGTTGTTTGCTGGTTTTAACCTGCTATACACGAGTAGATTTTCAAACTAACATTTTGTCTGAACATTCTTAAAAACATTCGTATAGACATGTGCGATTCATTTAGTTACGAATTGCAATTTGGACAAAAGTTTTGTTATTTGGAAATTCAGATGTATCCGAATTTCCGCATCACAATAATAACAAATTTCAACAAATTCTAAATAAATTATAACGAAACTAATTATCTAAATTAGAATTCAAAAATGAATTTGAATTCAAATTTGAAAATGAATTTGAATTAAAAAATGAATTTAAATACAGAATTGAAACATATTGGCAATTAATACAGTCAGGTATAAAAGTAAAATAAGATGATGATTCCGACCTAGGCTGCTTTAGAATAGAATAGAAAAGAATAGAATAAAACGGAATTGAATAGGATATAAAAGAATAGAATAAAACAGAATAGCATAGAATAGAATAGAATAGAATAAAATGGAATAGAACAGAATATAAAAGAATGGAATAGAAAAAATATAGTAGAGATTAGAAAAGAATGGAATATAAAAAAATCAAATAGATTAGGATAGAATAGAATAAAATAGAACGATTATAGCCATCTTCCGAAATTCAAATTTCAAATTGGTTAAAAAAATTTTGAATTTTGAATTGATTTGAAAAGTTTTGAAATTTTGAAATTATTTGAAAATAACGCATATATGTAACAAATCCAAATATACAAAACAAATTCTGAAAATGAATCATTCTAACATAACAAATATGGCTAAACAAAATTATTAACCTAGCAAACGAATACGAAGTTAAACAAATTTTTCCGTCGTGCACATCTCAATATTTGTACAAAAATTCTTTGGACATTCCATGACTGTATGAATGTCATTCCAAGGTACCTAAAACTGTTTGCTTTTACCATTCGATTTTGTTATGAATGTCATTTCCTGAACGAAAACTACATAAACTGTTAGAAATTTGATAGTTCAAAAAGTTTTCCATCCTGTTTCTTTGAATCTGCTCGGCAATTAGAAAATTGACAAAAAGTTCTTATAACAATAAAATGTCAAACTAAATTCTACTGGGGTGGCACAGTGGTGTAGTTGATAGCACTTTCACCTAGCAGTAAGAAGGGTCACTGGTTCAAATCCCAACCACAACACAACCTGCCTGGAGTTTGCATGTTCTCTCTGTGCCTGCGTGGGTTTCCTCCGGGTACTCCGGTTTCCTCCCACACTTCAAAGACATGCTGGTAGGTTAATTGGATCCTGTCTAAATTGTCCCTAGTATGTATGAATGTGAGTTTAGGACCTTAGAGCGTAAGCTCCTTGAGGGTAGGGACTGATGTGAATGTACAATGTATATGTAAAGCGCTGCGTAAATTGACAGCGCCACAGAGGTACCTGAAATAAATAAATACTACGGTACAGCATGCTTGATATTCCCAAACAATTGCTCTATATTCTGCATGCTTCCATCAGTAAAAAATTCTAGCAGTTGATCTTTTGTTTTCAAATCTTGCAATAGAAGGGGTGGTGCTTTTACAAAAGTTCACTTTTATTTAGATATGTGTAAAGCAGCAAAATATCTAAATACAGCCTTGTTAGTATAGTAAAAAAACTTTTTTTTTCTATGTATAATTTGCAATTATTTATATGCATGGAGGCAGCCATATTTGCTTTTACATTTGCCCTGCTTTAAAGTGCTACACAATGGCATCTTCTTATTGTTCCTTCTAATAATACGAATCTAAATCACGGAGCTCTTTCTAGTGGCTAATCTAAAAATGTCATTTTTTACATTTATTATAATAACAAAAATATAGAAGAGGAAAACTGTAAAAATGGGAACATGACATCAAAATGAAACATTGCAATAGTAGATATTCACTGTACCTACAGGTAGGCCTTATTATAGTCTTGCCTGTAGGTACAAGTAAACAAAAAGACCTTACTACCACTTAAGTATGACAGTCACATTACTACAATTACTGCTTCATAGCATTGAAACTGCCAGTGTCTTCTTACAGTCAATGCAACAAGGCTTCCATAAAGGCATTGCCAAACCATTTTTAAGCTACTGAACTGAAATGCTACAAATGTTTGTTAACATTGTGTGCCATGTGATTAGAAGAGATTTCCAGTTTTTTTTAAGGAATACATTCTACTGGGCCCAGAAGTGATCTCTACACATATGCACCAGTTGGAGTAATTTTTTTCTAAAAAAAATGCTTTTTAAAAAGACTGCGCCACTAACTAAAAACACAGGTAAAAGCACAGAAAAAAAACACTATTTCAAATGCAAAAATGTAATTGTTTTGAAAAATAGACTTTTAAAAATTGACTACTCCAGGAAGAGCCAATTCATGAGCACAGCCCCCTTCCTCCTTGCATGTCACTGCCCTCTCTAGAAAAGCCTAATTACTCTCTGTGCTGGCCCAGCTCCTGCTCCCTTCTCTTCATTTCACCTCCCTGCATAACCTTCACGTAACTGCCAAGGAAGGAGCGAAGGAGAATCTTGAGTGTCACTTGAGTCTGCGGGGGCTGCTGACAGCACACCCAAGATGATAGCACCCAGCAGCCTCAAGGCTTTTGGGGCTTTTACTGGTAAATAGATACATAAAATACATACAATGCACAAATAATCCTATAGGAAGAATTTTGTTGAAATGTATGGTCTGGCGAAACGGAAGTGTTAAAAAAAATTGTGTTTTTTTTTATTATGATACCTGCAGGCTCTAGTGTCTACTGGATGTTTTCTAAGACTGAAGCAGTGCAGCATAGCCTTCTTGATAGGGTTAAGACTGAGAAAAGAATCAGTTGTCATTATTTATTTAAAACCATATCATTATTGTCATTAACGATGCAGGCAAACAAGCTAGACAGTGGACAAGAGGCCTTTCTTCTGAACAGGTACACCTGCTACCTTTTTCCTGCAAAAAGCAAACCTGCAGAGGAAATAGGACAAAATATAAACCCCTCAGGCCATGGTCAATGCCTGCTGTGACACCTCTCATGACATTACCTGAAAATGTGGAGCTTATGAAGAGTCGGACAGTATTGGTGGACTCTACAGGGAGAGGCACATCTTTTCCACTGAGAATGTCTTTTATGTTTCCTAGATCCATTTTGCTGTATTGTATAAAAATATAAGACAATTCAGGAATTGATATTCTTTTTTTAATCAAGTTGTCATTGCCAAGTAATCAATAATTGAAAATTAAACACCTTAGATGCCTTTATTTTAAATTTCACAATTTTCAGACAGCTGCATAGTAGACTAAAGGAGACTGTAGCTTCCAAAAATAAGAAAAAAAAAGTTCTATGTCTAGACAATGTAGATAAATATTTATGGCTAATGGTTAAAGTCAATGTCAGGATCTTTTATTGTCTGTGGCCCATTGGGGAAACATACTGTTCTTTTCCTGTCCTGTAAATGCAACAGGAAGTGAGAGGAAAACTCTCCAAAGTGAGGGAAATCCCTTTTTCAATAGTTGGAAGATTTTCCCATTATTGACTCGTTCCAGTGACCGCTCAAAATTTGGCTTTTTTCCAAACTTTCAGACCCAATAACAATGGTCAACAGGACAAATAAAGAGGGTGAATCCCCAGTCACAGACACAGACAGAAATAAACACCTGACAAGGGTTATAACCTTTACCTGATCTATCAAAAAATAAGTATAATTGGCTTTGTTTTTCTGCTGTTTATACATCATCATACAGAAATTTTACATCACATGTTTAGATTTTTAAACTTGATTTTGTTTTTAGTGTTAGCAATGTAGTAAACATAATAATTGAGACAACTCCCCCTGCAATTCTACATTTGCCTGTATTTGTGGCATGCCACCACACACTGTGGACATCTACTGTATGTATCTGTTTATATCATCTTGGAGTACACAAAATTTTTTTTTTTTTTGTTTTAGATACTTTTTTAAACATTTTTATTAATTTCATTAATTATCGTTTGTTCATTGATTCATACACCACCTACTTTTGCAAATGATACTCAAGAATGATTACAATATGTGTAGGATTTTAAATAATTCTTGACATATACTCTTTTTTCAGTCATTCCCCCTCATATACAGTACTTTAAGGAAAGTATGCAAGCATTTGCAACTTTTGATTATGTAAAGATATTTGTCAAAGTAATTTCTCTCTGTTTAAGATGTTGTTTGACTTTCTCCTTAACACAACATATAAATACATATATGCAGGACCGGGACGAAGGATGGGCAGAGGGGGCGGCTGCCCCAGGGCATAGTATTTATTGTAGGGATGGTGACACCCTGTTGTGAGTTCCTTTCACTACAAGGCTGACAGGGGTAGTGACAGTGGCATCACTACTCCTGTCAGCCCAGGGCTGGAAGTGGAAATGAGAAGAGGACAGAGTCAGGTGAAGGGTGTGTGCTGTGCTTTCTCTTTCCCTCCTCCTTCCTGCCAGTGCAGTGCTCCTGAATTAATCAGCCAGCAGTAGTGTTCACAGATATACAGGAGCACTGCACTGGCAGGAAGTAGGGGGGAGCAGAGGGAGAGCACAGACCACACAGGCAAATGCAGAAGTAAGAGGAGGACAGGAGAGGAGGAGAGAGCTGGCAGGAGGCGGAGGTGGAGTTCTCTTTCTCTCGCCCACCTGTCAGTGCACTGTTCCTGCAATGGTGTACACACAGCTGCCAGCTTCAAGCCTTGTCAGATCAGGAGTTTACAGGCTTTGCTTACTCACCGCTCACCCACATTTTTCTTCTGTTACCATGTCCCCCCTGGTCACCTCCACCCCACACTGGCACCAGAAATCGTGGGTGGGAGACAGGTAAACAAACTCTGCAAAGTCCTAATCTAACATTGCACCTGTATATAAAAGCCATCAACACTGTCCCCAGTGCTGCCCTGATCTGACAGCAGCCTCTAAGGGTATGAAAGGATTTGAATACCTTTACACTCATTGATTATGTATAATGTGTTTGAAAGTAAACAAAGCCATTCATATGAATGTGTAAAGCTGAAATGAGGACAATAATGACTCATATAGTTACATAATTACATAGCCAGGTTAAAAAAGACACAAATCCATCCAGTTCAACCAAAAAAAACAAAAAAAATCCCATATACACAATCCTTCACCCACAGTTGAAACCCTCCACTCATCACTGTACTCACTTGAGAGAACTATGAATTAATTTGCTAATAAACACAAATACATTCATAAGAGTAAAAAAATATATAAAAGCAGAAGCATAAAATAACTGCCTTGTTTGGCATCTTCGCCCTGGGTGCTGGATAGCCTTGTCCTGGCACTGCATATATGTGAAAAGTTTTATTTGACAAAAAAATTGTAATTCTGTTTAAATGATCTTGCCATCTAGGAATGCATGGTAGACAGCACAGCCAGTTTAATGACCTCCCTTTTCTTTATTGCAGTTAAGCAGTATAAATTTGTCCAATATCCTGCCTCAGACAACTGATGAATGATACAATTTTACCACTGTGCACTGTTACTGTAATACAGATTTGTAATTGACCACAAGATGGCAATGTTTAGCAGCTTTGATCATCATAGTTTCAATACAGAAGTACAGAGACTGCATGGGTTTGTATGCTGGAAGCTTCCCCACAGTGAAGCTGGGACTAAACTACAAAGTCCAGAAACAATCACCAGGGTGCGGGAGCATATATAAGCAAAAGCCCAGGAACGCAGAACAGGAGTTAGAAAGATAATTTGCTTGCAGTTCTTGCTTGCAAGAACTGTGTGGAGCCAAGTGAGCCTGGATTGGATCAGTTTGGGCCGGGAAGCTGCAATCACCACTGGAGCGCTGAGTATCCTGAGAGAGGCAGATTGATGGAGACCTGTTCACTGCAGGATCAGGAGGTCATCATCAACAACACAGCTACATCTTTAATAACCAAGGGCCTGGGTGGTTATCGCTTTGTTCTTTATTGCATAAGGACTGGGTGAGAGAGTCCCTAACCCACTTAACATTACCCTTGTTGAAATTGTGTTTGCTAAGTTGTTTCAAGTTCAATGACATTCTCCAGTAAAGGCCTTTGCAAGCAGCAAAGGCGCTATAGCCCATCTATTGCTGCAGCCTACTCTTCTTAATTGTTGCCATGTATACTGCCTGCAGGTTACCTGACTGAGTTAACCCCTTTATTACTTGCTAGACAGAATGCTGTAATTACTTTGGCCCAAATTCAAGCCAACACAGGAAGGAGTGTTCCACTCAAGTTTAATTAATCTATTTAAAGGAGAAGACACCTTACATAACCCCCTTTTTTCTTAAAGTGACTCTGGCTTTGACCCAGTACTGTTTCAGTGAACCTTTTTCTACTTATTTCCTTTACTTCCAATTAGGATTACTCAATTTCTTCACATCTTAAAGGGACTGCATTCTTCACTGCGTGCCACCTTAAGGGCCCCAACTAGCCAGCAGAAGAACCCCATACATAAGTTAGCTGGGGGGTAGTAGATTTGTCAAACTTCCTGTCGGTTAAAGCGAAGGTCTGGCCATTTAAAAAAAAAAAGTCAGCAACTACAAACACTGTAGCTGCTGACTTTTAATAAGGGCACTTACCTGTCCAGCGAGCCCGCGATGTTGGCCCCCGAGGCCAACCCATCCATTGGATCGGGTGCCGGCGCCGCCATCCTAACTAAGGAAAACAGGCAGTGGAGCCTTGCGGATTCACTGCCCGTTTCCTACTGCGCATGCGCGAGTCGCGTGGCAATTTTTGAATGGCCCTGTGGTGTTCTGGGACACACACATGTCCCAGAAGACAACGGGGCAGCTCCCCGAAGAGGAGGAAGTGAAGGAGCAGCGCCGCGGAATAGGAAGAGGCAGATTAGGAAGACTGCCTAGCAACAGGCATTTCTGGTAAGTATAGCATTTTTTTTTTCAAATTTTTTTTATATATTTTTTTTTTTGAATGTTAATGGAATTTTTAATTTTAGGGTGGACCTCCGCTTTAAACTTAGTCTCTTTTGACTGAGGGCCTACAAGTGAGATACAGTCAGGTCCATAAATATTGGGACATTGACACAATTCTAATCTTTTTGGCTCTATACACCACCACAATGGATTTGAAATGAAACGAACAAGATGTGCTTTAATTGCAGACTTTCAGCTTTAATTTGAGGGTATTTACATCCAAATCAGGTGAAGGAATTACAACATATGTGACTCCCACTTTTTAAGGGACCAAAAGTAATGGGACAATTGGCTGCTCAGCTGTTCCATGGCCAGGTGTGTGTTATTCCCTCATTATCCCGTTTACAAGGAGCAGATAAAAGGTCCAGAGTTCATTTCAAGTGTGCTATTTGCATTTGGAATCTGTTGCTGTCAACTCTCAATATGAGATCCAAAGAGCTGTCACTATCAGTGAAGCAAGCCATCATTAGGCTGAAAAAACAAAACAAACCCATCAGAGAGATAGCAAAAACATTAGGTGTGGCCAAATCAACTGTTTGGAACATCCTTAAAAAGAAAGAACGCACTGGTGAGCTTAGCAACACCAAAAGACCTGGAAGATCACGGAAAACAACTGTGGTGGGTGACCGAAGAATTCTTTCCCTGGTGAAGAAAACACCCTTCACAACAGTTGGCCAGATCAAGAACACTCTCCAGGAGGTAGGTGTATGTGTGTCAAAGTCAACAATCAAGAGAAGACTTCACCAGAGTGAATATAGAGGGTTCACCACAAGATGTAAACCATTGGTGAGCCTCAAAAACAGGAAGGCTAGATTAGAGTTTGCCAAACAACATCTAAAAAAGGCTTCACAGTTCTGGAACAACATCCTATGGACAGATGAGACCAAGATCAACTTGAGTGATGGGAAGAGAAGAGTATGGAGAAGGAAAGGAACTGCTCATGATCCAAAGCATACCACCTCATCAGTGAAGCATGGTGGTGGTAGTGTCATGGCGTGGGCATGTATGGCTATCAATGGAACTGCTTCTCTTGTATTTATTGATGATGTGTCTGCTGACAAAAGCAGCAGGATGAGTTGTTTTGGGCAATATTATCTGCTCATATTCAGCAAAATTCTTCAGAACTCATTGGACGGCGCTTCACAGTGCAGATGGACAATGACCCGAAGCATACTGCGAAAGCAACCAAAGAGTTTTTTAAGGGAAAGAAGTAGAATGTTATGCAATGGCCAAGTCAATCACCTGACCTGAATCTGATTGAGGATGCATTTCACTTGCTGAAGACAAAACTGAAGGGAAAATGCCCCAAGAACAAGCAGGAACTGAAGACAGTTGCAGTAGAGGCCTGGCAGAGCATCACCAGGGATGAAACCCAGTGTCTGGTGATGTCTATGCGTTCCAGACTTCAGGCTGTAATTGACTGCAAAGGATTTGCAACCAAGTATTAAAAAGTGAAAGTTTGATGGATGATTGGTAATCTGTCCCATTACTTCCCTTAAAAAGTGCCAGGCACAAATACAAACTGTTGGAATTCCTACACCGTTCACCTGATTTGGATGTAAATACCCTCAAATTACAGCTGAAAGTCTGCAGTTAAAGCACATCTTGTTCGTTTCATTTCAAATCCATTGTGGTGGTGTACAGGGCTGGTGCAAGGATCTTTGACACCCTCGGCGAAACCTAATTTTGCTGCCCCCCCCCAGCTGCGCCCCTGACTCCACTTTACCCTGCCCTTGCTACACATGTGACCTATCTGACCCCTACACTGACACCCTGACACACCTACCTGGCACAACCACTGATCCACCTGACTCCTACTTCCTGCACTGCTCACAATACACTGAGCCCTACACTGACCTACCTGATCAATTACACTGACCTACCTGACACCTACACTAACCTACCTGATCATTACACTGACCTACCTGACACCTACACTGACCTACCTGACACCTACGCTAACCTACCTGACACATACACTGATCCACCTGACTCCTACTTCCTGCACTGCTCACATTACACTGATCCCTACACTGACCTACTTGACCCCTACACTGACCCACCTTACCCCTACACTGACCTACCTGATCATTACACTGACCTACCTGACACCTACACTAACCTACCTGATCATTACACTGACCTAACTGACACCTACACTGACCTACTTGACCCCCACACTAACCCACCTGACCATTACACTGACCTACCTGACCCGCCTGATCCTTACACTGACCTACCTGACACCTACGCTAACCTACCTGACACATATACTGAGCCACCTCATTCCTACTTCCTGCACTACTCACATTACACTCACCCACCTGACCCCTACACTGAACTACTTGACCCCTACACTGACCTACACTGACCCACCTGACCCCTACACTGACCCTCCTGATCATTACACTGACCTACCTAACACCTACACTAACCTACCTGACACCTACACTGACATATACACTGACCCCCCTTCCTGACACCTACCTGACACATACACTGACCCACCTACCTTACACCTACACTGACCTACCTGACACATACACAGACCCACCTGTCTCCTACTTCCTGCACTACTCACACACAAACCCCCTCCCCCCCACCATACAGCTCAATGTAGATCGGGGAGGATCCATCCTCCTCCTTACCTCTGCTCTTTGTGGCTTCATCGACCATCATCAGGGCTCTCCTCAGCACTGGGTGTGCAGAATTGCTTAGAAGTCCACGCCAGCGCCAACCACCCGCTCCATGATGTCCCCGCCGGGGCCAGGCCAGCGCCATCCACCTGCTCCATGATGTCCCTTCCGGGGCCAGGCCGGTGCCAGCCACCCGCTCCATGATGTCCCCACTGGGACCAGGCCAGCGCCATCCACCCGCTCCATGATGTCCCCGCCGGGGCCAGGCCAGCGCCATTCACCCGCTCCATGATGTCCCGCCGGGGCCAGGCCAGCGCCATCCACCGGCTCCATGATGTCCCCCCTGGGCGGGAGGTCAGCTAACAGACACTGCACCTCTTAATGCTCCCATCTCCACCGAGCCCCACCCCTCCGCTGCACACACAGGCACACAGCACCACACCAGAGGGATAGGCTGAAGCAAAGGAGTCCCGGAGTGGCGCCGTGAGGAGATGTGACAGCGCAACGGGGCGCTCAGCGGGACACATGGGGGATTGGTGGCGGCACACAACGGATGTGTTCTCGACACTAAATGGGGCGAGCGATCAGGAGAGGAGAGCTGAGCTCACACAGGACAGAGGCAGAATAAATCATGTCCTGGAAGGGAGCCGATGTAAGCCAGGGATGGTGAGACAGTTGAGGAGACTGGGGAAGGTCTGGGTAGCACAATGAGGATGCACTTCATGCCTTGAAGACGTGAACTATGTACCAATTTGCAGGATAAACGATACAGGAAACCGGACAGTTGCCATACGGGGATATCATGCTAACTCTCTACCCTTTTTCTATCAAGCCAGCTATATGGCAATATGAACTTTTAACGGCTGATGAGGCCAAACACTGTTCATCTGCCCAGCATAATAAGCCGATCCGCTAACCGCCCATTTATCGCCTAACCGCCTATTTATTTACAGTCCTATTTGCATTGAGGGTTATTCGTTATTCGTTGTGGCAATTGCTTCCAGAATTGTTGCTGATTGTCCATTTGAGCACTGAAGGCCATAGAAATCTTTGATCAGGATCCATATGCCACATTAACACATTGGAACAGTTATCCATAAGGACTGCCTCCGGTGCTGCACGCACATGAATTGAATGAATTGACATAATTCTTGCATTGATCTTTGTCAATCCTGGATTGAATGGCCTGTTCTGCTTGGTCTATATCTAAAGATATTGGTATTCTCTTGTTCCTTTAGATTTAGAGTTCAATTTTACCTTCATCCCTGTCCATCTCCTACCCCATTAGCCATCTTCTCAACCCTCCAGTGACTCGAGCCCCCAGGGACTTCTGTGCAGGTGGCTAAGCCATATCATTTAAGATTTCTTATAGTATTCTAATATGGCGATCACCATGGTTTAAAGAAAAAAGTTCAGTGCGCTACTCAAATAATAATGTGAATATAAAAAATGAAAAAATTATAGTTCATATGGAAAATGATGGTATCATAAACCGGAGGTGTGATTCCTTTTTAAATCTGCAGTAAATCTTCTATGGATCTTCTAAGACAGTGCAGAAATAGGAAAAGGGGGCTGCTTACCAGATTTGATGGATCCCCACCACAGAGATCATGCGAGCCTGAACAAACTCCTCTCGGGGTCAGGAACAGCTCGTCTTTGAGTAGAGACAGACTTCCCTCCACGCCTGGTAGTTGAAATTTCAGAGGCGGCAGTCAGGAACACTCTCCTCCATTAGCTGCTGCAACAAGACCACTCGTAGCAGGAAATAGTATATTTTAAAACAGTAGTTCTCAACCTTCCTAGTGCCGTGACCCCTTGATAAAATTTCCCAAGTTGTGGGGACCACTAACAGTAAAATTATTTTGGTAGCGTGGGTTGTCAGCACCCAAGGCAAGACAAATAATTTGTGCCCCTAACCCATGGACATTTAACGTTCCCTGAGTCCCTTCCACTTGTACAGTATTAAAACCCTTTTTGGTACATTTTAGGATGTACCACTCTTTCTCTTTGTTCTCCCTTCTTTCCCTTTTATCTCTCTCGATCCTAATTTCTTGTTTTTTCTCTTTTTGTTTTTTGATTTTTGTATTTTGGATACGGTTGTCCTATTCTGTAGGGCTACTTACTAAGTACCCATTCAGCATATACCAAATGTACACTATTATCATCTCTTTATTGATTGAGATAGATCTATATGATCATTTTTATCTTTAACCACTTCCCGCCCGGCCTATAGCGGATTGACGGCCGGGCGGTGGTTGTGTTATCCTGACTGGGCGTCATATGACGTCCTTCAGGATAACATGCCGCCGCGCGCCCGCAGGGGCGCGCATCGCGGCGATCGGTGGATCGGTGTGTCAGTCTGACACACCGCTACACCGATCTTGGTAAAGAGCCTCCGGCGGAGGCTCTTTACCACGTGATCAGCCGTGTCCAATCACGGCTGATCACGCTGTCAATAGGAAGAGCCGTTGATCGGCTCTTCCTCACTCGCGTCTGACAGACGCAAGTAGAGGAGAGCCGATCGGCGGCTCTCCTGGCAGGGGGGGTCTGCGCTGATTGTTTATCAGCGCAGCCCCCCCGCAGATCACCACACTGGACCACCAGGGATCGCCACTAGGACCACCAGGGAAGGGAAACATGTGGATGGCCAGGTATGTACCCCATGGCCATCCACATGTGCCCAGTCAGTGCCAAATCTGTGCCAATCAGTGCCCACAAATGGGCACTGATTGGCACAATTATGTTGCAGTGATGCCCAGCAATGCCACACTTAGGGGCATCACTGCCATCAATCAGAATCATCAGTGCCACCCATCAGTGTCCATCGGTGCCACCTGTCAGTGCCCATCTGTGCCCATCTGTGCCCACCTATCAGTGCCCATCCGTGCCCATCTGTGCCAACTATCAGTGCCACCCATAACTACCCATCAACGCCACCTACGAGTGCCCATTAATGCCACCTACAAGTGCCCATCAGTGCCGCCTATCAGTGCCCATTGGTGCCACCTATCAGTGCCCATCAGTGCCACCTACCAGTGCCACCTATCAGTGCCCATTAGTGCCACCTATCAGTGCGCATCAGTGCCACCTATCAGTGCCCATCATCAGTGCCCGTCAGTGCCACCTCATCAGTGCCACCTCATTGGTGCCACCTCATCGGTGCCCATCAGTGCCGCCGTATCAGTGCCCGTCAGTGCAGCCATATCAGTGCCCGTCATTGAAGAAGAAAACATACTCATTTACAAAAAATTTTAACAGAAACAAAGAAAAACGTGCTTTTTTTCAAAATTTTCTGTCTTTTTTTATTTGTTGCGCAAAAAATAAAAACCGCAGAGGGGATCAAATACCACCAAAAGAAAGCTCTATTTGTGGGAACAAAATGATAAAAAATTTGTTTGGGTACAGTGTGGCATGACCGCGCAATTGTCATTCAAATTGTGACAGCGCTGAAAGCTGAAAATTGGGCTGGGCGGGAAGGTGTCTAAGTGCCTGGTATTGAAGTGGTTAATTCATTTTTTGTTAACCCTTGACACTGCATTTTGTATCACTCATTTGGCCGTCTTTCCCCCACAGATCTAGTGGGGGTTCATTTCTGTTAACTGTTTCTTTGCCTGACATTCTATTCATTGATCTTTGTTATACTGACAGCACTAAACAGCGTGGATTTGATTTAAATTAAGTTGATTTAAATCATGATTTAAATCACTAGTACAAAGGCTTGATTTAAATCAACTCGATTTAAATCATATATTTTAAAGAGCAACTATCATCTCTGTCCCGGAGCGGCTCCTCCTCTGACCCGCTGTTGACTCACCGACAGTCCTATTCACTTTAATGGGGTGGCTGGTGATGCAGCAGTGACACAAGGTGGCGGTAGCAGGTGAGTGTATGCCCACTAACAGGCGCTGCCATGATGGATCTGAAATGACAGGTGCTCTTTAAATGTAAGGACTTATTCTTGCTGGTAGTTAGAATATTTAATATTTGCAAACAAAATGAAGGTTTTCAATAATAAGAATAATAAGCTGTCAGGTTAGTAAAACAGCGATATCAGAACCAATTCATACAGTTTGTAGAACTTTCCTGAACTTTATTTTATCTCTTGGTTACTGTGAAATTGTGTGAATGCATCAATGCATGCATGTTATGTCAGCTTGCAGAGCTTGGATTCATTGAATGAGTTTACCAAAAATGTAAATATTGCAGAATATACAGCCTCATGCTGCATAACTAAGCTCCACTTTATGCTGGATAAACTAAATGATTAATGTATCTTAAAAAGAAAACTATCTTTAGATAGATTTTTACTCCAAAAGCATTTTATTAAAATAAAAAAAATGAGATTTAAATTAAAAAAAATATTTGTTTTTATTATTTTTTAAAAAAATCATTGATTTTTATTCACTCTGGCACTAAACTGTATAGTCCTTACTGGCTAAGATATTTGACCCTTTCAGTAAGAGGCCAAGTGCTGCTATGCAATGTATTTAGAGGAATCTGTTCTAAAGATTGTCAGGTACATATATTAGTTGTGCTGTGTTTAGATCATCTGTGCCCATCAGTGGCCCATCAGTGCAGCCTCATCAGCACACATCAGTGAAGAAGAAAAATGACTTATCTGTAAAATTTTATAACAGAAACGAAAAAACATTTTTTTCACAATTTTCAGTATTTATTTGTTTGTTTAGCAAAAAATAAAAAAGGCCAGTGGTGATTATATACCACCAAAAGAAAACTCTTGTCTTCTTTTGGTGCATCTTGTACTTTATTTTAATTGCTCTGTGGGCACTATCCCTTTATTTAAATTAAACCACAAAACCTCTACCCCCAAAATATGTATAAGACCAGTAACATCTTTATTATACAATTATAAGGCAAAGTCTAGTGGAAATACATAAAATGTAACCATTTCTCAATTAATTATAGCTGAGATTTGGCATAAGTAACACTGGTATATGCAACTGTCCCTTATATGGCATCTGGGATCAACGTGTTTTGCACTTAAATTGCTTCTTCAGGACCCACTCTTAACACATATACATTGGATGGTCCATTCTACTAGCTAAATGGTTACTTCCACATTACGGGACAGATTGCCACCAAAGGCAACAAATATTTTTTCTTTTTTCTTTTTTTTTTAAACAAGAAGGCCAACAAATGTTTATACAGCCGAAAAGAGTGTGGAAAGAACCCCCATGTACTGGTGTGTAGGGATGTAACATAAGTCCTGTCACATCCACTAATAAACTCCACTATATTCAGTATACACCACTACACACTCAAATGTCCATGGAAATGTGCAAAAGACGCTCCAAAGATACGTAATGGGGGTTATTTACGAAAGGCAAATCCACTTTGCACTACAAGTGCACTGAAAGTGCACTTCGAAGTGCAGTCGCTGTAGATCCAAGGGGGACATGCAAGGAAAATAAAAAATAGCATTTTAGCTTGCACATTATTGGATGATAAAATCAGCAGAGCTTCCCCTCATTTCATATCTACCCCTCAGATTTACAGCGACTGCACTTCCAAGTGCACTTGCAGTGTACTTGTAGTGCAAAGTGGATTTGCCTTTCGTAAATAACCCCCAATGTGTACAGCTAATAGAGCATGAGCCCATAAGAGAAGGTTAAAGGCCGTCTGCAGCACACCTCCTGGGGCACCATATTGTTGTGCTGCAAAGTGCATCAGCAATTTCCAATATACTGCATACTGCTGAATTCCGCTAGCAAAATATGCAGCAGGCAACATCACATTAAAAGACGGCAGCATGTAGTATGTATCACATTTTATAAGCATTGCTTTACCCCAGAAGACATTTTAATGAAGGTTTTTAGTTTGTTGTCCCATTGAGTTGGTGAGGCACAGCTGCACAGGAGATGGGAGAAGGTCTGAAGTAAGCAGATACTCCTCAGGCACTTAAGTATAGACAAAACTTTCACATAACTGAGTTTTCAGTATGTTGTCATTGGAGACATGGCCTTTCCCATTTAAAGAAGAGAGCATATAACAGAGGCCTGCATATATTTTTACGGTTTATAAGAGCTCACAGCAGGGCAAACGTAACAAAAACCCATTGGGCACGGTTCTAAAACGGCTAAAAGGGAAAGCAGCGATGTGATCATTAGCATCCAATCAGTTTTTATCACATTAATTACAATTCAAAAATTGAAAGCAAACCTATACTCATTACTAGGCAATGTTATTGTTTGCTCTATTAACTATATATGCCTTGGGCATATATTTCCTCAAAATAATAATATATGGAAAAATTGCTAAGCAGCAAAAAAAACAAAATAAACAAAAAATAAATACATAAATATATATATATATATATATATATATATATATATATATATATATATATATATATATATATATATATATATACAGTATCTCACAAAAGTTAGCACACCCCTCACATTTTGTAAATATTTTATTATATCTTTTCATGTGACAACACTGAAGAAATTACACTTTGCTACAATGTAAAGTAGTGAGTGTACAGCTTGTATAACAGTGTAAATTTGCTGTCCACTCAAAATAACTCAACACACAACCATTAATGTCTAAACCGCTGGCAACAAAAGTGAGTACACCCCTAAGTGAAAATGTCCAAACTGGGCCCAATTAGCCATTATCCCTCCCCTGTGTCATGTGACTCGTTAGTGTTACAAGGTCTCAGGTGTGAATGGGGAGCAGGTGTGTTAAATTTGGTGTTATTGCTCTCACTCTCTCATACTGGTCACTTGAAGTTCAACATGGCACCTCA
Organism: Lithobates septentrionalis; assembly: GCA_037952835.1. NCBI lineage: Eukaryota > Metazoa > Chordata > Amphibia > Anura > Ranidae > Lithobates > Lithobates septentrionalis. The sequence continues at coordinate 1,871,860 of JBBDGP010001924.1, forward strand.
TGGCAAAGAACTCTCTGAGGATCTGAAAAAAGAATTGTTGCTCTACAAAAAGATGGCCTAGGCTATAAGAAGATTGGCCAGACCCTGAAACTGAGCTGCAGCACGGTGGCCAAGACCATACAGCGATTTAACAGGACAGGTTCCACTCAGAACAGGCCTCGCCATGGTTGACCAAAGAAGTTGAGTGCACGTGCTCAGCGTCATATCCAGAGGTTGCCTTAGACGTATGAGTGCTGCCAGCATTGCTGCAAGGGTTGAAGGGGTGGAGGGTCAGCCGGTCAGTGCTCAGACCATACACCGCACACTGCAACAAATTGGTCTGCATGGCTGTCATCCCAGAAGGAAGTCTGTTCTACAGATGATGCACTAGAAAGCCCGCAAACAGTTTGCTGAAGTTAAGCAGACAAGAACATGGATTACTGGAACCATGTCCTGTTGTCTGATGAGAACAAGACTAATTTATTTGGTTCACATGGTGTTAAGCTTGTGTGGCGGCAACCAGGTGAGGAGTACAAAGACAAGTGTGTCTTGCCTACAGTCAAGCATGGTGGTGGGAGTGTCATGGTCTGGGGCTGCATGAGTGCTGCCAGCACTGGGGAGCTACAGTTCATTGAGGGAACTATGAATGCCAACATGTACTGTGACATACTGAAGCAGAGCATGATCCCCACCCTTCAGAGACTGGGCTGCAGGGCAGTATTCCAACATGATAAGGACCCCAAACACACCTCCAAGAAGACCACTGCCTTGCTAAAGAAGCTGAGGGTAAAGGTGATGGACTGGCCAAGCAGATCTCCAGATCTAAACCTATTGAGCATCTGTGGGGCATCCTCAAATGGAAGATGGAGGAGCGCAAGGTCTCTAACATACACCAGCTCTGTGATGTCGTCATGGAGTAGTGTAAGAGGACTCCATTGGCAACCTGTAAAGCTCTGGTGAACACCATACCCAAGAGGGTTAATGCAGTGCTGGAAAACAATGGTGGCCACACAAAATATTGACACTTTGGGACCAATTTGGACATTTTCACTAAGAGCCCATTCACCCTGGTTTTTTAAGTGTTTTAATGCTAGAAATAGCGCCTGTAAAGCGCCTGAAAACTGCCTCCCATTCATTGCAATGGGAGCTTTTACACCCGGGCAGTGCACTTACGGGACGTTAGAAAAAGTCCTGCAAGCAGCATCTTTGTGGTGGTTTGCAATGAATGGGCAACGTTTCCAAAGCGCTTTGGAAGCGCCACAACGAGTGAGTTTTAAACCCTTTTGGGGTTAAAAGTGCCCCGTTAGCGGCCAAAAAGTGTAGCAAAAGCGCCGCTTAAACAACGGTAAAGTGCTGCTATGATGAGCGGTGCTTTACCGCAAATGCACAGGCGGCCCCAGTGTGAAAGGGCTCTTAGGGGTGTACACACTTTTGTTGCCAGAGATTTAGACATTAATGGCTGTGTGTTGAGTTATTTTGAAGGGACAGCAAATTTACACTGTTATACAAGCTGTACACTAACTACTTTACATTGTAGCAAAGTGTCATTTCTTCAGTGTTGTCACATGAAAAGATATAATAATATATTTACAAAAATGAGAGGGTGTACTCACTTTTGTGAGATACTGTATGTACTGTACTGTATGTATATATACTTAATCATAGTTAAAAAAATGTTTTCTTTGTCACACAAATACATATAATACAATAATCATTCATTAATCATTAATGAATTAATTAGTCCTTACCTGGTTGTGTAGAAAAATAACAACAGATCTTGCTTAAAAAAAACCTTCACTTCAATTCCATACTCGGGTTACCCACCTGTTAATGAACTTTATGTATGTCTCACCATTGATTATACAGTGACAGAAATAAGGAAAAAATTTATATATAAAGAAGTCTTTGTAAAAATAATTCTTCTGAAAGTAACAAAGCGGAGCTGTTGATGATGCTAACTGCAATGAAACAGTGAGTAGCTTTTGTCTACAGGGGAGTACAATGCTAGACACGCAATGTGTGTGACAGTACACCATCTCTATAACAACATGTGTTTTCTCTTAGGGACTGTTTAAATGAGCCTTTAGGGAGCTGCCGCCGATGATCTCAGTTCACATGCCTCTGTACACATACTTCAATAATGCTAAGCTTTGTAGGGAGGCAGGTCGGACCAGTTCTGATCTGGTCCGTTCATTATTGATCATGGTTTCCCTATCACCCAACTGACAGCATTTTGTTGCGCTTGCTCTCCTTTAAAGGTCTGCCTGAATAATTGTTAGAAAGCCTAAAAATACCGCCACTGTCTCTTAAAGTGGTACTAAAGGTAAAATTAAAAATGACATACAGTAACTCACAAAAGTGAGTACACCCTCACATTTTTGTAAATATTTTATTATATCTTTTCATGTGACAACACTGAAGAAATTACACTTAGCTACAATGTAAAGTAGTGAGTGTACAGCTCATATAACAGTGTAAATTTGCTGTCCCCTCAAAATAACTCAACACAAAGCCATTAATGTCTAAACCGCTGACAACAAAAGTGGGTACATCAAGTGAAAATGTCCAAACTGGGCCCAAAGTGTCAATATTTTGTGTGGCCACCATTATTTTCCAGTACTGCCTTAACCCACTTGGGCATGGAGTTCACCAGAGCTTCACAGGTTGCCACTGGAGTCCTATTCCACTCCTCCACGACGACATCACGGAGCTGGTGGATGTTAGAGACCTTGCACTCCTCCACATTCCGTTTGAGGATGCCCCACAGGTGCTCAGCAGGGTTTAGGTCTGGAGACATGCTTGGCCAGTCCATCACCTTTACTCTCAGCTTCTTTAGCAAGGCAGTGGTCGTCTTGGAGATGTGTTTCGGGTCCTCATGTTGGAATACTGCCCAGCGGCCCAGTCTCCGAAGGGAGGGGATGATGCTCTGCTTCAGTATGTCACAGTACATGTTGGCATTCATGGTTCCCTCAATGAAATGTAGCTCCCCAGTGCTGGCAGCACTCATGCAGCCCCAGAGCATTACACGTCCACCACCATGCTTGACTCTAGGTAAGTCACACTTGTCTTTGTACTCCTCACCTGGTTGCTGCCACACACGCTTAACACCATCTGAACCAAATAAGTTTATCTTGGTCTCATCAGACCACAGGACATGGTTCCAGTAATCCAGGTCCTTAGTCTGTATGTCTTCAGCAAACTGTTTGCGGGCTTTCTTGTGCATCGTCTTTAGAAGAGGCTTCCTTCTGGGACGACAGCCCAATTTGATGCAGTGTGCGGAGTATGGTCTGAACACTGACAGACTGACCCCCCACCCCTTCAACCTCTGCAGCAATGCTGGCAGCACTCATATGTCTATTTCCCAAAGACAACCTCTGGATATGACACTGAGCATGTGCACTAAACTTCTTTGGTCGACCATGGCGAGGCCTGTTCTGAGGGGAACCTGTCCTGTTAAACAACTGTATGGTCTTGTCCACCATACTGCAGCTCAGTTTCAGGGTCTTGGCAATCTTCTTATTGCCTAGGCCATCTTTATGTATAGCAACAATTTTTTTTTTCAGATCCTCATAGAGTTCTTTGCCCTGAGGTGCCATGTTGAACTTCCAGTGACCAGTATGACAGAGTGAGTGCGATAACACTAAATTTAACACACCTGTTCCCCATTCACACCTGAGACCTTGTAAAACTAACTAGTCACATGACACCGGGGAGGTAAAATGGCAATTGCAGCCTCACTGTGCCCATTATGAGGGGATCACACCATCCCTGTGCTGAGTTCCTGGGTCTGTACACCTGTGCCCATCAGTTGCAGCCTCACTGTGCCCATCAATTGCAGCCTCACTGTGCCCACCAAATGCAGCCTCACTGTGCCCATCAATTGCAGCCTCACTGTGCCCATTATGAGGGGATCACACCATCCCTGTGCTGAGTTCCTGGGTCTGTACACCTGTGCCCATCAGTTGCAGCCTCACTGTGCCCATCAATTGCAGCCTCACTGTGCCCACCAAATGCAGCCTCACTGTGCCCGTCAAATGCAGCCTCATTGTGCCCATCAATTGCAGCCTTACTGTGCACATATGCAGCATCACTGTGCCCAGTAATTTCAGCCTCACTGTGCCCATCAATTACACCCTCACTGTGCCCATCAATTACAGCCTCACTGTGCCCATAAATTACAGCCTCACTGTGCCCATTATGAGGGGTTCCCACCATCCCTGTGCTGAGTTCCAGGGTCTGTACACCTGGGCCCATAAATTGCAGACTCATTGTACCCCATCAATTGCAGCCTCACTGTGCCCATCAATTGCAGCCTCACTGTGCCCATCAATTGCAGCCTCACTGTGCATATCATATGCAGTGTCACTGCGCCCACCAATTGCAGCCTCACTGTGCCCACCAATTGCAGCCTCACTGTGCCCCTAAATTGCAGCCTCACTGTTCTCGTCAAATGCAGCCTCACTGGGCCCATCAATTGCAGCCTCACTGTGCCCATCAATTGCAGCCTCCCTGTGCCCATCAATTGCAGCCTCACTTTGCCCATCAATAGCAGCCTCACTGTGCCCATCAATTGCAGCCTCACTGTGCCCATCAATTGCAGCCTCACTGTGCACATCATATGCAGCGTCACTGTGCCCATCAATTGAAGCCTCACAGTGCCCATCAATTGCAGCCTCACTGTGCCCATCAATTGCAGACTCACTGTCACTGTGCCCGTCAAATGCAGCCCATCAATCAGTGTCACTGTGCCTATCAAAATGCAGCCTCACTGTGCCCATTATTCTGCGTCACTGTGCCCATCAATCAGCGTCACTGTGCCCATCAAAATCCAGCCTCACTGTGCCCATCAATCAGTGTCAATGTGCCCATCAATCAGCATCACTGTGCCCAATCAGAGTGACTGTGCCCATTAGAAAGCAGCCTCACTGTGCCCATCAATCAGCGTCACTGTGCCCATCAGAGTCACTCTGCCCATCAGAAAGCAGCCTCACTGTGCCCATCAATCAGAGTCACTGTGCCCATCAGAAAACAGCCTCACTGTGCCCATCAGAAAACAGCCTCACTGTGCCCATCAATCAGCGTAACTGTTCCCATCAGAAGGAAGCCTCACTGTGCCCGTCAATCAGTGTCACTGTGCCCATCAAAATGCAGCCTCTCTGTACCAATCATTCTGTGTCACTGTGCCCATCAATCAATCTCACTGTGCCCATCAATTGCAGCCTCCCTGTCACTGTGCCCATCAAATGCAACCCATCAATCAGCGTCACTGTGCCCATCAATCATTGTCACTGTGCCCAAAAAAATGCAGCCTCACTGTGCCCATCAATCAGCGTCACTGTGGCCATAAAAATGCAGCATTACTGTGCCTATCAATCAGTGTCACTGACACAATCCATGTCCAGACCAGCTGAGGCAGGCGGGCTGCACTGAGACGGATGATTCGGTGCTGCTTAGCTAAGTTATTAGCTTACCTGTCCGTTCTGTCAGGCCATGCTCTCAGAGTGGTGGAAAACCGGAAGTGACGGTTCCGTGATAAGCCCCTCCTATCGTCCTCCGAACTCGTCACTCAGAAAGGTGCAACAGGGTGGAATCATGAATGAATGGATGTAGAGTGGGACTGGGTGTGTTCAGGACGCATGGCCTGCGCCCTGTTTACACTCCAAAGACCGCCCAATGAAGCTTTTCAGCTGCAATCACCTGATTGCAGAAGTCATGCTTCTAATGGACAGCTCAGTATGCGGTGACCGGACGCTCTTAAAGGACCACTTTTTTTTTCTTCTTTTCCATGTCCAGCTTTGGGGGGGCGGCGCCCGAGCTCCCCCTATTGACGGGCCACCACTGCCAGTGAGTGGGCGGTCTGTGGCTGGAGAAGAGTTGTTGATGACCGAAATCAAACAAAAATGGCCACACTGGACTGAGCTGACAGAAAGGCTTCAGTAACTCAAATAACCATGTTTTCAACTGCAGTGAGCAGAAAAACATCTCAGAATGCAGGACAGGCTAAACCTTGAGGTGGATGGCCTACAATAGCAGAAAACCACATTGCGTTCCATTACTGTCAGCCAAGGACTGAAAGCTGAAATGCGCACAGGCTGACCAAAACTAGACGGTTGACTAAAACAAAATGGGTCTGAATTTCTTCTGAGGAATGCAGTAGGTCAGTTACCAGATCTGAATCCAGGAGAACATCTTTGGGATATGGCAAAAGTTAACATTCACTGCATGAATGTACACGCAGTCTTGTCAACATGGACCAGAATCTCAAAGGAATGTTTATGGAAAGTGAAATCCATGCCATATGGAACTGAGGCTGTTTAACCGGAAAAGTGAGGCCCTACTTAGTATGTCTATTATTCCTAATAAATTGCTTGGTAAGTGTTTATTCTTTATTTACGGTCTTGATGGAAATGGAACCTAGGTCCGGATGCTAACCACTTATCACCCTCATTTTGGCACTGGACTTTTCAAAATTGAAACTTTAACATATTTTGCATGGTTAATATTAATTTTAAAATCGGTTTTAGATATTTATAAACTCACTTAAAATGGTTGTTAAGCCACTTCTATAAAATGCTCCTATCCCCTCTGTATTATAACAATAAGTCCCCCTGTGTCTGTGTTATATCATAAATATGCTTATCTGTACTGATAACACACTGTGATCAGTTGCCTCCTCTCTCCTGTCCTCTGCTTAGCTGACAGTTCAAGTGGGCGGGGCCGAGCATTGCAGCTGACGTCACACAGAGATGAGAGAGAGGAGAGAGAGAGATAGCCAAGGAGTCACATGATTGCAGGAAGACGCTGTGTTATCAGTACAGAAAAGCATATTTATGATATAACACAGGGGAGATTCTTGTTCTAATACAGAGGGGACGGGGGCTTTTATTGTTAACTATGAGAGCAGCAAGAGTGGAGGGGGGGCGGGGGCTGACATGTGCAGACACTCAGAGAGGGGAGGGGGGAGAGGATAGAGGAGAGGACACAGGAGACAGAGAGCAGGGCTGCATATGATGGAGGCACGTATTGACTCAGGTATCAGAGCTCAGCAGCCCTAATATATCGGAGTCAGCGCAGAGAGGGGAGGGTAGAAACTGACAGGACCAGACAGGTATTACAGGTGATAGAAGGGGCCAAATGACACTGCACAAGCACTGTGCTCTACAACATGCTTTAAGGGAACAGGATCTGTTTTTATTTTATTTGGGTTACCAAACACTTTAAGGCTATTTCTATTTTTTTTATTTTACATATCTCGACAAAGTAAAAATAATTAATCAATATCTATGTAGAAGATGGTTTGCAACAATTCTATTTCTAGTTTTTTTATTTTTCATATCTTGACAAAGTAAAAATAATTCATCAATATCTATGTAGTAGATGGTTTGCAACAATTTATTAACAAATGATAAATATAACTTAAAATTTCAAAAACCTTACTAAAAACTATAAAAAAAAATAAAAAAAGAGCTGTGTTTGACCCCTACTTCGTTACATGTCCTAATCTGCCTTTGCATGCCCTCGCTTTAAATGGTAGAGTCAACACAGCACAACTTCTCCAGCTTTAATTGTGTGTAAAACAGACCTATCACAAACTTGTATTTATTATGGGTCAGGTTTAGATCGACTAATTTGCAAATAAGCAGCCTCCCTCTTGCAAAATCGGAGGCATAATTGTAAATACATTATGTAGATATTATTAAAGGTAAAGATTTTGTTTAGACTGGAGTTTTAATGCACTGTACATAGGGTTATTTTTCATCAGCTTCTAATTCACAGTGTTTTTTTAGAGCTCTGTAAAACAGAGAAACAGAAACAAAGCTTCAGTTAAATAAAGACATCTTGTTTCAAATAGTTACAGGGTTCTGTTCCTAAGTAGGTCATGATTGAAAAATAAGTTCTTGATGACCATGCTACCCTGGTTATTCACAGTCCATCTGTATCTTGCTCCATCTGTGGAACAAACTCTTCTCTGTTTTGCCGTGTCATTCCACTAGATGTCTCCATAGCCATGCTTTTTTTTCTTTCCATTATGAAATTGATCTGGTAGATCTGCACAAAAGCCAGACAGGTCACCAGAATCTAGGAAGGAAGATAAATCATTTTTAAAGGTAATACCAGTTTAACAGCATTCTAGTGAGATTTGCTGAATATAAATATTTACCAAATAAAATAGGTTCTGCAGCATATGTACTGTATGTAACTTTTACTTAAAAAAAGGCCTTTGATTAGTTGGACTGGCAATTCCTGCAATCTCTTGACTCACATTGGTTTGGTATACCATATGTTGGCATGGATTTCTGCCCTATACTCTTTTCCCATGGCTGCAGTGAGGGTAAATAGGCTGCAGGCCCTTAGCCAAGCACCTGCTGAGGCCTAACATATGCTCTTTATTATACAGGCTGCTTCCCAGGGGCAGCAGCCTCAAGGAAAGAGTTCTCTGAGCAAGCCTCCCAATCATTTATCTTATCCCTCAGCCGCATACTGTGTGCCCCTCCCAGGGATTGGCTGTGAGCAGATAAATATTCATAACTTTAGTGGATGGCCCTTCCACCTTACCTATAGAAACCTCTACCAGAGGCTGGCAGGAGTAATTAACCACCAAGCTTAGGGAAACCTGACAAGACCTAGAAAACAGATTGCTACTACAGCTGAGCCAAAGACTAAATTTGGCCTAACTAGGGCAGGGTACTAGAGCCTTAAATCGAAATAGCAATATTATTTTCAATAATTGCAGTAAGAATATGATGCTAGTTCTATGCAAAAATTATGAGAAGAAAATACAGGAGGCAATCAATTACAAGAACATCAAAAGAAACTTGGGTTTTAAAGACAGGAAAAGCTTTTCAGTTAAATATACCATGAACCTCTTGGAATCGGATATAAGTACACCTTGAGATACAGTATATAGTAGAATACAGTGCTGAGTAATACTTTTTCTGGTTGACGCTACTGGCCACTGTTGGATAATGTGACCTTGTACAGGGGAAACAAGGGGAAGGGTAAATTTATTGTATATCATTTAAATCTGTTTTGGATTTTGTCTATAACATCATTGGGCACTGAATTAATTTTCATATGAGGTCATATTGACAATAAATATGGAAAACTTGTGGCAAAAAATTGTTATTCGCAGAACATTTTTGCAAGAATGAAAGTACAGATTTGGCCTTTTCTGGCATTTTTGAGGAGTGAAGCTGATACTCTGTCCCCATTCAATATTTATACTATGCCTGTTGAAATTGTTATTAAATTGGGGTATATTAAGATAATGTGCAGGTCCCTTTTTTACCTTGTTGTTTTTTAAGCTTCTGGAATAAAAACGTATTTTTCTATTTGATGATGTATTTTGTTGATAATTATACACAAGACATATATACAATTGTTAGAAGCCCCCTGGTGTCTAGGATGTTAAGCCAATTTCCAGACCTACAGGGGGCCTTTTTGCTTTTTGGGAACAGTGAACTCCATCTCGTCCTGCTGGTTCCACAGTATAGACACTGTAATATTTGCTTTGTCATGTCATGGGCATGGATAGGAGTAATCCATACTTCTCTTCAGAGGCCTTGATTACTAACGTGGTTACAGATTTAATTTACGAGTGGTCACATCCATGACTGGTAGTATATGGTTCCCGAAAAGGGGACTGTTTAAACCTGCTGTATCTTGGGAATTTACAGTTCAGGATTTTGATCCCAGCAACTGGGGCAGGGGTGTGGGATGTGCTCTAGTACCTCCATTTGCTTTATTGCCCTAACTGCCATTTCTCTGCTAGGGCCACAGGCCCTACCATGTGTGCCCCTCTGTTCAGGAACACAAACTGCACATCACAGCCTACATTTTCGTCTTCCTCTAGTACATAGACTCAGACCCTGAACTCACTCCTCCAATAGGGGGTTGAATCCAAAGAGGGCAGTCACCTCTGCTTTAAGAACCTTATGTTCCCTTTTTTTAAGGTGTTTATTGAGACCAAAAATGTAATTGAATAGCATAGATCAGCCTTTTTCAACCAGGGTGCCTTGAGGTTTCTTTAGGGGTGCCTTGGCAAAATGCCTAAAAATTGCCCCAAAATTGTATACAAGCCAGCAGATGGATGAAGCCTGCCTTTTAGTTACACAAAGCCACAAGTTCTCATTGAGCACCATTACAATCTTCTAGCCGCCAGCATCCTGATAACCAAAGACCCCCTGCCCCTCTCTGTCAGTGCTGGGGTCACATTAGCTGAGTGATGGAGATAAACTGAGGAAGAAAAGAAACATTGGAATACTAGTCAGTACCAGTGTTCAAAAGTGTATTGGATTTGGAAGAATAAATTACCCATAATGTTGGGTGTGGATGTTAATGTATTATGTAAAACTGTTAGGATAGTTTTTTGAATTTTAGAATGGAGTGCCTTGAGATTGTCCATAATTTTAAAGGGTGCCTTGACTAAAAATAGGTTGAGAAACACGGGCATAGATAATAGGTGAAAGCTAAAGGCAAATTGAAAAAAATTAAAACATTTATATTTTTCTATACAGTATATACTTATGGTTCGCGCGAAGGTTTCTTGATGACTTTTAGTACTAGAAAATGCTTTCTTAAAATATTAACAACTGCACAGGAACACCAGAACGAGTTATCATTTAATGCTTCCCTAACTCTTGGGATGGTAAAGTTCAAAAAAATTAAATACCTCTAGAAGAATGAGTCCCATTGCAATGCCTCCCAGGAACAACAAATTTCCTCTACCCCAGCTCACAATCGTATTCAGGCACCCATCCACGAAGATCTGATGTTCCACATGCCACCTTTTGAGATTCTGTGTCCCATATCCACACATTGTATTTATGACAGTCTGTGAAAATATTCAAATTATGAAATTATTGTGTGCATAGTTAAATTCCAAAATTCCAGCTCTCCCTGCTGTCAGTCTGCAATTGTGACTGGGAAGACTACCCTGCAGTAGAGTGATTGAGCCGCTCGTGGAGCGCAGCGTGGAAGGGATGGCGGTGAGGAGGATGGTCTATGTGAACATCTTTACCCCGGATGCTTGCATACTTAGATGTGCCTGTTTTAATCATCGACCATGTGAGTTGCTAAATGTTGTACCTTCATTAAATGTAACCATATTGCTACACTTAGAGGCGCCTCTCTTCTCTTTTATACTCTGTTGTGACATGACGCTAATTGTATATCGCTTGTATATCAAGTCAAAATTTATTTTAAAATGTTGCTTGTCTTGCAAAACGCTCTCAAACCAAGATACTCTCAAATCAAGGTTTTACAAAAATTTATCTTAATTACAGTATCTTGAAAAGACAGTGAGGACTGACGCTAACATGAAACGCTATCACTTTTTTTTTTTTTTACATGAACAGACCCTTCTTTTATTGAGAAAAATATAGGTGTGATACATTTTATGACGTACAATATGAAAGTAGCTAAAATTACATGTAGGGTGTCATACAAAAGTTGAGCATCATATATACAGATTAGTGGATTATCAACATAACGTACAAATCTAAGCATCCTCCAGAGGAAGTAATAGAATTAACACGAGAGGGCTCGCCTACACCCAGAGTATAAACCTTACTAGCAGATATCTATGCCCACTATGCAGTCCAGGGTTGCCAGACTCTCTCATATTTTTCAGGACAATTACTGCTTATGTAGGTTAACTTGTACATGGGAAGAGCTGAGGTAATAGCCTGTTCCCAACAACCCACGGAGGGGGGGGGAGGGTGGATTGGGAATTCCACTTAAGTATGATTTCTCTTCTAGCGCAATATAATAGAAAACATATGAGTACTTTGGTGTATCTGGGTCTTTGGTCAGCATCTTGAATGCTTAGGAGCAACAGTCCAGGGGTGACCGGTAAAGCCAGCTGAAGGCGAAAGTTTATAAGTTCAACCACCTGCATCCAGAACCGGGCCACTCTAGGACAGCTCCAGAACATATGCATATATGTACCCTCCTCTCCACCGCATCTAGTGCAATTAGCAGATCTTTCTGGGTATATGCTATGTAACCTCTGGGGTGTAAAATAAACTCTGTGCAAGAATTTGGCTTGGATCAGCCTGTCCCTACGGATGCCTGGATGGTACGGAGATGTGGGAGATTGGGATTGCCCCATAGCGGGGTGAATGGAGACCATCTATTGGGGCAAGTAAATCTAGTCCTTGCAGAAGCCCATACCCTGAGTGTGGTCTTAGTGGACTGAGGTAATGCACCATATGCTCGGGGCCCCCGGTAAATCAAATTCCCCAGTTCCTGAAGAGAACCTAAGATTGCTGCCTCTAGACAGACCGCCGCATTCGCTCATGACCGCACAAACCACCATCGGACATTGACCAGCACTACACGCGCATATCTGGGAGTGCCAGGCCTCCACATCTTACTGGAAGGACCAGGGTATGTTTTGCTAACCTAGGAAGTGCCCCTCCCCATATAAAGCTACCCATACATTTCTCCACCTCCTTAAAGAACAGGTTGGGCATCCAGGTAAGGGAATTACGAAAAACGTAAAGAAATTTGGGAAGGAAGATCATTTTCAAGAGGTTAACTCTTCCCATAAGATTCAGGGGTAGTGAGGACCATGCCATACATTTCTCCTTAAGTTGGGTAAGTATAGGAGTTATGTTAAGATCAGAGTAGCTGGCCGGATCTTTTCTAACCTGGATGCCCAAGTATTTAAACTGTTCTGCCCACACCAACTGATAGTCTGGGGCATTAGTGTGTGTTAGGGGATCAAGAGGGAAAAGAATTGACTTGTCCCAGTTGATGCGCACTCCCGAGTAATGTCCAAATTCATTAAACAGGTCTAGGGCCACCGCAAGAGAGCCATCCGCATGTTGTAAGTAAAGCAGCGCGTCATCCATGTATAAGGAGAGCTTCTCTTCCAGCGGACCCACCCTGAGTCGTTTAACCAGGGCAGACTCCCTAATAAGTATCGCCAGTGGCTCCAAGGCCAGGGCGAAGAGGGAGCAGGAAAGCGGGCACCCCTGCCTTGTACCCCTCTGCAATGGTAAGGACTCAGATAGTCTATCATTGGTACGGATTCGGGCTCTGGGGGAGCTATAGAGCATTTTAAGCCAGTGAATGAAATGAGGACCAAACCCAAAAGTATCCATTACCTCCCACAGAAATTCCCATTCGTCAAAAGCCTTCTCCGCGTCAAGGGAGGCTATGACTCTGCTACCACTGTTGGTGTGGGTGACTGAGAGGTTCAGAAAGAGGTGTTGGAGGTCAATGACGGTACCCTTACCCGGCATGAAGCCGGTTTGGTCGACATGAATTATGTCTTCCAGGACCGCTGAAAGTCGATTTGCAAGTACCTTGGCTAAGATCTTTGCATCGACGTTGAGAAGGGATATCGGCCTGTACAAGGAGCAGTCCTCAGGATTCCTACCAAGCTTGGGCACCAGTACCACCACCACCACAGCCTCTGACATGGAGTCCGGCAGTTCTCCCAGGAGTAGAAATTGTTTAAAAAGGGATGTAAGCCTAGGGGCAAGCAGGTCTAAATAGTGTATATAGAACTCTACAGGCAACCTATCTACCCTAGGTGTTTTGCCCGGCTTAAGTTGGGTCATGGCCTTCTGAACCTCCTCGAGATTTATTTCCTGGTCAAGGTCAGCACTAGGGATGAGCTTCGTGTTCGAGTCGAACCCATGTTCGACTCGAACATCGGCTGTTCGACCGTCCGTCGAATTGCGAACGTTATGGGCCGTTCGCGCCAAATTCGTGTGGCGCGTCACGGCCCATAATTCACTGCGGCATCGCAGTGCATTGCTGGCTGATGATTGGCCAAGCATGCACTATGACCCGCATGCTTGGCCAATCACAGCGCCGTCAGTAGAGAGAGCTGTAATTGGCCAAAGCCAGGGTGGCTTTGGCCAATTATGGCTCAGGGGATTTAGTACACGCCCCACACTATATAAGGCCGCCTGCACGGCGGCCCTGTGTAGTGTGTTCCGGTGTGCTGATAGAGAGAGAGACAGACAGTGTCATTTGATTTGAGAGCTAGATTAGGCTAGATCTGTTCCTGCTCTTTACATTTAGTGCAGTGCGTCCTGCTCACAGTGTTCAGCTAGATCTGTTCCTGCTCTTTACATTTAGTGCAGTGCGTCCTGCTCACAGTGTTCAGCTAGATCCGTTCCTGCTCTTTACATTTAGTGCAGTGCGTCCTGCTCACAGTGTTCAGCTAGATCTGTTCCTGCTATTTACATTTAGTGCAGTCAGTGCGTCCTGCTCACAGTGTTCAGCTAGATCCGTTCCTGCTATTTACATTTAGTGCAGTCAGTGCGTCCTGCTCACAGTGTTCAGCTAGATCCGTTCCTGGTATTTACATTTAGTGCAGTGCGTCCTGCTCACAGTGTTCAGCTAGATCCGTTCCTGCTATTTACATTTAGTGCAGTGCGTCCTGCTCACAGTGTTCAGCTAGATCCGTTCCTGCTATTTACATTTAGTGCAGTGCGTCCTGCTCACAGTGTTCAGCTAGATCCGTTCCTGCTATTTACATTTAGTGCAGTCAGTGCGTCCTGCTCACAGTGTTCAGCTAGATCCGTTCCTGCTATTTACATTTAGTGCAGTCAGTGTGTCCTGCTCACAGTGTTCAGCTAGATCCGTTCCTGCTATTTACATTTAGTGCAGTCAGTGCGTCCTGCTCACAGTGTTCAGCTAGATCCGTTCCTGCTATTTACATTTAGTGCAGTGCGTCCTGCTCACAGTGTTCAGCTAGATCCGTTCCTGCTATTTACATTTAGTGCAGTGCGTCCTGCTCACAGTGTTCAGCTAGATCCGTTCCTGCTATTTACATTTAGTGCAGTGCGTCCTGCTCACAGTGTTCAGCTAGATCCGTTCCTGCTATTTACATTTAGTGCAGTCAGTGCGTCCTGCTCACAGTGTTCAGCTAGATCCGTTCCTGCTATTTACATTTAGTGCAGTGCGTCCTGCTCACAGTGTTCAGCTAGATCCGTTCCTGCTATTTACATTTAGTGCAGTGCGTCCTGCTCACAGTGTTCAGCTAGATCCGTTCCTGCTATTTACATTTAGTGCAGTGCGTCCTGCTCACAGTGTTCAGCTAGATCCGTTCCTGCTATTTACATTTAGTGCAGTGCGTCCTGCTCACAGTGTTCAGCTAGATCCGTTCCTGCTATTTACATTTAGTGCAGTCAGTGCGTCCTGCTCACAGTGTTCAGCTAGATCCGTTCCTGCTATTTACATTTAGTGCAGTGCGTCCTGCTCACAGTGTTCAGCTAGATCCGTTCCTGCTATTTACATTTAGTGCAGTGCGTCCTGCTCACAGTGTTCAGCTAGATCTGTTCCTGCTATTTACATTTAGTGCAGTCAGTGCGTCCTGCTCACAGTGTTCAGCTAGATCTGTTCCTGCTATTTACATTTAGTGCAGTCAGTGCGTCCTGCTCACAGTGTTCAGCTAGATCCGTTCCTGCTATTTACATTTAGTGCAGTGCGTCCTGCTCACAGTGTTCAGCTAGATCTGTTCCTGCTATTTACATTTAGTGCAGTGCGTCCTGCTCACAGTGTTCAGCTAGATCTGTTCCTGCTATTTACATTTAGTGCAGTCAGTGCGTCCTGCTCACAGTGTTCAGCTAGATCCGTTCCTGCTATTTACATTTAGTGCAGTGCGTCCTGCTCACAGTGTTCAGCTAGATCTGTTCCTGCTATTTACATTTAGTGCAGTCAGTGCGTCCTGCTCACAGTGTTCAGCTAGATCCGTTCCTGCTATTTACATTTAGTGCAGTGCGTCCTGCTCACAGTGTTCAGCTAGATCCGTTCCTGCTATTTACATTTAGTGCAGTCAGTGCGTCCTGCTCACAGTGTTCAGCTAGATCCGTTCCTGCTATTTACATTTAGTGCAGTGCGTCCTGCTCACAGTGTTCAGCTAGATCCGTTCCTGTTATCTTCCTACTGACAGGCAGGCTTGTCTGGTTACAGTATATAAAGCTACCTTAAGAAAATTACAGGTGTTCTATCCCAGCTGCAGCTACAGGCCATTAGTATGTCTGGAAGGCCAAGAAGGAGAGGCAGACAGTCACAAGCCAATAAGAGAGGGCAAGCAGGCTCTGTGTCTAGTGCTGGTCGTGGAGACGGTGCATCCTCATCAGCACGTGGCCATGGGACACGCTTGGCCTTTTTTTCGGCAGCTGGCCGTGTTGAGCCGCAACATGCGGAAAACTTGGTCGAGTGGATGACCAAGCCGTCCTCATCCTCCTCATCCTCTCTCACCCATGCCCAGGGTGCTTTGTCTGGCAAAGCAGCGGCCTCTTCCCTCAGCTCAATGTCATCAGTGACTCCTTCCCTAGCTCCACCATGTCCTCATGAGGATTCCCTCGAACTGTTTGACCACAGTGTTGGGTACATGCTCCAGGAGGATGCCCAGCGTTTGGAAGGCTCTGATGATGATACTGAGCTCGATGAAGGCAGTAACATGAGCACGGACAGAGGGGGTGCCCAAGAAGGACAGCAATCTGGCAGTCATGCTCCCCCTGCTGCAGCATACTGCCAGGTTTGCTCCAGTGATGAGGAGGGAGGGGATGATGAGGTCACTGACTCAACGTGGGTGCCTGATAGGAGAGAGGAGGAGGAGGAGGAGGCGGCACATCACCAACGAGGCAGGATGCCCTCCAGGGGCCAGCCTAAGGGCAGCACATTGACTGCATCACACCCCAAAGCTCCACATGTGCAGGGCGCTGCAGTCTCTGCGCGTTATTCAAAAAGTTCTTTGGTGTGGGCCTTTTTTGAGACGAGTGCATCAGATCGCACCGCTGCTATTTGCAACATATGTCTCAAGCGTATCTCGCGTGGCCAAAACATCTCCCGCTTGGGTACCACATGCTTGACCAGACATATGTTGACCTGCCATGCAGTTCGTTGGCAAGCATATCTAAAAGACCCACACCAAAGAACAAAGAGGATCTCTCCTTGCTCCTCATCAGCTGAGATTTCCAACCCCACTAGACCTTCAGTCCTCTCTGAGACCTGCAGTGAGAGGAATGAAGGTGTAGAATTAGGTGTGTCACAGCCAAGTACTTGTGGGCAATCTGCTTTTGGTACACCGACGCCAGATTGTACCAGGCAAATTTCCCTGCCCCAGCTGCTGCACCGCCGAAAGAAGTTTGCTCCCAGCCATCCACATGCCCAGCGGTTGAATGCTAGCTTGGCAAAATTGCTAGCACTTCAACTGCTGCCTTTTCAGTTGGTAGACTCTGCCCCCTTCCGTGAGTTTGTGGAATGTGCGGTTCCTCAGTGGCAGGTACCCAAACGCCACTTTTTCTCACGGAAGGCGATTCCAGCTCTCTACCGGCATGTGGAAGGCAATGTCCATGCCTCGCTGGACAGGGCGGTCAGCGGTAAGGTGCATATTACCGCTGACTCATGGTCCAGCAGGCATGGACAGGGACGTTACTTAAGTTTCACGGCGCATTGGGTGACTCTGCTGGCAGCTGGGAAGGATGCAGGACAAGGTGCAGTAGTGTTGGAGGTTGTTCCGCCACCACGCCTCCAAAATGCTGATTGTGACACACCTCTCTCCTCCACCCCCTCCTCTTCTTCTTCCTCCATGGCCTCTTCCTCGGAACCAGCGGTGCTCCATAGGCGTTCAAGGGGCTACGCAAGTACGCAGGCCAAAAGATGCCATGCGGTGCTTGAGCTGGTGTGCTTGGGGGACAGGAGCCACACTGGGGCAGAGGTTCTGTCAGCTCTGCAGGGGCAGGTTCAGAGGTGGTTGACGCCACGCCAACTTAAGGCAGGAATGGTGGTTTGCGACAATGGCACCAACCTCCTCTCTGCCCTCCGACAGGGACAACTGACCCATGTGCCCTGTTTGGCT
The DNA here is from genome assembly GCA_037952835.1 of Lithobates septentrionalis. Classification (NCBI taxonomy): domain Eukaryota; kingdom Metazoa; phylum Chordata; class Amphibia; order Anura; family Ranidae; genus Lithobates; species Lithobates septentrionalis. The sequence continues at coordinate 1,889,669 of JBBDGP010001924.1, forward strand.
CACGTCCTTAACTTGGTGGTGCAGCGGTTCTTGGGCAGGTACCCGGGCTTACAGGATGTCCTGAGGCAGGCCAGGAAAGTCTGTGTGCATTTCCGCCGGTCATATAATGCCAGTGCTCGGCTGACGGACCTCCAAAAGGAGTTTAACCTGCCCAAGAACCGCCTAATCTGTGACATGCCCACCAGGTGGAACTCGACATTGGCCATGCTGCAGCGGCTGCACACGCAGCAGAGGGCCATAAATGAGTACCTGTGCGACTATGGCACCAGGACAGGGTCAGGGGAGCTTGGTTTTTTTTCCCCACGCCAGTGGGCCATGATCAGGGATGCATGCACTGTCCTGTCACCATTTGAGGAGGCCACGAGGATGGTGAGCACTGACAGTGCATGCATCAGTGACACTGTCCCCCTTGTCCACCTGTTGGAGCACACGCTGCGTGGAATAATGGACAGGGCACTTGAGGCAGAACAGAGGCAGGAAGAGGAGGACTTCCTTAGCTCTCAAGGCCCCCTTTATCCAGACAGTGTTCCTGCGTGCCCGCCGATCACACAGGAAGAGGACGAGGAGGAGGAGGAGGAGGAGGAAGATTGTGTCAGTTTGGAGGTGGAGCCTGGCACTCAGCATCAGCAGTCTTTAAGGGATCAGTCCCAAGGAACACATGGACTTGTACGTGGCTGGGAGGAGGTGGCTGCGGACGTTGTTGTCCTTAGTGACCCAGAGGACTCCGGACCGAATGCCTCAGCAAACCTACGCTGCATGGCCTCCCTGATCCTGCAAAGCCTGCGTAAGGATCCTCGTATTCGTGGTATCAAGGAGAAGGACCAATACTGGCTGGCAACCCTCCTTGATCCACGTTACAAGGGTAAGGTTGCGGACCTTATCTTGCCATCGCAGAGGGAGCAGAGGATGAAACATCTTCGGGAGGCCTTGCAGAAAGGTCTGTGCAACGCGTTCCCAGAGACTGGGAGGTTACAAACTCCTGTTTCTGGACAACGTGTTGCTGAGGCTTCGGTCAGTCAAAGAAGGAGCGGTGGAGAAGGTGGCCGTCTGACCGATGCGTTCAGACAATTTTTTGGTCCGCAGCCCCAAGGTATGATCGGTTCCAGCAACCATCGCCAGCGTCTGTTTTACATGGTGCAGGAATACCTAGGGGCAAGATCAGACTTGGACACCTTTCCCACCGAAAATCCTCTGGGTTACTGGGTCTTGAGGATGGATCACTGGCCAGAGCTTGCACAGTATGCAATTGAGCTACTGGCCTGTCCTGCATCCAGCGTTCTTTCGGAACGCACATTCAGTGCTGCTGGAGGCGTGGTAACCGATCACAGGGTGCGTCTGTCCACCGACTCGGTCGATCGGCTGACCTTCATAAAAATGAATCAGTCTTGGATCACCACCAGCTACCAAGCACCTGATGCTGATGTAACCGAATAATTTTTTTTGAAATCTCAGATCCCTTCAAAGACTGCCTATGCTGATGCTGAGTGACTATCCCTGAGTAATTATCCTCTTCCTCCTCAATCATCACGCTGATAGCTTGTAAGAACATTTTTGGTTCTGGGCGCCACCACCAGTGCCTAAGGCACAATTTTTCAGCCCCTGTATAACAGGGGCGTGTAATTACAATTTTTGATGTAATACTTTGCAGCACGGCTCGTTCCTGCATTCCAACTAGAGTGTCTGTGAGGGGTTGCAGTGTTGTGGCACCAGCACCAGTGCCTAAGGCCCAATTTTTCTGCCCCTGTCTAACAGGGGCGTGTAATTACAATTTTTGATGCAATACTTTGCAGCTGGGCTCGTTCCTGCGTTCCAACTAGAGTGTCTGTGAGGGGTTGCAGTGTTGTGGCACCAGCACCAGTGCCTAAGGCCCAATTTTTCTGCCCCTGTCTAACAGGGGCGTGTAATTACAATTTTTGATGCAATACTTTGCAGCAGGGCTCGTTCCTGCGTTCCAACTAGAGTGTCTGTGAGGGGTTGCAGTGTTGTGGCACCAGCACCAGTGCCTAAGGCCCAATTTTTCTGCCCCTGTCTAACAGGGGCGTGTAATTACAATTTTTGATGCAATACTTTGCAGCAGGGCTCGTTCCTGCGTTCCAACTAGAGTGTCTGTGAGGGGTTGCAGTGTTGTGGCACCAGCACCAGTGCCTAAGGCCTAATTTTTCAGCTCCTGTTCAACAGGGGCATGTAATTACAATTCTTGATCTAATATTTCACAGCAGGGCCCTGTGAGGGCTTACAGTGTTTTGGCCACAGCAACACCTAAGGCCCAAATTTCTGCTGAGTATATAGGGCAGGACCCTACTTTCAAACATCTAACTTACAAACGACTCCTACTTGCAAACGGAAGGAGACAACAGGAAGTGAGATGAAATCTACCCATAGGAAGGGAAATTCTCTCATGTAAGAGTTAATATGGGAAAACAATTTCTCCTTTCCACTGATGCTTTCCAATCCTTGTTCCACAAAAAAACCCAAATTTTCAAAAAACCTTTTTCATTGGGACAAAAAAGTGAGGTGAAATCTTCTGAAGAGGAGGAAAGACGCAAAACAAATGTCACAGGGGTGATAACCCTTCCCTATGTTTTCCAAAAAGCTTATGCCGCGTACACACGGTCCTACTTTTCGTCTACAAAAGTCGGACAGCCTGTCGGACAGACTTCCGGCAGACTTTCGGTGGACTTGCCGCGGACTTGCGGCCTACTTTCTAACGACCGGACTTGCCTACACACGACCACACAAAAGTCGGTCGGATTCGTACGTGATGACGTACACCGGACTAAAATAAGGAAGTTCATAGCCAGTAGCCAATAGGTGCCCTAGCGTGGCTTTTTGTCCGTCGGACTAGCACACAGACGAGCGGATTTCGGGGTCCGTCGTAGGTACGAAGTAAAAGTTTTGAAGCATGTTTCAAATCTAAAGTACGTCGTATTTGAGGCTAAAAAAGTCGGTTGAAAGTCCGGAGAAGCCCACACACGATCGGATTACCAGCCAGCTTTAGTCCATCAGCGTCTGTTGGACTTTTGTAGACGAAAAGTACGACCGTGTGTACGCGGCATTAGAAAAGATTTTTTGGCTGGAGCTAAACACGTTAAAAATGTTCAAAATTACAAACAGATTCTACTTAACAACAAACCTACAGTCCCTGTCTTGTTTGCACCGCCTGTATACTGCTGTTCAGAGTATATAGGGACCTTTCCTTATTTTAATTTGGGTGCGGGGTTCCCCTTAATATCCATACAAGACCCAAAGGGCCTGGTAATGGACTGGGGGGTACCCATGCCGTTTGTCTCACTGATTTTCATCCATATTGGCAGGACCCGACATGACATTAAACCCGCAAGCAGTTTTAAATGAGATTTTTTCCTTTAAAAATGACATTTGGTGCAGGGACTGTTCTAAACATGGGAAACACGCGTCACTTTACAGGCATACTATAGACACCCCCCAGGTACGATATTTAAAGGAATATTTCACTTTTTTTTTTTTACTTTAAGCATCATTAAAATCACTGCTCCCGAAAAAACGGCCGTTTTTAAAAGTTTTTTTTGCATTGATACATGTCCCCTGGGGTAGGACCCGGGTCCCCACACCCTTTTTAGGACAATACCATGCAAATTAGCCTTTAAAATGAGCACTTTTGATTTCGAACGTTCGAGTCCCATAGACGTCAATGGGGTTCTAACGTTCGTGCGAACTTGCGGTCCGTTCGCGGGTTCTGGTGCGAACCGAACCGGGGGGTGTTCGGCTCATCCCTAGTCAGCACACGTCATGTCATCAAGCCTAGGGAGGGTAATTCTGTCAAGGTAGGAGTGCAGGTCAGAGGTGGTGTAAGAAACCTTGGTAGAGTAGAGTTGTTTATAGTAAAGGAGAAAGCGGTCATTGATTTCAGAGGGCATGTGCAGTATGGTGCCCGTCTGGTCCCTAACTGTACTAATAGTAGTCACTGCAAATTGACCCTTTGCCAACCAAGCCAACATCTTGCCATTTTGGTTTCTGAACTCGAAAATCCTTTGGGCTAGGTGTAGATGGGATTTGTGTATGGCGTCTATCCTTAGCATGGATAGCTGCTGCAGTGCAAATTTCCATGCCCCATATGCAATGGGATTTGGGTTAGCCGCGTATGCTGCCTCTTTTTGGTCAACTTCCCTCTCAGGCTCAGTAAGCGATTGTGTAGAGGCTTTGCATGCAACAGCTATGCGGGAGATATAGGCCCCCCCGAGCCCAGGCCTTAAAGGCATCCCACGTGACCTCCGGGGCAGCAGATTCTGCATTAGCAAGCCAGTAATGACAGAAACCCTCCTGAATATGTTCCTGTATAGCAGGATCCTCAATCCAAAATCTGGACAGACGCCACATCTGCACCCCCGGCAAAACTTACTAACTCTAAGTGTCCATGTGACAACGGCTGACCTTCCCATCCCCCCACCCCGCAGGTCCCTCAAGTGAGGGTCTGCCTGGTACCCCAAAACCTGCCCGGAGGCAACTAGAAACTTGGGAGGCATGTAATAAGCGCGGAGTAACAACTAAACCATCGTAGCAATTCTTGTACGTTTATCCTGGAAAAAGAAAAGGCAGTCAACAGAATCTGCAGCATATAGTTCCCATCAGGAGGTGCTGGATTTAGGATATCAAAGTACCTGAGGTAAGTAGTTCACCTGGTATCCACCAGGGGCACAAAGCATGATGCGGCTTCCCGCCACTAATACTGTGTTAGGCTGAGCTGTGTGGGGGTGTCAGAAAGAAAGACCCCCTCACTGTAAACAGATAACAGGTTCGGGCAGTGGTTAGGCTCCGCAAGTAACTGAAAAGTACCCATACTCTCCATCCTAACAACTTGATGGAGTTGTATGCAGAACAGAGGCCATCTGGCCCTGCAGGGGTTGGCACATATACAGAGCCTGAAATAAAGTGTGGTCACAGTCGGGGGAATCCTCATCCATGTGGCGACAGGGACTCCATCCAGTTGGTTGCCTCTCTTGGGGAGGTAAAAAATCTCACAGTCTCCCCATCCACAAATCGCAGCATGGCTGGGAAGAGTACATTGTACTTGATCTTCCTCTCCCTGAGGGCAGCTTTCACAGCATCAAAGGACCTGCAGAGCTTCTGCGTCTCCACAGAATAGTCTGGAAACAACATGAGCCGGTTGTTCTTGTATTCTATATCCCCTGCCATTCCGGCGGGTCTTAGTAACCCATCCTGGTCTCTGAAATTCAGCAGCCGCAGGATAAATGTGGGGGGGGGGGGGGCTCCCTGAGGGCCAGGCTGTAGTGGCATGTGGTGGGCCCTCTCCACAGTAAAATATGGGGATAGCTGAGCTGCAGGCAAGAGGGCGGGCAGAAGCTCCTCGGTTAAAACCATGGGATTCTTCCCCTCAGCCCCCTCCGCTAATCCTATGATGCGGATATTGTTGCGACGGCACGATTTTCGGCATCTTCTGCTCTGTATTCTAGTGTTTTTAGCTTGGACTGCAGCGTGAGGAGAGCCCCATCATGCTCTACAACCATGTCCTCCACATGGCCCACTCTCCCCTCTGCGTTGGTCAGGCGTGACCAGACCTTGTCCATGTCCTGGTGGATCAATCCTATGTCCAGCTGCACTGCCTCTATCTTGCTGGTAAGGGTTGTTTGGCAGGTGGCTATGCCAGTGGGGCAGGACGCAATAGCCGCCATGACCTCCGGTATCCCTGGGGGATTCACTGGGGCCTGTGCAGAGGATTCAGTCTACAACGCCATATTAGCATGTGCTGTGTTGGCAGGCCACGGCCGCAGTTCAGGGCCGAGAGTGGCTGGGATATCAGGGGGAAAACAAATCCTCTTACCAGCCTTGCCGCGGCCCGGTGTTCTGGACGGCATCCCCCGGCTATAGCTGCTGTTTGGGGTGTCGGTTTTCCCAGGTATGCAGAAAATAAGGAGAATTTCCAGCAGAGCTCCGGGATGTGCGTCTGACACGCCGCCAAATGCTATCACTTTCTTGTTGTCTTTCCTTGGACTCTCCCTGGGACATTTCAGCTATGAATATCTCAGGAAGCATCATCTGTCAATAAAACCTTTATCACAGGTTAGGAACATGTGACCCTGACTTCTTTTTTTTAGAATGCAGGGATTGTATACACCTCTGCCATTTTGGAGCACAGGCGGCATCTCCAGCATATTATATGCACTAACCTACAATTGTAATTCTATTAAAATATAAAGTCGACTGATGTTTACAGTGTGGACATTTTTACTGTTGTACTAAACAGAGCTGAGTAACGCACAGAACCCCACACTTGCCTACAAATATTCTCTTGCCCTTCGAGTTTTAGGTGCGAGGTTAGTCTGTACTTTCTAAACAACCAGCAATTTTATTTTACATTGCCTGTGAAATATGTAAATATACAGAATTCATGACCAAGAAGGAACCATCAAAAAAATTACACATTCTATACAATAAATAAAGGTAGCATTGATATACAAAAGAGTGTACATCATGTTAACAAAGGTTTGTTTCTTCAATTACCTGCCCTTCTTCCCTGATGCAGCAAGAGTATGGAACCCCACATCTTTCCAGACTTGGGTTAGTTTCTATACAGTAGAAGTATATGTTCAGAGACCAGTCTGTGTAGCTATTCACTCCACAGCATTCAAACTTTAATACAAAAAAGAAAATGTACACCTTAGATAATCATTGTTTTTTATATAATGTCTTTTTTTGTCTTTGTATGAGTTATGCAAAACTGTCATGTAAAATGATTTAATATACCAGTCTTTCTCAATCTTTTCAACACAGAGGAACCCTTGAAAGATATTTCACCGCGCTAACAAATAGGACTGTGGGGAAGCTGCTGCATACAGTCTGACAAAAACAATAAATCTACATATAAAAAATGCAGCGCATAATGAACATATGTGGAAACAAAAACACACCAAGTCCTGAATTGGTGCTATAAAAAGTGTAAATTAAACATAAAGTCTATGAGTGACTATGAATGTCCCACTACAACAAAAGGCGAGTAAACTCCAAAGGTGGTGATTTTCAAATGGTTGTCAGAAGTCGAATTTCTTCCTAAACCGACATTTCAACTGGATGGATCAATCATGGCAGAAGTAATGTGTAAAGACTCTTACCAGATCCCGTGGATTCCCGTGTCAGCAACAGGGAATCGCATGAGCAGTGAGCCACCAAAGGCTTAGGGAAGAAAATCTTGTCACTCCAATCCTCTGGGCTGTAGTCTGCATGGATCTCCGGGGCACACCTGGCAGGTCCTCACAGTAAACCGCCGAAGGATGGATCAGGTGGGCAAAGACCTCACTGGAACAGCTAATGGGGGCACTTGACCTCCTCAAAAGATGTGAAGAAAGAAAAAATATGCCTCCCCATAGTGCAGGTTAAAAACTGTGTTTTTATTCATAAAACAACCATGAACAAATAAAAACGTGATCACGATATATAAAACAAATGGGCAACATGGAGGATAGTGTATGGTTCTGACGCGTTTCGACCAAGGGGTCTTCAACAGGGGCATAGACCATCCACTCCAAGTTGCCTTATATTTTTATCTAAAAATGTCTGAAAAGGACCAATCACAGTGTATGTAGAACATGCAGTTTGCATTGGGTCAGTAAGATCACCTGATACCAGCAATTGGCAAAACATACCTATCTGCTCTTTATACCTATATAATAACTTAATATTAATGGTATGATGATGACCTATAAGGATGAAAAACTGGTCTAAATCTAAAAAACTGAATAATTCCTGTGATGCAGGTAAATAAATTGTATATTTAGTTAAATCATCAAGGGACTTCACTGCTGACAGTGCAGACAAACATTCCGCCCAGTCCGCAAGGAGAGCCAATCGTGATGAGTCTGACGAAAAACTGCTGAGTATTGCAGCCAATCGGCGGCCGCCTACTAGTCCACCTATTGTGTGGCCGATGCACGTGTCTAACACCGAGAGGGGGGTGACGTCACGTCCGAAGGCGTGCCCGGCATCTCCCTCCCACGTGGATCGAATAACCAATCGGAGAGCGGGTGGAAACCCCGCTCTGCCGATCCTAAAGCCCGTGTAAAGGCTGAGGGAAGTGACGTGGCGCTGAGAAGCATGCCAAACGTCGAAACCCCGTCACATGACTGCCTATGGAGGCCTGGTGTGGCCACAAGCTGATCAAAACACTTGTATGCAGGAAGAGCTGTAGCTGAAGACCCGGAAGTAAAAAAACTGAGTCACTGAAATCCGAAGTTGTCAGCCTGGTGACACCATGATGTAGGCTATAAATAGTGGGGGAAACCAACAAATTCTAATGGATATGAATATATAATATATAGATGTATATAAATGATGTTAATAAAGTCCTATTTAAGGATGGATTTCTATAGACGAGTCAATAGAAAACACAGTAGATTACAAATGCACAAACATAGTATATTCAAAATGCTGGATCCGGGAATCCTGCCAGACTTTGAATAGGTACTGATGGGACTATAATCAACTAAAGAAAATGATAAAAAATATATACAGATAAAGCATCAAGATTGATTAATAAAAGAGTTGAGGTCCCACTCCACGTTCAAACCAAACGGGAAGTAGGACCTCAACTCATATATCCAGTAAGTCTCAGGGCGTGAAACCCCTCGGAGACGAGACTCTCCCCTCCAATGGGGGACAAACTTATCAATCACTTGAAATAAAGTCCCTGTGGGGTCTTTGTTGTGACATTCTAAATAATGCCTAGGTACTGTGTGCTTGCTTTTGCCCTTCTTAATACCTGACACGTGTTCATTAACTCGAATGGAAAAGGTCCTGATGGTACGGCCCACATACTGTTTATGACACGGACAAGTCACTAGATAAACAATATATTGTGATGAACAGGTGGTAAAGTGCTTCATATGATAAATCCGTGAAGTAACCGTAGACGTAAAAGTAGTGTTTTTACGTCTCCCTCCCAGGTTATGGAGGCACACTTTACACCTACGGCAAGGGTAATATCCCTTACACTCCTGAAAAAAGGAAACTTTTTTGGGGGGATCTATTATGTTCGGAGCTATCTGTCCTTGGATGGACCGTGCCCCCCTAAAAACGACAGCCGTCTGTTCAGGTAGAACAGAACCAAGGAGATTATCGTTTAGGAGCACTCTCCAATGTTTCTTGAAAATGGCCTTGATCTGTTTGGATTGGATGGAATGAGTAGTGAAAAAGGACCATTTATACCTGGGTTCAGATATGGTTTTCTCACGTTCTATTAAAGTGGATCCCCTCTCCGTAGCAAGAGATCGGGGTCATAACCTTTTTCAATGAACCTGTTCCTCAGGACCTGTGACTGTAACTGAAAATCAGAGGTTCTAGTACAGTTACGCCGTAGTCTCAAAAATTGACTACGGGGAACAGACTTAAGCCATTGTTCCTGATGGCAGCTGTCGACCGGAATGAATCCATTCCGGTCTGTAGATTTGAAATAGGTACGAAACTCCAAATGATTTTCTACTGCAAAAATTTCCAGATCTAGAAAGTGTACTTTGGTGGAACTGGCTTCATAACTCAAAGATATCCCCCTATCGTTAGTATTGAGGGTAGTCATGAAGGTATCTAGCGATGCACAGTCGCCATCCCATAGGAAGAGGATGCCGTCTATGTACCTGGCCCAGAGAATCAGCTCAGGTCTCTGTGCCGCATAAATGACATCCTCTTCCCACTGGTCCATGAAGAGGTTGGCGAGGCTGGGGGCAAATTTGGCCCCCATAGCTATGCCCCTCTTCTGTAGAAAGAATTTGTCCTGAAACCAGAAATAGTTGTGTCCGGTGGCAAATTTAAGCAATTGCATGATAAAATTACGTTGTAATGAAGGGAGCTTGTTGTCTCTGAGAAGGTATTTCTCTACCGCTTCAAAGCCCAAATGATGTGGTATGCACGTGTACAGTGCTGCCACATCGGCTGTGACTAGAAGCATGCCCTCCACTAATGTAACAGACTTTAGTAATTTTATAGTGTCCCTGGTGTCTTTAAGATATGACGGGGTAGAACGAAACCAATGGCTGCAAATAAAAATCAACGCATTTTCCAATACGGGCCGTGACTGAAATAATCCCGCTGACAATAGGTCTTGCCAACCTCTTCATGGCCCAGTGGGAAGAGGATGTCGTCTATGCGGCACAGAGACCTGAGCTGATTCTCTGGGCCAGGTACATAGACGACATCCTCTTCCTTTGGGATGGCGACCGTGCATTGCTAGATACCTTCATGACTACCCTCAATACTAACGATAGGGGGATATCTTTGAGTTATGAAGCCAGTTCCACCAAAGTACACTTTCTAGATCTGGAAATTTTTGCAGTAGAAAATCATTTGGAGTTTCGTACCTATTTCAAATCTACAGACCGGAATGGATTCATTCCGGTCGACAGCTGCCATCAGGAACAATGGCTTAAGTCTGTTCCCCGTAGTCAATTTTTGAGACTACGACGTAACTGTACTAGAACCTCTGATTTTCAGTTACAGTCACAGGTTCTGAGGAATAGGTTCATTGAAAAGGGTTATGACCCCGATCTCTTGGATGAGGAATTCAATAGAGCACTAGCTACGGAGAGGGGATCCACTTTAAAAGAACGTGAGAAAACCATATCTGAACCCAGGTATAAATGGTCTTTTTTCACTACTCATTCCATCCAATCCAAACAGATCAAGGCCATTTTCAAGAAACATTAGAGAGTGCTCCTAAACGATAATCTCGTCTCCGAGGGGTTTCACGCCTTGAGACTTACTGGATATATGAGTTGAGGTCCTACTTCCCGTTTGGTTTGAACGTGGAGTGGGACCTCAACTCTTTTATCAATCAATCTTGATGCTTTATCTGTATATATTTTTTATCATTTTCTTTAGTTGATTATAGCCCCATCAGTACCTATTCAAAGTCTGGCAATATTCCCGGATCCAGCATTTTGAATATAATCTACTGTGTTTTCTATTGACTCATCTATAGAAATCCATCCTTAAATAGGACGTCATTAACATTATTTATTTACATCTATATATTATATATTCATATCCATTAGAATTTGTTGGTTTCCCCCACTATTTATAGCCTACATCATGGTGTCCCCAGGCTGACAACTTCGGATTTCAGTGACTTAGTTTTTTACTTCCGGGTCTTCAGCTACAGCTCTTCCTGCATACAAGTGTTTTGATCAGCTTGTGGCCACACCAGGCCTCCGTAGGCAGTCATGTGACGGGGTTTCGACGTTTGGCGCGCTTCTCAGCGCCACGTCACTTCCCTCAGCCTTTACACGGGCTTTAGGATCGGCAGAGCGGGGTTTCCACCCACTCTCTGATTGGTTATTCGATCCACGTGGGAGGGAGATGCCGGGCGCGCCTTCGGACATGACGTCACCCCCCTCTCGGTGTTAGACACGTGCATCGGCCGCACAATAGGTGGACTGGTAGGCGGCCGCCGATTGGCTGCAATACTCAGCAGTTTTTCGTCAGACTCATCCCGATTGGCTCTCCTTGCGGACTGGGTGGAATGTTTGTCTGCACTGACAGCAGTGAAGTCCCTTGATGATTTAACTGAATATACAATTTATTTACCTGCATCACAGGAATTATTCAGTTTTTTAGATTCAGACCAGTTTTTCATCCTTATAGGTCATCATCATACCATTAATATTAAGTTATTATATAGGTATAAAGAGCAGATAGGTATGTTTTGCCATTTGCTGGTATCAGGTGATCTTACTGACCCAATGCAAACTGCATGTTCTACATACACTGTGATTGGTCCTTTTCAGACATTTTTAGATATAAATATAAGGCAACTTGGAGTGGATGGTCTATGCCCCTGTTGAAGACCCCTTGGTCGAAACGCGTCGGACCCATACACTATCCTCCATGTTGCCCATTTGTTTTATACATCGTGATCACGTTTTTATTTGTTCATGGTTGTTTTATGAATAAAAACACAGTTTTTTACCTGCACTATGTGGAGGCATATTTTTTCTTTCTTCACATCTTTTCAGGGGGTCAAGTGCCCCCATTAACTGTTCCAGTGACGTCTTTGCCCACCTGATCCATCCTTCGGCGGTTTACTGTGAGGACCTGCCAGGTGTTCCCCGGAGATCCATGCAGACTACAGCCCAGAGGATTGGAGTGACAAGATTTTCTTCCCTAAGCCTTTGGTGGCTCACTGCTGATGTGATTCCCTGTCGCTGACACGGGAATCCACGGGATCTGGTAAGAGTCTTTACACATTACTTCTGCCATGATTGATCCATCCAGTTGAAATGTCGGTTTAGGTAGAAATTCGACTTCTGACAACAACTTGAAAATCACCACCTTTGGAGTTTACTCACCTTTTGTTGTAGTGGGACATTCATAGTCACTCATAGACTTTATGTTTAATTTACACTTTTTATAGCACCAATTCAGGACTTGGTGTGTTTTTGTTTCCACATATGTTCATTATGCGCTGCATTTTTTATATGCAGTCTCAGGGAATCCCTGCTAAAAAATGACTATATCTACAACTCATGATACTTAAGTGTGATGGTCAGTGGGAAGAATGCTCCTTACACGTGTGGTCATTGGGAAGAATTACCCCCCTTACAAATCGCTAAAATGATCAATCAATCAACCAATCATTTATAATCAATCAATGATCAATGGTGTCAGTGGGAACTTGTCTGAGAGGCAGAAATTGTTCATTGCTGATTGAACCCCTAGCAACCTCTGGAGAAACCCTAGGTTCCATGGAACACTGTTTGAGAAGCCCTGCTGTATACAATGTACCATATTATTTAATACATGATACTGTATATGTACCAATTTTTACAGAAATACAAAAAGGCTCATATTGTATATACACTATGACAAACCCCACATATACACTATGTGGGGTTTGTCATTTTAACACAATTATGTATACAATTAAGTATATGTAAACCCAAAATCTATTTTTCAGTAAGTTTAGCATCATACTGTACCTCGCTGTACACAGTTTTTTGTGATTCTGTGAGAAAGTATCTTACTTGAAGAGCCTGTGCATGCCTCCTGCAGACCTGATAGGTAGTCTAACAGCCAACTGAAGGAATGCACATAGCAGGCTGGCAAAGCTGTTGCTAATTGTGACCCAGTGGCTTAGTTATATCAGCCTTACAACAGGAAGTAAGAAAAAATATTACAAAAAATATCTGCCTAAAAAAGCTGTATACACTTTAAAACCTAAGTTAAAGTGATTGTAAAGTCTCGTTTCTTTTTTCTATAAAAATAACCAACATATTATACTTACTTGGGCTGCTCTTTTGCACAGAGCAGCCCAGATCCTCCTCTTCTCGGGTGCCGTTTCTGTGCTCCTTGCCCCTCCCTCCTGTTTAGTGCCCCCACAGCAAGCAGCTTGCTATGGGGGCACCCAAGCCAAGCTGCAGCTCTGTGTGTCCATTCAGACACTGAGCTGCAGTTCGGCCTGCCTCTCTCACTCCTGATTGGCTAACTGACTTTGATTGACAGCAGCGGGAGCCAATGGAGAGAGGGAGAGTCCCGGATGGCTGAGACACTCGTGGACATTGCTAGACAGAGATGGGGCTCCGGTAAGTATTAGGGGGTGCTGGGGCGGCTGCTGCACACAGAAGACTTTTTTTTATCTTAATGCGTAATGGGAGTGGGGGAGCATCAGAGGTGGAGGATTTCTACTAAACCAGTACACAGCAACATAAGGGTATATTACATTGAATATCCTTTGTGCAGATTTTTTATATATTAAAAAATTTAGGCTTTAGGTATTTTTAAAACATGTGGAATCTATTGTTTGAATTTTGTATTGGGACAGTTTATATGCAAGGTGACCTCAACCAAGCTCAACCACCCTTGATTACCATCCCATAATTTGTTAGGGATACCCTATCTCTAAAAGAAAGTCATTGTGATAAATAAAGAATGCAAAAGAAACAAAAAGAAATTCGTTGTGACAGTATATGGGGCATATATAAAAATGTTCTATAGACATAAATAGATCCTTATGAGGTTTTATATTGGAAACCATAGGTGGACAACCAATTTAGTCAAACCCAATGTGGTTGGTTAATTAACCACTTAGCAAGGGCATTATGAAATTTTGTTCAAAAGTTGCACAGTTTGTTTTCATCTACATGTAGCTAGATGCTGGCAGCCACTCACCATCATCCAGCACTCTTCCCAGCTCTTTTCCGCTCATCTGCTAACAACCGGCTGTGTGATCATTGCTCTCTTCCTGCAGAGACCCAAGGACCTGCACAGCTCATCCTGCAGTGTCAGAGACTACCTATATAGCAGTATTGGTGAGAGGGCATCTGCCCACCTCTCTGTTTACCAAGTCGCACAAAGAGACTGCTAGCAGACAACGGTCTGGCAAAAGATACTATCCCCAACCTTTGTATAAATCTATTCTATGTGCACAATTGCTCATTGCTTATTTAACGAGGCACCCCTCCTTCATACAAACATTTTGAAAAAGACATTCATGTGGTCCCATTGCGTTGCATCAGTGTTTACAAGGAAGCTGGCGGTCTTCTTAAGCCTCTCCTCCACAACCAGTGTTGTACTCTCAACAGGCACCATTGATACACAGTGATTATGAACAGTCTGCTGATATTATTTGAGCATTTACATTCAGTTTGTGGTACCATTGCTTACTCCTTCAGATTGTGTGCATTGCTGTAAATAGTTTGTAATCCCCTAAGTCAGGGATCTCAAACTGGTGGCCCTCCAGCTGCTGTGAAACTACAAGTCCCATCATGCCTTTGCCTGAGGGAGTCATGCTTGTAACTGTCAGCCTTGCAAGGCCTCATGGGACTTGTAGTTTTGCAACAGCTGGAGGGCCACACCTGCCCTAAGTAGTTACTTGAGCACCATTAAGGTATTTAATACAACTGTGATAGTGAACTATTGTGTCTAATGCAGGGCTTGACAAATTTGCTTGGAATCTAGGAGCCAGCTAAAAAAGTTAGGAGCCAGTTTATTTTTAAACGACAGACAAAGCCTTATTTTCAATATAAAAAATAACAAATCTTAAATTTACACAGAAAGATCGGTCCACTAGCGGCCGAATTTACCGTCGTTTTAGCGGCGCTAAAAATACCACCGACGCCCCCCCGCGCGGCTCGGTGTGAAAGGATTCTAAGGGTCTGATCAGGTCCGCCTGAAAAACTGACAGGCAAACCTGATCAGACAGTGAAAGAGGCCAAGCAGGGAGATAACAAATAAATTCATTTTAATTAAGAAAAAATAAACAGTTTTTACTTAAAAAAAAATAATAAAATAAAAGCCATTGCGAAAAAAAAAAAGGCTATCCCCACATTCACCATTAGGCAAAAGGCGTCAGATGACGCCCGCAATCACTTCCTTCTCTTCTCCACTTTGGGAAGGAGATGGGCGTGCAGTGAAAACAGGCAGGGGAAGCTCCATTAGCATTGCATTAGCATTGCTGGTTGTGTTGTTATACCAACGGCCACCACAAGATGGCGCCAGATTCCAGAAGGACTGCAGAACGCCGCAAAGCCGCGGCCTCAATTACCAGCCGGCGCGGCCCAACGCCCCAGGCACCAGGTCGCTAATTCTAGTCGCCTGGGGTTTGTCGAGCCCTGGTCTAATGCCCCTTTTATTCTTGCTTGGTAATATTGGTGAACATTATTGGTCTAACTATGTCTGAACATAGAGTGTCAGAAGGGTTGAGAAGTTTACAGGGTCAAGGCAGCACCAGAGGACAGGCATCATCCAATGGCTCCTATGGGGGAAGCGCTACATACAGACACCCCTTAACTGCATAGGAGGTTTTCTGGTAAGGTGAACTAAATTAACAAAGATATGGAGCACAATGCACCCATCTATAATTTCTCTTATTAGCTCACTGGCATGCTATGGTAAATCCATAGCTCTGATGGTATACAAGATGATTGGTCAATACATTGATACTGTTTCCTGTTATTAAAGAAAAATCTCACCTTTTTCTGGATATAATCAATAAAGTTTTCTAAATCTGCATCTTCTCGATAACGGATGATTGCCTTGGACATTACATTAGAGGCTTTTTCTAAAACCTGAAACAGAAACAATTGACCATCACTTAGATCAGGAATCTCAAACCGGTGGCCCTCCAGCTGTTGCGGAACTACAAGTCCCATCACGCTTCTGCCTATGGGAGTCATGCCTGTAACTGTCAAGCCTTGCAATGCCTCTATAACTATAATGCCAATGGGAATTATAGTTCGGCAACAGCTGGAGGGCCACTAGTTTGAGATCCCTGCTTTAGATGGAACATGTTATCTTAATAACTCCTTTATGACTGGGGTCAAAACAAATTTAATGCCTAGACCCAACTTTGCAACTTTGACATGTGTTTGTAAAACTGTACATATGATTGCAAATACTTTGTGTATCCAGATGAATTATACCCTTTTTTCCAGAACAAATTGGGGTTTCATTTGGTGGTAAATGGTAATGGACATCTCCTGATTTTTTTCTGTTATCAAAGGAAAACTGGGCCAAAATAGTAACTTAGCCGTATATTTCTTGCTATTGTCATAACCTACCACCAAAGAACAACAACAACAAAAATTCTCCTGCTCCTGATGATTACAGCAATACCATATATGTGTATATTATTTGTTGTATGTACCCGTAGTAGGGCCGAGAAACAATAATAAAAATGTAGCTTTTTTTTATCCTACCTAAAACACACTGACAATGACACTGACATTGATACTAATTTAAAAAAAAAATAATATTTTTTTTTTTAAAATCCTACCTAAAATATACTGACTCTAAACTTTGACCCTAACATCCTGGCCCTGTCACTGACTTAGATCAAACCTTGATCTAGCTATTTTTTCCCTTTTTTTTTTAATTGCTACAATCTGCAAGATGTCATTTGGATCAAATTATTGTCTGCTACTTCTACTGAGACTGTAAGTTATAGCTGTCTTGCCACAACTGGATCAGTTGTACAGATCACACTTTTAGTGCTTAGATTGGATAGGCAGAACAAGTACAATTCCAAAAAAGCAGTATATGTGTAATTTGTTACATTACACTGCACAGGAATAGACTGAATACATCTCTAGCAATAGCAGTAGTTACCATGAAATGAATCTCTCACATAGCACTTAGTGAACAGGTTCTTTACTGAATCCTGATCCTTGCAACGCTTAAATCATTTGATTCTGGTTTGTGTGATTCTATAAAATTCTTGAGTTGTCTTGTCACAAATAAAGTGTCCTTAAACTCAGACTATGAAAAATGACATGCTTTATAACATATAGTGTGTGCATACTCAAAAAGCCACTAAATCATTTGTTGTGTGTAGGATGAAATATACCTGGTTGATCCTTCCTTCAGCTATTCCTCCCATATTCTCTGTGTTTGCACTGCAGCCTGAGATTGTATAAACCAGCTGTTGTCATCTACTGAGCATGCTCCAGTTTCAGTTCCCTTCTAAGCTGATAATGTCTTTCTTTCTCTTATCTGTGCAGCTCATGTAACTATAGAGTCACAATTGTGGGCATATACACAGTGAAAAATTACACTCTCCACCTCCACGTCCTCCTATTGCTAAACACTATGGGGCGGGATATAGTATGCTGATTGATTAGATTCACTTAGAAACTCACAAAAAAGCTTAGTTTTTTTTAATAAATCGGTATTAAAGATATCAAATGTAATTACTAATGTCTGTTAAGTTAGAAATAGCCTATCGTAAGGTATTGGGAAGAAATACTAGCTTTTATATTCAAAATAACATATATCCCACTGCAACGATCAATGCCAATATGTATTTTAGGTCTGATAGAGCAATTTATTCCTACGACAGCAGGGCGCACTTTGGTGGGGCTGCTTTTGTTCTATGCTCGTAAAGCAATAGCTCTCAGCTGGAAGTAAACCACCCTCCCATCGCTGACTTTGTGAAAACAACTCATTAATAATAGCTTACCATTATACAAAGAAACATATATAAATAGGGGTTGTCTCCTCAAATATGAAAAGGTTTGGTCCAAATGGCTCACGGACCCGTCTACAGCCTCAATAGCCTCCTAGAGGAATATGACTCTTTGCAATCTCTCCATTAGTTATTGGGCTCTAGGTGTACATATGTAACACGGGATGACACCTTTCTCTAAAATTAGACTGGCAAAGGAACCAGGTATGACCAATGTATGTATGTATGTGGGGTTTGTTTTGTTTTTTTGTGGGTTTTTTTTTGTGTTTTGTTTTCTATGTATATAGTTTCTTTAATTGCTGCAAATATTCATTTTTGTTTGTTGTCTGTTTTTTTGAAAATTAATAAAAACGTATATTTAAAAAAAAAGAAATAGCCTTAAATGCAGATGCTGTCTGAACAAAATAAAAGCTAGTGTCAATCATCTTTTACTCTGCCTACATCATATTAATGCACAAAAAAGGTACTTATGGAGGATTTAAAAAAAATTACAGTAGTATGATATACTGTATATGATTTATGCAAATGAATTATGGCAATTAACACTACTCTGTTTAGTATCACAGATACACAGACAGATGTACAGTACTTACCATTCCTGAAAAAATATAGCCAAGAACGGCTGCAACAAGCTGAAGAATTAAGACCAGCAGAAGCATAGCAGCAAACTGAAAAATATAAGCAAAAATCAAAACATAAAGAGTGACCTAGTAACTTTTTAACTATGGTTTTTAACATTAAACATGCATATAGACAAGGTGGGAAAGAGGTAGAAGTAAAATGATGCTAGTAAACAAATTTATATTGTTACCAGGGTTTCTAAATAGGTGAGCAGAAATCAGTAGCACAGCATCAAGGATACGTATAGCCAAGGCCCCGGGCCAGACCAAAGACAAATTTTAGGACTTGTTTGCACATGGTGCATTGACTGGTGTTTTTGCACACTGGGTGAACACCGGTCACCTCTAGGGCACATAGAAATCAATTGTTTTCTATGTGCTCCATGCACACAGCAATGCAGCCGGGAAGTGTGATGCATTGAGCTGTGATAAAATGCAGACATGCTGGTGGGCACTGCACATCACCGCACAGCAGCTCAATGCACTGTGCTGCTGTGCGGAGACATAGATGAACTGTCACTTTGTGCACTTCAAACAAAATTAAATAAAAAAAGTAACCACGTGAAGCGCTAGAATGTACATCACACCACCCCCTACCGTTTCTCACTGCAGCCCAAAACTGACAGCTGCCCACATGATAAAATAGAGCATTTAGCATGAGAGCAGTGTGACTGGGGCCTTACACACACCAAATTCATAAAGCAATGGTGAAATGCATGTTGGAGGTTTGCTATATAGTAGTTTCTCACATTCAAATTGACTTTTCCTATAATGTTGAAGAGGTGTCATCATTTTTTAAGTGGCCTTTCAGTTCAAAACAGTGTTAGGAACATACTCATTTATGCAGCCCACATAGGGCGATTTGACAGACATCTGTGCAGGTTCACCCCCGAAGTCGCCAAAAGTAGTACAGGAACTACTTTTGGGTATCGGTGCAGTGCCACACTGGTACGAACGGTGCTATTGCCGGCAATAGGCATAGATGTGGCATGCGATTTGACATGTTCCATGGCCCAATGTGAACGTAGGCTGAAACAACTGCAAGATCAAGCAAGACTACCAGACCTTTGAAGAGAGGGGAGAAGTAAAACACAACAAATAATATATGTGGTATCAGAAAAACTCCAAAGAATGTTTAGCACACATAACATCCTTGTATTTTTCAAGCTTAGTAGCACACTGATACGTCTGGTGTTAGAGCCCTTGCACACTGGGGCGGTTTGCAGGCGCTATTGCGCTAATAATAGCGCCTGCAAACCGCCCCGAAAGTGCCGCTGCTTTCATTCCAGTGTGAAAGCCCAGAGGGCTTGCACACTGGAGCGATGCGCTGGCAGCACGGTAAAAAAAGTCCTGCCAGCAGCATCTTCAGAGCGGTGAAGGAGCGGTGTGTATACCGCTCCTTTACCGCTCCTGCCCATTGAAATCAATGGGACGGCGCGGCTATACCGCCGGCAAAGCGCCTCTGCAGAGGCGCTTTGCGGTGGTATTTAACCCTTTCTCGGCCGCTAGCGGGGGGTAAAACCGCCCCGCTAGCGGCCGCATACCGACGGTAAAACGCCGCTAATAATAGCGGCGTTTTACCGCCGACGCCGCCCCCCGCCCCAGTGTGCAAGGGCTCTAAGAGTTATTGCTCTTGCTATAATGTTCCTGGCGATACCTCACATTTGTGGTTTGAACACCGTTTACATATGCATGCACAACCTACGTATACATTCGCCTTTGCGTGCAAAGAGGAATGGGGCATTTTAAAATGTTTTATTTCATTATTTATTTTGTTTAAATTTTTTTATTTTTTGTCTCTTTATTTATTTTTTATCAACTTTATTGCTATCACAAGGGCTAAATAACACCCACTGTGATAGAATGGGCAGTGACAGGCACTCTTTACATAAAGATCTGGGGTCTGTTAGACCCCCGAATTCTCCTCTGCCCTTAAAAGCTTCTGATGAAACCAAGAACAGATGCTTTCACAGTTTGGTAATGGCCTGTTTACATTAGTCTGGAACCGGAAATGGCAAAATACTCATCGCTTTCAGTTTCTTAGACCATAGAGATGATCTGGGATGTTCTTGTCCTCAGGCATCTCTATGGTAAGCTGGCATTGGGACGTGAGAGCACAGGAAGGTGGCAAAAGAATGCTGGAGGTGGGACCCCCTTCCGCTGCATGTTAAGCAATCCAGTGGCTTTTTGGCTGCTTGGATTCCTCTCACATTGTACAGCATCACCCGCCTTTATAAAACGATACCGCAGTCATGACTGTAGCCATGGCCCCGGTATAGCCGTTTCAATCAGAGGATGTACGGGTACATGCTTTTTGGGGGAAGGGGTTAAAAAAAAAAAACATAGACCTATCTAAAAGCTTTTTTTACTTACCTGTAGCCATGATCAAGTGACAAACTGGCCCCAAGTATTCTCTTCTTTTCACTTTCTGTGTTGCTCACATTGGCTCCAAGCAGGCTATTTAAACTTAGCCTGTACTTCAGTGCTGTCTTGTCTACAGCATTCCCATTCATATCTGCAACCTGTTACTCTGCATCTGGCTACAGATACTGACACAGTTTGTCTTGAGTATTCCTGAACTCCACCTGCACTGACCCCAGCCTGCCTCTGACCTCGCTTCTGCCTGTGCCCGTGCTGCTGCTCCACTGATCTGTTACTGACTCGGCCTGTATCCTGACTTCGCTCCTGCCTATGCATCTGCACCCTATCCATCTGCTTGTTTGTCTGACTCTGTCTCTGTCCCCGATTCTGCCGGACTGCCTGTTGCTCGCTTTTGCCTATATTCCTCTGGTGCCTGCTCATCACCTGTCTGCTACCAGCCTGTACCTGTCTGCTGTCGCCAGTGCCAGCCTTCTCCTATCTCTTGCTCACTGGTGTCTATCCAGCACTCCTGCTCCACTGTGTTAGTTTTCACCTGCTTGATCCAGAGATTCTGTCTGGCCCTGCTGCTAGCAAGACCAATAGGCACTCATGCCACTCTGTACTCCTGAGCTACCTGTCTGCTCTGCCCAGAGTTAGAGGTCTAAGAGAGGCCTTCCTCATGATGTTAGGCTCTTCTGCCAGGTATGTAACAGGTTTATTCTTTTAAAACACATACAGAGAAAAGAAGAGGCACAATAGTGCATACAGAGGTAATCTCTTAACATATGTTCAGACCTCAGTGCAAAGTAAAAATTAAATAAGAAAAGGAAGCAAGGGACGCCCCATCAAGTAGTGTGTATCTGCAACTCTTTTGAGATACTATACCAGACTCAGTAATTGTTTTTTGAAGCAGTGGCCCTAAAACCTAGTACACACGGGCCGAATGTTGGGCGGCATCGACCGGTTCAATAGAAATCGGGCAACATTTGACTCGTGTGTACTGCAGCAGGTCCGATCAGTGCTCTTATCCAATGACTGAGAGCAATGACTAGAGTGTTCTGACGTTCCCCTGTAAGCACACAATAGAACAGCAGGGGAGATTGCTGTACTAACATTGCATAATTAGTACAACAGCTCTGACCTGAGCTGTAAGTTTTTTTCTTTGTGTGTGCGCTAGGCTTAAGACGGTTATGGGAGTGTTTTGCGAGGATATAATCGATTAACAACTTTGAAAGGGGATTTAGGTTCAGTTGCTCTGTCCAAGCCCATGACACCCAGGGAGAAGAGGAGGAAAGATACATAGAGTAAGTGTGTAAAAATTTTGTACAGTACTGTATACAGGCGGTCCCCGGGTTACAAACAAGATTGGGTCTGTAGGTTTGTTCTTAAGTTGAATCTGTTTGTAAGTTGGAACAGGTACATTTTTTAAGTGTAGCTCCAGCAAAAAAAAAAAAACATTTTTATGCTTTTTGGATAACATAGGGAAGGGTTAACACCCCTGTAACATTTGTTTTCTGTCTGTGCCCCTGTTCAGAAGATTTCACCTCACTTTCTGTCCCAATGACAATTGGATTTGGAAAATTCTGGGTTGTTGTGGAAACAAGGATTGGTGATAAAGCATCAGTGGAGACACCTTTTTCCCATGATAACTCTTATGCCCCGTACACACGGTCGGACATTGATCGGACATTCCGACAACAAAATCCTAGGATTTTTTCCAACAGATGTTGGCTCAAACTTGTTTTGCGTACACACGGTCGCACAAAGTTGTCGGAGTTTCCGACGCCAACAACGCGGTGACGTCAACCACATACGACGAGACTAGAAAAGGCCAGTTCAGAACCAAGAGTGGCACCCTTTGGGCTCCTTTTGCTAATCTCGTGTTAGTAAAAATTTGGTGAGAGACGATTCGCGCTTTTTCTGACTCGTGGCTTTCCGATCGTTTTCTGCGGTTCAGTTTGTGCTTGTGGGTTTGTATCTGCTCTTCAGTGCGTGCAGTCAGTTCGTATCGGAGTTATCTGTGCGATCTTGCCTGCTCGTTGCTGTTTTTCAGGTCGCTCTTCACAGACCTTGCTGTTCTTCAGTGCGTTCTGTTACTTCGTTCTGAGCAGCCGACCGTTTTCTAGCCATGTTGCATATACGTACTCCTCGTAGAGTTCGTGCCGTGCGGGGGCTTGGTGTTGGGGTCCTGACCTTGACACAAGTCCAGTCCATGAACAGGGTGGGGAGGAGTTCATGGACCAAGAATTGGTTGTTTCAGCGTGACCAGTTTTCTCATATGCCTTTGCTCCGTGAGATCCGTGAGAATAATCTTGATGATTTCAGGAACTTTCTCAGGATGACGGACCCCGTATTTCACCGTTTGTTGGCTTTGCGGACCCCCTATATCAGCAGGCAGGATACCTGCATGAGGCAAGCCATCACTCCGGAAAATTCTGGGTTGTTGTGGAAACAAGGATTGGTGATAAAGCATCAGTGGAGACACCTTTTTCCCATGATAACTCTTATGCCCCCTACACACGGTCGGACATTGATCAGACATTCCGACAACAAAATCCTAGGATTTTTTCCGACGGATGTTGGCTCAAACTTGTTTTGCGTACACACGGTCGCACAAAGTTGTCGGAATTTCCGTCACCAACAACGCGGTGACGTCAACCACGTACGACGAGACTAGAAAAGGCCAGTTCAGAACCAAGCGTAGCACCCTTTGGGCTCCTTTTGCTAATCTCGTGTTAGTAAAAGTTTGGTGAGAGACGATTCGCGCTTTTTCTGACTCGTGGCTTTCAGATTGTTTTCTGCGGTTCAGTTTGTGCTTGTGGGTTTGTATCTGCTCTTCAGTGCGTGCAGTCAGTTCGTATCGGAGTTATCTGTGCGATCTTGCCTGCTCGTTGCTGTTTTTCAGGTCGCTCTTCACAGACCTTGCTGTTCCTCAGTGCGTTCTGTTACTTCGTTCCTCGTAGAGTTCGTGCTGTGTGGGGGCTTGGTGTTGGGGTCCTGACCTTGACACAAGTCAAGTCCATGAACAGGGTGGGGAGGAGTTCATGGACCAAGAATTGGTTGTTTCAGCGTGACCAGTTCTCTCATATGCCTTTGCTCCGTGAGGTCCGTGAGAATAATCCTGATGATTTCAGGAACTTTCTCAGGATGACGGACCCCGTATTTCACCGTTTGTTGGCTTCGCTGACCCCCTATATCAGCAGGCAGGATACCTGCATAAAATCAATGGGGAACCTGCATGAGGCAAGCCATCACTCCGAAGCAGAGGCTCGTCGCTACCCTGCGGTACTTGGCAACAGGGAGAAGTCTGCAGGACTTGAAGTTCTCGACAGGCATCTCCCCCCAGGCTCTGGGTATCATTATCCCAGAGACCTGTTCTGCCATCATCCAGGTCCTGCAGAAGGAGTATATGAAGGTAAGATTTTTATCCTTTTATATCACATTTTATTGTATTGAATGTTTGCTAATATATTGTATTTCTTTCCTCATTCCCTAATTACCATAATTGGAATATGCTGTGAATGTCCCCTTTGTCCTCATGCATGCTGGATTTTTATGTAATTATTTTTGTTGTCCTTCATACATATTTGCCTTCACTTACCTCCCCAGCATGCTCTCCTGGCCCTATAATCACCTCATGTAGTCACTTAACAATGTATTTTATCAGCTCCATAGTAGTGCTTTACCCCAAACACCCCCTGAATTGTTTTTAAATGTGATTTGTGCTTTGAATTCAGGCAAAGTGCCAGAGGCATTTTTTTTGTAGTGTCCCCAAATCATTTTTATTAACCCTCCCTCCCCCCAACTGCTAAGTCAGCTGATCCCAATTATCTATCTATCTATCCTCAATCATCTATCTGCTGACTTTGCCAAACCCATACACACTATACCCACCTCTTTTGTGGTCAGATTTATGGATGAATTCCTCAAAGCATGTAGTAGAGCCTGCCTGTATACTTTCAAATGGTACTGTTTAAAGTTTTTGTATCCTATTATTATCTTGATAGGTAATAGCAGAATGTCCAAATGTGCTCAAATGTGTACAGTGTGTAGTTATATCTTTGTATTATGACACTTCTTACCTGTCCAGTGGGCTGCCAATAGTGTAACTAAGGAGGGGCTGTTCAAAGTAATACCCTGTATTTAGGCATTCATCTCTCAATGAAGTGAAGAGGGTTACCTGTCCAAGATCCCCCCCCCCCATAATGTTAGAAATGGTATATGAGAGGGGGGAGGGGGAATATAATAGGTGTAACTTATACTTTGGTGTTGTAAAATTCCCCTTATTAAATATTTTATCTGGATGTTGGCCAAGAATGTTTGTGTCTAATCTGCTTGCCATGTTTATGTGCAAAAATACTATTTTTTTTGGTTTTCCTCAACAGTTTCCTTCCACGCCACAGGAATGGCAGACTGTGGCCTCCCACTTTGCCCAGCGGTGGGACTTTCCTAACTGCGGAGGTGCAATTGATGGGAAACACGTCCACAAGGGGTTCAATAGTATTGTGATGTTGGCGGTGGTGTCGGCTAATTACGACTTCCTGTATGTGGACGTGGGGAAGAATGGCCGGATGTCCGATGGTGGAGTCATCGCCCAGATGGAGTTTTACAGGCGTCTCCAGAATGGCAGCTTGGACTTGCCACCTCCAGAAGAGAATGTGGAAGGACTCACATTCGTCTTCGTTGCGGATGAAGCATTTGCGCTGGGGGACCATCTTATGCGGCCATTCCCGATGAGGACCCTCACCCCGGAACAGAGGGTTTTTAATTACCGGCTGGCCAGAGCCAGAAGAGTGGTGGAGAGCACATTTGGAATCATGGCCAGCCGGTTCCGCCTATTTCTTACACCAATCCATATGGCGGAGTATAAACTTAATCATATAATCCTGGCATGCTGTGTTCTACATAACTTTTTACGGCAACATTCTGCCAACTATGCTGGCTCAGTTGGGCCTGAGGCCGGAATTATACATTAAACAACCCTGACGGCGCTTGAAAGTGGCCGTCCTGGCTTGCCCTCCCTGAGTGCCGGTGATGTCCGGTCAAGATACCTTGAGTTCTTTGCGGGTAGGGGGGCCATCAATATGCCAGACAATTTGTGAAGCCTTTATGAAATAAAAACAAAAAAAAAGCAAATCTTTGGTGACATTTCCTGCTTGTGTTTGTTTTAGCTGACCCTGACAGAAATGTGGGGAGTGCTGAAAATGGCGTGATTGTGCAACCTTTTATACAAAGCACTGTTGGGTGTTATTTACTAAAGGCAAAGACACTTTGCACTACAAGTGCACTTGAAACTGCACTGAAACTGCACTTGTAGTGCAAAGAGTATTTGCCCTTATGAAATAACACCCATTGTCACAGAAAGCAGCAATTACATCACCACAAAAGTGTTGTAGCGTTGACACAATAATCCACACATTCTTGATTAAAACAATCTTTTTAATACCTGCACAATCACATTTAGAAAAGGTTTTTAAAACAAACCAACATGTTTGTTGTATAACAATTTTTGGGGTGGCATTCTCAAAAATAGAAATGTCCATTTAAGATAAAACAGGCATGTGTAAAACCAACAAGAAAGACACAAATCTTGAACTTTCAAAGTTCACATTAGGTAGAACTTAAAGGCAATATCATACATGAGTATTTAGGAACTGTGTTTGATATTGCGTTCAGATGGGGTGTAGTCACCCCAGGAAAAGCCAAATTTGGAAGATGCACACAAATTTGCCAATGTCAACATGTGCTACCTGCCATCACGGGGGATCAAGGGACGTGTTTTGGGGGAGAACCCCCTTCCTCTTAGCTACTTTATTATTGTGGAAGGGGTTGCACCCCCAAAACGCCTACATTGATCTCCCGTGATGGCAGATAGCACATGTTGGCACACTGTGTGCATCCTCCAAATTTTGCTTTTTGAAAAATCGCTAAATCATTTGGAACTTTGTAGCACACAAAAGAAGAAAGTGATTTGGAGGGGTTTTAAACTCGCCCCAAAACATCAATGATGTTCTTATTTTTTTGAATAACATCATTGATGTTTTTCTGGAGGTTTTCCAAAGCTAAATTACACCCCATGATCTCCCCGATCAGGATCTGGGCACTTTCTGATGTGAAAGGATCTGGATCCACAACATCACGATCACCTAAAAAGAGAGAAACCAAACAAAAGCAGGTATCAAAAAAATGCCGGCATCCATCTCTTACCTGAGCCTGTGGTCGCAGACACTCACCTGTTGTGGTGACAATTTCCACCACGTCTTCCTCCTCCTGCTCTTCTTGTGTTGGGGGTATTTCCCCTTCTTCCAGAGGGGGGGGTCTCTGGTCTTCTCGGATGAGGGGTGTCCTCTGAGTCTTTTCTCCCCTATGTAAAACAAAAATGGTATACTTAGCACACAGATATTTGATGGCAGAACTATAAATAGGAAACATTGCTTGGAAGTGGGGTACAATTGTCAATTTTAGCAGAGTTCCAAAATGTAGCATTTTCAGTGTCCTTTGTCAAGCTTCAATACTTTACCTGTTTAGTACAAGCTTCACAGATGGAGACCCCCCTATAGTATACACTGGAGCACCTGTGTGGCCCCTTAATAAAAATGGTGTTCTGGTGTCCCACACTAGTGCTCCAGTGTCCAGATGTGAAAACAGCAGCTGAGTGTCCTCTCCTTACACAGAATCTAGTTTGCATTTCATTCTAGTAACAAAGCCATCTACACAACCAAATTAGTTTCATACAAGTAAAAATGCATATGGCCAAAACAATGGTGTTTTTTAGGCCGAAAGAAAAATGTTTGATACGAACGAATAATGTGCCCATGAACATGAAAGTTACCATTTTAAAATGTACACTTTTAAGAAAAGCACATGGAGCAGCACGAACGTAATAAACATAAAGAATAGGAACACAGCACAACTACTTACTTTTTTGCAGCACTCTCCGGATCTTTCGGTACTGCTCGTGTTCTCGTAATTTGAGGTCGGACCACCGTTTCCTGAGCTGATCTTTCGATCGACGTACCCCGAAATTCCGGTGCAGACTCCTGACCACTTTCGCCATGATCTTGGCCTTTCTGACATTGGGGTTGGGGTAAGGTCCATACTTCCCGTCATAGTCGGCCTTCTTCAGGATGTCCACCATCTCCAACATTTCCCCAAAGGACATATTTGAGGCCTTAAATCTCCTTCTGGATTGGGACGTGTCCGGATCCGGGCTTTCCTCCTCCTCCTCGTTCCTGTAATTAGCACGCACCTGCTGTGTATCCGCCATGTGCTCTTCCCCCACTGCGCAGAACGAAAAGGGGCGGGGAATAGACTAGAAAGAACGTCAGGGGCGGGCGGAGTTACACGCATGCGCAGTGTGTACGTACGATCTGTGTGCGGAGGAAGGAGCATTGGAGGCGCCGATCGTAATAACGAAGGTAAGAGCCAAACTTGGGCCTATACTGCTTCTAGATTGAGGCCTATATTGTAACAAGATTAGGAGAGTTTTGCCTGACATTAGGGTTTGTCTTGTGTTGTGTCTTGCAGTTAAAATGGATATCTTGAATGATACAGACTTCATGGCAATATTCATTGACATGTTCAGGGAGCTGCCTTGTCTGTGGGAGATAGCCCACCAACATTATAAGAACCAAACAAAGAGGAAGGCAGCACTGGATCAATTGTTGGAAATTGTGAAGCAGGTGATCCCCACGGCAGACATCACATATTTGAAGATCCTAATTGGTGGCCTGAGGAGCACATATGTAAGGGAGCGCAAGAAAGTCTAGGATTCGCAGAGATCCGAAGCAGCAGATGACATCTATGTCCCCAGAATGTGGTACTATGACAAGGCTGCATTTTCTGGCAGGCCAGACTGAACCCAGGTCATCACTCTCCAGTCTTCCTTCCACGCTTCCTTCCCCCCCCAGCTGAGGCTTCTGACGCCCAACCTGGGCCTTCCAGGCAGCAACATGTGGAGGAGCCCAGCTTGAGCCAGGTATAGCATTCCTCTAAATATTTCAGGTTGTCCAATCAATGATGTTAACTAGATGTTAGTTTGGAGTACTAATTTATGATTGTGATTGATGATGCAAAACATTACAACCATGTCCCTTTTTCATACACAGGGAAGTCTCAGCCAGGAGGTGGCCGGGCCGAGCAGGCTGCCTGATATGTAGGTCCCTCCCCTACACCTGCAAAGAGAAAGTGGCAGGAAGAGGAGTACCCTAGAGGAGGCTGCCATAGGTCTCTTTTGGAAGGCTACAGAGGCCCTGGGAGCACCACACACTGTGGAGGAGGACTTTGCTGCCATAATTGCCTGTAAAATGCAACGGATGGAGGAGGGCCAACAACTCATGTGTGAGTCATTAATGTTGGAAGCTCTCAATAAGGGGTTGAGGGCCCAAATAACATCTGATACCCACATTTGTGACCTCACACATGGTCCTCCTCCTCCTCCTCCTCCAGGTCCTACTAGTCCTCCTCCTCCTCCAGGTCCTACTCCTCCTCCTGCCACATCTCCAACAGCAGAGCCACAGCCAGGAAGGAAGCGTGGAAGAAAGACCAGAAAGTGAGGACCCTGGATCCAGTCTGGTCTGGCAAAAGATGCAGCCTCTTGTAGTACCACAGCCTGGGGACACAGATGTCATCTGCTGCTTTCCGGATCTCTGGGACTTCTGGACCAGACTGCACTCCCTTACATATGGACTCCTCAGGCCACCAATTTTGATGTTCAAGAATTGATGTCTGCCCTGGGGGTCCAAGGCTTCGCTGATTTCTGCTGTTTCTCCAGTGTTGCCTCCCTCTTTGTTTGGTTCTGAGCCCTCAATAAAGGATTTTTGGTTTCAATTATACTTGGCTATGTGTGTTTTCCTTCAAAAAGGACAAATTGTTTGTGAGGAGGCAGGTACATTTCAAATATACAATGTGAAATTAACAAGGGACACCAACACCAAACAATCTCCTTGAGATTAAAAATAATAAAAGATAATAATGGTGTTGTGGTAACTTGACACACAAAACACACACAAAAATATTCTGGAGTAAATTTAAAAATAAAATAAAACAAAGATCAGCCTTTGAAAAAATACAAACCTAAAATAAAAAAAAAATCTGCCTTTAAAAAAAAAAAAAAAAAACAACACAAAAATATTTTTGTCAGATGTGACAAATCAAAATATATTAAGGGAATCCCGATAAATAATAAAGAAATACGTTTGTGAGAAGTCTGTGTGAATATGAGCAGCAAAACTACTTCATTCATTCATTATAAAGAAGAAGAGAGTGCGCTGTATTAAACTATTTTTGACATTGCAGCGTGACGAAAGTGCTGTATCCGTTGCGAACGCTAAGTTTACCAGACTGAGCTGTTCCGTCTCGGAATTTCTTTTGAGCATGCGTGGCACTTTGTGCGTCGGAACAGGCCACACACGGTCGGAATTGACGCAATCGGATTTTGTTGTCGGAAAATTTTATAGCCTGCTCTCAAACTTTGTGTGTCGGAAAATCCGATGGAAAATGTCCGATGGAGCCCACACACGGTCGGAATTTCCGACAACACGCTCCGATCTGACATTTTCCATCGGAAAATCCGACCGTGTGTACGGGGCATTACTGGAGTGAGTTTCCCTTCCTAGGGGTAGATTTCCTCTCACTTCCTGTTGTCTCCCACTGTTTGTAAGTAGGAGTCATTTGTAAGTTGGATGTTTGTAACTAGGGGACCGCAAGTATCTACAAAAAAAAAATTCTTGGTAATGAGTTTATTCATTTTCTAACACTATATTTTATAGTTAGTAGTCCTTTAAAACATGAATAATCAAAAGCAATCAAGGAAAAAGCAATCTCCTTTCAGATAGTCTCCATAAAAAGAGTTGTTTAAAGTGCAGAGCAATTTTCTGCCTGATGGGCGGGAAAAATAGCAGAAACTTGTTTGGTTGGTTCTGCTGGAGATTGCAGGTATTTTATTTCCATGGTAACCGATTTACTGCCAACAAGTCAACGAGCAAAATGACATAGGCATAAATATAACAACAAAGTTGTAAAGAATAATACACTTTCAAGCAAGCAAGGAAAAACTGTAACTCACACATAGAAATAGCTAATGTCTTATGTAATACAAATCAAAAAATAAAGTCTATATGTGAATATCATCAGTCTATCCTATCAATGTTTATTAACCACTTCAATACCAGGCACTTAGACACCTTCCCGCCCAGCCCAATTTTCACCTTTCAGCGCTGTTGCAATTTGAATGACAATTGCGCGGTCATGCTACACTGTACCCAAACAATTTTTTTATCATTTTGTTCCCACAAATAGAGCTTTCTTTTGGTGGTATTTGATCACCTCTGCGGTTTTTATTTTTTGCGCAACAAATAAAAAAAGATCGAAAATTTCGAAAAAAAACAAGTTTTTCTTTGTTTCTGTTAAATTTTTTTGTAAATAAGTACGCTTTCTCCTTCAATAATGGGCACTGATATAGCTGCACTGATGGGCACTGATACGGCGGCACTGATGGGCACCGATGAAGTGGCACCAATGAGGTGGCACTGATGAGGTGACACTAACGGGCACTGATGATGGGCACTGATAGGCGGCACTGATGGGCACTGATAGGTGGCACTGATGGGCACTGATAGGTGGCACTGGTATGCGGCACTGATGGGCACTCATAGGTTGCACCGATGGGCACACATAGGCGGCACTGATGGGCACTCGTAGGTGGCATTGATTGGTATATATGGGTGGCACTGATGGGTACTTATGTGTGGCACTGATGTGTGGCACTGATGGGCACTGATAGGTGGGCACTGATGGGCACAGATGGGCACAGATGGGCACTGACAGGTGGCACCGATGGGCAGTGACAGGTGGCACAGATAGGCAATGACAGGTGGCACTGATATAGCATTGCTGGGCATATCATTGGCATAATAGTGCCAATCAGTGCCCATTTGTGGGCACTGATTGGCACAGATTGGGCACATGTGGATGGCCATGGGGTACATACCTGGCCATCCACGTTGCCCCTTCCCTGGTGGTCCTAGTGGCATCCCTGGTAGTCCAGTGGGGTGATCTGCGGGGGGGCTGCGCTGATAAACAATCAGCGCAGACCCCCCCTGCCAGGAGAGCCGCCGATCGGCTCTCCTCTACTCGCGTCTGTCAGACGCGAGTGAGGAAGAGCCGATCAACGGCTCTTCCTATTGACATCGTGATCAGCCGTGATTGGACACGGCTGATCACGTGGTAAAGAGCCTCCGCCGGAGGCTTTTTACCAAGATCAGTGTAGCGGTGTGTCAGACTGACACACCGCTCCACCGATCGCCGCGATGCGCGCCCCCGGGGCGTGCTGCGGCATGTTATCCTGAAGGACGTCATATGACGCCCAGTCAGGATAACAGAACCACTTCCCGGACGTCAATCCGCTATAGGGCGGGCGGGAAGTGGTTAAGGACAAAAAAACATGTTTTAATTAAATTGGGATGGGTGAAAACGTCTATCTGCTTTAATTTCCTTTGTCTTTCTGTTGCAGTGATCACTGTTCCTCCCATTTGTGTCCTGGTGTCACCAGCATAGGAAGTGAGAGGATGTCTCATCATATGGACACAACTGGCAAATAAAACCTGATACAAGTTCAAACCCCTGCCCACTTTATCCAAAACCAAGAGAAGAATTGGTTGTTTTTTTTAATATGGTCATTACCAGGGGCAGACTGACAACTCATGGGGCCCCCGGGCGCTCTGGTGACGTGCAGAGTGGCAGGGGACTTAAAGCTGGCTATCCAGTAAAGGCACCAGTAGCCTTTCATAGGCAGTACCACCTTAACAGCATCATGGGCTCCTGGGCCCCCTACCAGGGAGATGCTAACCTGCGGCATGCATAGCGCACCATGGCAAACAATGGGCATGACCAGTGGGAGAGTCCTAAAGGAGGATTTAACAGAATCTGCATCTGCTGTAAATAATGCAAACATAGTCCTTGTACTCATAAGATTCCAATTACTGTGTCACAACTGATAATCTCACAGACACAAATACATTTCAGTCAAAGGATCATTTGTTTTTTAAATAAATGTTTCAATTACATATGTTTTTATGTACACAAAAAGAAAAAGAAAAGCTATTTTTGTCTTAGGGCTGTTTCACAATACAAAAAACGCACTCCAGATCTGTTCTGGTTGAGTTTATGCATGCGCGTTTTTAATGCGCTTCTGTGTGCATTCCAGATGCTCTTTTTCTTCTTTTCCTTGACTGGGGACCAGTGCGTTTTTGATGTGTTCCAGTGCAGTTTTGATGCATTTTACTGCATTCCTGTCAGTCCAGTGCAGGAAAAATGTAGCATGTTCTACTTTTTTTTTTCTCGAATGGGCAAGCCCTGGATCTGACTGCAATGGTATGAACTATGCCATTGGAAACCATATAACCTACTATCCATGCATTTTTTATGCACAAAAAAACGCACTAGACTGCATGTGGTGTGAACTGGCGCTTACTGAAGCTACCTTACAGAAGAACTTAATTAAAACCAGCAACTGAGACGATGAACACCTTGGTCAGGTCTATGTACAGTATAATGTACAGAGTACATGGGTCAGGAGTAAGTAACAAACAAAACAACATATAGAGTACAGCAGTCAGGATGAGCGCCACACTCACATCAGAATTCTCCCTTACACCAAAGTCCCAACATTATCCCTATAAATCAGAGTCCCTAGAATGCCACCTTACATCAGAGTCCCCTCTTACGGCAGAGCCCCCAGAGTGGCACCCTACGGCAGAGCCCCCCAGAGTGCCACATAACAGCAGAGCCCCCCAAAGTGACCTTTTCACCTTGGTGCTTGGTGTGGTAGGCAGCTGGCAGGAAAAGGCTTTTTAAAAAAATTAACTTGTTGCAGGCTCTGAACTGCGCATGTGCAGTCCTGGAGCCAGCTGAATAGTGTACTGCTGTGGTGGGCCTCTGTTGTGTTACACTATGCGATTTATTATGCTCTGTGTCTTTAAGATTTGTTCCCTCTGTCTATCTGAACTCTTTCTCTCACCGTAGTTATGTATATTCTCCTCCCCTTCCTCTCTCTGATTCATTGTGCACAGTATACCTCATTGCTGTAACATCTTTACATGTGGCTTACAACTGCAACGTTTTTCTACCTATGAATATCCATCATTAAACGGAACATTCAAGAGGATTCATCGTCTGTCTTTCCATACAGTGAGTTATTCTTTGAGTTAAGCTGCCTGAATTGATGCAAGGGATAAATAGATCACCAGGTCATGTAAGCTCTATGTGAAGCTAAAGATAACATTTAAAGCCTTGTAGTTGAGTCAGAATAGTAGAAAAACGGAGTTCCACAGCCTAATTACAAGATTTCTGCAATATAGCACTGTTACAGACAAGATTTACTGCCCTCATTGCAAGAAAGATTGAGACAGCAGCACATGGAATCTTCATAACCTGAGACCAGGCTGCAGGGTGTCATATTACAGCACACAGATCCTGCCTGCTTATCACTGAGACATTCTCTGCCTGTGTCAGCCATGAGTCACCACAGCTCTCAATGTGAATATACAGCCACTCCAACACAAGACACTGAGCCAACTGACTTACCCAAACGCTCAGTCAAACCCACCTGGAAAGTGATGGAGAATTATGAAGCCTTAAGAACTGAATTGTTTAATAACTTGAAGCTAATTTGGGACAAGATTGCCTTTGAATCAAATACAGTGTCTGTTGAAGGTGAATTACTGACACTAGAGGGCGCCATTAAACAACTCTCTATCTCTTATGAGCTCTATCAGCTTACCAGTGACAAGTTCATTAATGTCTTACAAAATATGAACACAGAACTTTCACTCGAGGAATTAAAGAATTTCAAGGCTCTTAATCTGGAAAGAGACAGTTTTATCCAGCAAACCAAATTAAAGGCAGAAGCAAAGTTAAAGCTGATACGGGACACTGCATCTCACAGATCTGTTTCCACCAGACATTCTAAAAGGTCTTCTAGAAGTCATAGTTCAAGATACTCAACACTCAGTGAGCGACTTATTAGTGCCCGCGCTGAAGCGGAAGCCAGCAAGGTGCAGGTCGCATATGCAGAAAAGAGAGCAGAATTGGAAGCTCAAACAGCACGTCAAAGAGCAGAGTTGGAAACGGAGTCAGTGCTTCAGACCGCACGTCAAAGAGCAGAGTTGGAAGCTCACACAGCACGTCAAAGAGCAACTATAGAAATCTTAAATGAACAGTGTAAACATGACGCAGCTATGGCAAGGCTAAGAGTTTTAGAGCAAGCTATCAGTGCAGACGAAGGTGCAAGTGAGAAAGACAGCATCAACCTAAACATAGCAGATATGGAAGATCCCCTCAAACGCACTAAAGACTATGTCCTAAGCCACTGCAGTATACACTCCATTGTCTCCAATGCTCCTGGCAACTTAGAAACTCCTTCACAGCTCCAAGTTAAAGAGGTTCCAGCAACTTCCTGCATGCAAAATCACTCCAATGCACTTCCTACCTGCCTACCTAACCTTCCTTCTTATGTCACAGAGCATCAGAGCAAGCTGCAAGCAAGTCATCAATTTCCTGTCATCGGTACAGCATTGAATCAACGTACCATTGGAACAACCGACTTCAAGCAAGCAAGTCACCTGAACGCATCTGCTGCACCATATTTACCTGTGTCCTTTAACAATAATGTCAAAGATAGTGCAATCAGCACGGTTCAGCCAACAGCATCTCACATAAAGGCAGAGACAACTGAGACAGCAGAGTTTGTGAGGTACGTACTTCGCAGAGAGCTCACAAAGACTGGTCTTACAAGTTTTGATGACCAACCTGAGAACTACAGAAGTTGGAAATGTGCTTTCAGAACTGCAATCAGCGATCCTGGCATTACAGCGGCTCAAGAATTGGATCTCCTGATTAGATGGCTTGGTCCTCTATCTGTGGCACGTGTTAAGCCATTAAGATCAGTTTTCATGGACAATCCTACAGCAGGCCTCACAGCTGCATGGGAGCGACTAGAGCAAAGTTATGGCAGTCCAGAAGCTATAGAAAATGCCTTGTTCATGCGCCTGGAAACTTTCCCAAAGATATCTGGTAAGGACAACAAGGAGTTCCAGAGACTGAGTGACCTTCTCCTTGAGCTTCAGCTAGCCAAGGCAGACCCAAAACTACCCGGACTCAGTTACCTTGACACAGCAAGAGGGGTAAACCCAATTGTCTCCAAGCTCCCGTATGGTGTACAAGAGAAATGGTCTGCACTAGGATCATCATACAAAAAAGAGAACAAGGTTTCATTCCCACCATTCTCTTTCTTCTGCAACTTCATCAGGAGAATCGCAGAGACCAAGAATGATCCAAGTTTTTCCTACGGTGAGTACAGTCTCTTCTCACCATTTCCTAAGAGTACCAGTCTTCAGGGCAACTATAGAAGCCGTAGAGGCCCAGTATCCGTGAAAAAGACTGACATCCTTCCCACTCCTACCACAGTTGTTGCCACGGACAGACAGAGTAGGAAGATTGAAAACCCTAACAGAGAGTGTCCCATTCACAAGAAGCCACACCCCCTCAAAAAATGTATCGGCTTTAGGAAAAAGCCTCTTGAAGAGCGTAAGGAGCTTTTAAAGACATTTAGGGTATGTTTCAGGTGCTGTGCTTCTACCGAACATTTTGCAAGGGACTGTAATGTATCCATCAAGTGCATAGAGTGTGGCTCCGAAGAGCACGTGCAAGCCCTACATCCGCTTGAGCCCAGCTCTGCACAACCTGCTAACTCTCCTCCCAGGTTAACGCATGGCGGGGAGAATACAGACCAAGTGCCTAATTCTACCATCATTTCTTCATCCTGCACTGAAGTTTGTGGAGAAGACCGCTGCGATAAGTCCTGTGCTAAAATATGCTTGGTGAACATATACCACAAGGACCAACCAGAAAAGACTCTAAAAGCCTATGCTATCTTAGACGATCAGAGCAATAGATCGCTTGCAAAATCAGAACTGTTTAATCTATTTGAAATAAAAGGCGAAGCTCATCCTTACACCTTGGGTACCTGTAGTGGAACTACAGAGGTTTCTGGAAGAAGGGCTCATGGACTCATGGTATCTTCTCTCAAAGGTAACTTGCAATTACCTCTACCTACACTTGTCGAGTGCAATCAGATACCCGCTAACAGGGAAGAAATATCTACTCCAGCTGCTGCTTTCTATCACCCTCACCTGAAGGTAATAGCAAATGAGATACCGCCGCTTGACAAAGATGCTCAGATCCTTCTTCTGTTAGGAAGAGACATTCTAAGAGTTCACAAGGTACACAGACAAGTCAGTGGACCCCCAGATGCCCCATTTGCTATGCGCATGGATCTAGGGTGGGTCATCATAGGCAACGTCTGTATAGGCAAAATGAAGAGACCTACCAACATTTCGTCATTCAAGACAAATGTTCTGCCAAATGGCCGAAACACTTACTTTGAGCCATGCCCACATCACTACTGGGTGAAAGAGAAGATAGCCAGCCATGGATGGCAACATGGTATCTCAGGTAACACAAGCCCTTTCTCCTGCCACGATGACGACTTCGGCTCTACAGTGTTTAATACAACCAGTAAAGATGACATACTGGCTCCTTCAACGGAAGACAAAGAATTCATCAAGGTAATGGACAATGATTTCTTTCAAGACGACGCCAATAACTGGGTAGCACCTCTACCTTTTCGTCTCCCAAGAGAGAGACTGCCCAACAACTTGCAACAGGCCATCAGTAGATTCTCCTCCTTAAAACGCAACTTAAGCAGGAAACCGGAGATGCAAAGACACTTTGTGGACTTTATGCAAAATATATTTGACAGAGATCATGCAGAGCCTGCACCCCCACTAAAGGAGGGAGAAGAATGCTGGTACCTTCCATCCTTTGGCGTGTATCACCCACGTAAACCAGACCAAATCAGAGTTGTCTTTGATTCCAGTGCTCAGCATGAAGGTGTTTCTCTTAACAACATGCTCCTTACAGGGCCTAACTTGAACAACAGTCTAATAGGAGTCTTGATTCGCTTCAGACAAGAACCTGTAGCAGTTATGGCAGACATTCAACAGATGTTTCACTGCTTCATTGTCAGAGAAGACAACAGAAACTACCTCAGGTTTCTATAGCACAAAGACAATGACATCCACAAGGAAGTTATAGACTTTCGAATGAAGGTACATGTCTTTGGTAACAGTCCTTCTCCTGCAGTGGCAACTTATGGGCTAAGGAGAACAGCTCAGACTGGAGAAGAAGAATATGGATCTGATGCTCGTCAGTTTGTTGAAAGAAACTTCTACGTTGATGACGCACTCAAGTCTTTTCTAACTGCTAAAGAAGCGATTGATCTCCTCACCAGAACAAAGGAGATGCTGGCTACAGCAAACCTTAGACTGCACAAGATTATATCCAACAGCCAGGAACTTATGAATGCCTTTCACTCTGAGGACTATGCCACCAGTCTAAAAAACCTTGATTTGGGTACAGATGTGCCTCCTGTACAGCGAAGTCTGGGTTTGTTGTGGAACATCGAACAAGACACATTCACCTTCCAAGTGTCAACTTGTGACAAACCCTTCACTAAGAGAGGAGTCCTGTCGGTGGTGAATAGCATCTATGACCCACTCGGTTTCCTTGCTCCAGTTACCATTCAAGGTAAAATTCTGCTAAGACAGTTATCTACTGAGAACATAGACTGGGATACTCCCTTACCTAGTGAGAATTAACACCAGTGGGAAAGGTGGAGACATTCTTTGAAGTCACTAGAAAAACTTCAGATTTCCCGTTGCTATGTTCCAGGTTCTATTTCAACTGTTTACCGGAGGGAAATTCATATTTTCTCAGATGCATCAGTTGAAGCTATTGCTACAGTAGCCTATTTGAAGACCTCTGAAATGAATGGGGAATCACACTGTAGTTTTGTCCTAGGCAAGGCAAAACTCACTCCCAAACCTGCACATACCATACCAAGACTCGAACTTTGTGCAGCCGTGTTAGCAGTAGAAATTGCCGAAGTCATCCGAAGTGAAATGGACACTAGAATTGATTCTTTCACCTTCTATACAGACAGTAAGGTAGTACTTGGTTACATATACAACCAAACAAAACAGTTTCATGTGTATGTCAGCAACAGGGTTGAACGTATTAAAAGATTCTCCCTACCAAGTCAATGGCATTACGTTCCCACTGAACTCAATCCAGCTGACTGTGGGACCAGAGCCATGTCATCTGATGTTCTTCAGGACAGTTTATGGCTGTCACCTCCAAGGTTTTTGTGTGAGGACTCCTACTCACCCCCTACTGACAACACTTATGGGTTAGTAAGTCCTGAAGATGATAAGGAAATAAGAACTGTGAACATCTCACTCCACACTTCTGTAAATACAAAACAGAAGCTGCGGTCACACCGCTTTGAGCATTTTTCCACCTGGTCATCTGCTGTAAGAGCCATCGCTCGCATAATTCATATTGCTCGCAGCTTTAGGAAGAACCCTGCGGCAGAGTGTCGTGGTTGGCACAGCTGTTCTGGACACTTTACAGCAGCAGATATTTCACACGCAGAAGAGGTAATAATCCGTTGTGTGCAACAAGAGGTGTATCAGGAGGAATTCGAGAGAATCAGAAATGGAACTGAATTGTCTAAAAACAGTTCTCTCTTCAATCTAAATCCTGTAGTTGACGCCAATCAGCTGCTGAGAGTTGGTGGCCGTATAACTAAATCTGACTTATGCAGCAAAGAAAAGAACCCAATAATCATACCAGGTCAACATCATGTTACTACCCTTCTGGTTCGTCATCACCATGAACTGGTACATCATCAAGGACGTCAGTTTACAGAACGTGCCATCAGGTCAGCTGGTTTGTGGATTATTGGTATGAAAAGGTGTGTCTCCTCGTTGCTTTTCAGGTGTGTCAAGTGCCACAAGTTAAGAGGAAAACATCAACAGCAACAAATGGCAAGTCTTCCAGCTGATCGCCTAAGTACAGATCCACCCTTCACCTATGTTGGAGTAGATGTTTTCGGCCCATGGTCCGTCATCACTCTGAGAACTCGTGGTGGTGCTGCCAATAGTAAAAGGTGGGCTGTATTGTTTACCTGTCTCAGCATTCGAGCAATACACATAGAAGTAATCAAGTCTATGGATTCTTCTTCCTTCATCTGCGCTCTACGAAGATTCTTTTCTATCAGAGGACCAGTTAAGCAGCTGAGATCTGACTGTGGTACCAACTTCGTTGGAGCATGTAAAGAGCTACAATTGGACAATTTCCTGGCCAATAATGGATGTACTTGGTTGTTTAATCCTCCACATTCTTCACATATGGGAGGATCTTGGGAACGAATGATTGGAGTAACACGAAGAATTCTCGACTCCATGTTGCAGACTCACAAGTCTTTACCACTCACCCATGATACTTTGTCTACCTTTCTCGCTGAAGTGTGTGCTATAGTGAACGCAAGACCTTTAGTGCCGGTATCTTCAGATCCTGATGCTCCAGTGATCCTTACTCCAGCTTCACTCCTTACTCAAAAGATTGGGACTGCTGTAATATCTTCAAGTGAGATTTATCCCAAGGATATTTACAGGCGTCAATGGAAGCAGGTGCAGCATCTCGCCAATGTGTTTTGGCATCGCTGGAGGAAGGAGTATCTTCATCACCTTCAAGGTCGTAACAAATGGCAAACATCTAAGCCTAATCTTAAGGTTGGAGATCTCATCCTTCTAAAAGACAAGGAAGTTTGTCGTAATGAGTGGCCCATGGGTCTTATTACTAAAGTTATGCCCAGTGACGATAACAAGGTCCGGAAGGTAGAAGTCAAGGTAACCAAGGGAGGATACACACGAACCTTCACTCGACCAATTACTGAGTTAGTACTATTTTTGCCAGGTGAGTGATTTATACAAGGACTAGCCATGCTGTTGGCACGGCGGGGAGTACATTGCTGCTATCTACAAGTTCTACCTTGAACTTTGGAACTCTTTGAAGACGTCATACGTCGGACTACATGTTCTTCAATCCTGTTGGACTTATGTTTATACTTGCTTGTTGCATGTTTTTCATTACAGGTTCCAGGACATTTAACAGTATTGGACTTATTGAATATATATATAATTGTTTATGGTTATGAAATCTAAAGATTTCAGACGGGGAGTGTTGTGTTACACTATGTGATTTATTATGCTCTGTGTCTTTAAGATTTGTTCCCTCTGTCTATCTGAACTCTTTCTCTCACCGTAGTTCTGTATATTCTCCTCCCCTTCCTCTCTCTGATTCATTGTGCACAGTATACCTCATTGCTGTAACATCTTTACATGTGGCTTACAGCTGCAACGTTTTTCTACCTATGAATATCCATCATTAAACGGAACATTCGAGAGGATTCATCATCTGTCTTTCCATACAGTGAGTTATTCATTGAGTTAAGTTGCCTGAATTGATGCAAGGGATAAATAGATCACCAGGTCATGTAAGCTCTATGTGAAGCTGAAGATAACATTTATAGCCTTGTAGTTGAGTCAGAACAGCCTCAGATCGGGCAGTGGGGCATGTGCATAAAAACTGTGCTTGGTGTGTGCCATGATGTCACCGTACAGGTGTGCATCCAGACCTGCCCTGCTGTCTGATCCGAGGCCGAGCTCAGCAGTGCACCAATCAGATGGCTCGGAATGGCAACAAATGGATTTTTCTCCTCTCTGTGGATGGTTGGCAACACAGCCGCTGATTGAGTGGCTTTTTTCCAACATGTCTGTTCAACAAAAGTTGATTGTTTGATCGACTTCTGTTGAGCGGCAGTGGGCACACATGGATCATACAGTATACTGTATACACACACACATAGTATACATACACCCACAGTGTACAGAAACACACAGAATACATACACACACAGTCACACACACCAGCTGCCAGCACTTTTCATCTAAAAATCAGTCTGATAGAACACACTGCTGCTGCCCCCATCTCCTAGCATACTGGTACTTGTAGTGCCCCAGCAGCTCACAGACATTGGATGTGGTGATACAGGAGAGGAGGAGACTGTGCCTGTGTACCGGTGAGCAGGTGATGAAAAGGGAGAGATTGTGGAAGAAGTTCAGAAAGTCCTTCCTCCAGGAGCAGTGCACTTCTCCCACAGAAAATCGATCTAACATCCCCAGAGACAGGAGAAGCCATGCTAGAAGAAACACAGCCTCCCCCTCCCCCTCACCAGGGTAAGCACTGACAAGAATACATTTAGTTGAGATCAACCAGCTTGCCTGCTATCAGGCTGCAGCCTGTTCTTCACTGCACTGCAGATTGTGTCCTCGCCCTCCTCCCTCTCCTCCCACTGTCGGCATCTCATGCTCTATAGTCAAAAAAGCCGCGCGGGGAAGGGGGCATGTACAGTGCGTCTCTATTGGCTGAGGAGGCAGTGGAGAGGCGGGGTAACTATAGCCCCTGGATTTTTACAGCAAAAGCATGTCAGTAATGCCGCGTACACACGGTCGGACTTTTCGTCTACAAAAGTCCGACAGCCTGTCCGACAGACTTTCGACGGACTTTTGGCGGACTTTTGGCAGACTTGCGGCAGACTTTCTTACGAACGGACTTGCCTACATACAATCACACAAAAGTCCGACCGATTCGTACGTGATGACGTACACCGGACTAAAATAAGGGAGTTGATAGCCAGTAGCCAATAGCTGCCCTAGCGTGGGTTTTTGTCCGTCAGACTAGCACACAGACGAGCGGATTTCTGGGTCCGGCGTAGTTACGACGTAAAGATTTGAAGCATGTTTCAAATCTAAAGTCCGTCAGATTTGAGGCTGGAAAAGTCCGCTGAAAGTCCGCTGAAAGTCCGGGGAAGCCCACACACGATCGGATTGTCAGCCAGCTTTAGTCCGTCGGCGTCCGTCGGACTTTTGTGGACGAAAAGTCCGACCGTGTGTACGCGGCATTAGGGACATTTCAGGGACAGATGTAAAAAAACAAAGATTTTTACAATCTGTCCCTGCTTTTACTGAAGTTGGCAACCCTGATGGGGCCCCCTAGTGGCCGCGGGCCCTCGTGGTCAGTCCACCCCTGGTCATTACACATACCTGCTTTTCTTCCTGCTTTGCAGTCGATACAATTACTGCTTCTGTCTCTCAGGGCGAGCATAATATATGGCCTGGCCCAAGTGAAAGCTACAGACTTTTCTTGTTGCCAGTCCCAGGCACCTGGAGAATGTTGAGAAAACACAAAAAGAGAGGGTGCACTAGCCTAGCACATTATCTCTAAAACCATTTATTCAAAAGAATGTAAATATATCTTCTCACAGAAGTCAAGACTGACAAAGCGTATTTAAGTAACACAAGGGCTGTACCCTGGAAGAGGGTACAGCCCTTGAAACATGTAAGCCAGGGGTCCCCAACCCCTGGGCCACAGACCACCTGTTGATGGCTGCACAGCAGGAGATGAGTGGAAACCGCTGTCCGCACATGGCTACCGCAGACTGTGGCCGCCGCTCACCTCCTGCTGTGCGGCCATGACAATGTCATTCAATCAGCAGGATAGGGGGCGTGAGGAGCTGCAGATCAGAATGGAGAGCTTCTCTCTGCCCCCTGCCCTGCTGGTAGGATGACATCGTTGGCTGGGCGGGCAGGAGCGTGGAGCAGCAGGGTGAGGACACACTGCCTGATAATAAGTAGGAGTCCTGTGCAGGAGATGCAGAGCCTGCAATGGGGAAAAGTGATGTGTGATGTTAGAGAGGAAAGGAGGTGAGGCAGACTTCAGGCACATTGTGATGGGCCGACTGCAGGGGTACTGTGATGGAGGAGGCTGTGATTGCTAGAAGCACTGTAATATAAAGGTGCCCCTTTACCGTGCAGTCCCCACCTTTACAGTGCAGTTTCTTTACATCACATTGCCAGAACTATTTTGGTTAAAAATAATTAATTCCTAAGGTCTCTGC
Organism: Lithobates septentrionalis; assembly: GCA_037952835.1. Taxonomy (NCBI): domain Eukaryota; kingdom Metazoa; phylum Chordata; class Amphibia; order Anura; family Ranidae; genus Lithobates; species Lithobates septentrionalis. The sequence goes on from JBBDGP010001924.1 coordinate 1,933,509, forward strand.
ATCATATATTTTTTTATATATATTTTATGAACAAACCAGAAAGCATCTTCTTTAACCTCTTCAGAGCCGCGCTATTGCCAAATGACGGCAACAGCATGGATCTACATTGCCGGGACTACGTGTATTGACGTTGTCCCGTGCACGAGCGGCCTGCGCGCCCCCTGCCCCCGATCACGGCGATCATCTGCCCCCTGCCAGTGACACAGCAATAGGCAGCAGTGCCGCCTACCAGTGCCCACTAGCGTCACCCATCAGTGCCCACAGTGCCATCCATCAGTGCCCACAGTGCCACCCATCAGTTTCACCCATCAGCGCCCACAGTGCCACCCATCAGTGCCACCCCTCAGCTCCCACAGTGCCACCCATCAGCGCCCACATCAGTGCAACAACAGTGCTGCACATCAGTGCCACCTATCAATGCCCATCAGTGTCACCTACCAGTGCCCATCAGTGCCGCCCATCACTACCCATCAGTGCCATCCATTAGTGCCCCCCATCAGTGCCGCCCATCAGTGCCCCCCATCAGTGGTACCTATCAGTGCCCATCAGTGCCACCTATCCGTGCCACCCATCCATGCCACCCATCAGTGCCACCCATCAGTGGCCATCAGTGCCGCCTTATCTGTGCCCATCAGTACCGCCTTATCTGTCCCCATCAGTGCTGCCTTAACTGTGCCTATCAGTGCCGCCTTAACTGTGCCTATTAGTGCCGCCGTAACTGTGCCTATCTGTGCCCATCAGTGCAGCCTATCAGTGCCCACCAGTGCCGCCTCATCAGCGCATATCAATGAAGGAGAAAAATTACCTGTTTGCAAAATTTTATAACAAACTATGAAACATGATTTTTTTTTTTCAAAATTTTCCATCTTTTTTTGTTTGTTTAGCAAAAAATAAAAAAACCCAGCTGTGATTAAATACCACCAAAAGAAAGCTCTATTTGTGGGAAATAAATGATAAAAATTTCATTTGGGTACAGTGTTGTATGACCGCGCAATGGTCATTCAAAGTGTGTCAGCGCTGAAAGCTGAAAATTGTTCTGGGCAGGAGGGGGGTTTAAGTGCCCAGTAAGCAAGTGGTTAAAAACATTTTTTTTTTAAGAGGTTAGCTTAAGTTCATTGTCTTTGAAACTAAGAAACTCTTACCAGAATGTTTTAAGTGTATTATTTTAAGTTCTCTTAAGATCGTAAATTCTCTTTCTGTCAGCCTGTGAAGATAAGAAGAGGCTCTATGGCTAGTGTTTAGACTAGAGATTAATATTTCAAATGAGCTCACAGACCTAAATTTTGTTTCCAGGATTGAGGAATAAGATAGGGCTTATTCACAAATGAAACTTATTTTATTATTTACCGCATAAATAATCATATTAACAAAAGTTCCCAATATATATAAGTTCATTATATTGAAGTAATTATATGAATGATTAAGTGAATAATTTTACATATATTGGTTTATGTATTTTATTAATAATTTTCTTTCATAATACATTCATAATGTATTGTTTAGATATTCATAAACCATTAATACATATACAGTATATTATCATGATAAGGGTTACAAATATGGAATCCTATGAAAAGTTTAAGAGTATAGAAATTATACTGATGTAAAATCCTTGTATTTTGAATAACCAGGAGGTTTTTCTGATGCCATGGTATGCGAGAAGTTAAGTTAATGACCTTATCCAAACAGTCTCACAACCATATTTCTGAGTTGTAGACACAGTCAGGAAATTGACACATAAATGACAGTTCTTGATAGTTTATAGTGGTTTTTCTAAGCGAAGGTCAAAAGGTTATTCAATTATTAAATAAAATCAATTATAATACAACACTGCCCCCTGGTGGTGAAAATATTAAGAGTCCAAGATGGCTGCCCAGACAAGGTTGTCATGGTTACATAGAAATAACCCGTCGTTTGACATCATCAATTATATAGTAGTGACACACACACACACTTTTTGGGTGGGATAAAAGAGTATACACATAGCTGGAGAGAGGGGGACTGAAAGAATCTGGAGGGTGAATGAGCTAGAGAGGGGGACGAAAAGAATCTTGGAAGACGAGAGGAGAAAGACAGAGTGCAGAGATGTAGGAATGTTGGAAGAAGTCCTTTGGGACACCTAACTGATACTTCTCATAACAAAAGTTTCTTAGACCATCAGTAAAGTATTAATTTTCTATTCAATCCATTGATATTTGAATTATTTAGCATACACATTACTAAAACCATTTAAACTTTGTAACATATTTGGAATTGTTTTGTTTCTAACTGCAGTACGAAATAATTCTTTTTTCAAAGATAGAGAAATACACATGGTTGTATATCTCAACAAAAACTGACTTTACTAGTCTTATCAATGGCTTTGTTATGATATATGTTTAAACATAAAATTCATTAGAGAATTAATTTTACCGTAAATAAGTCTTGATTAAATTTTCAAGCTACTTGCACAGTATAACATTTTGTCCGTACATTTTTAAAGTGGAAGCTTTAAGGTCTGTTTGTTTGAGAAGAATCACAAGTGTTAAAATCAACACCTAGCCTGTTTACAGAAGTCCGTAGAGCCACGGAAAGCTATTTACTAAGTATTACTAAGTATAAGTTTACTAAGTGTTGAAATATGACATTTTGTAATAAGAGCATGTGGTAAAATTGTCATCTGTATTTCCAATATATATTTAATATTTGAAAGTATATATTATCTTTTTGTATTATCACCAATTATATCTGATATTATTTTACACTGAATTTTGGTTCATAAATATATTTTTAGCATATTGTTGTAATCACTTGTCTTCAAAATAGCACGGATAAACAAACTTTAATTAATTGTTTGTATTTGTGGAAAAATGTGAAAATCTCCAAAACCACAGATATTTGCATAATCCCATAACTATAATACTGTTTTAATATTTCAGTAAAAAACATTCTGACAACATCCCCCCTTTACATTACCGTGCCCCCTTTACAGTGCAGTACACTTAAAATCACAGTATCATCTTTACATCAGAGCCCCTTTTTACATTACAGTGCCCCTTTACACAGCAGCCCCCGTTACATTAATGTAGAGGGGACTTCATTGTAAAGGGGCACTGTGATGTGAAGGGGAACTGAGGACACTGTGGGATTGCTTTAAAGGGGGAACTGTGATGTAAAGGGGGACTGTGGACATTGATATAAAAGGTGCACTGTGCTGTAAAGCGGTGTTGTGGTGTGAAGGGGGCTGAGGACAGACTCCGTGAACATCCCATTTGCCAACTCGTCCACCACAGCCCTGCCCCCCCCCCCCGTCCTTGGGAAAATTAACTGCCATAAAACCGGTCCCTGGTGCCAAAAAGGTTGGGGACCGCTGGTATAAGCTATATGGATCCTAAGTGATGTCCTCCCAAGCCCAGGAGCAAGCAGAGTGGATGAACTGATTGTGTTAGTCTTGACGTCTGTGAGTAGATATAGTTACATTCTTTTGAAAAAATGGTTTAAGAGATAATGCAATAAAAATCTCTCCTGCGCTCAGGTGTCCATGAACTAGATGTGTGGTGCAGCCACCTAGAGAAGTAGCAAAACAGCAAAAATTATACTCACAAACGAGCTAGTAAAAACAGCTTTCAAAAGGGCGCCCTTATGAAAGCTGTTTTTACTAGCTCGTTTGTGAGTATAATTTTTGCTGTTTTTATGCTGCATTAAAGTTTATCAGTGGTAATGCACTAGGTTGGTGCGCCCTCTTTTCTTTTCTGATTTTTAAGAGATAATGCACCAGGCTGGTGCACCCTCTCTTTTTGTGTTTTTTTCAGTTGTCTTTGTGACATCCTCAGTCTGGAGGGGGCAGCTAGGTACTGGCATCGGACTCATCTCACTCATGTGCAGGAGGTGTTACATTTTAGTTACCTGGAGAATGTTGACTAGTTTTCTGCATGGTACCCTGGGTCAATGACACCCAGTGTGCAGGCAATTCCTGCTGATCTTCTACCCAACTGTGCCTGCATAGTTCCGTTGCAAAAGTAAATCTGCAGAGCCTATGCCAGTATAAGGACATGTGGAGCTTCCCTGCTTATTTCTTAGATAAGTAGCCATTTAAACCAATTATCGCTTTCATTTATCTAATTATCACCTGTCTGTAAAGCAGCATTCTATTTTCTACTGACTCAGTGTAAAAAAGCATTCTGCTCACTGAACACCAAAGTAAGGGGGTAATGTACTGACCACCAATGTACAAAGCATTCTTCCCACTGGTCACTAATGTAAGTGACCACTCTTTCCATTGACCACCAGTGTAAGGATGTCTTTAAACATCAGTATAGATGGACACCATCAATGTAAGTTGTAATTTCTTCTCTCACCATCAATATAACAGAAAATTCTACAATGACTAGAAAGGAAAGTTTGCACTTCTCTACTGACCGCCAATGTAACAGGGGCATTTACTTTGAACACCATTGCATTTAAAATATGTGGAAGTATAGGCCACTTACTACCACCGCTAAAGGAGTTTGGTATTAGGGATGCCAGCTGACACTGGCATCCCTAACTACCAGGTTACTGGAAGTTAGAGATTTGGTGGGAAGAACAAACAGAGAAACACTTCTAGAAAGTAAACAAAAACAAGAAGGCACCCGAGACATCACCTTTATAACAGGCTTCAATAAGCAATACAAGTATTTAGAGAAGATCTTTAAGAAGTATTGGCCAATCCTGCAAAAAGATTCTACACTTAAAGAAATATTACCCCCCAAACCTAAATTTATTTATCAGAGAGCCCCTGGGCTGAGAACCAGATTGGTTAAAAATATTACTGATCCTCCCAATCGGGAAAGGACAACCATGTTTGATTGTAAGGGTTTCTACAGGTGCTGGAGATGATTGCCATGTAAAAGTACCGGTGGTGCCGCACCTAGAAAATGTATCAATTTCAAGTCTAATCAAACTAACAAACAATATTCTATTAAAAGTTTTATTACATGCAATACCAGATACGTGACCTATGTCCTAGAATGTACTTGTGGGCATCAGTACGTAGGACATACGTCTCAGACATTGGCTATACGAGTTGGAGAGCACATTGCCAATATACGCAATGGTTTTCCAAAACACAGCGTGTCAAATCATTTCAAAATGGTACATAACTGTGACCCATCTGCACTGTCTTTCTATGCTCTTGATACTATAGATAGACACTGGAGAGGTGCCAATATGGTCAAACAGATATCCCAAAACGAATCTAGGTGGATTTTTGAGCTCCAGACCCTCACACCATTAGGGTTGAACATTGAGCTTATAATTGTTTTATAACTATTTTTTTATTTTTCTGCTTTTTTTCCTCTTTTTTTCCTTTTTTATTTTCTTTTTACATATTTTCTTTTCTATATTCACATTTTTTTCAAATTTGTATGCATTAATCTTTCTCTCCCACCAAAATTGTTTTGGATAATTACTACCTTGGAGCCACTAGATGGCCATAGAATAGCATTATGGAGGGAGAGAGACAATAATACATTTTGGCCACAAGATGGCGCTAATGTGTATTTGTAGGTACTAATCAGTTTCTGATAGAGAAGTAAAGTTCTCCTCCACTTCCAGTTTATTGTTCCAGTTTTTGGAAGTTATATAATAATTTCAATCCCTTGATCTTATGATCCACATCATACTGACATGTTTAGGAATGATGTTATAAGTATTTGATTCACTGGATGTGACATTAAGGAGATTGTGAGCACCCTTAAGTATATAGCAGGTAAAAAAAATCCTAAAAAAACCCTGATTGGATAAAACTACACATGTGACCTGAAGTGAGGTTATTTATGCCCTCAACCAAAATGGTGGAACCACAACTTCCTGAAGACGGCTCATTTGATTGGCTGAAACGCGTAGAGGTCGGCCCGCGTTATCGCGTCTTTGCAGCACACTTCCGGTCTCGGAAATCGACCAGTACACCACAGCGGCTGCTTACCACTGCCTATGGACAAATTTCCTGGGAAATTACCTGCTGTTCACACCGGTGCCAGGCTTTTAGGCACCCTTACATGTGAGTTTAATTGTGATGTCTTTTTATCTGGAATACATTTTTTAAAACGTTGCTGCGCAATGAGGCTTTCTCTGTCATGTCTATTTACAAGAGGAACATCTGTCCCAAACAACGCTAGTACATAGAGGAATGAAGCTTTCTTTATCATATTCATTTATATGAGAAACATCCATCCTAAACCACACCAGCCCACAGAGAACCCACGGGGACTGCCCCACATGCGTGATTGACCAAACTAGAAATAGTTGGTCCATTTGGAGGGGTGAGTTCACATCTATGAGGGGGCACCGTCTTGTGAGCACTTATCAAGCACTTATCAAGCATGGATTCGCATCCACTCTGTAGAGCATGAGCACTTTATTTGGGATTTGGTATTTTAATGCTATAAGGCTATTGATGTTTGCAACAAACAACCTGTATGGGACTTTCTAGCAATTTTTTCAATTTAAAGTTGCACCAATTTCAAATGTGATATTTATTCAATATTCGTGGCATTTAGTGCGGTAAATTTATTTTCTTTATTATAATTTTTGCACTTGCAAAGTCTTATTCACTGCAGTTGTCAACTTATTCATATGACTATCTAGACCTCTTTGGTGCTTTGGATTCTTTTTTATATGCTTCAGTATTATAGGGAAATGCTTAAACTTTGTCCAATGAGAATGGTCCAGAATTCACTATTCCTAAAGTAACAAAGTCTCTTAAGCCAATAAAGTTAACCATGCTCCCTGAAACACTGATAACATTTACAAGTGTTAATCCTAATAAAAAAAAACAAAATGTGAAATAGCAAAGAGATAAAGTTTGCTGGTGAAACCAAAAATTACTTTAAAAGTTACCATTAAAATTCAAAATATGTGGGGGCGTGGCCTGGACAGCGATGTGAGCAGACGTGCGTGACTGAAGCTCCGCTCGCAGCAGATCCTACTATCCACATCCTTTGCCTTAGAAACACTGCAACCGATTACCGAAATCCTCGGGACCTGGCACACTAACCCGGGTACACTATGTCCACACCGAAACGGAATGCCGCTGCCTCTTCATCGCTGGAGCGGTATCGGAGGATGGAGCGGGACTCTGAGGGACAAGATGGCGCCGCGCCAGCACTACACGCGGCCCCCCCTGCAGATCAAGAGCCGGACGGCACCGCTAAGGTACTAGAAGCAATATCCCTATGCCAATCCACCCTGACATCAAAAATAGAGGAGGTGAAAGTGGACATTTCACTTATTAGGCATGACATGACCAAACTCAGGGAACGGATCACTGAAGCTGAGACCAGGCTTGGGCGGGCGGAGGACACACTATACCCCATGCAGCATTCACAAGAAGACCTGCAACGTCAGCTGCAGCAACTGGCACAAAAGCAAGATGATTTGGAGAACCGGACCCGCAGGTCCAACCTCCGGTTTATTGGACTACCGGAGGGCTCTGAGGGCACAGACCCAGCCACCTTTCTTGAGAAACTTTTGATTGCCACATATGGCAGAGAGGCCTTCTCGGCAACGTTTGTGGTGGAGCGTGCTCACCGCATGCCGGCTCGCCGCCCGCCTGAAGGGGCGACCCGCGAACTTTCATTGCAAAATTGTTAAACTTCAGGGACCGAGACGCGGTTCTACGCCTGGCTAGGCTGAAGGGAAACATTCCATTCCAGTCCGGATTCATTTCAGCGTTCCCAGACTTCTCGGCGGAGGTCCAGCGGCAAAGAGCGCGATTCTCTGAAGTCAAACGCCGTCTGAGAACACACCACATCAAGTATGCAATGCTGTTCCCAGCCCGCCTCCGCATTGTCGGTGAAGATCGGGTACACTTCTTCAAGGATCCAACTCTGGCCTCTACGTGGCTGGACCAACAAGACGCACACAAGAACCGACCTGCCTAAAACATGCCTGGACCGACAACAATACGTGAGTGACACTTTACAACTCCCCCCTACTCACCACCCTTCGTGACTGCCACAATATACGCCCGTAGATGCGCCCACAGTGATTTCAAGCTATATGCTACTTGTGCAGCACGGACAGCTGCAAGCCATGACCCTGAACTTGGCCGCAAACGCTCCTACTTCTTATCTGGCAGTCTCGTGTAAGTACCAAAGTGCCTTCAAGTCTGCACAAAATGTAAATGACTCACCCCACGCAGTCCATAAATCCTCCTAAAACTGCCTACATGTCATCCACCTCAGATTTGAACAGGCGCTCCTCCTGTGTCACTTGCCCAGGTCTCCTTTCTTATTTTATTAATATTTTCATTTTTTCCCTTTTCTTTTTCCCCCCCTTTTTTTCTAAACTCTTACCACGCTACTAACTGCTTCAAACCGGAACACAGGGAAATGTCCTCAGTCTATAGTCACGATTTACATGCGGTACTTGCTATAGACTCTGCCCAACCCTACTTGCTAGAAGCTGCAGCGGAATACGGATGTAGTTTTGGGAGATTTCCTCATTCTAACTGCTAACCCTTAATACGTTTGCTCCATCGCTGGACTGTTACCCAGTATTTGTTCGCCCCCCCTTGGGATACTGTTATTCCACCACCGGCATTGCCCAATAGGCTACCGCCATGGTCGGCACGTTCAATGTGCTGCATAGCACAAGTTTTGGGATATATGCCCCAGTCAAGTTTGGGCGGCTGAGGGCAGGGAGGGCGGGAGGGGAAAATGTTATGGTTAATGTTAAGGTAAAGAACATGTATGATAATAATTTGCAATGCATTGAAATGAATATATGTACATGCCACTTTGGGAAAGGAAGCAGCGGAGATACAATTGCAATGTTATGGAGGGGGCTGGCATGGGTCCCAGATAGACACCTTATTCATACTCTCTATACAAAATTTGCTCTGCCACGAGAATGGTTAACTTAAAATTCCTCACTTGGAATGTTCGAGGGATCAGAGACAAATTAAAACGCACAGCAATCTTTACCTGCCTCAAAACATACCGTGCAGATATTACAGTGCTGGTTGAGACGCACGTTACAGGACAACTCCAGCTTGCGCTGAAGCGGCCCTGGATAGGATGGGCGTTCCATGCCACCCACTCTCCATACTCTCGGGGGGTCTCAGTTCTCATTGCTAAAACTACCCCCTTTGCAATTATCTCGGTGCGTACAGACCCCCAAGGTAGCTTTATATTCATACACTGCACATTATGTGGCTCGCAATACCTGATTATGGCATTCTACATACCCCCGCCATACAAATCCAATCTAATTACAGAAGGCCTACTTTATATGACACAGCACCCCAATATACCAGCAATCTGGTTGAGAGATTTCAACATGGTTTTGAACCCCCAGTTGGACAGAATACAATCAAGCCAAAATGCCCACCCCCCTGACACCACTAGACTAGGACGCACGCTAAAAGAATTCTCATTAACCGACGCATGGCGATACAAACATCCCCATGATCAGACATATTCATGCTTTTCGGCAACCCACTCCTCCATGTCTCGAATAGACCTTATCCTAATCTCTGACACACTACTTCCCCGCTTAATAGAATCAGGTTACAACACTAGATCCCTGTCTGACCACGCCCCATGTTGAGCAACCCTCAAATTGGCCCAAAACGCAGGACCCCACACCTGGCGCCTACACCCCTTCTGGCTTTCCATGTTGAAAGACCAGGAAGACATACATGAAGAATGGCAATTCTATTTTAATGTCAACAAGGACACTGCCTCAGTGGGACATGTTTGGGAAGCCTATAAATTACACGTTCGCACAGTCCTCTCTTCGCGCATAAACAGGATAAAAGCCTCTTCCGCCCTCATTATTGATCAAGCCTTAAGCAAAGCAGATTTACTAGCACAAGAATTTCACAAAGACCCCACTCAGGATAGAGCAACAGCAATCAGACTACACACCCGTCTCTTAGACCACTTGCAATACGAAAATGCTAAAAAGAAACTCTTCTTTCTAAAACAACGCATATTTGAACAAGGGGAGCGAGCCGGCAAATTGCTAGCATACTTGGCTCATCAAGACACTAACCCCCCAGTGGTAGTAACCCTACTAGGCCCTCATAATGACATACTCTCAGACCCCCCTGCAGTTGCAGAAATATTTAGGAAATACTACTCAGATCTATACTCCTCCAAAGTGGGAGTCACTGCCCAGGAAACTAGTACGTTTCTCCGGGATGTCCCCTTTCCACAACTATCGGAGACCCAACTGCAAGACCTAGAGGCCCCTCTCACGGTAGATGAGATTGCCCTAGCTATAGCTTCATTAGCAACATCCAAGGCACCAGGGGGGATGGCATAGCATTAGACTTTTATGCAGCATACTCGGAGATACTAGCTCCTGAGCTCCTGAAATTATACAATCACATCTTTGAAACAGAATCCCTTCCCAAAACTCTTCGCCAGGCAGTCATCATAGTAATCCCCAAACCAGGCAAAAACCCCCAATTACCAGAATCATACCGCCCAATCTCGCTCCTCCAGGCTGACATTAAAATACTAGCCAAAATACTAGCTATGCGCCTCAATACTAGTATTCTCTCCCTCATACATCCCGATCAGACGGGATTTATGCCTGGTAAGAACACAGCAATGAATCTCAGACGCCTCCACATGAACACACAAGCAGACCATGAGAACACGGGTGATAGAGCGATAGTAGCACTCGACGCCGCCAAGGCGTTCGATTCAGTGGAGTGGGGATATCTTTGGGAATGCCTTCGGGGCTACGGATTCGGACCTAATTTTATAAAATGGGTGCAATTACTATATTACTCACCAACGGCTAGTGTTGTAGTGAACGGATGGACATCTGATCCCTTCCCCTTGGGCAGGGGAACTCGCCAGGGATGCCCACTATCCCCCTTACTGTATGCTCTAGCGGTAGAACCCCTCGCTATCTCCCTTAGGCAAAACCCACACATTCACGGGCTACGGGTGGGACCTGTGACAGAGACGTTAAGTTTGTATGCAGATGACATGCTCCTCTATCTAGAGGATACTGGCCCATCGCTACAGACAGTCCTATCGACCATCGAGGAATTCGGTAAACACTCAGGCCTCAGTATGAATTGGTCCAAGTCCCAGATCCTCCCCCTTGACATGACATCTCCAACACACAGTGCAGCTTCCCTCCCCCTGCAGAGAGTTGCCTCTATAAAATACTTAGGTATAGAGATCACTAGATACCCATTAGACTTTATCGCTAACAATATAGAACCGCTCTTCTCTTACTTAAAATCCCGTACACAAACATGGGCAAGACTCCCACTGGGAATAATGGGTAGAATCAACTTGTTTAAGATGATATTATTGCCGAAATTTCTTTATGTGCTATGGAACTCTCCAATACTCATTCCCCTTAAAATCTTCAAAACAATCGACACAATTATTAACTCTTTCATTTGGGGCCCCCATAGACACAAACTGGCCTGGAACACACTCAAAAACCTGACCTCCTCTGGAGGTACAGCCTTACCGGACCTGTACACATATTATATAGCAGCTCAGCTCTCACACTTCTACCACATTCACAAGACTGATGAAGAAAGATACCAATTCCTAGTATGTAAACAAACCAATAGTAATTTGTACTCCCCATTACAAGTCCTATTTAGAGGGGGGAACAGAAGGCACAAGAGAGAAGACCGAAACTTGCTATTGTTTCAACATAGAAGCGTATGGGAAAGGGCGACCAAACTTATTGGAGCCGACTTCTATCACTCGCACACACCCTTATGGCGCAACCCTCAACTGAATGAACTGACATCCCTATCCGGGACTACCTGCTGGGCCGCTAAAGGGATAGTATTCCTATTCCAGGTCATTACCATTTTTGGTGTGAGACATTTCCAAACACTATGTGAGGAATTCGACCTTTCCCCCCACATGCAATTTAGATACATGCAGCTAAAACACGCGCTCCAAGCTCAATTCGCGAGTGGTCTCCCCAACCCACAAACACTGTCTCTGGTAGATATAATAACAGGAACAAACCCAGAAAAACTAATCTCCACCCTATACACTGCGCTGCGAAACAACTCGGTAGAAAGGATTATTAATACAGCAAGGATTAGATGGGAGGAGGACGTGGGGCCAATAGACGTCTCGGACTGGGAGGACATACTCAAGAACGTTAAAAAAACGTCACCTAAGATCTCAGAACGCCTAACTCAACTGTACATAATACATAAATCCTATCTCACGCCCTCCAGAATTGCCAAATTCTCCCCACAACATAACCCACACTGCCCGAAATGCTCTGGTAACCCGTGCTCGTTCTTCCACCTACTATGGCTATGCCCGGTGATACAAAGCTACTGGACACAGATTATAAAATTCCTGCATGACCACATGGGATCACCGATCCAACTTGACCCCAAAATATGTCTCCTCGGCCTACTTCCAGAAGACATCACAGATAGATTCCTAATCATATTTCTCAGTGAGTCACTATTTTCTGCCAGGAAATTAGTTGCTAAACTTTGGTTGAGTACAGACCCTCCTACCATACAGTCTTGGCTTAGGGAAGTAAACACGTCCCTACCATACAAAAAGGTTATGTACAAACACAGGGGATGTCCAAACAAGTACCATAAAATATGGGATAAATGGTTAAACAATGCCAATACATGTGTGAACTAATTTATGATGTTACTCTAGACATCCGATATATGAGACATGGTAATAATCTAACACAATGCTGTGCTGCGCTATACTGTAGCCTTTATCATCTGTTATAACTCCCTTCTTTAATGGTGATGCCTTGTGTAAATGCCAATTGTGATTACCTAAAGTCTTACAGGTATACATGCACGGCCACACTCCTCAAGCTACATTGTACCCACCTGAATTTAATTTACAATATTCTTTCCTATGTCTGTACACCGTGTAATTTTCAATGTATACTGACCTTTATTGTTCACAATAAACATGTTCTTTTTAAAAAAAAAAAAATTCAAAATATGTACTCACTGAAAATATACCATAGTCTTATTTTAATCCCAAAATGGCATAGCCTGGCTAAAGTGAGATTTGCTTCTATACATTTAGAAGTGTCAGAGGAAATCTAAATGGGCCTTAACTGTTAATTTGTCAAAAATCTTTTGACACTGTTAGCATGTTCACCTCTGTCCCATACTTACGATTTTTAGTAAAATATGCAAATCCCTCAGTGCTCCCATACATCCTAGAAAGGTAATGGCAAACATCAGCATTCCCACCACAATTAATATTATGGCCGGATCGGTTGCTAGGGTGTCCACAATACCTGTCAAATGATAAAAAACTCAGTTCCAAATTCAGACACTTTACAACATTGTTTTGCTCTGGTCATATCTATATGTTAGAATGCAACATATTAAAGACAAACCATCATTAACTCCTATAGCAAAGTCAATTTTTTGCATAGTTTATTGATTGGACTGTTGAAATGGTAGGCTAGGCTAAATAAGAACAATGGGTTGTATATATTGTAATTGGGTAGCTTCATTCATAAATTTCTATTCAGCTGTTCTAAAGTAGCACTGCAACAGAATAAAACCTGCCCCTGACCAGGGCATCTGTTTTGAAAGAAATTAATCCGTCTCATCTCCAGTGGCCTATTTTGCATCTACATTTGTTGATAATTTGCTTGATAAATGTCCCTTAAGGAGCCTTGGGTTAACGCAACTACTGAATCCATTAGAGGGCAATTCCATCCTACACTGTATTGCTTTCAAACAATGCAATGTTGCTAACTAAATGAAGATATAGCACGCAATAAACAAAAAGTGACACATCGGTGACCCATTTGTGTTGGGGTTTTTTTGTAGCATTGAGTGTGTCACTTATTACACTGCCCAGATCCACCCAATGACATTGCTTCCTCTGCAGAACGAGATGTTCTAAAAGCAGCTTAAGCTAACCATCAATGGGACTCTATCTGCGTGCAGACTGCCAAACCGGGAGAACATCTCGTTCTGCAGAGGAAGCAATGTCATTGCAAATCAGGAAGCTTGCTCTTCCACAGCATACTGGAGCTTCCATTTGCAATAATAGATGGATGTTCCCTGGCTAGAAGTCAAGGAGCAAACACAGGCGATTGGCACACACCCACTGAAATGTGCTGTGACCCACTGTAAATGTTCCAAAATTACAGGTGGCCTCTGCTGTGTCCTTTTTATGTCCAAACTTGTTGTCTGCCCCCCTGTTACTGACCTATGCCTTGTATCTGGTGTATATCTCATGCCTGCGATAGTTCTGAACGCCTTCCTGTAGCTGATCCTTGCATGATTAATTCTTTATAACAGACAGAAAACAGGAAACCTGTTCTTGCCTTGCCCCAACCCAAACTCCATATCAACTAAGGTATTGTTCATCAGCTGGTTTACCCTTATTTGGAGATGGCTGTCATGAAAGCAATGTGTTTTTAATGTTGTCCCAAAGGCAAGACAATACCTTAAAGCGTGTCAATGGTCAAAATGTAAAATCATTTATCCATTTCCACATTGCATTTTAGTTATCTCTAGCCCACTCATTTCGATCTGAACAATCATAAAGTTTGTAAATTTACTTCCACATTTACATCCTTGAATTCTGTGATACTTATTCATTATGCCCTATGAGTGGGCACTGTTGTGTCACAGAATTCATAGAGCCTGCCTTCTAAACTACAGAGGAGCTGAGAGGAGGAGTTTCAGGAGGTGGAGTCAGTACAGGAGTCACTGGTTGCAGGCAGCAAGGTATTATGGGTTATTTAGTCCTTAAAAATTGAAATAAATTGAAATAAAAGAGCAGTGGAGAAGCTGCAAAGCATACAGGGAATCCAGAAAGTCGTAGAAAAAAGATGGCCAGCGGACAAACAGAACTCACAACATGAAATTACATTTTTCAAACAAGCTTACTTTGAACTGTCAATAATAATTATTTTTGTGTTGCTATTGCAGATGTTAAAAAATTTCCTTTACGCTAAGTCTGAATTAAAAAGATGGATTTGTTAGACTGGGCTGAAAGAGTACTGATAAAACTGGCTTTACTAGTTTTAGTTGGCATACCATAAGGATTAGGGGTGCAGGTAAACATATCTTATGGCTTACCCTCCACCTTTTCATGGTTGCCTGCTCTAAAACCATACAGGCACTGCAATTGATATATCGCTGATCACTGAGCATTTACAGAACAGTACATAGTACATTTTGAAGGTTTAAAGGTAAAAGCTATCAGGGTCCTGGGATAAAACTGCCTGTCCAGCACTAGTATAAAAAAAATACAAAGTACCATATTTGCCAGCATATAAGGCGACAGGGCGTATAAAACGAGTTTGAGTTAAATAATTTTAATTAAAATTGTTATGACTTACCGGTACTTAAAATCCTTCAAAACCCTCATCATGTTCATCATCTGGCATCATAAGTTCATCAATGACATCTTGTTATACATTTGTAAGACAGTCATCGTATGGATCTAATTCCGAATCAGATGGTATGGCTTCAGCTTCGGCTTCCCCTTCATCTTGCCACAAGTAGTCGTCCTCCATACCATCCAATGAATTTTAGATGCCACACTTCTTGAAAGACTTGATTACTGTTTCTGCATCAATATCATTTCAGGCTTATATGACAAAGCTGCACAAAACATCCAACTGTGGAGCATGCATGTTTCCTCCTTTTGTGAATGACTTTTCGCCACTAACCATCCACTCATTCCACTGTTCTCGAATGCGATCTTTAAATGGCTTGTTTAGGCACACATCCAGTGGCAATACCAACAATGTCAATCCTGCAGGAATAACAGCCGAATCTGTGTTTATTCTTGCCAGCCTTTTCTTTGCGCTGGTAGTTAAATGAGCCCTCAACATATTCCACACAAGTAGGCTACGTTCTCGACGAAGTCTACCTGGTCGCCTACTCCATACATTATCAAGCCATAGCTTTACCCCTTCTTCATCCATCCAGCCTTTTTCATTCACAAATGTACAAAAACTCCAACAGGGAACTTGATTTTCGACATTGTTTTTCTTTTAAAAATAATCATTAGTCTTAGTTTGGTACCATCAGCTGTACATGCTAGTACCACTCTAAAACTGGACTTCTCATGTCCTGTTGTTTTAATTAACACTGTTTTTGCATCTATTTAATTGACAGTTCTATTTCCAACCATATTGAAATTCATAGGAGTTTCATTCATATTTCTTAACGCATAGCCACTTTCCTTGCACTGTTGTATTACATATCGATGGAAATGACTTACTTTGCCGTCGAGATCTGCAGGTAATTTTTGTGCAATTTTGTTTTTTTGCCTCAGTAAAAGATTATTCCTTTCCAAGAACGTAGTACACCAGGATACAGTGGCCCTAAATCCCTTGCTGTGATCTGGGTTAGATATGGCCCCCTGAAGTGCAAACATACATATGTTGTTTCGTGTTACTACATAACCATTTTGACGAGGCTCATGCACCATGTCTGCTACATGATTTTCAAGTTCTGGACAATGAGGGGTGCATGTTCTTAATGCACACTTACCCCTTGCCATACTCTTTATTGCATCTTCATTTGCTTTCCAGTCTCGGACCATCTTTTCTGTTACTCCATATTGTCTTGCAGCAGCACTGTTATTATGTTCCTTGGCAAAGTTTACAATTTTCAGCTTGAAAATGGCTTCATATTTCCTTCTTCTTGCTGGTGGAGCAATGATGGAGTATTGTCTACCAGCCATTTTGTTTACAACCACTAATCTGTCAGCCCGCTGGATGTGCGGTAATACTGTATGTACTGTAGATTCGGCTGCAAACAGTATACCACGCTAAGCCAGTCACGGCAAGCAATGTATTCTATTAATGAATACAAAGCCTGCTCATATTGGCAGAGATTGTAAGTCATCTTATAAGCCGGCAAATACGGTAGGTCTCAATTCCTGAGATTAATGATTTCTGCATTATCAGAATCTTTTAAGCTTTTAAGAAAATTCTTAAATACATCTAATATGATAAAGTAGATAAACGCTTGAGAAATATGGATGTTTTTGAGCTGTTATTACATACATCACATATGTTTGCAAAAATACACAGAACTGAATAACATACCTGTCTCTTTGCATAGTTTAGCGTAAAGTCCAACAGCAATCATGAGACCACTAGCCACCTGAAAAAGTGACGCATAGTAGTTAATAGCATTCTTGATTAATTTCTAGGTTTAAACATGTGAAAAATTTAGAATACCCAAAGACGTTAAGACAACAACGGAAGGAAGGTATAAGCAATGTAACTAGGTCATATCTACAATGACTTATTGATAGTGTGGCTTATAATCAAGTCAAGCCTTTACAATTTTTATATTTTGCTTTATATTTTATATAAAAACACACAGGCCTGAGTAATAATATGCATTGCACATGAAAATTGTTGCGATTTGGCTGAAATAGAGTGACCAAAAATGTGCTTTTAGCTACTTACTCCTTAAAATCCTATAATATCTTCCTATTTTATTTATGTGTCCCTTTTTTCACAATCTTTTGGCTGGTCTTTTTTATATCAAGATGATGATGTGTGTAGTGTGATGTTTACAGGGACATGCAGCAGGGGTAGTGAATTAAAATTCATGGGGGTCCGGTCAGAAAAAACTTCTTCTAGCCGAGGTCCAAGTGTCATATTGGTGCTATGACTCCACATGATATCTTTCACATCGCAGCCTACTGTGCACGTCACAGGCCCCTCATCTCAGACCCCCCATCACAGATCACAGACCCCCCATCACAGACTGACCACCCATCACAGACTGACCACCCATCACAGACTGGCATCCCATCACAGACTGACCCCCCATCACAGACTGGCCCCCTTTACAGACTGACCCCCATCACAGACTGGCCCCAATTACAGACTGACCCCCATCATAGACTGGCCCCCAATTACAGACTGACCCCCCATTACAGACTGGCTCCCATCACAGACTGACCCCCATCAGAGACTGGCCCTCCATCACAGACTGACCCGCCAATCACAGACTGACCCCCCATCACAGGACTGACCCCCCCATCACAGACTGGCCCTATCACAGACTGACCCCCCCATTACAGACCCCTCTCGATAGTAGACTCCTGTCCTGCACAGCACTCCCCCCTCCCCACAGAGCCCTACCTTATTCACACAAGACGGAAAGCACGTACTTTTCACATTAAAGGTGAGTGATTGATTGCTGGGACTGCCCTGCTGTGTAGCAACCAATTACCCACTTCTTAACTTAAAAAGTCCTGCTCTTTGTACAGAGCGGCCGCGTTTCTCATCTTGTGTGAATAAGACAGGCAGTGTGAGGAGGGGGCAGTGCAGCGGTCCTATAGAAGGGACAGACCCGTGTGCGACGCGCCTGCCATGCTGTGATCATAGCAGCACCAGGCAGGCAGGTGAGCTAGCGAGGAAAGGACACACAGGCAACTATTTGGCGAGGCTGCGGTCTGGGTAGTATGGCTACCTGGGCCAGAATTGGACTGTGGTCTGCCATTTAGTGATGCCTGGCATACAGTTTGCTTCCCGAGCAACATGTTTATTCATGTATTGTATCTTGCTATATTCCACTCTACCTCTCTACGTTTATTTTTGAACAGTTAGACCAGCCCTACATTTGCCGCTCTCAGCCTCTACCATATGCCTAGTGTGGTTTGTTCCTGCCTACGCAGAATACAGGCACGGGGAAGCATTCTCTTTTTACAATAGAAAAAAACACAGAAAAACATATTTTTTAAGTGCCAAGTTGAAATAAATTACATTAGATTCTACCTGTCTGTCTTCTTTGCAAGGTGAAGCTGCCTGTGAATCATATCAAGCCAGCAGGTTACCATACTGTAACTATAGACTACGTACTATAGAGCGAGTCTCAGGGATTATGTCTTTTTAGTAAATCAACAGCAGATTTTCTGTTTGCTTTAATTGCTGTCATAGTTCAGCTGGTTCACACTGATGCAGTGTGGAATTTGCAGCTAATTTTGTGCGCTTTCTGCACCCCATTCATTATTGCACCCCATTCATGCGAACCACTGCTGGTGTGCGCAGTGCGATTTGCAGAATTGGATTGCATGGGTGTGAACACGCATGTGATCCGATTCTGGTGCGGCAAAGAAAAGACCCTGCATGATTTTGGTTCGGTTGCGGTGTGATTTGAGCCATACAGAATGTATAGTTTAAATCACACTGCTGCAGAATCGCATGTGATTTGAACAGAAATGCGATTCCTGTCCAAATCACATGTGGTTCCTGTACCCCATTAGTGTGAACCAGGCCTAAAACCCTTCACCTGGACATGTAAGGATAACAAAATCTTTACAGAGGTTCTAAACCTTCCTCAGACTTCTAAAAAATGTGTTTTAATTGCTGCCTGTGATCCTGTTGGGAAGATTTACCCCCTTTAAAGCAGAGTTCCACCCATTTAAAAGTCAGCAGCTATAAAAAGTAAAGCTGAAGACTTTTATTAACTGCTTGCCGACCAGCCGCCGCAGTTTAACTGCGGCAGAATGGCACAGCTGGGTGAAACTACGTTACCTTACACTTACCGGAGCCGTTGGTAGCGGCGGTAGCGGCGGTAGCGGCGGTAGCGGCGGAGGTTCTTCTCCCTGTTTGGTATGGAGACGAGTGAGGGCAAGATGGCCCCCACCCGTGTCCATACCATTGCAGGGCGGAAGCAACCTCCAAACGTCAATTCCGCCCATAGCTCTCAATAAAACATTTTTTTTTCTTTTTCAAATGACATTACATTTTTTTTTTAATTGCACTTTAGTGTAAATATGAGATCTGAGGTGTTTTTGACCCCAGATCTAATATTTAAGAGGCACTTTCATGCTTTTTTTCCTATTAAAAAAAAAAAAAACCTGTCCCGCCGAGCTCATGTGCAGAAACAAACGCATACGTGAGTAGCGCCCGCATATGAAAACGGTGTTCAAACCACACATGTGAGGTATCGCCATGATCGTTCGAGTGAGAGCAATAATTCTAGCCCTAGACCTCCTCTGTAACTCAAAACATGCAACCTGTAGAATTTTTAAACGTCGCCTATGGAGATTTTTAAGAGTAAAATTTGTTGCCATTCCACGAGCGGGCGCAATTAGGAAGTGTGACATGTTGGGTATCAATTTACTTGCCATACCATTTTCTTTCACAATATAAAAAAAAATTGGGCTAACTTTACTGGTGTCTTATTTTTTAATTTAAAAAAAAGATTTTTTCCAAAATAAGTGCGCTTGTAAGACCGCTGCGCAATTACGCAATTACGGTGTGACAGAAAGTATTGCATTCTCTAGGGTTTTAGAATAAAATATATATAATTTTTGGGGGTTCTAAGTAATTTTGTATAAAAAAAAACAAAAAAACTGTTTTTAACTTGTAAACACCAAACCTCAGAAAGAGGCTCGGTCCTTAAGTGGTTAAAGTGACCCTGTCGGTCACTTAAAAAAAAATCTAAATGGCAATAGAAGAAGTATTATATTCACCTCTACAGCAGCCCAGTACATGGTCTATTAGGCAGCACAGCAGTTGTTCATGAATTAAAACTAAGGGGATGTTATTGCTTTATTCCCCAAAACAACATAGACGTCCTTGATGAACAACCACTGCTGCAGTGAAATACAGTGCCTTGAAAAAAGTATTCATACCCCTTGAAATTTTCCACATTTTGTCATGTTACAACAAAAAATGTAAATGTAATTTGTGGGAATTTTATGTGATAGACCAGCGCAAAGTGGCACATAATTGTGAAGTGGAAGGAAAATGATAAATGGTTTTCAAAATTTGAATACAAATAAATATGTGAAAAGTGTGGCGTGCATTTGTTCGCTTGCTGCACACTGTTCCTCCTCCAGAACTTCGCTTGCTGCAAGACTGTTCCTCCATCAGCATTTCCCTTGCCGCAGACTATCACTCCTCCAGACCAACTAGTACTGCATGGGTAGGCTTGATGCTACTTCTGCCAGGCCTCACTGAACAGCCTTTTGTGGGCAGGGACCCCCGATCCCTGTGGTGTAGAATAGTTCAGGTGCTAGCTGTCCTCTGCTCAGTTACCACTCCCAGAGAGCTCTCTCCAGGCCCTGCCAGCCAGACTGGCTGCAAAGACCCCTTCCTACTGCCCTTCTCCACAGTCCTCTCTCCACTGGTTCTGCTCCCATCTCTCAAACTGATATCTTCCAGTCCTCTCAGGCGTGCCTCACCAGTCCTTCCGACTGTGCTCCCTCACCAGCCCTCCTGGCTGCGACCTGTAGTCCTCCTAGAGACTCTTAGCGTGTTCTCTCCCCCTGTCCTTTCTCTTGCTCTCTCGTGTGCCTCTGATTCCAGGATCTCTTCACTTCTCCCGGATGCACCCGAGCCCCAGCCCACGGTCACCCACCCCCAGACTGGGGAGCTCCCCGTGGACCTGACAGCCTCCACACCCGCTCACTCCAGCTCTTCCAACCGACAACTCCTCCCCAGCTGGGCTAACCACAGGTATTTAAGGAGGCCTGCCCCCTGCCAATCCAAGTTGGGGATTGGTCAAGGCTCCCTAGATACCTCAGGTACCCCTCCTCTCCTTCCAGGACCTTCTCAAAGGAAGAGGGAGGTGATGGTGATGCCACCTGTCAGTCACCCAACTCTCTCCCTGAGCCACTGCCAGCCCAGAATGAAAACTAACAGGCCTAGCTACCAGCCAGGCCTGCCCAAATTTTCCTACCCTGTCAAAAATCCTCACTTCTAGCACTCACTAACTAGAGGGTGCTACATATGCATGTTCTTTGCCAACTTAAGCCTGTGTTGCATTATTGCTTTTAACTTTGGACCTGCTTAGTAAACTGCAAATTACAGTTACTTCCTGTCTGACCATTTAGCCGACTACCTATTTTGTTAAAGCTCCTTTTCCCCAGGCATACATGCTACAACATTGCGTGACAGCATTTCACAAACAGCATAGTCCAGGGACAGAGACATGTTTCTCTCCACTTAAAGGTGCAAGGATGGCTTTCTGGAAAACGTAAGGCACTGGGGCAGCACAAGTCATGAACTGGCAGAATGGGGCTGTTTCCACCAATTTGTGTGGGGAGTGGTTGTAGCACCAGCAGCTCTGGTAAGCTAGCATTGAGATGGTAGCTATGCTCCTGCAACATTTTTTTGCTGCAGCAGAAATTGCAGAAGGGAGATCTGACAAGTGCATATTGTTTTACTCAGGTAGTGCTCTCATCGGTCTTTGTATTGCTGATTCATGTGCTTGTGCTTTACAGTAGTACAAAAACTGGTACTAAGCTTTCTGGGATGCAGGCATTTCCATCAGAGGTTTTCAGCAGCAGACACAGTAAAAAAAGGGCCTCACTGCAGAGGTTGGTGGACTGGCTTTAAGCTGGCCATACACTATTTGATTTCTGAGTGAGCGTTTTTGTACAAAAGTTCTCATCAATACATTTGTTGACAGGACGAATGGTATTTGGAACTGCTTCAAAAATGGTTTGCATTTAACATTTAATTTTGAAGTGAATGGACTTTCTACTAGCATTAGGCCAGCTTTAGAAGTAACATGGCCCTCTGCCTTTGGGGTAGTGCCTTCAAATAGATTTGTACAGGTGCTGCTTGCTGTTCTCTGCAAGGTGTGCCTGGAGCCTAAAGCAGCAGTTATGTCCAAGCAAAAAAAAAAAAGTGGTTAGGTCCCCCGGGCGGTTTAAATCATAATGTGCTAGTATGCACCACATACTAGCACATTATGATACACTTAAAACAGAGACCTCCAGCGGCGCAATGTCACCAGTGAAATCATGCTACAAATGTGAATATCTCTTAAATAAGGGGTAGGCAACCTGGGCACTCCAGCTGTGGTGAAACTACAAATCCCATCATGCCTCTGCCTCTAGGAGTCATGCCTGTGATTGTCAGTTTCTTGCAATGTCTCATGTGACCTGTAGTTTCACCACAGCTGGAGGGCCAAGGTTGCCTACCTCTGTCCTAAATGGTACATGTTTAGGAGATATTCACTCTACCTACAGGTAAGGCTTACCTGTAGGTACAAGTCATAAAGCGGATTTTACTACCGCTTTAATAGCTTCAGCAGCAGAGCAATTGCTGTCATGCCATTACGCTGAAGGGGGAAACACATGTAGGCAGATGGTAGTCCCCCCTTTTGAGTGGTCATTCCCTTGGTGATCAGTGGCGGTCCGTGCATTAAGGGCGCACGGGCACCGCCCCCACTCTCCTGCCACCCCCTCTATCACCAATAGATAGATTTATGTATTGCATGAATCTATCTATGGCCGCCGCTGCCACCCCCTATGTAGGCGCCCGGCCCCTCTTTTACAGTGGCGGGGGGTGTTTTTGAAGCACCTGATTAGAGCCATAGGCTCTAATAGGCTTCAAAAAAAGTGACCTGCGAGTGCCATGCTGGGCACTCGCAGGTCACTCAGCTGTGTTAGTAAAGCAAATGACTATTCGCTTTCCTAACACTAAACCGCCTCTCCGCCAATCAGGTGCTCAGGTCTGTTACCTCTCACCTGTTTGGCTGAAATGACAGGCACCGCTATAGGACGCCTATTAGGAGGAGAGGATGGGAGATGAGGATGGCAGGAGCTGCTGCCCCACCAAGACAGGGTAAGTGCTGGGCAGGCGGCGAGTGGGCGGGGGTCACGCTGGGGGCATTTAAGGGCACACTGGCAGCATTCAATGGGCACACTGGCAGCATTTTATGGGCACACTGGCAGCATTTGATGGGCACACTGACAGCATATGATGGGCACACTGGCAGCATTTGATGGGCACACTGGCAGCGTTTGATGGTACAGTGGCAGCGTTTGATGGGCACAGTGGCAGTGTTTGGCACAGTGGCTGCATTTGATGGGCACAGTGGCAGCATTTGATGGCACAGTGGCAGTGTTTTATGGCACAGTGGCAGCGTTTAATGGGCACAGTGGCAGAGTTTGGCACAGTGGCTGCAATTGATGGCTCAGTGGCAGGATTTGATGGCACAGTGGCAGCGTTTGATGGGCACAGTGGCAGCGTTTGGCACAGTGGCTGCATTTGATGTGCACAGTGGCAGCATTTGATGGCACAGTGGCAGCATTTAATGGGCAGAGTGCCTGCAATTGATGGCACAGTGGCAGCATTTGAAGGCACAGTGGCAGTGTTTGATGGCACAGTGGCAGCATTTGATGGGCACAGTGGCAGTGTTTGATGACACAGTAGCTGCTATTGATGGCACAGTGGCAGCATTCAAGGGCACAGTGGCAGCATTTGATGGCACAGTGGTATTGTTTGATGGCACAGTGGCAGCGTTTGATGGGCACAGTGGCAGCGTTTGATGGGCACAGTGGCAGCGATTGATGGGCACAGTGGCTGCAATTGATGATTTTTTTTTCAATATTTTTTTGCGCCCCCCCCCCCCCCCCAAAAAAAAATTTGAGCACCAGCCGCCACTGTTGATGATGCTACTGGGTGGAGTACTGTACCCTTTATAGTCTGGTATGAGTGGATAGAAGGTGCATAGGTAATGGCTACCCCTGCCTTTTAGCATGTAGGCCTGTAGCTTGAAGAGTAGTAGGCCTTCTCGGCATAGGCCCAGGGAGAGACTCCAAGTGAGAACCCACTGCTGGGGGATACATGAAAGAGCATTTGGGAAGATGTCTGAACTCTACGGATTTGTGTTGATGCCACTGAAGTGCTCTGCACTGTAACTGAGAAACAGTGAAGATGTGAAACAGTTGTGCCAATTCATACTTCAGTAAAGAATTGAAATTCTTGTGTGTATTACTTCAAAAGATAGGTATGTGCATACCCCATCTAGAGAGGAAGCAAGGTGGGACCTGAGTCAACTTGCCTGGAAACGCTGTCCAATCCAGGTTCCTTACACATACCATAGAGCATTGACATCAATATGTCCTTTTGGGATCTCAGAGGCTTGGTGTGAGACTTCTATGCAGGGCTGTCTTAATAGCATCATGGGCCCCTGGGCAAAGTTATGCTCTGGAGCCCCAACAATGGAGACAGCGCAGGTAAACAGACATCAAGTAGGTAGGAGGCAGACAAACGGAGCTTCCCCTTTTGGATGGAGCTTCTCAGTAACTACATGAACAATCATTCTGTACAGCAAAGAAACAGTGGGAAAATACTACATACATAAAGTAACAAAGCTGTCCTGTGCATTTCTACCCCCTATACACCTCAGACCCCCCCTCAGCATTGTTTTCCCCCATATACCCTTGATATCCCCCAGCACCATTATTCCATCCATGTAGTACACCCTTTTCCAGTGAAGATACAGTGCATGTAAACTTTTGGCTATGTGCCCGCCTCCAGCACTGGGCTCACCTATAATAATCAAGCAGGCAGAAGGAGGGGCAGAGGAGGGAGAATCCCTCCGGGCATTCCAAGCCCTTTGGTGCAAACAGTTCTGGACAGCTGGGCTCACCATGACACCATCCACAATGCTACTTCCGCAGGCGGGGTCTCAGTGCTGCCGACTCAGCAGCTCCCACTCCAGCTCCTACCCCACAGCCTTTGAGTCCCGAGCATTTAAGCTGAATGGGGTGGGGTCAGAGCATCACTGGCGCTGCGGCCCTGCCCCTCCCTACTGGCTTTGAAATAATAGGTATCGTTCTGCACAGCACAGTGCACCGCTGCCAGCCTGCCTCCCCTGTGTATCCATCACTCTCAGTGCCATCATGGGGCCCCCAATTTTGGGGCAGCGTGGGCTCAAGGACCAGCTGCTTTGGTGAAAGTGCAGGGGCCCCCCATGCAGCGGGGCCCCTGGGCAGTGCCCAGGTGTGCCCACTCATTAAGACAGCCCTACTTCTATGTATGTGTAGCCAAGTGCTGGCTATGTTATTGCTCCATACAATAGACCCTTTTAAGTGGGACTATAATTGAGGCTTTTTCCCCTAGCGCCCAGTATTGTGACAATGACTTCACTTCCTGTTAGCAGAGCAAAGCCAATTCAACTAGTTAGAGAGTATCTTGGGACCTGTAGCCCCTCTGTCAATATACTCTGTGTTCCTGAGTGCTGATCAGACTACACATGTCAGAAGGCTAGTGATGAGAAGTGGATGCTGGGAGAGCATTTATATTGAACTGCGAGCATTGGGCTTTCTCATTTATGATACAGAACTCAGAGCTGAAGGCTAGGAGTCTGTCACCCTTCCGTGGGCATTGCTGCCTAGTCCAGGCAAGGAGACTGTCAGTGAATCGACACCGCAGGGGCGCAGGCGATTGCTGCAGGATTGCACCGGCTGTTCTGCCCATCAGGACCACCACTGTCCATCACTACGCAGCCCTTGCTGATCCACTGCACTGTCAGGCGGTTATTATCCTTGTGGTCTACCTATTTTTGAGTAAAAGCTTTAAAAGTACCACCAAAAAATAAAGTACATGATTTTTCTATCTCTATTCTGAAATACAGTATGTCTGAGCTCAGAGTGTCAGAGGTGTCCGAAGGCTTGCAAGGTCAGAGCAGCCACTGGGGACAAGCATTGTCAAGCAGCCCCACTTCATATGTAATACAATTGAAATTGTAGATGGAGATATATATCCGAAGGATACCCATATTATCAGCTGGAAAATCTTTTATTGTGAATGTGTGGAAAATGCTTGTGGATGTCTCAGTTTTACATTGCAATCCCATAAGTATCTGCATACTTTATATCCTTGGGTGAAGAGAGATTCATCTTTTTAGCTTTTCAAGCAGTATAAGTAATAAATGGTTAATATGTGTTAAGCCACAGTATTGCTGCCCGTAATTTATGTTCCGGATCTGGATAGAATTGTGTTAATACCCCATGTATTGCATCTCTTTACGCCAGTGGTCATCAACCCTGTCCTCAGGGCCCAATGACGAGCCAGGTTTTATGTATTACCTTGGGGAGATGCAGACTAGAATACTGCAATCACTGAGCAGCAAATTATATCACCTGTGATGTATTTCAGTTATCTTGCAAACCTGGCCTGTTAGTGGGCCCTGAGGACAGGGTTGATGACCACTGCTTTACACCATACTGGATGTTTTCTGTCGGTGCATACGGTATGTCTATTCTCTGGATCTCTAATCTGGATGATATTACTATATATTATATGAGTTCTGTGATGAATGAGGGTGTCTTGTGAAACATGGTGGGCTTCAGTTTTTGTTAAACCATGGTGATTTTACTGGGTGTTTAATAAATTAACACAATTTGACTGTTTGGCTGTTAGCAACATTATTATTTTTTGATATAACAGTCAGTAAGTTTTTCCATGGTAGTCGTCTTAGCTTTTTTTATATGACCTTTTTTTACCAACAATTAAAATTGTCTTGGAGAATTTCATTTGGTTTTGGTTTGGCGATCCTGTCTGTATTTCTATTTTTTAGAGTCCTGTTGGATTTCTGTTGAGAGAAGCATTGCAGTGTGGGAGCCACTTCTTCAGAGCCAATCATATTCTTTGACATTTTCCATCGTCTGACTACACATGCAAGTCTAAAAGTTCCTGAGGCCTCTTTGAGTATGTTGCTCTACTTCAGGGGTAGGCAACCTTAAAGAGGTGGAGATCTACCTGAACAACATGGGAGAAGTCAAAGATCACCGGGCACAGTGTCACCTCCTCACACCTGATTTATACCTCTAATTTCCTTACTACCATGTCACAAACGCGTGCATTGCATGGCAATCATGGTTTAGATCCGGTGCACTGCTACCGTGGCTTAGGTAAATTTGCAGCACATCAGTATGAAAGCAGCCCTATACTATTATGCCCAGTGTATTGCTTCACACTGACCTGAAGATCTCTTCTTTGGTGCTGCTGGCACCACTCTGGAGACCGCTAGCCGGGATAAGAGGTGAGGTGCAGTTGGTATCACTCCGTATGGGACAGGAGCAAGCGCTACAGAGGAGGCATCGCCTTTTGTGGCTCTTGCTCCCTACTACAGCTCCAACAAGTAGTCCCTCTTTGGCAGGTCAGCAAGCCCAGACTGAGATCTACCAGATCTTCTGGTAGATAGTGATCTACAGGTTGCTGACCCCCACTCTACTTGATCACAGATCCACCCTCTTCCTCTATGATGATCTCACTATCTTCCCCTATGTCAGAGGAAAGTATGGCTTGCACATCACTCAAATCTTCCTGTTGCAAGTCTGCTGTGGTATAGTCAAATATTTACAAAGACTGCTTAGTTTGCGTGTTTATGGTGGGATAAGCAGAAGGAGAAGAGGGTACATTAGTAACACTGTGGACAACTGACTGCACTAAGCCTGGGAGGATGTAGGTGTTAAAAAAAAATTCAGCCAGTCAAATATCTGCTGGGTGTCTTGTGACTGTGCTGTTCAGCCACTTTGGAAATATAATAGCACGTGCCCTAACTCCAGTTCTTGTGTCTTTACCATCGCTACCAGCCTTTCCCCAGCTCCTTCTTACTACTGCCATGTGTAGCAACTCTTCCTTTCATTTTAGACCTGCCTCTGTATAAAGGGCAGCTCCATCAATTGTTCAGCATGCAACAAGCATAGGCTACACATCTCAAACTCAGAAAAGGCCCTTGCATAAGAAAATCAAATAGAATATGCCTTCTCTCAAAAATGTATATACATCTGCCCAAAATAAAAAGGCCAGCATTTTTTGTTTATTTTTTACCCTAGCAGAATATAAAGTAAAAAAACTTTATATGGAAGACAAAGACTCAAATAAATCACAAAGGAAAATACGGTTGTAAAAGGTGGGTGCAGAGACAAACAAGAAAGCACACTTGCTGCTAATACAGAAATAAACAGTCCTAAGAACGACAGTTGGGTCTATGGAACAGTGAACACAGTTGGGTTACACATGGGTATGTAGCCCACCACACTACAATCCACTGTATAGCAGAGTAGCTCAGTATAGCAATGTATATCCATATGCTCTTTCTTTCACAGATATGTCAGCCTTCCCTAACCAGTTCCAACACACACTGACAATATGGCTGCTGGGCACCTACCCTTTTAAAGGGGATTTTGCAGTACATTTTGGGTTCAGGCATGAAATTTCA
Source organism: Lithobates septentrionalis (assembly GCA_037952835.1). Taxonomy (NCBI): domain Eukaryota; kingdom Metazoa; phylum Chordata; class Amphibia; order Anura; family Ranidae; genus Lithobates; species Lithobates septentrionalis. The sequence continues at coordinate 1,962,448 of JBBDGP010001924.1, forward strand.
GACAAAAATTCAGAGTTTAGTTGAACTGTAAAATTATGAGCTCTGCCATGAACTTAAAGCTGTTGTAAAAGGGTACTTTTTTCTCTTAAAATAGCAAACATAGTATACTTACCTGCTCTGTGCCATGGTATAGCACAGAGTGGACCCAAACCTCTTTTGCTGGGGTCCCCTGCCGATGCTTCAGGCTCCTCCTTTTATGTGTCTGCCCCATCGCAAACACTTGCGTTGGGGGCAGACATGTGAGCTTGACTCAATCCAAAGCCAGGCTGCGCACACACAGTGGGACTTGGCCCTGCCCCCTGCTGCCTCTACACTGGACTTGATTGACAGCAGCAGAACCCAATGGCTCCCCCTGTCATCTCCATGTCCTGTGAAGAGAGAGAGCAGCGCTTCTGCACTCAGGCACAACACTGGATCGAGACTGGGCTCAGGTAAGTATTTAAAGGATTAATAGGAATACAAAGAGATGTCTCCAAAAAGAATAGCAAAGAGGAGGATCAACCACGGTATACCAAAAAATAAACAGGCTTTATTGAAAAGACACATCCTGACGAAGCGAACAATCCCATTTGCGAAATGCGTTGATGTAGGCAGCGCCACCCGGCCCTGCGCTCCACCATACATTCCAACAAGTGTGCGGCGTGACATCAGCAACCCCTTTTGCATTGACTGACTGTATGAGTCTGCCCTAGACTACCTCACGAGCCCTCTGAGCTCACGCATCAGCGTCCGACCGGACTTCACGTACCCAGCCGCTGCTTGCTAGGCTGCCGACAAACAACACGTGTATATGTCAACACGCTAACTGTAGGGACAATGAAGGGAGATTCCCCATGTATCACCTTCACACCAGTCAACACAACGGAGTGGTGAGAGCCTTCGGGCAACCTCCTTTGACAAATCCTAAGCTGAGCTCATAGTGCTGTGTTATACCATTGCAATACAGGACTGTTAAGTTCATGAAGGTGTATTCTGCATGCTAAATTGACAGATACCTTTGTTATTGACTGGATTGAACCGTCATAAGGACACCAAGAGAGTCATCTCACTTCATGCTTATAAGACAACGGCACATCTAGAGCTCAGGTTCATTCGAGTTGGCTACACTCTGGCATATGCACTGCTGCACAGCCGGTCCACAGGGCACCACTTACGTGTGGTACATGACTCTGTGAGGTCAATTCATTCGCTATATTACCATAGGATCTACACAACTGCTGCATAAGCCCTATTCATGGACATGCTAGATATAGGACCCCGGAATTAGTGTTTATTACAATAATAATCCTTATTAGATTCTCGGATTAGCGATTCTGAGCAATGTGGTTATGCATGGAGTGTGTGTGGGGCCCAGGTGTTGGAGCTATATTGTGACAACGTTGTCATTTTGTGTGCGGTTTTTACATTTGGGTACACTGGAGGGTTGTTTCCATTTAATTGGTGCTACTATCACCAATAGTGGGTTAATCATACTGTCTTTTCAATAAAGCCTGTTTATTTTTTAATATACCATGACTGATCCTCCTCTGTGCTATTTTTTTTGGAGATATCTCTTTGTCTTCCTATTGTTTCATACGAATAATAATATTAATTATTAATTAATTAAATACTGATACATTTTCAGTTACTGTATAGTGGGCCCCTTTTTTGATTTTATTTTTATGTATTCAAGTATTTAAAGGAGGGGTGGGGGGAGCTGACATTGATAGTTTTTTTTTTACCACAGCAATTGGCTAGGCACCTCACTTGAAAGATCTACTACTGCAATATTGTTACCATTCTACTAATGGGAATTACTACTACTATGATACCTATAATGTCACTGATGGAATATTTTTTTAAACAGTACTTAGAGAGATTAGCATATTAATATACATAGTTTCTTTTTTTCTATTTTTTTTTCTTGTATGTACTTTTATAAATAGAAAAGTCATAGACATGTAAATCTATGTCCACTTTCAGAAATGCTGCAAAGTGTTATGCAAATAATAGTAAACTGTAGTAAACGAGCCAGTCATGTGGAGTTAGGAAGTATGTGTATTTAGTACCATGTACAGGAAAAGTAGCCATAGAGAGACGATAGTTGACTGATCAAGCCATTTTGCTAGACATCCTTGGATATCCAATCTTAAGGTAAATAGTTACAGGTCATGTTGGCTCATTTCAGCCGAATGCTAGTTTTTTTCCTTACAGACAGTGCTAAAGGTTTATTACTGTACTCCACCTTCCCATCCCCATATGTAGAAACAAAAAACTGAGGACATTTTCGTAAGCATGTTTGTGCAGGAATGTATGAAAAAAAAACTTTCAACAGTAAGGTTGTGCCGGTATGTCCTTTTGCTCCCTAACATCTGTGGCCACCCCTACTAATTCCATTTCCTTATTCATCAATGGAAATCACATTATACCTCGTCCCAGAACAAAACAACTAGTTATGTTGTTAGGTATGTTAGAAATAAAGTTGTGTACTCACCCAAAAAATATAGCAGGACACAAACAGGGAATATTTAACAATCTGGCTGGTTCTCATTTCCCTGCTAATAGTTGGTTGCTAGCCTCCAGACTGAGACCCTGGGACTGGATTGCGGTTGTACAGAGAGAGACATGTGTGCTACTGTAAGAGAAGGCTAGGAGTGAGCAAACCTACAGACATGCAGGGTCATGTCATATATGCAGCATTCAGCTGACTATCTACATGACCTGTTTCTCATATCCTTAGTCGTAAGGCTGCCAACATTTCTTAATTCATTGTTTACAGCCTTAGTAAAACCTCATAATGAATGTCTAATAAAAAGTACAATGTTGTAAAAACATTGCACTGATCACACATAAAGTGTATGTCACTTATGATCTAAATCCAAAATCAAGCAATGTAATACAGAAAGTAGGGAAGAGCCGAACACCCCCCGGTTTCGGTTTGCATCAAGAACATGCGAACAGTCAAAAAGTTTGTTCGAACACCGTTAAAGTCTATGGCACACGAACATGAATAATCAAAAGTGCTCGTTTTAAAGGCTTATATGCAGGTTATTGTCAGAAAAAGTGTTTGGGAACTTGGGTCCTGCCTCAGGGGACATATATCAATTCAAAAAGAAGTTTTAAAAACTGACTTTTTTTGGGAGCAGTGATTTTAATAATGCTTAAAGTGAAACAATAAAAGTGTAATATTCCTTTAAATTTGGTACCTGTGGGGTCTCTATAGTATGCCTGTAAAGGGGCGCATGTTTCCCGTGTTTAAAGCAGTCTGACAGCAAAATGACATTTCTAAAGGAAAAAAATCATGTAAAACTACTATTGCTAGCACCGGCTAAAATGAATTGTCGGTCGGGCAATACACATAAAAGTTCATTGATAAAAACAGCATGGAATTTCCCCACAGGGGAACCCCGAACAAAAATGTAAAAAAAAAATGCATGGGGCTCCCCCTAAATTATATACCAGGCCCTTGAGGTCTGGTATGGATTTTAAGGGGAACCCCACGCCAAAATTTAAAAAAAATGGTGTGGGGTCCCCCCAAAAATCCATACCAGACCCTTATCCGAGCACGCAACCTGGCAGGCCACAGGAAAAGAGGGGGGGATGAGAGAGCGCCCCCCCCCGAACAGTACTAGGCCACATGCCCTCAACATTGGGAGGGTGCTTTGGGGTAGCCCCCCAAAGCACCTTGTCCCCATGTTGATGGGGAGAAGGGCCTCATCCCCACAACCCTTGCCCGGTGGTTGTGGGGGTCTGCGGGCGGGGGGCTTATTGGAATCTGGAAGCCCCCTTTAACAAGGGGACCCCAGGATCTGTCACAGTGACACAGTGACACCAATAGCAGTTTTTTTTTTTCTGATTATTGCACTGGTGTCAGTTTGTGACAGTTATAAGTGGTAGGGCAGTTAGTGTTAGGCCCCTTTAGGTCTAGGGTACCCCCCTAACCCTCCCAATAAAGTTTTAACCCCGTCATCACCCCCTGTTGCCAGTGTCACTAAGTGATCGTTTTTCTGATCACTGTATTAGTGTCACAGGTGACGCTAGTTAGGGAGGTAAGTATATAGGTTCGCCGTCAGCGTTTTATAGCGTCAGGGACCTCTATATACTATCTTATAAAGGTTTTAACCCCCTTATTGCCCCCTAGTTAACCCTTTTACCAGTGATCACCGTATAAGTGTTACGGGTGATGCTGGTTAGTTAGTTTGTTTATTATAGTTTTAGGGCACCCGCCGTTTATTACCTAATAAAGCTTTATCCCCCTAATCGCCCAGCGGTGATATAAGTTAAGTTTTAGGGTCAGATAGGGTCTGCGTCGCCCCAGGCAGCGTCACGTTAGTTCCAGTACCGCTAACACCCACGCACGCAGCATACACCTCCCTTAGTGGTATAGTATCTGAACGGATCAATATCTGATCCGATCAGATCTATACTAGCGTCCCCAGCAGTTTAGGGTCCCCAAAAATGCAGTGTTAGCGGGATCAGCCCAGATATCTGCTAGCACCTGCGTTTTGCCCCTCGGCCCAGCCCTGCCCAGCCCACCCAAGTGCAGTATCGATCGATCACTGTCACTTACAAAACACTAAACACATAACTGCAGCATTCGCAGAGTCAGGCCTGATCCCTGCGATCCCTAACAGTTTTTTGGTAGCGTTTTGAATCAGTCGCTAACAGTCGGGAGCTTTTTTGCCTGTGAGTCTCACTAGTGTACCACTAAATTTAGAGCCCAGAATGGCAAATCGAAGGTACACTAGTGAAGAGGCCTACACGTTTCTGAGCATGACAGATAGTGAAGAGGAAGTCACTCATCTGTCAGATTCAGGCTCAGAATACGAACCTGTAGACAGCAGCGGCTCCATGACAGATAGCTCTGACGACGGAGTTGTGGTCCCTGCCAAGGTAAGGCATACCAGACCCCGAACTTCTTCTTCTGCTGTTGAGGTGCAAGAACCGCAGGGCTCTCGTATGGAGCAGAGCCGTACTAGCGCCGCTATTCCTTCTGGTGAACTGGCAAGTACCAGCGGCCTAGTACACACTGGTCGTACATCCAGCACTGCAGTAACACTTGGTGACGTGGTGAGTCCCATAAGTGAAGTTCAAGCTGGCGAGGTGGCAAGCACAAGTAGTGTCCCACTGCCACCAAGAAGACGAACACAGGCCCGTCGTGCCCATAGTGCCCTTCCTGCTGCATTCGCTAATCCTAATTGGGAACCCACCACTTCTGCAGCACCCGTACTTCCCCCATTCACTGGCCAACCCGCCATTCATGTGGAAACAGTTGATTTTACGCCACTTGATTTTTATTCGCTGTTTTTCACCGAAGATCTCTATAGATCTATTGTGTACCAAAGCAATTTGTACGCTGATCAACACATCGCCACTATTCCCCAGTCCTCACTTGCCAGAGATTGGAAACCAATTATGGTTTCCGAATTTAAGATGTTTCTGGGCCTTTCCCTCCTCATGGGCATAACCAAAAAGAGTGAGTTGCGGTCATTGGTCCACTGACCCAATTCACTATATGCCCGTGTTCTTTGCTTCCATGGCCAGGGCTCGATACGAGCAGATTTTGTGGTTCATGCACTTCAACAACAATGAACTCTGTCGTCCTCGTGGAGACCCTGGATACAATCCGCTCTACAAAATTTGGCCCCTCGTAAACCACTTCAACCAACGTTTTGCAGACTTGTTTACTCCCCATCAAGTTGTCTGCGTTGATGAGTCCCTGATTAAGTTTTCTGGCCGCTTGTCATTCAAACAGTACCTTCCCAGCAAGCGTGCCAGATATGGGGTCAAGATGTATAAGCTCTGTGACAGGGCCACAGGCTATACATGTAGTTTTATGGTTTACGAGGGAAAAGATAGTCACGTAGAGCCGACAAACTGCCCTGACCACATAGGAAGCGCTGGCAAGATTGTGTGGGACTTGGTGTCACCCTTATTCGAAAAGGGGTACCACTTATATGTGAACAATTATTACACGAGCGTGTCACCTTTTTGATCATCAGATTGGAGTATGTGGCACCGTGCGACCTAATCACCGGGGCTTGCCCCAGCGGCTTGTAGATTCCCGTCTTAGGCTGGGGGAGAGAGCCTGCTTGCAGTGTAATAATTTGCTCGCTATGAAGTGGAGGGATAATAAGAATGTTTTCGTTCTTACCTCCCTTTATGCAGACACGATGGTCCAAATTACTACGGCGACTGGTGTTGTGGAGAAACCCCTCTGTGTCCACGAATATAACCTCAATATGGGAGGGGTGGACCTCAACGACCAGTTGTTGGCGCCGTACCTAGTTGCCCGTAAGGCCAGACGCTGGTATAAAAAAGTGTCTGTATACTTATTTCAATTGGCTTTGCTGAACGCTCATGTGCTATACAGAGCTTCAGGACGGACTGGATCCTTCCTTAAATTCCAGGAAGAGATCGTCAGAGCCCTTCTGTTTCCAGATGGTGCTCCACCTCACCTTCCCAATCCAAATGCAGTAAGCTGGCTGCATGAGAGGCATTTTCCTTATGTCCTCCCGCATACCCCTACCCAACGAGCCCCCCCCCAAAGAAAAATGTAGTGTCTGCAGAAAGCGTGGATATAGGCGTGACACCCGCTATTATTGTCCCTCCTGTCCTGACAATCCTGGTCTTTGCATTGATGAATATTTTGAACGCTACCATACACTAGTTGAGTATTAGCGTAGGGTACAGCACTGCACAGACTAGGACGCACTTTCACAGGGTCTCCCAAGATGCCATCGCATTTTGAGAGACCCAAACCTGGTATCAGTTACAAAAGTTACAGTTACAAAAAAAAGTGTAAAAAAAAAAAGTAAAAAGAAGAAAAAAAACACAAAAAAATATAAAATAAAAAAAAACAAAAATAGTTGTCGTTTTATTGTTCTCTCTCACTCTATTCTCTCTCTATTGTTCTGCTCTTTTTTACTGTATTCTATTCTGCAATGTTTTATTGTTTTTATGTTTTATCATGTTTGCTTTTCAGATATGCAATTTTTTTATACTTTACTGTTTACTGTGTTTTATTGCTAACCATTTTTTTTTGTTTTCAGGTACGCAATTCGGCTGCAGCACAGATTTATTCATCTTGACAGCAACAGCGTTTGCTCCCACGATACATAATGAACATAGGTCTTTACAATGGTGAGACAGTAAAGAAATCACTAATTGACCACAGGTGCCTTGAAACACAAACGTCCATAGATGGATGTGAATGTCCAACCGCACAGGAGGTGTGAGTACTCCAAGGGGTGGTGATGGTCTGATGGTAGTCAGAAAACACCTGGCATCATACAGCGACTTCCCAACCGAGAAACAGGGTCCCAATGGGTCATTCAGAGAAAGTGCAAAAAAGCCTCTTACCAGATCCTGTGGATTCCCATGTCAGCGACAGGGAATCGCATGCGCAGTTTGTCACAAATGACGTGGAATGGGAGCTCAGGAATCGCCAATCTCTTGGATTGTGGTCTGTATGGATCTCGGCCGGCAACCGGATGGGTCCTCACAACGAACCGTCCTCACACCGAACCGTCCCAGCGTGCATCAGAAGTTTCACAAACGGTCCCCCGAAAGGAGCAGTTGGAGGGACTAGATCTCATGCGGTAAATGTGGAAACAAAAAGAATGTGCCTCCACATGGTGCAGATAAAAAAGGGTGTTTTTATTGACAAAAACGACCATACACAAATAAAAGCGTGATCACGGTAGATAAAAACAAAAGGGCAACAAAGAGAGTGGTGTACATCCCTCCAACTGCTCCTTTCGGGGGACCGTTTGTGAAACTTCTGATGCACGCTGGGACGGTTCGGTGTGAGGACGGTTCGTTGTGAGGACCCATCCGGTTGCCGGCCGAGATCCATACAGACCACAATCCAAGAGATTGGCGATTCCTAAGCTCCCATTCCACGTCATTTGTGACAAACTGCGCATGCGATTCCCTGTCGCTGACATGGGAATCCACAGGATCTGGTAAGAGGTTTTTTTGCACTTTCTCTGAATGACCCATTGGGACCCTGTTTCTCGGTTGGGAAGTCGCTGTATGATGCCAGGTGTTTTCTGACTACCATCAGACCATCACCACCCCTTGGAGTACTCACACCTCCTGTGCGGTTGGACATTCACATCCATCTATGGACGTTTGTGTTTCAAGGCACCTGTGGTCAATTAGTGATTTCTTTACTGTCTCACCATTGTAAAGACCTATGTTCATTTGTACATGCGCTGCATTTTTTCATATGCCGATTTTGTTGTTTTTGTCAAACTGTATGCAGCAGCTTTTGTTTGTTTTACTGGTTAGCGCGGTGTTTTCTATTTACCTCTCCCACGATACATAAAGCCGTGACTCCAGCGCTGTCGGAGGTGATTTCACCACCACAGTTACATACTTCAGCATATATGCTGAAGCATGGGGGCAGCGGGGTGGAGGAGCAATTTGCTCCTACCCTTTGCGGGAGGATGCTCCGGCATATATATATTTTAGGCACAGGTTGCGTTAAAAAATGTTTTATTTTTTACTATTTTTTTTGCATTTGCTTTGCAGGTATGGTAAGTCTAATGCCCCGTACACACGGTCGGATTTTGTTCGGACATTCCGACAACAAAATCCTAGGATTTTTTTCAGACGGATGTTGGCTCAAACTTGTTTTGCCTACACACGGTCGCACAAAGTTGTCGGAATTTCCGATCGACAACCACGCGGTCACGTACACCACGTATGACGAGACTAGAAAAGGCCGGTTCAGAACCAAGCGCGGCACCCTTTGGGCTCCTTTTGCTTTTGCTTTTGCCTTCTCGTGTTAGTAAAAGTTTGGTGAGAGACGATTCGCGCTTTTTCAGACTCGTGGCCTTCAGACCGTTTTCTGCCGTTCAGTTTGTGCTTGTGGGTTTGTATCTGCTCTTCAGTGCGTGCAAGCAAGTTCCGCGTGACTTTAAGGAGTCATTGTATTCTTGTTCGTTCGTTACTGGTTTTCAGGTCGCTCTTCACAGGCCTTGCTGTTCTTCAGTGCGTTCTGTTACTTCGTTCTGAGCAGCCGACCGTTTTCTAGCCATGTTTCGTATGCGTACTCCTCGTACAGTTCGTGCTGTGCGGGGGCTTGGTGTTGGGGTCCTGACCTTGACACAAGTCCAGTCCATGAACAGGGTGGGGAGGAGTTCATGGACCAAGAATTGGTTGCTTCAGCGTGACCAGTTCTCTCATATGCCTTTGCCCTGTGAGATCGTGAGAATAATCCTGATGATTTCAGGAACTTTCTCAGGGTGACGGACCCCGTATTTCACCGCCTGTTGGCTTCGCTGACCCCCTATATTAGCAGGCAGGATACCTGCATGAGGCAAGCCATCACTCCGGAGCAGAGGTTGGTCGCTACCCTGCGGTATTTGGCCACAGGGAGAAGCCTGCAGGACCTCAAGTTCTCGACAGGCATCTCCCCCCAGGCTCTTCTTTGTGGACATTTACTGCTTGTGTTTGTTTGAGCTGACCCTGACAGAAATGTGGGGAGTCCAGAAAATGTCGTGATTGTGTAACCTTACAAAGCACTGTTGGCTGTTATTTACTAAATGCAAAGACACTTTGCACTACTACACTGAAACTGCACTTGTAGTGCAAAGAGTATTTGCCCTTAGGAAATTACCCCCATTTTCTCATCAAACAACAATTACATCACCCCAAAAATGATGTAGCGTTGAGACAATAATCCACACATTCTTGATGAACAATCTTTTTAATACCAGCACAATCACATGTGCATTTACCCAAGGTTTTTCTGACAAACCGACATGTTTGTTGTATAACAATTTTTGTGGTGCCATTATCCAAAATCAAAACAGGCCTGTGTAAAACCAACAGGAAAGACACAAATCTTGATCTTACAAAGTTCACATTTGGTAGAACTGGAAGGCAATATCAGACATGAGTATTTAGGAACTGTGTTTGATATTGCGTTCAGATGGGGTGAAGTAACCCCAGAAAAAGCCAAATTTGGAAGATGCACACAAATTTCACAATGTCAACATGTGCTATCTGCCATCACGGGGGATCAAGGGACGTGTTTTGGGGGAGAAAGCCCTTCCTCACCGCTACTTTATTATTGAGGAAGGGGTTGCACCCCCAAAACGCGTCCATTGATCTCCCGTGATGGCAGATAGCACATGTTGGCACACTGTGTGCATCCTCCAAATTTGGCTTTGGGAAAAATCACAAAAACATTTAGCACATTGTAGCACACAAAAGAAGAAAGTGATTTGGAGGGGCTTTAAACTCGCCCCAAAACATCAATGATGTTTTTATATTTTGGAATAACATCATTGATGTTTTGATTGATGTTTTGCAATTGTAAATTACACCCCATGATCTCCCCGATCAGGATCTGGGCACTTTCGGATGTGAAAGGATCTTCATCCACAAGCTCACGATCACCTAAAAAGAGAGGAACCACAAAATAAATTAGGTTTGCCAAAAAATGCCGCCATCCATCTCTTATCTGAGCCTGTGGTTGCAGACACTCACCTGTTGTGGTGACTAGTTCCACCACGTCTTCATCCTCCTGCTCTTCTTGTGTTGGGGGGATTTCCCCTTCTTCCAGAGGGGGGGGGGGCTCTGGTCTCCTTGGATGAGGGGTGTCCTCCGAGTCTTTTATCCCCTATGTAAAACAAAAATGGTATAATTAGCACACAGATATTTGATGGCAGAACTAGAAATAGGAAACATTGCTTGGAAGTGGGGTACAATTGTCTGTTTTAGCCGAGTTCCAAGATGTAGCTTTTTTAGTGTCCTTTGTCAACCTGCAATACTTTACCTGTTTGGTACAAGCTTCACAGATGTAGCCCCCCCCCCTATAGTATACACTGGAGCACCTGTGTGGGCCCCTAATAAAAATGGTGTTCTGGGGTCCCACACTAGTGCTCCAGTGTCCATATGTGAAAACAGCTGCTCAGTGTCCTCTCCTTACACACAATCTAGTTGGCATTTCATTCTAGTAACAAAGCCATCTACACAACCCAATTCTTTGAAGACAAGTATAGGGCCTCAAAATGGTGGCCAAATGCATATGGCCTAAACAATGGTATTTTATAGTCCGAAAGAAAAATGTGTGATCCGAACGAATAATGTGCCCATGAACATGAAAGTTGCCATTTTAAACTGTACAACAGTTCCTAAAAGCACATGGAGCAGCACGAACGTAATAAACACCAAAAAAATAGGAACACAGCACAACTACTTACTTTTTTGCAGCACTCTCCGGATCTTTCTGTACTGCTCATGTTCTCGTAATTTCAGGTCCGACCACCGCTTCCTGAGCTGATCTTTCGATCGTCGTACCCCGAAATTCTGGTGCAGACTCCTGACCACTTTCGCCATGATCTTGGCCTTTCTGACATTGGGGTTGGGGTAAGGCCCATACTTTCCCTCATAGTCAGCCCTCTTCAGGATGTCCACCATCTCCAACATCTCCCCAAAGGACATATTTGAGTCCTTTAATCTCCTTCTGGATCGGGACGTTTCAGGCTCCAGCCTTTCCTCCTCCTCCTCCTCATTGCTACAGTTAGCACGATCCTGCTGTCTATCCACCATGTGCTCTTCCCCCACTGCGACGAACGAAAAGGGGCGGGGAATAGACTAGAAAGAACGTCAGGGGCGGGCGGAGTTATACGCATGCGCAGTGTGTATAAATCGTAACGCGCGCGTCTTACGTACGATCTGTGAGCGGAGGAAGGAGCATCGGACACGCCGATCGTGCTAACGAAGGTAAGATCTAAACTTGGGCCTATACTGCTTCGAAATGGAAGCCTATATTGTAACAAGATTATGGGAGTTTGGCCTGACATTAGGGTTTGTCTTGTGTTGTGTCTTTCAGAGAAAATGGATGGCTTCAATGACCACAACTTCCTTCCCCTGTTCATAGACCAGTACAGGGAGCTGCCCTGTCTGTGGCAGGTGAGACATCCCCACTATAACCACAAACAGAAGAGGCAGGCAGCGCTGGAGAAACTGCTGGAGTTGGTGAAGCCGGTGGTCCCCACAGCAACCATCCCTTATTTGAAAGCTAAAATTGGTGGCCTGAGGAGCACTTATCTTAGGGAGCGCAAGAAGGTCACAGATTCCCAGAGGTCCGAAGCTGCAGCAGATGACCCCAGGCTGTGGTACTATGAGAGACTGCGATTTCTGTCAGACCACACTGAGGTCAGGGAATCACTCTCTACTCTTCCTTCCACGCTTCCTTCCACCCCAGCTGAGGCTTCTGATGTCCAACCTGGGCCTTCCAGCCAGGAAGAAGTGGAGGAGCCCAGCTGGAGTCAGGTATAGCATTCTTCTACAGATTTCTGGGCAGTAAATAAATGATGTTTATTAGATGTTATTATTGATCACTAATTGCTGCTTGAAAGTGTTTTACATATCAATAGACAGTAGTGGGCAACCAAAATTGGGACAAGAATGAAAAATGCTGGGCTCAGAAGGATAGTCTGTTATATTTGTTAACATTCAATTTGCAGCAGTGAGGAGGTGAAAATTGTGTGTGATTGATGAATAAAATACTAAAACTATGTCCCTTTTTCATACACAGGAAGACCTCAGCCAGGAGGAGGCTGTGGAATGTGGCAGTCAGGAGGAGGCAGGGATTAGTGGCAGCCAGGAGGGGGTGGGGCTAAGTGTCAGCCAAGAGAAGCCTGGGACCAGTCGCAGCCTGACTGAGTCTCAGGTTCCTCCCCTCCGCCTGCCATACAAAAGGGCCAGGAAGATGACTCCCAGTCCTGTGCAGGATTCAGCATAGAGGCTGATCCAGGAGGCTTCGGCGTCCCTCCGAGCCTTCCCCAGTCCTGCAGAGGCCTTTGCCTGCATGGCTGCCACAAAATTGCAGGGCATGCAGGAGGGCCAACGCAGGCTCTGTGAGGACCTGCTTTATAAAGTGCTTCGTAAGGGGGAGAGTGGGGAACTGACACCCAAGACGGATGTCATGGAGATGGACGATCCTCCTCCTCCTCCTCCTCCTGCTGCCACAACTCCACCACCACAGCCAAAGCCTGGAAGGAAGCGTGGAAGGAAGACCAAAGAGTGATGACCCTGGGTTCAGTCTGGTCTGACAGAAGATGCAGTCTCTCGTATGACCACAGCCTGGGGACACAGATGTCATCTGCTGCTTTCCGGATCTCTGGGACTTCTGGACCAGACTGCCCTCCCTAAGATAAGGACTGGACTCCTCAGGCCACCAATTTTGCTTTTAAATAATTGATGTCTGCCCTGGGGGTCCCAGGCTTCGCCAATTTCTGCAGTTTCTCCAGCGTTGCCTCCCTCTTTGTTTTTTTTATAGTTGTGACCCCTTAATAAAAAAAATTTCGGGAAATTCTACTCTCCTGTGTGTGTGTTTTCATCCAAAAAAGACAGTTTGTTGGTAACGATTCAGGTACATTTCTAAAGTACAATGTGAAATTAACAATAGACAACAACACCAAACAATCTCCTACAGATTAAATACAACAACATATAATGGTGTTGTGGGAACTTGTCACAAAAAACACACAAACATTTTCGGGAGTACAAATCAAAATCACCAAAAAAAAAAATTAAAAAAGAGAAACACAAAAAAAAAATCTACATTAAAGTCAAAAAAAAAAAAAAAAAAATATGTTGTCAGATGTGAGAAATCAAAATATATTGAGGGAATCCCGATAAATAGTAACGAAAGAAGTTTGTGAGAAGCGTGTGTGAATATGAGCATCAAAACTACTTCATTCTTGTCACATTATAAAGAAGAAGAGAGTGCGCTTTATTAAACCATTTTTAACATTGCAGCGTGACGAAAGTGCTGTATCCATTGCGAACGCTAAGTTTACCAGAATGAGCTGTCCCATGTCGGAATTTCTTCTGAGCATGCGTGGCACTTTGTGCGTCGGAACAGGCCACACACGGTCGGAATTGACGCGATCGGATTTTGTTGTCGGAAAATTTTATCTCCTGCTGTCCAACTTTGTGTGTCGGAAAATCCGATGGAAAATGTCCAATGGCGCACACACACGGTCGGAATTTCCGACAACACGCTCCGATCGGACATTGTCCATCGGAAAATCCGACCGTGTGTACAGGGCATTACTGTTATACTGTAATGTTATTTTGTTTTATTGTTAACCATCATTTGCTTAGCAGGTACGCCATTCAGTTGCAGCGCAGATTTATTTATCTTGACAGCAACTGCGTTTGCTCCCACGATACATAAAGCCGTGACTCCAGCTATGTCGGAGGTGATTTCACCACCACAGTTAAAAAAAAGAGCATATATGCTGAAGCATGGGGGCAGCAGGGGCGGATGAGCGATTTGCTCCTAACTTTTGGGGCGGATGCCCCCATGCTTTGGCATATATAAATGGTGCATGTATGCCCATCATTAGAAGTGCGTGGATGAAGGTATTCTAATGGTGGGTGTCACGGAACGTCCCACACTCCGCTTGAGTGCTTCCGTCATATACCGCTTCCTAAGTTCTGGAACACGAGTCCAATGGATCTGGCTATAGGAACCCCAAGAACTAGACAACACCAGTCTTGAAGTACATCAGAACTACCTTTATTTTGAGATCTCACAGACCTTTATACAGCAGGGATGACTCAAAGCTAACCTAATTAACATGACCTAATTTACTACAAAATGTACCCAGACCAGATGACAGTCTTGTGGGCACCGAGCTTCACACATTAATACAATTAACAATATAAACAACAATCTCCCCCCTCCTCAGCCTAGACCATTCGTCTATTAGCCAGGGCTGGTGGCTAATGTGATCAGCTCTCTCAATTAACATAAACACATGTTGATAACACCAGTATCTCCTCACAGGATGTGTCCCAGCAGAATGTGAATCAGTCTTATCAGCAGGGGGCTGCTGGAGGAATCCCCCCTCCCTCTTCAGGGACACAAATATACAGTAAGGAGTCCCCATGCAATATATACATGACTGAGTCCGATTAATACAGTTCAGACTGGATTTCTCATTCACCTCAAATGCTAGGGCCCATAATCGGTGGGCAACAGGCTTGCACACAGTCCTCTCCAACAGCCTCCGCTCTGGCCATGCCCGTGACATTTCTCCCCTTTCGGCAGGAGACTAACACAGGAGGAGACCCCAGACGGGTTGACTCCGAAGTTAGTAAACAGCTCCAGTCCTCTACTGCCTGTACCCACACAGTACCCCAAACAAATTATCCCAAACAGTGCATTACTCACCCAGCCATCCTCTGCCTCTCTCAGAGAACATATCTGCCGCTGGGGAGAGGCCCGGACTGGCCCTTCTCCCTGGAATCCTTTCTGCCGCTGGAGAGAAGACAGGGTGCCTGGGCTCACTCTGTCATGCTGTTGGGGATCTGGGCCCACTGCCCAGCATCCCTGGGGTATACAGGTGGAGACTGAAGTCCCATCCACCTTCACAGGAAATCCATCCTCTGTTAGTTGAGGGCAGAGTCCAGCAGTCCTCGGCCCTGTTGCCAGCCCTTCTGCTGGAAACCCCACACCATCTGTTCCGGCTAACTGTTGGAGAGGGAGGCCGACTGCCCCGCCTCCCTGGAACTCTGTAGTTGTTGCCGGTGCTGGGCAGAGGTTGGTAGCACTCTGCCCTGTTGCCAGCACTTCTGCTGGGGACTCCGCATCCTCTGCTCCGGCTAACTGTTGGGGCAGGCAGCTGGCTTCCTCCACTCCCAAACTGTGTAGCTGCCATTGGGGAGGTGAGCCGGCTGCTTCCTTTTCCATTCCCTCATCTGGCTGCTGGGATGACATGTCGATGGTACTGTCTCCCAGGTACACGGATCTTTGCTGGGGAGGAAAGCCCACTTCCTCCACCCTGGCCAACTGTTGGGGAGGGAAAACACACACCTCCTCTCCCTTCTCCCCCTGTATCTGCTGCTGGGAAGTGATTGCCATCTTCTCACCCTGAGCCTCCACAATTGCTGCAGGTGTGGGGCAGAGGTCTTGGACCCTCTGTCCGGTTGCCAGCACTTCTGCTGGGGGTTTGCTAGGTGGTTCCTCCTCTACAGAAATGTCTATTAAATCCCCAGTCTCTGGAAGTGGTAAAAGTGTGGGACAGAGGTCTTGGACCCTCTGTTCAGTTACCAGATCTTCAGCTGGAGAAGTTTGTTTTAACTCCATAGATGCTGCTGGCAGAAAATCACATGTCCCTGTCAGTGTTGTGGGAGAAAGGCCGACTACCTCTTCTCTCAGGAAGGCCGAAGCCACCGTTGGTGCTGGGCAGAACACAGTGAACTTTGGCCCTGATAGCAGCTCTTCTGCTGGAGGCTCATCAGGTTGTTCTTCCTCAGCAGAAAAGTCTATCAAATCCCATGTCTCTGCAACTGATGTCGGGGAATAGGGGTTCATCATCTCCTGTCCATGGAACCCAGAAGATGTTATCATTTCTGGACAGAGGTTAGCAGAGTTCTGCCCTGTTGTCAGCACTTCAGGTTTGGGGACGGCAATCTCCGGATTTTCCACTGCCGATTCTCTGGCATGCTGCTGAACTTGTTCTAGCAGTTTCCTGTATGCCCTTTCCAGATGCTGTTCCTTCCTTAGCAAATGGTCCAGATCAGGTTTGAGCTCTGAGACCCCTGCAAGACCGAGCATAGACTCTCTATAGTCTCTCATGTCCTCAAGGTCAGGTTCCCCTTCATCGCCAAACATAAAAAGATCTGTAAGGTTCTCCCACAGCAATCCAGGGCCGCCAAAGTCATATCCCTCCGGAGAGCATTCTGTTGTCTCCCCTAAATATCCCTCCTCTGCGTGCCATTGCAGAGCCCGATATCGATTGTCCAGCTCTATCTCCTGCTGGACCAACCTGTCCAACTCAGTCACCCATTGCTCCTGGGGCTGCTCTCCCAGGAATGCCATCCGCAATGCCCGTTGGTCACTGGCCCGTTGCTCTTGGGTTGGAAAGCACTTGCCCTGTTTTATACCAGCGAGACGGAGGGCTGCAATCCAGAGCTCCACCCGAATCAGCTGCCTGAGCTCCAGGTATTCATCCTCAGACACAGTCCTGGTGTACGTTGAAAGGATGATCCGCAGCAGCCCCGGGAATTCTGATGCCAGGTCCATATCTCCGCTGGGGTGACTGAAGTCTGCTATGCTGATCTTGGATCCAGTTGGAGGTTTGGATGTCCCAGACTTCAGACTTCAGGAAGCTTTCCCGCTGCTTGCCACCAATGTCACGGAACGTCCCACACTCCGCTTGAGTGCTTCCGTCATATACCGCTTCCTAAGTTCTGGAACACGAGTCCAATGGATCTGGCTATAGGAACCCCAAGAACTAGACAACACCAGTCTTGAAGTACATCAGAACTACCTTTATTTTGAGATCTCACAGACCTTTATACAGCAGGGATGACTCAAAGCTAACCTAATTAACATGACCTAATTTACTACAAAATGTACCCAGACCAGATGACAGTCTTGTGGGCACCGAGCTTCACACATTAATACAATTAACAATATAAACAACAATCTCCCCCCTCCTCAGCCTAGACCATTCGTCTATTAGCCAGGGCTGGTGGCTAATGTGATCAGCTCTCTCAATTAACATAAACACATGTTGATAACACCAGTATCTCCTCACAGGATGTGTCCCAGCAGAATGTGAATCAGTCTTATCAGCAGGGGGCTGCTGGAGGAATCCCCCCTCCCTCTTCAGGGACACAAATATACAGTAAGGAGTCCCCATGCAATATATACATGACTGAGTCCGATTAATACAGTTCAGACTGGATTTCTCATTCACCTCAAATGCTAGGGCCCATAATCGGTGGGCAACAGGCTTGCACACAGTCCTCTCCAACAGCCTCCACTCTGGCCATGCCCGTGACAGTGGGCATACCCACCGATCAATCTCTTTTTTTCGTTCAGCCCACAGACTGCATGAAAAAAAAGTTTACAATATATGCCCAACAAGGACCAGCAACATACTGGTATGTTGCTGGACTTTGAGTGGTTATACCAGAATGATGCCTGCAGGTTTAGGTATCATCTTGGTATCATTCTTTTCAGCCAGCGGTCGGATTTCATGTAAAAGCAATCCTAGTGGCTAACTAGCCTCTAGACTGCTTTTACAAGCAGTGGGAGGGAATGTCCCCCCCACCGTCTTCCATGGTTTTCTCTGGCTCTCCTGTCCCAACAGGGAACCCGAGAATGCAGCCGGTGATTCGGCAAGCTGACCATAGAGCTGATCAGAGACCAGAATGGCTCCAATCATCTCTATGGCCTAAGAAACCGGAAGCTATGAGCATTTCACGACTTAGATTTCGCCGGATGTAAACAGCGCCATTGGGAAATCGGGAAAGCATTTTATCACACCGATCTTGGTGTGGTCAGATGCTTTGAGGGCAGAGGAGATATCTAGGGTCTAACAGACCCCAATTTTTTCAAAAAAGAGTACCTGTCACTACCTATTGCTATCATAGGGGATATTTACATTCCCTGAAATAACAATAAAAATGATAAAAAAAAATATGAAAGAAACAGTTTAAAAATAAGATAAAAAAGCAATAAAAAAAAAAAAAAAAAAAAAAGCACCCCTGTTCCCCCCTGCTCTCGCGCAAAGGCGAACGCAAGCGTCGGTCTGGCGTCAAATGTAAACAGCAATTGCAACATGCATGTGAGGTATCACGCGAAGGTCAGATCGAGGGAAGTAATTTTAGCAGTAGACCTCCTCTGTATACCTAAAGTGGTAACCTGTAAAGGCTTTTAAAGGCTTTTAAAAATGTATGTAGTTTGTCGCCACTGCACGTTTGTGCGCAATTTCAAAGCATGTCGTGTTTGGTATCCATGTACTCAGCCTAAGATCATCTTTTTTATTTCATCAAACATTTGGGCAATATAGTGTGTTTTAGTGCATTAAAATTAAAAAAAGGGTGGTTTTTCCCAAAAAAATGCATTTGAAAAATCGCTGTGCAAATACTGTGTGAAAAAAAAATGAAACACCCACCATTTAATCTGTAGGGCCTTTGCTTTAAAAAAATATATAATGTTTAGGGGTTCGAAGTAATTTTCTTGCAAAAAAAAAAAAAATTTCATGTAAACAAGAAGTGTCAGAAAGGGCTTTGTCTTCAAGTGGTTAAAAGAGTGGGTGATGTGTGATATAAGCTTCTAAATGTTGTGCATAAAATGCCAGGACAGTTCAAACCCCCCCTAATGACCCTATTTTGGAAAGTAGACACCCCAAGCTATTTGCTGAGAGGCATGTCGAGTCCATGGAATATTTTATATTGTGACACAAGTTGCGGGAAAAAGACAATTTTTTTTTTGCACAAAGTTGTCACTAAATGATATATTGCTCAAACGTGCCATGGGCATATGTGAAATTACACCCCAAATTACATTCTGTTGCTTCTCCTGAGTACACTGATACCACATGTGTGAGACTTTTTGGGAGCCTAGCCGCGTACAGGACCCCGAAAACCAAGCACCACCTTCAGGGTTTCTAAGGGTGTAAATTTTTGATTTCACTCCTCACTGCCTATCACATATACATTTTGGAAAGTAGACACCCCAAGCTATTTGCTGAGAGCTATGGTGAGTATTTTGCAGACCTCACTTTTTGTCACAAAGTTTTGAAAATTGAAAAAAAGAAAAAAAAAATTTTCTTTTCTTTCTTCATTTTCAAAAACAAATGAGAGCTGCAAAATACTCACCATGCCTCTCAGCAAATAGCTTGGGGTGTCTACTTTCCAAAATGTATATGTGATAGGCAGTGAGGAGTGAAATCAAAAATTTACACCCTTAGAAACCCTGAAGGTGGTGCTTGGTTTTCGGGGTCCTGTACGCGGCTAGGCTTTCCAAAATGGGGTCATTTGGGGGGGGGGGGTTGTGCCATCTTAGCATTTTATGGCCTTCAAAACTGTGATAGGTAGTGAGGAGTGAAATCAAAACTTTATGCCCTTAGAAATCCTGAAGGCGGTGCTTGGATTTCGGGGGCCCCGTACGCGGATAGGCTCCCAAGAAGTCCCACACATGTGGTATCCCAGTACTCAGGAGAAGCAGCAGAATGTATTTTGGGGTGTAATTCCACATATGCCCATGGCATGTTTGAGCAATATATCATTTAGTGACAACTTTGTGCAAAAAAAAAAAAAAAAAGTTTGTAATTTTCCCGCTTGTGGCAAAATATAATATATTCCATGGACTCAACATGCCTCTCAGCATCAAAAATTTACGCCCTTAGAAATCCTGAAGGTGGTGCTTGGTTTTTGGGGCCCCGTACGCGGCTAGGCTCCCAAAAAGTCCCACATGTGGTATCCCCGTACTCAGGAGAAGCAGCAGAATGTATTTTGGGGTGCAATTCCACATATAACCATGGCATGTGTGAGCAATATATCATTTAGTGACAACTTTTTGTAAAATATTTATTTATTTATTTATTTTGTCATTATTCAATCACTTGGGACAAAAAAATAAAATATTCAATGGGCTCAACATGCCTCTCAGCAATTTCCTTGGGGTGTCTACTTTCCAAAATGGGGTCATTTGGGGGGGGGGGGAGTTGTACTGCCCTGTCATTTTAGCACCTCAAGAATTGAGATAGGCAGTCATAAACTAAAAGCTGTGTAAATTCCAGAAAATGTACCCTAGTTTGTAGACGCTATAACTTTTGCGCAAACCAATAAATATACGCTTATTGACTTTTTTTTTACCAAAGACATGTGGCTGAATACATTTTTTTTTTTTTAATTTTGGTTCGGGGTTCCCCTGTGGGGAAATCCCATGCCATTTTTAACAAACTTTTATGTGTATTGTCGGACCGACAAATGTCATTTTGCTGTCAGACTGTTCTAAACACGGTAAACATGCGCCCTTTACAGGCATACTATAGATACCCCCCAGGTACGATATTTAAAGGAATATCACACTTTTATTGTTTCACTTTAAGCCTTATTAAAATCACTGCTCCCGAAAAAACGACCGTTTTAAAACTTCTTTTTGCATTGATACATGTCCCCTGGGGCAGGACCCAGGTCCCCAAACACTTTTTATGACAATACCATGCATATAAGCCTTTAAAATAAGCACTTTTGATTTTTCCCATTGACTTTTAAAGGGTGTTCCGTGGCTTTCGAATTTGCCGCGAACACCCCAAATTGTTTGCTGTTTGGCAAACTGGCGAACAGCCGATGTTCAAGTCGAACATGGGTTCGACTCGAACTCAAAGCTCATCCCTAGTGGCCACCAGTGCATAGGAGGAATCCCTTCAGTTCTCCCGCATAGAGGAGTTTATCTCCCATGGTTGAGACACAGGTACTTTCATTCTATTACTAGGGTAGGACCCACTAATTCAGGGTACTTTGTCGCAGTAAGTGGGCTTGGCACTATATGACCATATAGTGTGACCAAACCCCCGTATTTTTGAATATGTTCATGTGTTTTTAACTAGCCTTGAAAGGTAAATGTCATTTTTGTATGTGTGCGCTGTAATCTGTTTTGTACTGTTTTTGGTCTTACAGCAGCACCATCTTGAATGTAAAGCATTTTAGGGTGTGCCCCAAGTATGTTTTTGTATATTGTATGGACCCTAACCAGGTCTCTTGGGCTGGAGCACCAATCCCCCTCTTCATTACCTCTTATTAGTGGCCACCAGTGCATAGAAGGAATCCCTTCAGTTCTCCCACATAGAGGAGTTAGGAGTTAGGACCCACTAATTTGGGGTACTTTGTTGCAGTAAATGGGCTTAGCACTATATGACCATATAGTGTGACCAAACCCCCGTATTTTTGAATATGTTCAGGTGTTTTTAACTAGCCTTGCAGGATAAATGTCATTTTTGTATGTGTGCGTTGTAATCTGTTTTGTATTATGACAGCAAGCACACACAAGATGCACTTACTGTACCTGCCTGTTAATCAGAAGAGTAACCATTGCAGCACCATGGCGAATTGTGGTGCAACAACATGCACCGGGTAAGTGTCTTTGGAGTATCATTGAAAAAGGAGTTAAAGCCGAACTTCACTCTCTCAGTCAACATTGACTATTTTTAATCCTTATGCTGTTAGCATTAGTAAAAAGATAGGAATGTATATTATACTTACTTGTTTTAAAAGTTTTTTTTTTTTTCATTTTCACATTTCTTCAGTTACTTCTTGGTTTTCACGCCTAGGCTAATGATGTAATGCATGTCAGGAGCCTTCAGAAGGGGAGGAGGGATTTCCTCAGCTAAGCACGCCTCCTGCATGCATTCCTGAGATCAAGGCAGATGGATTCCAGGAAGTGATTGCTTTATGAATGCCCTTACTCAAGATGGCCAGGCCTGAAATGCATGGAGACATGGATGGATTGGGCGAGTTTGCTTAGAATATTAAAAATAAATTAAAGAGCAATTATGGTTTGTGGTGTTCAGATGTAGTGTAGTTTCACTGTAAGACCTGTATAGTACACTTTCAACTTAATGTAATTTTCTAACTCTCAAGAATGTGTGGTTTCTCAAACAGGGTTCCAGGTTATAGGGTTCCTCCAGAGGTTTCTAGAGTTTCCTTGAGCAATGAGCAATCTCTGCTTCTCAGATAAGCTCCCACTGACACCAATAATCTTTTTAGCTATCTGTAAGGGGGTATATCTTCCCAATGACCACAAGTGTAAGGGACATTCACACTAAATGTATCATGAGTTAGATTTATAGTAATTTTTAGCAGGGCTTCCCTGACTCTAGAAAGGTATTTCAAGGTTTCCTCTGTGTTGAAAAGGTTGGGAAAGACTGGTCTAGTGTGTCACTTCCCACCAAGTTAATTTATTAAAAGTTCTTCTTTTTTTTACTACACAACACAAGCAGATTGGGCGCTAAAAGACTGTCTCCCCACCATAGTGTCATGATGACAGCTGAAGCACAAGAGTTAGTAATAGACACAGAAAAAAAAAAACAGGGCAGCCTCAATTAGACAATCTAAAGCCCCATACACACTATTCGATTTTCTGCAGATTTTTGTCTTCAGATTTATCAAAACCATGTAGTGAAAGGGCCTGATTGATTACGTACAAATTGAAACTCTTAAGGTTTGACCTCATATTATATGGTTTTGGTAAATCTGAAGACAAAAATCTGCAGAAAATCGAATAGTGTGTATGGGGCTTAATGGTTAAATACTATGCTGTTTTGATGTCTTGGACTCTTATTGTTTTTCTTTGTGCTTATACCACTCCATTATCCTGCCTGAGCTTGCACCTGGCTGACCTCATCTTGGTTTGTTGTGTTAACTCTGCTGCTAAAGGCACTTTTTGCTTCTGCCATGGATACTCATACATTACCTCCTTTTAATTTGCTCCTCTCCACCTCAGGCCTCTTTGTGGTCTTTCTATGCTGTACCAAATGTATAAAGCTATTTAGAACACTTTTATGTTTATATCCCCAAATTGTGCTAGATTCACCTTTAAGCCACAGTAACAGGCATACGCATTACAACAGTGCTGATAGGCATCTCATTTTTTGTATCAGTACATGCTAGCAAGTCACAGCAAGCCTTCAGTTTAGCTTAAAGCGCATACAGTGATGACATTTTATGTAAAATGATATGCAATTCAAATATGTTAGGAAAGGTGTGTTGCACAACTTTACATGTAGCATATCCACTAACTGGATAATCAAGTTAATAAAAAACCTGAAAAAGTAGACTAAAATTCCATAGCCAAACTTCCTGAGGCTATATTTCAAGGAAGTTTTGGCTTTGCCTTCTTTTCTTTGTAATTTTTAATATGCTGAACTGAAGAAATTATATTTAAAAAAAAATGTTTGGATATTTTTCTCAATCAGCATAACATACAGGACTAGATCAAGTTTTAAATACAATAGGACGTTTTTCAGGGAGTTATTTGAACACCAATATGGGGGCCACAAAGGTTTTTAATTATGCCCTCTTACAGCAAATTGGCCTATGCTTGTAGGGGTCTTTTGTTGCCCTCATATTAAACATGCACACACACACACACATACATGTTGAACATGATGAACCTGTGTTTTTTTTTCTAACTCATCAACTCTATAGATACAGTGCCTTGCAAAAGTATTCACCCCCTTGGCTTTTTACCTATTTTGTTACATTACAACCTTTAGTTCAACCTTTAGTTTTTTTTAATCTGAATTATATGTGATGGATCAGAACACACTAGACTAAGTTGATAAGGTCAAATTAGGAAAATATATACATAAAACTCTTTTTCAGAAATAAAAAACTGATAATTGGCAAGTGCATATGTATTCACCCCCTTTGTTATGAAGCCCATAAAAAGCTCTGGTGCAACCAATTACCTTCAAAAGTCACATAATTAGTGAAATGATGTCCACCTGTGTGCAATCTAAGTGTCACATGATCTGTCATTACATATACACACCTTTTTGAAAGGGCCCAGAGGCTGCAACACCTAAGCAAGAGGCCCCACTAACCAAACACTGCCATGAAGATCAAGGAACACTCCAAACAAGTAAGGGACTATATGTTGTTGAGAAGTAAGAGTCAGGGTTAGGTTATAAAAAAATCAAAATCTTTAATGATCCCTAGGAGCACCATCACATCTGTCATAACCAAATGGAAAGAACATGGCACAACAGCAAACGTGCCAAGAGACGGCTGCACACCAAAACTCACGGAGGGCATTAATCAGAGAGGCAGCACAGAGACCTAAGGTAACCCTGGAGGAGCTGAAGAGTTCCACAACAGAGACTGGAGTGTCTGTACATAGGACAACAATAAGCCGTACGCTCCATAGAGTTGGGCTTTATGGCAGAATGGCCAGAAGAAAGCCATTACTTTCAGCAAAAAACAAAATGGCACGTTTTAAGTTTGAAAAAAGGCATGTGGGGGACTCCCAAAATGTATGGAGGAAGGTGCTCTGGTCTGATGAGACTAAAATTTAACTTTTGTCCATCAAAGAAAAAGCTATGTCTGGCTCAAATCCAACACATCACATCACTCAAAGAACACCATCCCCACAGTGAAACATGGTGGTGGCAGGATCATGCTGTGGGGATGTTTTTCAGCAGTCAGGACTGGGAAACTGGTCAGAGTTAAGGGAAAGATGGATGGTGCTAAATACAGGGATATTCTTGAGCAAAGCCTGTACCACTCTGTGTGTGATTTGAGGCTAGGACGGAGGTTCACCTTTCAGCAAGACAATTACCTCAAACACACTGCTAAAGCAACACTTGAGTGGTTTAAGGGAAAACATGTAAATGCATTGGAATGGCCTAGTCAAAACCCAGACCCCAATCCAATAGAAAATCTGTGGTCAGACTTAAAGATTGCTGTTCACAAGCGCAAACCATCCAACTTGAAGGAGCTGGAGCAGTTTTGCAAGGAAGAATGGGCAAAAATCCCAGTGGTAAGATGTGGCAAGCTCATAGAGACTTATCCAAAGCGACTTGGAGCTGGCGATAGCCGCAAAAAGTGACTCTACAAAGTATTGACTTTAGGGGGGTGTATAGTTATGCACATTGACTTGTTCTGTTATTTTGTCCTATTTGTTGTTTGCATCACAATAAAAAAAAAAAAAAAAACATCTTCCACGTTGTGGGCATGTTCTGTAAATTAAATGATGCAAATATTCAAAACAATCCATGTTAATTCCAGGTTATGAGGCAACAAAACACGAAAAATGCTAAGGGGGTGAATACTTTTGTAAGGCACTGTATGTAAGCAGATCAATACCAGCATGTTCTATTTTAATTAAATTTTCAGTGATTTGTAACTGATAATTACTCAATCTATTAAGATAATGTGTTTAAAAAATTCCTCAAAAATGTTATATCATTTTTTTAGATGGATAGAGTTTACTTTTGATGATATTTAATAACCACTGGGTTTTTTTATCTTTTACTATATAATTTTTTGGGAAATGAACAAAGTAAATTAAATATGTTTTTAGTTATTTCTCACATAAAGAATCAACATACTTGGATTTACACCCCAAAACACATTCTGCTACTCCTTCTGAGTATGGGGATACCACATATGTGAGACCATTTCACTGGCTATCTGCATAGAGATGCCCAAAATTCAAGGAGTACCTTCGGGTTTTGAAGGGGCCTAAATTCCACATCTGGTTTTCTAACTACCTCCCACATTGCTGGAAGCCCTGAAGTGCTAGGGAAATGAAAACACCAGCAAAATAACAACATATTGAAAAGCAGACATGCCAAAGTATTTTCTGAGAAGCATGGTGAGTCTTTTTTACAATACATTTTTTGGCTCAAAGTTTTTTTTGGAAAATTAGGAAAGAAAAAGAAAATATATTGGGAATTACACCCCCAAAACACATTATTTTACTCCCTCTGGGAATGGAGATACCACATGCATGGGACTTTTTTATTGTAAGGACTGAATATGTACTTGACAGTTATAATGATATTTATCTAATTCAGAAGAAACTGATGCTGAGGTGTCGCAGAAGGTTGTCTGTCATGATTTGGTTGTGACAGTGCTGATTGGAAATTTATTTTAAAAAAAATGATTGTATAGTTTAGGCAAGTCATCATAATACACAGTTTTGGTAATTCTAAGGTTGATTGTAGAGAAATTGTTCGGTCATATCATAATGTGTATGGTGAGTATGAACATACCCAAACCCATAGCACCATTTAAAACTCGCTCTCCTTATCATATATAGACAATCCGGGTGCTGGCTATAAAGCTAGAATCTACTCTCCAGCAGATATCAAAAAATATCAGATGTACTCCAAACTTAGTTCCTCTTTGTATTTTTTGAATGCCAGTGAAGTGACTGCATATAACATATCTCCACCCAAAAACCAACCTTCCTTGATGCATTTCACCACTCCTGGCTTGCTCACAAGGATAGGGAAATATGGATTTAACCATAGCGATATTTCACTACTCTGGTGACAGTATGTAAAACAAACAAAAAAAAGATTGGCTTGCTTGGCTTATAGGAATAGGGATTACTATAGGTGATGCTACCCTAACCTATATTCCCTGACCACTTGCACAGAGGCAGCCATTACAGTACACTGTTTTTGATACAACTGGTTGATTTGTGCGATACATAAAATAAAATTCCCAGTACATACTCAATCCAGACCCTAAAAATATCTCACAAATGTGGTATCGCTATACTAAAGAGAAGGTATCAGAATGTGTTTTGGGTTGTAATGATAATTAAGTCCATACTTTGTGAGAAATATTGTATTAAAGTGATAACTTTGTGTAAAAAAATAATTTGAATTTTCTTTCCGCATTTTCTAAAAACTGGTGGCAAAAAAGGAAGTCTTCAAAAGACTCACCATGCCTCTTAAAAAAATACCTTGGGGTGTTTACTCTCCAGAATGTGGTCATTTAATGGGTGTTTCTACGGCCCTGGTGCTCCAAGGTCTCTAAAAGCAGTCAGGAAATTAGATGTGTAATTTATACCCCTAGAAGGCCTAAAAGTAGCCTGTTGAGGCTGTCTGTGTGGTTAGATTGTGAAAAAGTCTCACACATGTGGTATCGCTATACTCGGAAGGAGTAGCAGAATGTGTTTTGGGGTGCAATGCTAAGCATGTGTATGATTTGTGTTAGAAATATCTTCTTAATTGTCAACTTTGTGTAAAAATATTAGTTCTCATTTTCATTCTGCATTTTCCAAAAAAAAACTCACATGTGATATCCCAATACTCGGGAGGAGTAGCAGAATGTGTTTTGGGTTGTAATTGTAAGTATGCCTATGCTATGTGTGAGAAATTAGATTTCAGTAGTAGTTTCAGTCAGTACAACAGAATTGATCCATTTTCAAATATATATACCATGTATATATCATAGTATGCATACTCTATAACTAGACTAATTAATATATACCTATTTGGCTTTCTTTTAACTGAAGAAATGTAACAGAGTATATTCTGGCCCAAATGTATTAAAGCAGAGTTCCACCCTATTTTACAACTTGTTCTTAAAGGAATGACCACCCCTCCACCACTCGTTTTTGGATAATGACATTTTTAAATTTTTATTTTTACTTACCTAATGTCAAGTACTGAGTGTACTTCTGTCCTACCTCGGCCGCGGCCCATGGCGTCATCTCCTCCTTCGCCCGCTGTCTTCTGGGACCTCTGTGTGTCCCAAAAGATGACGGGCCATTCAGAGAGCGCCACGCGACTCGCGCATGCTCAGTAGGAAACTGGTGGTGAAGCCTGCAGGCTCCACTGCCGGTTTCCATTAGTTACAATGGCGGCACCTGCACCCGAGCCGATGGATGGATCGGCCTTGGGGGGGCCGACATTGCGGGCTCCCTGGACAGGTAAGTGTCCTTATTAAACGTCAGCAGCTACAGTGTTTGTAGCTGCTGACTTTAAAAAAAAAAATAAAAAAATTCGGCTGGAACAACGCTTTAAGAAAGAAAGTTTTATGATAGAAACTAAGTAAAAAGTTGAAAATATAATAAAAAACTCATTTGGGTGCAGTTTTGCATGTCTGAGTAATTGTCATTCAAATTGTGACAGCGCTGAAAAGTGGTCTGGACAGGAAGGGGGTGAAACAGTCTGGTCTTGAGGTTGTTTGTCACAGAGGTTACCTGGTTGGGCGCCGGTGCGCGCCGGGTCGCGTTGGTGCGCGCGTTCCTATGTGTGCTGGGGCGCGTGCTTCTGGGGGCACTGGTGTGTCTGATCTGGCTGGCCATGGTGTGCGCGGTGGTGCCCGGGCGCGTGCGTGCGTCCGCCTATGGGCATTGGGATGCGTGTGCCTGGTGGTGCTGGTGTGCGCGCCGGTGTCCGGGGGCGCGCTCGGGCGAGTGCGGGTGCGCCAATCAGCCTATTTAGGCTTGCTGCAATCTCTGCTCAGTGCTGCCTGATCAACAGCTCCTGTGCCAAAGTTCTGTGACTCTCTCTGTGTTCCCGTATTCCTGAGTTCTGATCTGTTACGACCCGGCTTGCCTATTGGACCTTCCTGACTGCTGCCTGAACCTGACCCCGGCTTGTTTGACCCCGCTTCTGCCTGCTCCTCTTGTACCTCTGCTGCCTGCCCGTTGCCGACCTCTGCCTGTGTGTGACCAGTCTAACAGCTCCTGCTCAGCATCTGTTTCCGGTGTTCCTGATTACTACCTGCTGTTTGGAGGACCACTTCTCTTCCGGCATCCGGATCCCTGCACCAGGCTCTCATACCATTCCGCACTCATGGGCTCCCTGTCTACTCTATCAGGGGCCCCAAGTCGGATACGTAAGGGAGCCTACCCTCTGCCTAAGCGGACTCACCGGTCTGGTAAGTGAGAGACCTGACAGTATCAGGCAGCCATGACTGAGTCCGGGCAGGGGGCCTCCCCCATGGATGAACTTTGTAGGCACCTAGCGGCCCTCACCCAAGCAGTCAAAAGCCTACAAGAAGGCTACACTAGATTAGAGGGACAGGTCCAGGCTCTCTCAGCATCTCCTCAGGGAACAGCGTCTGCCGGACTTCCCGCAGCACCCTCGGTAGTAATGCTCCCTCCCGAGCCCAGCGTACCCACACCCGAAAAGTTTTCTGGTGAACGTTGCAAATACCGGGCATCCAGCAACGCTTGTGAGCTCTACTTTGCTTTACAACCCTTCACGTTTTCCCTGCATGCCACAAAAGTGGGTTTTGTTATATCACTACTGACCTGCAAGCCTCAAACTTGGGCTCACTGTCTACTGGAGCAAAAATCCAGATCCCTGGCGGCAGGCCAGATGGGCACTTTTTTTTTCCCGATTCCAGTTCCACATTACCACAGACCCGGATCCAAGAATGTCAAGTCTGACGCACTCTCCCGCATGTTCCACGACTCAGAAAAAGCCCTGCCTCCAGACACTATCCTCCCTTCTGGAAATTTCCTGCTTCTTCAAGAAGATCTTGTTTCTCAAATTAGACGGGCCTCTATGGGGATGACCCCACCTGCTGAGGCTTGCGCCAAGGATGGGCTGTTTTGGCGTGAAAACAAAATTGTGGTCCCTGAGGAGCTAAAGGTACAGGTGTTAGAACTTTGCCATGACCATAAGTTGGCCGGACATGTTGGCGCACGAAAAACAATCGACTTAGTACAAGGTACCTTCTGGTGGCCTCACCTTATTAAGGATTGTAAGGAGTATGTTGACTCTTGTAATACCTGCGCCAGAAGCAAGAACAGCCGGGTGAGGGCTTGGGGTCTATTAAAACCTTTGCCAGTCCCAGAGAGGCCATGGAGCATGATTTCAATGGACTTTATCGTTGAACTCCCCCCATCAGAAGGCTTTTCCTCCATCTTTGTTGTGGTAGATAGACTGTCTAAAATGGCCCATTTCCTTCCCATGAAAGGTACCCCCTCGGCTATGGAAACAGCTAAAATCTTTATTAAAGAAATTATTAGATTACATGGAATTCCAACGAACATAATTTCTGACCGAGGTGTCCAGTTCACCTCCAGATTCTGGAAAGCCCTCTGCGGCTCCTTGGAGGGGTGGATGCAGCCAGGTGGAGGCGTGGCTGCATCCACCCCTCCACCTGGCTGCATCCACCCCTCCACCTCTCTACCTGGCTGCATCCACCCTTTTACCTGGCTGCATCCACTCCTGTACCTGGCTGCATCCACCCCTCCACCCCTTTACCTGGCTGCATCCACCCCTCCACCTGGCTGCATCCACCCCTCCACCTCTCTACCTGGCTACATCCACCCCTCCACCTGGCTGCATCCACCCCTCCACCTGACTGCATCCACCCCTCCACCTCTCTACCAGGCTGCATCCAACCCTCCACCTGGCTGCATCCACCCCTCCGGCCCCTCCACCTGGCTGCATCCACCCCCTCCACCCCTCCACCTGGCTGCATCCACCCCTCTGGCCCCTCCACCTGGCTGCATCCACCCCTCTGGGCCCTCCACCTGGCTGCATCCACCCCTCTGGCCCCTCCACCTGGCTGCATCCACCCCTCCACCCCTCTACCTGGCTGCATCCAACCCTCCACCTCTACCTGGCTGCATCCACCCCTCCACCTGGCTGCATCCACCCCTCCACCTCTCTACCTGGCTACATCCACCCCTCCACCTGGCTGCATCCACCCCTCCACCTGACTGCATCCACCCCTCCACCTCTCTACCAGGCTGCATCCAACCCTCCACCTGGCTGCATCCACCCCTCCGGCCCCTCCACCTGGCTGCATCCACCCCCTCCACCCCTCCACCTGGCTGCATCCACCCCTCTGGCCCCTCCACCTGGCTGCATCCACCCCTCTGGGCCCTCCACCTGGCTGCATCCACCCCTCTGGCCCCTCCACCTGGCTGCATCCACCCCTCCACCCCTCTACCTGGCTGCATCCAACCCTCCACCTCTACCTGGCTGCATCCACCCCTCCACCTGGCTGCATCCACCCCTCCACCTCTCTACCTGGCTGCATCCACCCCTCCACCTGGCTGCATCCACCCCTCCACCTCTCTACCTGGCTGCATCCACCCCTCCACCTGGCTGCATCCACCTCTCCACCTGGCTGCATCCACCCCTCCACCCAACCACCTGGCTGCACCAACCCCTCCACCCCTCTACCTGGCTGCATCCACCCCTCTGGCCCTCTACCTGGCTGCATCCACCCCTCCACCCAGCTGCATCCACCCCTCCGGCCCCTCCACCTGGCTACATCCACCCCTCTGACCCCTCCACCTGGCTGCATCCACCCCTCCACCTCTCTACCTGGCTGCATCCACCCCTCTACCTGGCTGCATCCATCCCTCCACCTCTCTACCTAGCTGCATCCACCCCTCCACCTGGCTGCATTCACCCCTCCACCTGCCTGCATCCACCCACCACCTGGCTGCATCAACCCCTCCACCCCTTCACCTGGCTGCATCTACCCCTCCACCTGGCTGCATCCAACCCTCCGGCTCCTCCACCTGGCTGCATCCACCCCTCCACCTTTCTACCTGGCTGCATCTACCCCTTTGGCCCTTTACCTGGCTGCATCTACCCCTCCACCTGGCTGCATCCACCCCTCCACCTGGCTGCATCCACCCCTCCACCTCTCTACCTGGCTGCATCCACCCCTGTACCTGGCTGCATCCACTCCTCCACCATTATACCTGCCTGCATCCACCCCTGTACCTGGCTGCATCCACCCCTGCACCCCTCCACCCGACTGCATCCACCCCTCCACCTCTCTACCTGGCTACATCCACCCCTCCACCTGGCTGCATCCACCCCTCCACCTGGCTGCATCCAACCCTCCACCCAACCACTTGGCTGCATCAACTCCTCCACCCCTCTACCTGGCTGCATCCACCCCTCTGGCCCTCTACCTTGCTGCATCCACCCTTCCACCCGGCTGCATCTACCCCTCTGGGCCCTCCACCTGGCTGCATCCACCCCTCCGGCCCCTCCACCTGGCTGCATTCACCCCCTCCACCCCTCCACCTGGCTGCATCCACCCCTCTGGCCCCTCCACCTGGCTGCATCCACCCCTCTGGCCCCTCCACCTGGCTGCATCCACCCCTCTGGCCCCTCCACCTGGCTGCATCCACCCCTCCACCCCTCTACCTGGCTGCATCCACCCCTCCACCTCTACCTGGCTGCATCCACCCCTCCACCTGGCTGCATCCACCCCTCCACCTCTCTACCTGGCTGCATCCACCCCTCCACCTGGCTGCATCCACCTTTCCACCTGGCTGCATCCACCCCTCCACCCAACCACCTGGCTGCATCAAAGCCTCCACCCCTCTACCTGGCTGCATCCACCCCTCTGGCCCTCTACCTGGCTGCATCCACCCCTCCACCCAGCTGCATCCACCCCTCCGGCCCCTCCACCTGGCTGCATCCACCCCTCTGACCCCTCCACCTGGCTGCATCCACCCCTCCGGCCCCTTCACCTAGCTGCATCCACCCCTCTACCTGGCTGCATCCATCCCTCTACCTATCTGCATCCACCCCTCCACCTGGCTGCATTCACCCCTCCACCTGGCTGCATCCACCCAACCACCTGGCTGCATCAACCCCTCCACCCCTTCACCTGGCTGCATCCACCTCTCCACCTGGCTGCATCCAACCCTCCGGCCCCTCCACCTGGCTGCATCCACCCCTCCACCTTTCTACCTGGCTGCATCCACCCCTTTGGCCCTTTACCTGGCTGCATCTACCCCTCCACCCAGGTGCATCCACCCCTCCACCTGGCTGCATCCACCCCTCCACCTGGCTGCATCTACCCCTCCACCTCTCTACCTGGCTGCATCCACCCCTGTACCTGGCTGCATCCACCCCTCCACCCTTATACCTGGCTGCATCCACCCCTGTACCTGGCTGCATCCACCCCTCCACCTCTCTACCTGACTACATCCACCCCTCCACCTGGCTGCTTCCACCCCTCCACCTGGCTGCATCCACCCCTCCACCCAACCACTTGGCTGCATCAACCCCTCCACCCCTCTACCTGGCTGCATCCACCCCTCTGGCCCTCTACCTTGCTGCATCCACCCTTCCACCCAGCTGCATCTACCCCTCTGGCCCCTCCACCTGGCTGCATCCACCCCTCCGACCCCTCCACCTGGCTGCATCCACCCCTCTGGCCCCTTCACCTGGCTACTTCCAACCCTCCACCCCTCTACCTGGCTGCATCCACCCCTCCACCTCTCTACCTGGCTGCATCCACCCCTCCACCTGACTGCATCCACCCCTCCACCTGGCTGCATCCACCCCTCCACCTGGCTGCATCCACCCCTCCACCCCTCTACCTGGCTGCATCCAACCCTCCACCTCTACCTGGCTGCATCCACCCCTCCACCTGGCTGCATCCACCCCTCCACCCCTCTACCTGGCTGCATCCACCCCTCCAGCTGGCTGCATCCACCCCTCCGGCCCCTCCACCTGGCTGCATCCACCCCTACACCTTTCTACCTGGCTGCATCCACACCTCTGGCCCTTTACCTGGCTGCATCCACCCCTCCACCCATGTGCATCCACCCCTCCACCCAGATGCATCCACCCCTCCACCTGGCTGCATCCACCCCTCCACCTCTCTACCTGGCTGCATCCACCCCTGTACCTGGATGCATCCACCCCTCCACCCCTTTACCTGGCTGCATCCACCCCTCTGAGCCCTCCACCTGGCTTCATCCACCTCTCTGACCCCTCCACCTGGCTGCATCCACCCCTCCAACCCCTCCACCTGGCTGCATCCACATCTCCAACTGGCTGCATCTAACCCTCCACCTGGCTGCATCCACCCCTCCAACCATCTACCTGGCTGTATCCATCCCTCCACCCCTCTACCTGGCTGCAACCATCCCTCCACCTCTTTACCTGGCTGCTTCCACCCCTCCACCTGGCTGCATCCACCCCTATGGCCCCTCTACCTGGCTGCATCCACCCCTACCCCTCCACCCAGGTGCATCCACCCCTCCACCTGGCTGCATCCACCCCTCCACCTGGCTGCATCTACCCCTCCACCTCTCTACCTGGCTGCATCCACCCCTGTACCTGGCTGCATCCACCCCTCCACCCTTATACCTGGCTGCATCCACCCCTGTACCTGGCTGCATCCACCCCTCCACCTCTCTACCTGACTACATCCACCCCTCCACCTGGCTGCATCCACCCCTCCACCTGGCTGCATCCACCCCTCCACCCAACCACTTGGCTGCATCAACCCCTCCACCCCTCTACCTGGCTGCATCCACCCCTCCACCCCTCTACCTGGCTGCATCCACCCCTATGGCCCTTCTACCTGGCTGCATCCACCCCTCCGCCTTTCTACCTGGCTGCATCCACCCCTCTGGCCCTCTACCTGACTACATCCACCCCTCCACCTGGCTGCATCCACCCCTCCACCTGGCTGCATCCACCCCTCCACCCAACCACTTGGCTGCATCCACCCCTCCACCGATCTACCTGGCTGTATCCACCCCTCCACCCCTCTACCTGGCTGCATCCACCCCTCCACCTGGCTGCATCCACCCCTATGGCCCTTCTACCTGGCTGCATCCACCCCTCCGCCTTTCTACCTGGCTGCATCCACCCCTCTGGCCCTCTACCTGGCTGCATCCACCACTCCACCTGGCTGCATTCACCCCTCCACCCCTGTACCTGGCTGCATCCACTCCTGCAGACCTTTACCTGACTGCATCCACCCCTCCAACTGGCTGCATCCACCCCTCCACCCCTTTACCTGGCTACATCCACCCCTCCACCTGGCTGCATCCACCCCTTTGGCCCCTCTTCCTGGCTGCATCCCCCCCACCTGGCTGCATCCACCCCTTCGGCCCCTTTACCTGGCTGCATCCACCCCTCTGGCTCTCTACCTGGCTGCACCCACCCCTCCACCTGGCTGCATCCACCCCTCCAACCCCTCCCCTTGGCTGCATCCACCCCTCCTGTCATGGACACACTACTTCCAGAACTGCAACAGGGCTCAGGCGCATCCCCGCTAACAGGTCCCCAGTAACGAATCGGCGTGCGCCAATGCGCATGCGCCGATCGCGGAGATCGTGCACGCACGCACAGTAACGCGGCTTTGGCACCCAGTGGCCTTTAAGAGGGGGCTTCCACCATTCAGTTCTTGCTGTTTGATCTGCAGCTTCACCTGTTTCCTGTTCCTGTAATCTGCATCTGATCACCTTCTGACCTGGCTCTCTGACTACGCTGCTGTCTCCAATCCTGAACCTTGGCTCTCCTTGACCCTGATCCTGTTTGCTTGCCTGCTTGATCTCCTGCTACCAGAACCAGCCTGAACTTGACCATTCCTTGCCTGTCGATTCTGTTGATCTGATCCGCTGTGTATGACCCGGCTTGTCTGACCTTGCTTCTGCCTGCTGTGCACACCTATGTGTGTTTGCTACTTCTTGGCGCACCTGCACCCAGTCGACCTGCATCCAGCTGACCTGCATCCGGCTTACCTGCACCCTGCAGACCTGCATCGAGCTTACCTGCAGCCTACTGACCTGCATCCAGCTCACCTGCATCCAGCTCACCTGCATCCGGCTTACCTGCACCCTGCTGACCTGCATCCAGCTCACCTGCATCCAGCTGACCTGCATCCGTCTTACCTGCACCCTGCTAACCTGCATCCAGCTTACCTGCACCCGGCACTCCAGCCAGTTCCAGTGCCTCCCAGCGGATGTCATCTCCGGATCTAGAGAATCCACCAGGCACTCATACCCCACTGTGCTCCTACGGTCACTGTCCTCAACTCCAGTGATCTGGGAACCAGGGCTGTACGAGAGGTCTCCCTCTGCACGCCAGGCTCACATACGAGGTACATGTCAGTAACAAACAGCCATGCCTAAACCTGCAAGAGGGACCTCCACTACTGATGAAATCTGCCAATTGCTCTCTGTCCTCACTCAAGAGGTGAAATCCCTCCAGGACAGCTATGAACACCTTGAGAGACAAGTGCAGTCCCGGACGAGTATTACAAACCTTCCTTTCAGCGTGTTGTCGTCAGAGGCTTCCCCCACACTCCCTGTAATGATGTCATGTCCAGAACCTAGGGTCCCAATTCCGGAGAAGTTTTCTGGGGATCAAAGCAAGTTTCGGACTTTCCGCAATGTATGCGAGCTGCACTTTTCCTTACTACCCTTAACCTTTTCACGGGAAAGCACCAAGGTGGGGTTTGTTGTCTCACTTCGGCTGGGAGATCCACAAGCCTGGGCTCATCACCGAGCTGGAAGAACACCATGTTTCTCTGGACTCTTTGTCATCCTTCTTCAACGCAATGTCACTTCTTTATGATGACCCCTAACGAACTTCCACTGCCGAGGCTGCTCTTAGTACACTCCTGCAAGGCCGCAGAGTGGTAGAGGAATATATAACAGACTTTAGGCGCTGGAGCGCATATACCCACTGGAATCAGGCAGCTTTACGGCACCAGTTTCGCCTAGGCTTGTCAGAAGAATTAAAAGATGAACTGGCTCGGGTCGGTGTACCAAATTCTCTGGAATCCTTGATTACCCTAACTATTCAGATAGACCGTCGTCTTCGGGAACGCAAGATGGAGAGGGTGACCCAGCAGACTCAACCAACTTGGTTGTTACCCCAAGTGCCGACAACCTCTCGTCCTGTTCCTCTCAGACCAGTCCCAGTTAATCCTGCACCAATCAAACTAACACCGGGCTTTCATAAATCTGGGCAGGTCGGACTAATGAGAACCGCATTATCCGCTGAAGAGTGTCTACGTGGGCAACAGCTCAACCTTTGCTTGTACTGCGGGGGAACTGGCCACTATGTACATTCATGTCCTGCCAAGTATCGTAGATCTTCACCCATCCCATCACACAGTCACCCAGCTCCCTCTACTCACCTGGCGATTCCCATCACCCTTCAGTTGTCCGGAAAGACTGTGTCTGTTACTGCAATAATAGACTCTGGTGCATGCAGTTGTTTTATTCATTTGAACTTTGCCAATCAACAACGCATTCCACTCCAACACAGGGCTCAAGGACTTTCCGTTTTCTTGGCGGATGGATCTCGAATTAAATCTGGCCAGGTGACTCAAGAGACTCCTCCATTGCCTGTAGTTACTGTCTCAAACCACAAGGAGCTGCTTAAGTTTGATGCAATTGCTTCCCCTTTGTTCCCGGTCATCTTGGGTCCACTGTGGCTTCAGGCCCACAACCCGCAGATTGATTGGGGCTCCGGAGAAATCAAGTTTCAGTCTCTCTACTGCCAAGGACACTGTCTGCCCTTACCTCCCAAGTTATCTGGCCCTTTGCTGGGTCTGGAAGCTGACTCAGAATTACGCTCAGTGGTACCCGAACAGTACCACGAGTTCTTGGACGTTTTTAGTAAACGAGGGGCAGAGACACTTCCTCCTCATCGTTCCTACGATTGCCCGATTGAGTTACTGTCCAGAGCTGAAATACCCTTCGGGCGGATTTTCCCCCTGTCTGAGCGGGAGTTGTAAGTGTTAAAGGAATATGTTAATGAAAACCTTAAGAGGGGGTTCATCCGGCCATCCACCTCTCCGGCTGGGGCAGGGATCTTTTTTGTGGAGAGGAAGGACCACTCATTGCGTCCTTGTGTGGACTACCGGGAGCTGTACAAGGTCACGGTCAAGAACCAGTATCCCTTACCCCTGGTTCCTGAGCTTTTTCAGAGGCTACTGTTGTGTTCACCAAACTCGATCTTCGTGGGGCCTACAATTTGGTTCGCATTCGTGCAGGGGACAAGTGGAAGACGGCCTTCTGTACCATGTTTGGCCACTATGAATACCTAGTGATGCCCTTCGGCCTGTGTAATGCCCCTGCTACCTTCCAGCACCTGATAAATGATATCTTTAGAGACTATCTGGACATCTTCGTCATAGCCTACTTAGACGATATCCTGATCTTTTCCTCATCCTTGGATCAGCATCGGAAACACGCCAAGATGGTACTCTGCCGACTCCCTCAGCATGGGCTATATGCCAGACCAGAAAAATGTGAGTTCGAGCGGCAGAGTATCCAATTCCTGGGCCTGGTAATTTCCACAGAGGGGTTCAAGATGGACCCACAAAAGGTTACAGCTGTCCTGGACTGGCCTGCACCCTCGGACAAGAAGGGGGTGCAACATTTTGTTGGCTTCGCCACTTTTTACAGAAGGTTTATCAAGGGATTTTCTGCAATTATCTCCCTGATCACTCAGCTAACAAGACAAAACATCCGGTTCCAGTGGAATCCCCAGGCTCAAGCCGCCTTTTCTACCCTAAAGGGACTTTTTACCTCTGCCCCCATCTTGAGCCACCCGGTTCCTTCTCTTCCTTACCTACTCGAGGTTGATGCCTCAGAAACAGCCGTGGGGGCAGTTTTTTCTCAGCGTCAAGGACTCAAGGACCTCATGCACCCCATAGCTTTCTTCTCCCGGAAGCTTTCGCCTGCCGAGAAGAATTACGATATAGGTGACCGTGAACTTCTGGCCATTAAGGCCGCGCTCGAAGAATGGCGATATCTGCTAGAGGGAGCTGCACATCCCATACTTATCTACACGGATCATAAAAATCTGGAATATTTACGAACTGCCAAACGTTTGAAGCCAAGCACGATGGGCGTTATTCTTTTCCAGATTTTCATTTCACATCACCTACCGGCCAGGATCAAAGAACATCAAGCCTGACGCTCTCTCAGATGTACGATGAACCCAAGGAAACTTCAGTCCCTGACACCATTTTATCTGAGGGCAACTTTCTGCTTTTCCAGAGAGACCTGATGTCCGGTCTAAAACAAGCCTCAGAGGGGGTGTCCGGTCCTCCAGGATCAACCTTGATACCCAGGGATGGGATGCTTTGGAAGGACAGCAAAATTTTTGTGCCAGAAAGTTGCCGGACAGAAGTTCTGAGCCTGTGTCACGACCATCCACTGGCCGGACATTTTGGGGTTCACAAGACTCCTGAACTAATCCAGCGCATGTTTTGGTGGCCGAAGCTTGAGGAAGATTGCAAGAACTTTGTCAAATCATGTGTCCCCTGTACCCAAAGCAAGTCTGCCAGGACCAAGTCCTGGGGTCTCCTCAGACCACTACCAATTCCTGACAGACCCTGGAGCATAATTGCCACGGATTTTGTAGTGGAACTACCCCCTTCTGAAGGACATAAAGCTATCTTTGTAGTGGTTGATTGTTTGTCTAAGATGGCCCACTTCATACCCCTAAAGAGTACTTTGTCTGCTTTGGAAACTGCCCGGGTGTTTGTCAGGGAGATCGTAAGGCTGCACGGGGTACCAACCAACATTGTATCTGACAGGGGAGTGCAGTTCACCTCCCGCTTCTGGAGATCAATATGCCAAATCCTGAAAATTGAGCTTTCCATGTCATCTGCTTTCCACCCCACAGACTAACGGACAAACTGAGAGGACGAACCAAACCCTGGAACAGTACATCTGTTGCTTTACCTCGTTTGTCCAGGATGATTGGGTAGCACTTTTGCCTCTAGCAGAATTCACTTTCAACAATGCCAGCCATTCAGCCACAGGTCAGTCACCATTCTTTGCAAACTATGGGTTCCATCCTGTCTTCCTGCCTAACATTATCCCGGAATCTCCAGTTCCAGCAGTACAAAGCACTGACAAATTCCTGGGTCGCAACAACAAGTTGTTGCAAGAAGCAATGGCCAAAGCGCAGGCAACCAACAAGAGGCTTTATGATAGGAAGAGAAGAGGTGAATTACGTCTCCAAGCAGGTGATCAGGTGTGGTTATCTACCACCAACCTTTAAGATGGCTTGCCCTTCAAGAAAGCTGGCACCCAAATTCATTGGCCCTTTTCCAGTTAAAAGGAAATTGAATGAGGTCTCCTATGAGCTTACCTTGCCTAAGTTGCTCAAAGTGCACCCAGTGTTTCACGTGTCTCTGCTTAAACCCACAGTACCTGACCCTTTCACGGACAGAGGATCGGGGCCACCCGAACCTGCTATTATTAATAAGGACGAGGAGTATGAAGTGGAGGCTGTCGTAGACTGCAGGAGGAGAGGTAACCAACTTCAATTTTTAATCAAGGTGAAGGGGTATGGACCAGAGGAGAACTCATGGGAACCTAAGCAAAATGTGCATACCCAAGAACTGATCCAGGCCTTCTTCCGCAGACATCCACAGAAAAGAGCTCTTTTGGGCACCCGGAGGTTGCCCTTAAGGGGGGGGCAATGTCATGGACACACTACTTTCAGAACTGCAACAGGGCTCAGGCGCATCCCCGCCAACAGGTCCCCAGTAATGAACAGGCGTGCGCCAATGCACATGCGCCGATCGCGGAGATCATGCGCGCGCGCACAGTAACGCGGCTTTGGCGCCCAGTGGCCTTTAAGAGGGGCTTCCACCATTCAGCTCTTGCTGTTTGATCTGCACCTTCACCTGTTTCCTGTTCCTGTAATCTGCATCTGATCACCTTCTGACCTGGCTCTCTGACTACGCTGCTGTCTCCAATCCTGAACCTTGGCTCTCCTTGACCCTGATCCTGTTTGCATGCCTGCCTGATCTCCTGCTACCAGAACCAGCCTGAACTTGACCATTCCTTGCCTGCCGATTCTGTTGATCTGATCCGCTGTGTATGACCCGGCTTGTCTGACCTTGCTTCTGCCTGCTGTGCACACCCATGTGCGTTTGCTGCTTCTTGGCGCACCTGCACCCAGCCGACCTGCATCCAGCTCACCTGCATCCGGCTTACCTGCACCCCACTGACCTGCATCCAGCTTACCTGCAGCCTGCTGACCTGCATCCAGTTCACCTGCATCCAGCTCACCTGCATCCAGCTGACCTGCATCCGGCTTACCTGCACCCTGCTGACCTGCATCCAGCTTACCTGCAGCCTGCTGACCTGCATCCAGCTCACCTGCATCCGGCTCACCTGCATCCAGCTGACCTGCATCGGGCTTACCTGTACCCTGCTGACCTGCATCCAGCTTACCTGCACCCGGCACTCCAGCCAGTTCCAGTGCCTCCCAGCGGACGTCATCTCCGGTTCCAGAGAATCCACCAGGCCCTCATACCCCACTGTGCTCCTACGGTCACTGTCCTCAACTCCAGTGATCTGGGAACCAGGGCTGTACGAGAGGTCTCCCTCTGCACGTCAGGCTCACATACGAGCTACGTGTCA
The DNA here is from genome assembly GCA_037952835.1 of Lithobates septentrionalis. NCBI lineage: Eukaryota > Metazoa > Chordata > Amphibia > Anura > Ranidae > Lithobates > Lithobates septentrionalis. The sequence goes on from JBBDGP010001924.1 coordinate 2,003,867, forward strand.
CCTCCACCTGGCTGCATCCACCCCTCGGCCCCTCTACCTGGCTGCATCCACCCTTCCACCTGGCTGCATCCACCCCCCACCTGGCGGCATCCACCCCTTCGGCCCCTCTACCTGGCTGCATCCATCCCTCCACCTGGCTGCATCAACCCCTCCACCCCTCTACCTGGCTGCATCCACCCCTCCACCTGGCTACATCCACCCCTCTGGCCCCTCCACCTGGCTGCAGCCACCCCTCTGGCCCCTCCACCTGGCTGCATCCACCCCTCTGGCCCCTCCACCTGGCTACATCCACCCCTCTGGCCCCTCCACCTGGCTGCATCCACCCCTCTGGCCCCTCCACCTGGCTGCATCCACCCCTCTGGCCCCTCCACCTGGCTGCATCCACCCCTCTGGCCCCTCCACCTGGCTGCATCCACCCCTCTGGCCCCTCCACCTGGCTGCATCCACCCCTCCGGCCCCTCCACCTGGCTGCATCCACCCGGCTGCATCCACTCCTCCAGTTTGCTGCATCCACCCCTCCAGCTGGCTGCATCCACCCCTCTGGCCCTCTACCTGGCTGCATCCACCCCTTCACCTGGTTGCATCCACCCCTCTGGACCTCTATCTGGCTGCATCCACCCCTGCACCTGGCTGCATTCACCCCTCCACCTGGCTGCATCAAGCCCTCCACCCCTGTACCTGGCTGCATCCACCCCTCCACCCCTTTACCTGGCTGCATCCAACCCTCCACCTGGCTGCATCCACCCCTTCACCCCTTTAGCTGGCCTGCATCCACCCATTCACCTGGCTGCATCCAGCCCTCCACCTGGCTGCATCCACCCCCCCCCCCCGCCTGGCTGCATCCACCCCTTCGGCCCCTCTACCTGGCTGCATCCCCCCCTTTACCCCTGTACCTTGCTGCATCCACCCCTCCTCCCCTTTACCTGGTTGCATCCACCCCTCTGGTCCTCTACCTGGCTGCATCCACCCCTCCGGCCCCTCCACCTGACTGCATCCACCCCTCCCCCTGACTGCATCCACCCCTCCACCTGGCTGCATCCACCCCTCTACCCCTCTACCTGGCTGCATGTACCCCTCCACCTGGCTGCATCCATCCCTCCGGCCCCTCCACCTGGCTGCATCCACCCCTCAATCTGGCTGCATCCACCTCTCCACCCCTGTACCTGGCTGCATCCACCCCTCCACCTGGCTGCATTCATCCCTCCACCCCTCTACCTGGCTGCATCCACCCCTCCACCTGGCTGCATCCACCCCTCTACCCCTTTACCTGGCTGCATCCACCCCTTCTGGCCTCTATCTGGCTGCATCCACCCCTCCAGCCCTCTACCTGGCTGAATCCACCCCCCCACCTGGCTGCATCCACCCCTTCAGCCCCTCTACCTGGCTGCATCCACCCCCCCACCTGACTGCATCCACCCCTCCACCCCTCTACCTGGCTGCATCCACTCCTCCACCTGGCTGCATCCAACCCTCCACCCCTCTACCTGGCTGCATCCACACCTCCACCTAGCTGCATCCACCCCTCCACCTGGCTGCATCCACCATTCCACCTGGCTGCATCCACCTCTCCACGCCTGTACCTGGCTGCATCCACCCCTCCACCACTGTACCTGGCTGCATCCACCCTTCCACCTGGCTGCATCCACCCCCCCACCCCATCCACCTGGCTAGGTCAACACCTCCGGCCCCTCCACCTGGCTGCATCCACCCCTCCACCTGGCTGCATCCACCCTTCCAGCTGGCTGCATCAACCCTCCCACCTGGCTGCATCCACCCCTCCAGCCCCTCCACCTGGCTGCATCCACCCCTCCACCTGACTGCATCCACCCCTCCACCTGGCTGCATTCACCCTTCCACCTGGCTACATTCCCTCCACCTGGCTGCATCCACCCTTCCACCTCACTGCATCTACCCCTCCACCTGGCTGCATCCACCCTTCCACCTGGCTGTATCCATCCTATCCAGCCCTTCACCTGGCTGCATCCACCCTTCCACCTGGCTGCATACACCATATCCACTCCTCCACCTGGCAGAATTTACGCCTCCACTGGACTGCATCCACCCTTCCACCTGGCTGCATCCACCCCTCCACCTGGCTGCATCTGCCCCTCCACCAGGCTGCATCCACCCTTCCACCTGGCTGCATCCACCCCTCCACCTGGCTGCATCCACCCCTCCAGCCCCTCCACCTGGCTGCATCCACCCCTCCAGCCCCTCCACCTGGCTGCATCCACCCCTCCACCTGGCTGTGTCCACCCCTCCACCCCTGTACCTGGCTACATCCACCCTTCCACCTGACTGCATCCCCTCCACCTGGCTGCATCCACCCCTCCACCTGGCTGCATCCACCCCTCCACCTGGTGGCATCCATCCTTCCACCTGGCTGCATCCACCCTATCCACCGCTCCACCTGGCTGCATCCACCCCTCTAGCCCCTCCACCTGGCTGCATTCACCCCTGTACCTGGCCGCATCCACAGCTCCAACCCTGTACCTGGCTTCACCCACTTCTCCACCTGGCTGCATCCACCTGGCTATATCCACCCTGTCCACCCCTCCACCTGGCTGCATCCACGCTGTCCACCCCTCCACCTGGCTGCGTCCACCCTGTCCACCCCTCTACCTGGCTGCGTCCACCCTCTCCTCTGTCCACCTGGCTCTGTCCTCACCTCCACCTGGCTACATCCCCCTCTTCTCTATCCACCTGGCTCTATCCTCCCCTTCACCTGGCTGGATCCCCCCTCTCCTCTGTCCACCTGGCTCCATCCTCGCTTCCACCTGGCTGTATCCCCCTTTTCTCTGTCCACCTGGCTCTGTCTTCGTCTCCACCTGGCGGCATCCCCCCTATTCTCTGTCCACCTGGCCTAGTCTTCCCCTTCTCTTTTCTGTCCACCTGGCTCTGTTCTCTGCTCCACCTGGTGGCATCCCCCTCTACCTGGCTGCATCCACTCCTCCACCTGGCTGCATCCAACCCTCCACCCCTCTACCTGGCTGCATCCACACCTCCACCTAGCTGCATCCACCCCTCCACCTGGCTGCATCCACCATTCCAACCTGGCTGCATCCACCTCTCCACGCCTGTACCTGGCTGCATCCACCCCTCCACCACTGTACCTGGCTGCATCCACCCTTCCACCTGGCTGCATCCACCCCTCCACGCCTGTACCTGGCTGCATCCACCCCTCCACCACTGTACCTGGCTGCATCCACCCTTCCACCTGGCTGCATCCACCCCCCCACCCCACCTGGCTGCATCCACCCCTCCACGCCTGTACCTGGCTGCATTCACCCCTCCACCACTGTACCTGGCTGCATCCACCCTTCCACCTGGCTGCATCCACCCCCCCACCCCATCCACCTGGCTAGATCAACACCTCCGGCCCCTCCACCTGGCTGCATCCACCCCTCTGGCCCCTCCACCTGGCTGCATCCACCCCTCAATCTGGCTGCATCCACCTCTCCACCCCTGTACCTCCACCTGGCTGCATCCACCCTTCCAGCTGGCTGCATCCACCCCCCACCTGGCTGCATCCACCCCTCCAGCCCCTCCACCTGGCTGCATCCACCTCTCCACGCCTGTACCTGGCTGCATCCACCCCTCTACCACTGTACCTGGCTGCATCCACCCTTCCACCTGGCTGCATCCACCCCCCCACCCCATCCACCTGGCTAGATCAACACCTCCGGCCCCTCCACCTGGCTGCATCCACCCCTCCGGCCCCTCCACCTGGCTGCATCCACCCCTCAATCTGGCTGCATCCACCTCTCCACCCCTGTACCTCCACCTGGCTGCATCCACCCTTCCAGCTGGCTGCATCCACCCCCCACCTGGCTGCATCCACCCCTCCAGCCCCTCCACCTGGCTGCATCCACCCCTCCACCTGGCTGCATTCACCCTTCCACCTGGCTGCATTCACCCTTCCACCTGGCTACATTCCCTCCACCTGGCTGCATCCACCCCTCCACCTCACTGCATCTACCCCTCCACCTCACTGCATCTACCCCTCCACCTGGCTGCATCCACCCTTCCACCTGGCTGCATCCATCCTATCCAGCCCTCCACCTGGCTGCATCCACCCTTCCACCTGGCTGCATACACCATATCCACTCCTCCACCTGGCAGAATTTACGCCTCCACCGGACTGCATCCACCCTTCCACCTGGCTGCATCCACCCCTCCACCTGGCTGCATCTGCCCCTCCACCTGGCTGCATCCACCCTTCCACCTGGCTGCATCCACCCCTCCACCTGGCTGCATCCACCCCCCTCCCTCACCTGGCTGCATCCACCCCTCCAGCCCCTCCACCTGGCTGCATCCACCCCTCCGCCCCTCCACCTGGCTGCATCCACCCCTCCACCTGGCTGTGTCCACTCCTCCACCCCTGTACCTGGCTACATCCACCCTTCCACCTGACTGCATCCCCTCCACCTGGCTGCATCCACCCCTCCACCTGGCTGCATCCACCCCTCCACCTGGCTGCATCCACCTTTCCACCTGGCTGCATCCACCCTATCCACCGCTCCACCTGGCTGCATCCACCCCTCTAGCCCCTCCACCTGGCTGCATTCACCCCTGTACCTGGCCGCATCCACCCCTCCAACCCTGTACCTGGCTTCACCCACTTCTCCACCTGGCTGCATCCACCTGGCTATATCCACCCTGTCCATCCCTCCACCTGGCTGCATCCACGCTGTCCACCCCTCCACCTGGCTGCGTCCACCCTGTCCACCCCTCTACCTGGCTGCGTCCACCCTCTCCTCTGTCCACCTGGCTCTGTCCTCACCTCCACCTGGCTACATCCCCCTCTTCTCTATCCACTGGCTCTATCCTCCCCTTCACCTGGCTGCATCCCCCCTCTCCTCTGTCCACCTGGCTCCATCCTCGCTTCCACCTGGCTGTATCCCCCTTTTCTCTGTCCACCTGGCTCTGTCTACGTCTCCACCTGGCGGCATCCCCCCTATTCTCTGTCCACCTGGCCTAGTCTTCCCCTTCTCTTTTCTGTCCACCTGGCTCTGTTCTCCGCTCCACCTGGTGGCATCCCCCTCTCTCCTCTGTCCACCTGTCTGCATCCCCTGCTCTTCTCTGTCCACCTGGCTCTGTCTTCGCCTCCACCTGACGGCATCCCCCATTCTCTGTCCACCTGGCTCCATCTTCCCCTCCTCTTTTCTGTCCACCTGGCTCTGTCCTCCCCTCCACTTGGTGGCATCCCCCCTCTCCTCTGTCCACCTGGCTGCATCCCCTGCTCTCTTCTGTCCACCTGGCTTTGTCTTCGCCTCCACCTGGCGGCATCCCCCCATTCTCTGTCCACCTTGCTCCGTCTTTCCCTTCTCTTTTCTGTCCACCTGGCTCTGTCCTCCCCTCCACCTGGTGGCATCCCCCCTCTTCTCTGTCCACCTGGCTCCATCTTCCCCTCCTCTCTTCTGTCCACCCTGCTCTGTCCGCCCCCCCTTCTTCTCTATCCACCTAGATGTAGGGGAATTTGCCCTGGGTGGCTACCCTAGGCAAGTTTGTGGAGCCCAGTGCCAGATGCTTTTGTTTTATTTAACCATGCCCATTTAAGCCCCTCCCATTGTTAACACAATTTGGCCACACCCACTGTTTGCCGAATTGCTGCTCTGCTTGGGGCATCTAATGGTGTCCCAGGTCTATTACAATCCTATAGTGTATACTACAAATATATATATATATATAAATAAACAGAACATGATGCTGGCGCTCAGTGGTAGTTGTCTGTAAAAATTCAGTGGAGAGAGACAGAAAACAATCTCTTACGCAATGGCCTAACTCTCCATAGGCTATCTCCTCTTCAGTCTGTCATAAATATAGTCTATATATAGAAGGGAAGACATCATTGAAACAGGCAGCAGAGGAGTGTACCTGTGCTGAGGTGAGGTCCATCTATTGGTCTTCCTGGCGGTCTTAAGAGTATTGATATCCATACCTGTGCATTGCTCAGCATACCTCTGGTGGAGTGATTCTACCTGCTTGCAATGATCGCTGTTTCTATCATTTGACCATCCACTGTGCAAATCCCTTTGATTTAGGGTAAGAGTCAGTACTGTTGGGTGTTGGTGACAGCTTTTTCTATCCAGCATACCAGTATTCATCTCAAGAAGTGTTGTAGCGCTGTACCTCTTCATTTAGTCTATCATGAATGCTGCTGCCAGACTTATCTACCTTACGAACCTTGTCTGCCACCCCTCTCCATCAATCCCTACACTGGCTCCCAATCGCCCAGCGAATTAAATTCAAAATACTAACCACAACATACAAAGCCATTTATAACTCTGCCCCGAGCTACATCACCAATCTTGTCTCCAAATATCACCCAAACAGTCCTCTCCACTCCTCTCAAGACCTCCTACTCTCAAGCTCCCTTGTGTCCTCCTCCCATACTCGTCTCCAGGACTTCTCCAGAGCTTCTCCCATCCTCTGGAACGCTCTACCTCAACCTGTCTGGCTATCTCCTACCCAATCCCTGAAAACTCATCTCTTCAGGGAAGCCTATCACACTTCCAACTAATCTTCTACCACTTCCATCAGCTCATTCCACACAGTTACAACCTTTTGTACCACCTGCCCCACCCTATTGGATTGTAAGCTCTTCTGAGCAGGGCCCTCTTAATCCTCTTGTATTCTTGTATTTTACTGTATTGTAACTGTACTGTCTCCCTTTTATATTGAAAAGTGCTGCATATGGCACTATATAACTTCTGAATAATAATAATAATAATGTGCATAGCCAGATTCTGTTTTCTACTACCTTATGAAGGAGGCTAAATATAACAAAAAGCATACCTCCCAACATTTTGAGATGGGATTGAGGGACACCTTTTCGCAAAAGTATGTAGGCATAGCACCCACCCCCTGCCAGGGGTGAAATAGACAAAAAAAAAATTGTTAAACCCACAAGTGCTTTTTTTTACCACTACTATTCCTTTATATTGGCTTTTGAAATATAAAAATTTAGCAATTTAGAAATTGGATGAAAGGTTTAGCACTGGGAAATACTTTTTGAAAGATAAATAGTGCATTTTATATAAATCTATATAGATCAGACCAAAACGAGGGACAAATGAGGGGGAAAGAGGGACAGAGGGACATTGTTCCAAATCAGGGACAGTCCCTCAAAATCAGGGAAAGTTGGGAGGTATGCAAAAAGACGTCAAGAAAACGGTAGTTGTCATTATTTGTGAATTAAATAACTTAATATTATAAATATAGATGATTTAGCACTGTGCAATAATCTGTGCAAGAATTGATAAAAAATGTGACTGTGCTAAATCATCTACATATATTTATAGTATGAGCGTTTGTTGGCATTGTTTTATTTGAGCATAACCTCATATTTGCACCTAGCAATATTTCACAGCATCTTTAGCGTTTTTTTGCAGTCACATTTTTTAGCAATTTTTGCACAGATTATCGCACAGTGCTAAATCATCTACATTTATTTATAGTATGAGCATTCATTGGCATTGATTTATTTGAGCACATGCTCATATTTGCACCTAGCAATTTTGCACAACATCTTTAGCGTTTTTCTGCACAGTCACATTTTTAGCAATTTTTGCACAGATTATCGCACAGGCCACCACTATTTGTTGTGCCAGCAATGTGATAAAGAGTGTGATAAAGAGAGATTATACGGATTATTGCTACATTCATCTATAACAATTACATGTGTCTCTTTGATATATTGCATATGCATAGGAATTTATTATTGATATTTATATAATTTTTTTGCACTGAAATCATCTCATGTGCACAGATTCATATTTGTATTTTGCTGATCGCCATAAGCATTCGTTGGTATTGATTTATTTGAACACAAGCTCATATTTGCACTTAGCAATTTTGCACAGCATCTTTAGCGTTTTTTTTTTTGCACAGTCGCATTTTTTAGCAACTTTTGCACAGATTATCGCACAGTGCTAAATCATCTACATATATTTATAGTATGAGCATTTGTTGGCATTGTTTTATTTGAGCACAAGCTCATATTTGCACCTAGCAATTTTGCACAGCATCTTTAGCGTTTTTTTGCACAGTCGCATTTGTTAGCAATTTTTGCACAGATTATTGCACAGTGCTAAATCATCTATATTCATAATATTAAGTTGCACTGATCGCTTATTTATTTTATACCAATTTAGTGCACTCATACACTTTAGATCTAGCTGCAATTTATCAGAGTACTATATTATACATTCACTTTCATAGCGCAAAGGACCTTACTTACAATTATTTGTGAATTGATTAAAAAAAAATAAACAATTGGTTGCTCAGTCTAAAATGCCCGGGCCTATTTTTTGTCCCACTCCGGGCCTGGCTCCCATTGATTTCAGTGTTTTTTTTTATTTTGCATATGAACTTTAGTCATGTTCTGCAAAGCTGTATCGAACCTAACCCAGTTACATTCGTCTCATCCCTAGTGGCTATCACTCCCTTTATTAACCTTGGAATTTAACTGTGTAAGCCTTTCTCACCCAGTTTGTACAACTTCACTCCATTCCTGGCACATTTACTGGGGACATACTGCTTTATATTAAAGTAGGAAAAACAATTCTATTTTTTCATTTTGGATACAGTAACTTCTGTGAGTTCTTATTTTTTGCCATCTGTTTTGCATTGAGTAGATTTCCCTTCACTTCCTGTCCCATAGCTTAAACAGAAAGTGAATAGAAATCCCTCCAAAGTGAGGGAATTCCTAGTTGTCACCACTGTCACCATAGCTAGTGCCATTGGAAGATTTCCCCTCTATTCCTGTTCTGGTAACAACCTAAAATTTTTGATTTATTTTATTATGCTTTCACTCTGTGATAACAGCAAACAAGAAAAATAATGAGGGTGAAACTCCCTAACAGGAACACAGACAGCAATGTAAACCTGACAGGTCTTCTAATTCCTCTCCCTCTCCACTCTTATGCCCCGTACACACGGTCGGATTTTCAGACGGAAAATGTGTGATAGGACCTTGTTGTCGGAAATTTCAACTGTGTGTAGGCTCCATCACACATTTTCCATTGGATTTTCCGACACACAAAGTTTGAGAGCAGGATATAAAATTTTCCGACAACAAAATCCGTTGTCGGAAATTCCGATCGTGTGTACACAAATCCGACGGACAAAGTGCCACGCATGCTCAGAATAAATAAAGAGATGAAAGCTATTGGCCACTGCCCCGTTTATAGTCCCGACGTACGTGTTTTACGTCGCCGCGTTTAGAACGATCGGATTTTCCGACAACTTTGTGTGACCATGTGTATGCAAGACAAGTTTGAGTCAACATCCGTCGGAAAAAATCCTAGGATTTTGTTGTCGGAATGTCCAAACAAAGTCCGACCGTGTGTACGGGCATAAAACTCTAAAATGAGGGACTCACCGATACAGACATTTTTCTGGGGTGTATACATCTTGAAAAGAAATTGATGAACAGCCTAATTTTGGGGAGTCTGTTATATGTGGGGGTCACTTTTGGGAGAGCACCAAAATGGAAAAATCTTATTAATATTTAATGTTATGTCCTTGGCATGACAGGGCAGGGTTCAGTGAACTTTTCAAAAATTTCGGATGCCAAACCTGACCCCCATTGAAATCAATAGGTTTAGTGCATGCCAGACTGAAATGGGTTTTAAAGGGGTGCCACATGCAAAACAAAAAAGGTGTGAGGTCTGCCAGGAAATCCACATGCTCTCAACATGGGGTATGGAGGGGGGGATTCTTCCCCACAACCTAGCCTGGTGAGCTTATAGGAATCTGGAAGCCCCTTTAAAAATAAGGGGGGCTCCAGATACCGACACCCTCCCTATGTGAATGAGTAATGCCACGTACACACGACCGGACTTTACGGCATACTTTGCCCGGCGGACTTTTCGACGGACTTTACGACGGACTTTCCGAATGAACGGACTTGCCTACACGCGATCAACCAAAGTTCGACGGATTCGTACGTAATGACGTACGACCGGACTAAAACAAGGAAGTTCATAGCCAGTAGCCAATAGCTGCCCTAGCGTCTAGCATACAGACGAGCGGACTTTTCGACCGGACTCGAGTCCGTCGGATAGATTTGAAACATATTTCAAATCTAAGTCCGTCAAACTTTTGAGAAAACAAAGTCCGCTGGAGCCCACACACGATCGAATTGTCCGACGAAATCCGGTACGCCGGACCAAGTACGCCGTAAAGTCCGATCGTGTGTACGCGGCATAAGGGGTAGATAGTACCCCTACTCAGTCACAAAGAAAATGTAACCTGGCAATAAAGACACCCAAATGTTGACAAGTCCTTTATTAAAAAGAAAAATGAAATCCCCAAAAAGGTCCTTGTAAATCCATTGTCAATTGGGATGCCTGCTGCCCACAGACTCACCTAAATGAAAAATGAGCTCACACGACTGATCCCGATGGTACTGCCCAAACTGTCATCAGGTATAAAAGGAAAGAGGGGGGATAGTGACAGTGACCATATTTGAACAGTGAAGACACCCTCCCCTTTTTTTCATGTGTCTGGGGATTCCTAGCAATGTACAGTACCAGTACAGCATCCACTGCTTCCTTAGGAACTGGCGGAAATACTGCTTCTATATATAATGCTCGGCTCCCACCGACCAGGGGACTGAACAGGCAAACATTTTGGAATTCGTCTGGTCGCACAAACAGCCAAAGTTGTTCCATATCCATATGCCCACTCCGGGATGAACTTTCAAAAAGCCAATCAGCACAAAATTTACCTTTCCTCCTACTCCTGCAGATTTATGATAACAGATTATTTGTGAGAATGCTGGCTAAGGCACTCCATACACTAGTCATTTTTTTAATTCAGTCAGTGGGTTGAAAGAAAAAAATGACCCGATTCCCCCCATCATTCGATGTGTATGGGGGAATTCTTCCCACCAAGTTATTGCATTCTGACAGCGGGGAGACTTTCTATAGCCAGCAGCACTGATCGAAAAACTGACAGGTTGTCCAGAAGCTGATTTCCCAGCTGAACTGACCAAATTTAAATCCATGTATGGCCGGCTTAAGGCTTCTTTTTCTATTTCCAACAACATGCATCATTTCTGGATGTGAAAAGAAAGAAGAAAAAACATGATGAAAAATATGGAAGGAAAAGAGTATTCGCCTATCCCAGACTTTTCTCTGTTTTGTTGCTTTAGTCCAGGGGTCCTCAAACTACGGCCCGCGGGCCACATGCGGCCCGCCAAGGACATTTATCCGGCCCACCCCACCCAGGGCCGGATTCCCGACAGGCCAGGCTCGGGCCGGGGCCAGGTCGGCTCGGCTTGGGCAGGTCCACTCTGCTTCAGCAGGGAGCATATGCGCTCCGCTCAAGCCGCCTCCCCACCCCAGTAATGGAGGGCTCCGTGTGCCGCGTTGCATGCTGGGAAGTGTAGTTTCCAGCACAGTCCCGCGCGGATTCACGTCTTCCTCACGCAGACAGGAGGCGCGGAGGGTGACAGCGAGAGCGGAGGCTTCAGGCAACAGCCTGCTAACAAGTGAGGACCCCTGTCCATCCCACTGTCCCCCCCCTCTGTCCCCCTGTCCACCCCACTGTCCCCCTGTCCACCCCTCTGTCCCCCTGTCCACCCCTCTGTCCCCCTGTCCACCCCTCTGTCCCCCTGTCCACCCCTCTGTCTCCCCCTGTCCACCCCTCTGTCTCCCCCTGTCCACCCCTCTGTCCCCCTGTCCACCCCTCTGTCCCCCCCTCTGTCCACCCCCTCTATCCCACTGTCCCCCTGTCCATCCCACTGTCCCCCTGTCCATCCCACTGTCCCCCTGTCCATCCCACTGTCCCCCTGTCTATCCCACTGTCACCCTGTCCAACCCTCTGTCCACCCCACTGCCCCCCCCCCTCTGTCCACCCCTCTGTCCCCCTGTCCACCCCTCTGTCCCCCTGTCCACCCCTCTGTCCCCCTGTCTATCCCACTGTCACCCTGTCCAACCCTCTGTCCACCCCACTGCCCCCCCCCCTCTGTCCACCCCTCTGTCCCCCTGTCCACCCCTCTGTCCCCCTGTCCACCCCTCTGTCCCCCTGTCCACCCCTCTGTCCCCCTGTCCATCCCACTGTCCCCCTGTCCATCCCACTGTCCCCCTGTCCATCCCTCTGTCCCCCTGTCCATCCCTCTGTCCCCCTGTCCACCCCTCTGTCCCCCTGTCCACCCCTCTGTCCCCCTGTCCACCTGTCCATCCCTCTGTCTACCCCACTGTCCCCCTGTCCACCCCTCTGTCCCCCTGTCCACCCCTCTGTCCCCCTGTCCATCCCTCTGTCCACCCCACTGTCCCCCTGTCCCCCCCTCTGTCCCCCTGTCCATCCCACCGTCCCTCTGTCCCCCTGTCCACCCCTCTGTCCCCCTCTCTGTCCCTCTGTCCATCCCACTGTCCCCCTGTCCACCCCACTGTCCCCCTGTCCACCCCACTGTCCCCCCTACTGTCCCCCTGTCCACCCCACTGTCCCCCCCCTCTGTCCCCACTGTCCCCCCTCTGTCCCCACTGTCCCCCCCTCTGTCCCCTCTGTCCCCCTGTCCACCCCTCTGTCCCCCTGTCCACCCCTCTGTCCCCCTGTCCACCCCTCTGTCCCCCTGTCCACCCCTCTGTCCCCCTGTCCATCCCTCTGTCCCCCTGTCCATCCCTCTGTCCCCCTGTCCACCCCTCTGTCCCCCTGTCCATCCCTCTGTCCCCCTGTCCACCCCACTGTCCACCCCTCTGTCCCCCTGTCCACCCCTCTGTCCCCCTGTCCACCCCTCTGTCCCCCTGTCCACCCCTCTGTCCCCCTGTCCACCCCTCTGTCCACCCCCCTGTCCACCCCACTGTCCCCCGTCCACCCCCCTGTCCACCCCACTGTCCCCCTGTCCACCCCACTGTCCCCCCCCTCTGTCCACCCCACTGTCCCCCTGTCCACCCCACTGTCCCCCCCTCTGTCCCCCTGTCCCTCCCTCTGTTCATCCCCTATATATATTATTATTTATTATTCATTCTTTTATTCTTTTGCACTACAAAAAAGATGTGTGCATAGGAATTTAGGAATTAGTTCATATTTTTTTTATACTATAGTGCGGCCCCCCAACAGTCTGAGGGACCGTGAACTGGCCCCCTGTCTAAAAAGTTTGAGGACCCCTGCTTTAGTCAATCATTGTTTGGACATATCAAAGCTGTGTCAAGGCTGAAACAGCCAAATGATGAAACTGAACTTTTATTTTTGGGGAGTCAGGGAATGGTAGCAGCAGCAGATAATAGTGAGCACAGTGAAGCAGCAGCAATGACATCCTCCTTTCTGTTTGACATCTTGAAATTCAATGATAGCTGTTCATCATAAATATACTGTATACTTTTATCTTAGGTCAGGAAAATGCAAAAACGCTGGACCACACAGAGGCTTAGCAGAAGATAGAAAGCTAACAAAAAATGTATGTGTCCAGCTAAACAGGTATAGCCAGTTTTCCATGCAGCACTGCTATTCAGGGAAGGAAGCGATTAATGGAAATGTTTTATTTTTTTTGGTGTGGTAGAGAAATAGATATTTGTGTGTGTGGGTCTGCACATTTGTATTCTTAGATAAAATAGCAGCCATTGGTGCTGTTGGTAGTGATAAGATGGTGACATAATTGATGTGCACCAAACAAGCCTAAAGTAAATCAAAAATGGCAAAACAATGATGGCAATGTTATCAGTAATTGGATTCAAGGGGAAGGGGGGCAAAGGTGTCGATGTGGTTTATCCTGATTCCACTTTATCTTCATATTTTTACCCAGCATGACCTGAAAGTTTGGATCGATGCTGGACACTAAGACCTCATGTACACTGCTGCTGATAAACGGACGTTTAGGAGCAGTTGGGCATTTTTTTCAGCAGCCCCTGAACTCTCCTCTATGTTATCTTATTTGTCCATGTACACTTAATCGTTTATAGTCATTTAGAGGCAGTTGAGTTTAGTGGCATTTTTTTACAGCAAAAAATTTAGTTCCGGACGGAGGTTTATTGGCTTTCGAAACACCAAATGCTTGTAACAGGGTTGCGTTTATAGCCGTTTTCAATGGAGATACATTTCTGACCATTTACAATGTAAAAAACACTTCTAAACACAAACGTGGCACAAAGGACATTTTTAGCGGTCAGTTACTAGCTGTCAAGTTCTAGCGTTCAGGAGAGGTTTTTAAACGTCCCGTGTACATGAAGCCTAAATTGAACTGTATTAGCAAAACAAGTGTTGGAATAGATTGTGTACAGTATATGCATTTAATGTTTTTTCTTTGTGCAACTGTCTATGTCATTAAAAAAAAAATGACCTTGGAGTGGACTACAGCTTCTATTCACTTCCTAGAGGCGCTGGTGACCCCAGGGTGAGACACAGCCCCTCCCATCCTTCCCAGCTAAGGTGGGTGCCCAAAATCCCTTGTAAATGTTCTTCATCATATTACAGGAATTTCCCAAATAGCAAGGATAACTTGCCACAAATTTGTGGCAGTGTTGAATTGTAAGTCTGTTAACTTGCTGCACATTTTCACTAGCAAGTTGTACACTTGCAGAGCACTTTAAACACAAGTTCTAGTTTACACTTTTGCAATTTCTAGCAAATTTGCGTGGCAAGTCTCTAGCAAGAGCAAAGTTCTGCAAGTCACAGTGACCCCTGTGGTGGGGTGACTATTGCACAACATAACTGAACCAAAACTTTCAGCAGACTTGCAGAATGTTTGCAAAAATGGAAAATTGTATTAAATACTTACCGTAATTTTCCTTTCCTGACGCCTAACCATGGCAGCATACTAGTGATAGGCTCCACCTCACTTCCACTTCCTCAGGACCAGTGAATAGCATAAATAAAAAGGCCTAGTTAGGCCCCACCCCATTCTTTGTGATTAGCTACATACCGAAACGTACAAGGGTTGGTCCGTATGCTGCCATGGTTAGGCGTCAGGAAAGGAAAATTACGGTAAGTATTTCATACAAATTTCCATTTTCCTGCCGCCACCATGGCAGCATACTAGTGATAGATAACTAGCTGACAAAGTGGGTTCTACTTGTCGAATCATTTTTTAATTAGAATGGGACAGAAGATGGAACAGTCCTTCCTCCGCAGTCCACTAATAGCAAGACCCCTGGATCTACTCCGTACTGCTTAGAAAGGTATCATGGGGTGACCATGATACTTTCCTGCAGATGGATTCCATGGACGCCTTTGAATGGGTAGCCCATGAGACCGAAACCGCTCTGGGGGAGTATGTATCCACTGCTGAAGGAGGTTCATGACCCCTCGCCCTATATGCACGATCAAACCTACTAAGTCCAGGAGGTAGCCTCTTTTCCCTGACAAATTCCAGCTGGAAAGATGAAAGGCTTATTACATGATCTGAAAAGGCAATTGTGGATAGGGACTTTAAGTTCTGTACACGTCCAATTTGTGTGACCCTCTTGAGTGATCCTCTGGGAAGTTAGGCAATGCCTAGGTGATTGTTAGATGGTGGGCTGTCGCTACCCTTGATACAAGATGATCTACCAGGCACAAGTCTACTCCTTCTGGAAAGAAAATATCTTTTTCTGAAGCTCTCCGAGCTTGAATCTTAGACATCCTTCTGCTTGAAGATCTTGCGATAGATACTGCCTAGTAGGTAATGTCACAAACTGAACACTGTTCTGCTGGAGCAAATGGTTGAACTGATTTGAAATCCAGCAACACCGACAGATTGCACTGGGAAAGATCCTCCTTCGTGGTGATCGAAACACCCTGTCTTCAAAATTTGTGCAAACAAAAGGATTTCCAGCACATTTAAGCCTTGTTATTGCCAACCTAGTCGACACTTGCAATCTCAAGGAATATAGGGTAAGGCTCATGTCCAATCTGGTCTACAAGAAGTCCAGAACAGCTGTCACCAGAGGTGCAGTAGTATCAATATCTCGCCCTGCTGAGAAATAACGCAAACTTGTTCCAGATTTTGGCATAGATGTTGTTAGTAAAGTGCCTTCTCACACTCCACAAGGTAGAGATCATCCTGGAGCAGACTAGGTTCTCAAGCTTCCCCTAACAGTCGTCCTGTTTGCAGTCACAGCCTGAGTATGTGCAAAAGGGAATTGGGTTCTGTCTCATTAGATGAATGGCCACAAAAACTCAAGGCTCTCATTGTCAAAATGGAGGAATGGATATGACTACCATGTTCACTCTCGACAGCCTTAAGAGGAATCTCATTACGAGAAATGTTATTGGAAAATATATAAAATAAAATATATAGCAATGTAGTCTGTCTGTGGTTGGCCCCACCTGTGGACCAGCTCATAGAAGACCTACAGTGTAGGGCCCACTCATGCTCTGGAAAGTTTGCATGATGGTCAGTCTGCCTGTGTGTTCAAGTCCCCTAGGAGGTAAACTGCTTTCTTAATTTGCAGGTGATTTCCTGGCCCCAAAAGTGTGGGGTTCACCTCTCTTAATAGCACATTGCCACAAGTTCCTCCTTGGTGATGAATATAGGCATGTTGTTCAACTGTAGAGAGACTGATCTTCTCTTGATTCTGTGTAGTAAGGCAAAGGGTGCTAAAGAAGCTGCTTGGATTTCTAAGGTATTTAAGACTACCCCACTTGGCTGGTAATCTCCCACTGTACTGAACCGACTGTTTCTCGCAGTGTGCCTTCCAGACTACCTTTGCCGAGATGAATAGTAGTTGTGATCTAGGCTAATGGTTCTAACGGGGCGACTTCATCAGATTCTCCCTCTTCGGCCACCACCGTATACTCCTACTCATACTGAGTGACAGTTGATAACTGTGCCAAACTCTGTTTCCTCTATTGTGCTAAGAATCACAGCTTAAACTGTCGAAGTCAGAGTGCCCAAGGGATTATTGGTATGACGACATTGTGCTCCAAAGATTGAGGCACTGAGAAATGGTCAAACAAGTGGAGATTACTGTCTTCAGCATTCCTTCTTTGACTGCCACCGTTTTCTCTGGTGGATGCAGAACAGAGGAGTTGGCAGAGTACCTCCTGGCATACTAACTGTTAGGTTAGAGAGTTGACCAGGTAGTGGCGCACCCGGAGAACTTCAAGAACTTCAAATTCTCTGAGTGGAGCTAACACTACACTGAGAACCCTTGTGAATAGTCTTGGAGACCTTCATAGGCCAAAAGGCAGACTGTTAAACTGGAAATGCATCTAGCTGATCGCATGCTTACCAATTATGAAGGAAAGAAATATTTTGGAATGTTTTGCCATCTGGCTGCACTGGTTTATCGGACTCCATTTTGAAGATCTCTAAGGGGATAAAAAAGTTTAACGTCTTCAGATCTACAACCGGACGCTAGCCACCATCCCTTGTAAACTGCATACAGGGTTGAATTGCAGCCTGTATATTCTTTTTGTGAATGGAATCAGGACAAAAAACCCCTAGGTCTGATATCTATGTATTCTAGCAGCCCATCTGCCTAGAAGGATGGAACCTACTGGGAGGAGGAACTTTCCTTATTCCTTGGCTTCCCATCTTGCAGGAGCAGGACGGACTTCCTGTCACTCCTCCTGGTATGGCTGTGTTAAGAATCCTACCAACACAGAGATTTTCTGTTATAAGATATTTTACACCGAACGTGCCTGAGAAAACAAACGCAGCCCAAAGTTTCAAACATTGTATCTACTGTAGACAGGGATTAAAGCTATCCAATCTCTAACGAAGATAAAACCTGTATAGACAAATAAAGGGAGGCCCGGAGTGAAAATGAGGAAGGAATGATAAAGGAGGGCCGGGCATGACAGTGTGTAGAAGGAGACACAAGAGGGGTTAATTAGAAATGGGGAATGGGAGTGTCTAGGAAGGGTGGTGGAAGATAGGAAATTGTAAAGGGGAGTGGCATTACTTAAGGGGAGAGGTGGAGCCAGGAAGGGGCAGTGGAGAGAAAGAAGACACTGGAGGAGGCAGTTTTATTCACTGCTCCTCCTGCATCAGCATGGCGGACGGGACACCATCCTGACGAGGATGAGGGCTGCGGCGGCGACGAGAGGAGTGGACTGGCTGAAGAGGCAAGTTGGGGCCCTGATATTGGATGAGGAGGGCGGATCGTGGACAGTGGAAGAGACCCATCGCGTGCGGAGGTCGCGGCCTCCGGCGCGTTTTTTCTCCAGGGCCGCCATCGCGGCCCGCTCTGCAGGCAGGAGCCATCGGGGGGACCGATCAGCGCCCCCAGCGAAGCGGACACAGCGGCTGCATAACACAGGGCCCGGGCGGTCTGCACGCCGCAGGCCTACTCCGGGGGGCGGGGCCACGGGCCGTCATGGCGCCGCTTCCCCGCCAGGGTGCACAGGCCTCAGAGTGAGGGTTTAACACGTGGGGGCGGCAGAACAGGCAGGGGGTTAAGGGGGGGAGTAGTGAAGACACAGTGGCCACCGGAGGGGGATTAGAGCGGCCAGCAAGGCTGCGGGTGGGCGGGGCTTAGCCAACAGACTGGCACATGGACAGAAGGATGGCGGTGGTGGTCACAAGCAGGCCGGTCGGTGTGCAGCCAGAGTGACTCCTAGTGGTGGTTCAGGAAGAAGTATAGCAGCAGGGGAGAGTCGGCCCCTTTATACGATCAGATCTTCACGGCTTCCGGGGCCTCTTCACCCGGGGGGCTGACAACGCCAACCATCAGGGAGCAGGACGATCGCTTGGAAGGGGAGGTGTCCGACGGCGAAGAACAACAAGTGCCAGCAGCAGAGACCAATCGGAGGCGGAGGGGGCGAGCTCCCAGACAGCCCGGTGAGTCCAGCAATGAGTTATCTTTGACTAAGGCATTCCATGACTTGTTAGGGGTCGTAACAGCGGGTATAGTGGGGATAACGGGGGGGGGCGTCTGATCAGCAATTGGCGGCTCCAAGGCCGGCCAGTTCTGGATCAGGGGCGCAATTGAAGCATTTATTGAAAGGATTGCAGAATTTTGGTGGTTAGATTTGAACTGGGACAGGAACAGCCGCCACAGGTGGCCCCTTGGACGGGAACGGTAACCGGGGAAAGAGGTGCTATGGTGACTAGGGTAAGGGTGCAGTGGGTGCCGGACCCCTCGGGGGCGGCAGCAGAAGGAGCGGGCAAAAAAAAAAAAAAAAAAAGGGGCTACAGAGGGGGCGGCAACAACGGCCAGAGTGGAGGTGGTGAGTATTGCGGATGCGGCGAAGGGCGAGGTATATGTGTGCTTTGAGGGTCCACTGGGAACACACTTAAAGCAGGAGGTTCGGGATAAGATTGTCAAGGTTGAAAGAAGAAAAGGAGGTACAGGCTGATTCCGCGGACATTTACAAATTGTAACTTTGGGGGGTTCTGTAAGTTTAAGCACGAGTGCTTCAAACCAGGGAGGCGTCCCAGTGAGCCTGCACAGGGAAGGGACGACACCGGAAAGGTGAAAAGGAGGCAGCCTTTTCTAAGTAAGTATCCGGACAGGGTAGCGGCGAGGCTATTGGTCACGGGGTTTGGGGAAGGTTTTCGCATACCATGTCATGGGCAGTGGTTCCACCACTGACAAGAAATTAGAAGGATGCATGGGAACAACCGGGGGTAGTGGGGGGAAAATTAATTGGTGAAGGAAGTGGCTTTGGGTCGGATGGGGGGCCGTTTACGCTCCCGTAGACGTCCTAACGACGAAACGCGTAGGGCATGGCCTAATCTGTGCTTCCCAAACATCATCTACCATATCAGCGCTGAAGGACATTGTGACGTTTTTTACTACCACGCTTGATTTTCATTGTAAAATTGTGAGTACCTTTCTATTTTGTTTAATAAATTTTAAAAAAACAATTTTACGCTATGGGAACTCCCTCTCTCTTTACATATTATATACCACGATCCTGAGCCCGCCAGCGAACGCCGTACAGTGGCGCAAAACTGTAACCGCCGGATACCCCCGCAGGGGTGAAGTGATCTGGTGAGTGGCTGCACTTTCAGAGCAATTGAAGGGTTATTATCACAACATCACAAGAAACTGCACAAGATATATGCTAAGACTTGACAACCAGTGTATCACACAGAAGGACTTTTTTGAATTTCACCAGCACACTTGCACTTTATTAGGAGGGATCCTGATATTGTTTATTTTTCTCCAACAGGAGCAGATCTCCTACACCTCTCCCTTTCCACCTCCCCGTCACTCTCCCCCCCTCTCCTCCCCCCCCCTCTCCCCCCCCCCCTTCCTTCCCTCCCCCCCCCCTCCTCCCCCCTCCCCTTTGCACTGTAGGTTGTTTGGGACTTATCAGCATTACTATGTATGGGATTTGATATTCAATTTTATATATTCAAAGTTTATGTATCACTTATGATTGTACAATATTTATCAACATTTTTAGTATATTACCAATCTGACACATGCACGGTACACCTGGGAATCTATATTTAATTTGCACCTAGTGACCTATACGTAGATAAGGAATTGTTCAACAAAAAGGAACAGCGCCAAACCCCTCCACCACTTTTCAATAACTCTCAGCTGTCCCCACTTAGGGTGACTGCTTGTTGGGAGGCAGCAGTTCCAAACCTCACCAAACAAACCTTTACCTCCACTGCGCGGGTTCACCATCCCTTTACGTTTACGGATAATACCTATACAGGATTTAGTTGTTTCAACTTGGGGGTGGTGCCTAAGAAGAAACCGAACAAGTTCCGACTTATTCATCATTGGTCATTTCCTAAGGGTGGGTCGGTGAATGATTTTATTGATCCGGAAGCATGCACTGTGTCTTACACGTCATTTGACGTGGCAGTACGGTGGGTGAGGAAATATGGCAATAGGGGCACTGCTGGCTTGCTTCTGGGGGATCCGGATAGTTTCCGGCTGGTGGGTTGTGATTGGCAAGAACAGTTTTATGTAGACAAATGCTTACCCATGGGTTGCTTCATTTATGGTGCCATGTTTGAAGAATTTAGCTCATTTCGGGAGTGAGTGGTTAGGGATGTGTCGGGCCTAGATTCGGTCATACAGTACTTGGATGACTTTCGGTGCATGGGCCCCCCCCCCCCGCCCCGACGTGTGTGCGATGCTGCTATCCATGTTGCAGCACTTCGCGAGCAGGTTTTTGGAGTGCCTTTAGCAGAGGATAAACAGAAGCCCCGACGACGGAACTCAGTTCCTTGGGGGGATAGTGGTAGACGTTGAAACAATGGAATGTCGCCTGCCCAGAGGTAGGTTGGAGCACTTATACAAAGTAATTCGAGGGATCCACAGAATGCGGTAAGTCCAGTTGAGGGCTTTGCAGTCGTTACTAGGTAAGTTGACTTTCGCTTGTAGGATAATCCCAAGGTCCCAAGGGGGAGGGTGTTCTGTCGACGGCTGTCGGCAGCAACGGTAGGGGTCATGGCAACTATGTATTTGGTCAGGCTTAATAGGGAACACCGGGAGGACTTGAAGGTATGGTATGAGTTTCTGGAGTCGGACATCGGCAGATCGGGGTGGATGTCGGGCCCGGTGAGTAACTGTGACATGGATTTAACTACAGACGCGGTAGGAGCTATGGGTTATGGGGCGTTTTTTTCAAGGGCAGTGGAGTGCGGGTCCTCAGCCGCAAGTATGGGTGGAGGCAGGGTTCGCGTAACCTGGTGTTACTGGAACTCTTTCCAGTAGTATCGGAGGTGGAATTTTGGGGGTGAGGCTTGTAGGAATATGAAATGTGACTGAATGGTGCCAACAAGGGGGTGGTCCAGGTGATCAACCGCATGTTGGCGTCATCACCACATGTACTAAGGCTATGACGTAGGTTGGTGTTGAGGTGCTTGGGATTGCACATTTTCTTTTAGGCTGGTCACATGCCTGGAGTGTATAATACACTGGCTGATGCACGGTATCGCTTTCAGTGGGACGGATTCAGTGAGTTGACCCCGGGCGCAGAGCAGGAGGGAGTCCCTTGCACGGATTGGATCTGGGAGCTGGCATTGGAGCGCCGCGGGATGGATTGGGCAGTCAGTGAGTGTAGCCTCGTGGGCGCATTATACTAAGGTATGGAAGGAGTGGTTGTTAATGGTACAGGAGGCCAGGATTGGTAAGGACAGGGCGGAGGTAAGGTTGTGGGTTTTGTACTTTGTGTCTAGGAGCATGGAACGTGGGGAATTGGTCTCTGCCATCGAGCGGAAGAGGGTAGGCCTTCATGATTTTACAACGGATGGGGGAGGAGGACGCAACAAAAGAGTTTGGGAAACAGGCTTTATAAAAAAAAAAAAAAAGAAAGGGGTTTTCCGGAGGGGTCACATGAGATTGGTTATGAGACGGCCTGTCACGTTCGCCAATCTGAGGGCCATAGGTGGGATGTGGTGTTCAGTATGTATCTCAAGCTATGAGGTCTTACTGTTTACTGCAGTGTCTTCGCTGGCATTTTATGACTTATGCCGCGTACACACGAGCGGACATTACGGCGGACTTTGCCCGGCGGACTGGATTTCGTCGGACAATTCGATGTGTGTGGGCTCCAGCGGACTTTGTTTTCTCAAAAGTTCGACGGAATTAGATTTGAAACTTGTTTTAAATTTATCCGTTGAAATCGAGTCCGGTCGAAAAGTCCGCCGTCTGTATGCTAGTTCGACGGACAAAAAGCCACGCTAGGGCAGCTATTGGCTACTGGCTATGAACTTCCTTGTTTTAGTCCGGTCGTACGTTATCACGTACGAATTCGACGGACTTTGGTGGATTGTGTGTAGGCAAGTCCGTTCATTCACAAAGTCCGTCGGAAAGTACGTCGAAAAGTCCGCCGGGCAAAGTCCGCCGTAATGTCCGCTCGTGTGTACGCGGCATAAGGCATAAAGATGGGTCCTATCTATCAAAATTTCCAATTTATGTCAGTGTTCAGCAAATGCCTTTTTAGGGCAGGCTTGGAGGGGAAACAATACGCTTCACACTCCTTCCGCATAGGGGCGGCTACCGAAGCTGCCAGATGTGGGTAGGATGAGATGGCGGTGTGGAGGAACGGGAGGTGGGAATCAAGAAGATTCCGCATTTACAAAAAAAAAAAAAAAAAAACAATTTTAAAGAGAGAGAACAGGGGGAGGTAAACCGGATTTACGGGGTGTTTTAAATGAGGTTGTCAGTATGTGGGGGATATGCTGGAGTATTGCTACCTGGATGTTTTGTCGTCTCGTTTCAGATGGAGGTTCCACACGCCTCATTTTCAGATGGAGGTTCCACACGCCTCATTTTCAGATGGAGGTTCCACACGCCTCATTTGGATCCTCGGTCATTTCTAGGTTTGCTGGGATTGGGCATTTCGCGGAAAGAAGCTTATTTGCGGTGGTTGGGTACGCTTGGTATGAGGTGGGAGAGAGTAGTTTGTGAAGTGGTGTGATATGCAAGTTGGACAGACCTCCTGATGTTTTGGTAATCCATGCAAGGGGTAGTGGCTTGGGGGGGTACGTCCGGTCAGGGAACTGATCACAGACATCTAGGCTGATTTTCTGCAGTTAAAGGCTGATTTTCCGGGTACTCTGCTGCTATGGTCGGACATATTTGCCCAGACAGTTTGGAGATGGGCTAGAGCAGTGACTAACATTCAGAAAACACGCATATGCATAAACAAAGTGGTGGGGAGGTCGTGGTTAATAATGTAGGTTTAGTCATTGGGCATCTAGAATTAGACACCAATGTTGGGCTCTATTTGATTAAGGATGGAGTTTATCTTTCAGATGTGGGGTTGACCTCTAGACTGGGCTTGCAGGAAGGGATTCAAAGGGCCCTGTGGGTGTGGTGGTGCCTTCAAGAGTAAGTTGGTCACTCTTTCAGGCGGTGGCGGAGTTGCTTGTTGGTCTCTGACGGTGGCAGTAAGAAGTTGGTAATACAAAAGGGGTGGGGGGCTCATCGGCAAGATCAGCCCCTCCGGTGTATTCCATCATGGTGGATGGAATAAGGAGATGGTGGCACTGCGGGAAAGGGGGTGTCTCCGAGCGGCTACAGCGGGAGGCCTAACGGTTTTCAAAATGGTACCCGCAGTGCGTGGTGGTATATATATTTTTTGGTATACATATTTGGTAAACAAGGTGGGTCGCCGTCAGAGACCAACGAACTGGGGAAAATGTTATGGTATGGGTTGTATGTTGATTTGATAGTGGAGTTATCTGGTTGGTTTGTCTAATAAAAGCTGTTATGGCCATTTATACTCCAAAACAAGGTGTGGACTCAATTATTATAAGTGGATATTAAAGTGGGTTGGAGTTTAGGTGCATAACAGTTAATTCTGGGGGGTCATTTTGACTACACTGGTCAAGGGAGGCCCGGAGTGAAAATGAGGAAGGAATGATAAAGGAGGGCCGGGCATGACAGTGTGGAGAAGGAGACACAAGAAGGGTTAATTAGAAATGGGGAATGGGAGTGTCTAGGAAGGGTGGTGGAAGATAGGAAATTGTAAAGGGGAGTGGCATTACTTAAGGGGAGAGGTGGAGCCAGGAAGGGGCAGTGGAGAGAAAGAAGACACTGGAGGAGGCAGTTTTCCCACCCTCCCTCCCTATATATAGATATATATAAAATCAGAGGTGTATACAATGTATGTTGGGTGTTTGTTGTAATTTTCTTTCTGTATTTCAGGTGGAAGACGGTCGTCATAACAGCAAAATAATGGGTGTTTACAGAGGGTGGCGGAGTTGCTTGTTGGTCTCTGACGGTGGCAGTAAGAAGTTGGTAATACAAAAGAGGTGGGGGGCTCATCGGCAAGATCAGCCCCTCCGGTGTGTTCCATCATGGTGGATGGAATAAGGAGATGGTGGCACTGCGGGAAAGGGGGTGTCTCCGAGCGGCTACAGCGGGAGGCCTAACGGTTTTCAAAATGGTACCCGCAGTGCGTGGTGGTATATATATTTTTTGGTATACATATTTGGTAAACAAGGTGGGTCGCCGTCAGAGACCAACGAACTGGGGAAAATGTTATGGTATGGGTTGTATGTTGATTTGATAGTGGAGTTATCTGGTTGGCTTGTCTAATAAAAGCTGTTATGGCCATTTATACTCCAAAACAAGGTGTGGACTCAATTATTATAAGTGGATATTAAAGTGGGTTGGAGTTTAGGTGCATAACAGTTAATACTGGGGGGTCATTTTGACTACACTGGTCAAGGAGATTTTCTCTCTGGACTTGCCGTTCTGAAGAGAGGGTGAATATGGCTTTACCCATACAATTGGCCTGCTTGACTGTCTGGATACATAGTTCAATGGAGGGAAAACTAAAGCCAAGCAGTTCCGGGCCTTGAAGAGGAGCTATTACTGTCTGCAGGCTGTCTACTCGCCAGAGTAGCTGAACTAAGTGGGTTAACGCCACCTGCCGAGGTGCCAGGATGCTCTTCTAGTGACAGGCAGCTACGAGGGGTCTGCCTGGCCGAGATAATTGAAATAAGTATAGCATAAAATCTCACGCCACCCTCTTCAATAACAATGATATTTGAGTGTTACCTGCCAACTGCGAACTCATCCAGGCAGTCAAAAGAGCGAAAGGTTTAGAGATGAAAGAGAAAAATATACATTGGTTTTAAACAAAAGTCTGAGGGAAATATATAAATTATTGCCCATAGAGACACATATATACAAACACAGGGTTTTTTTTTTTTTTTTGTGCCATACCTGAAACAAACAGCTGGGGGCATTGAAGGAAAGCTCGCCTGTCCCAGGAAGCAGAGGGAAGAACGATCCAGAGCCAGGCAAAGTAGGCTCTGCCTGACCAAACCTCCAGGGCTGTTTGAGCCCCTTTAATTATTCCTGGAGATCTATAGATATACCCTGTGACTCTTGATGTCATCAAGAGCGCCTCCAGCACAGAGAAAACAGTCCAGCACAGGATAAAACAAGCAAAAGGGCAAACATAATCAAAAAATGGAGTCAAAGAAGGCACAGAAAAGGAAAAGATCAAGGTAAAAAAAAGGGGAAACCTATAGGGAGACAGAAAAGAAAAACAAAAACGGATAGGCAGCTTATACAAGGGACATACTGTGATATACAAGGGACCAAAGGAGTGAAATGATCTAGCTGCCCCCCCCCCCCCCCCCCAAGCCTCAGCGCGCAGATACTTACTTACTGGCAGATTTTGTTCCTTTCAAGACCCACAGAAGGGGTTCCCAGGCTGTTTAGCGCAATTTAAAGGCCCAAGCGCTGGGACTTCACTTTGGGAGAGGCTCAACCCAATCAGATGCTGCACCGAGGCAGAGGTGGGGACATAGTGCTGATTAATCTTTACTGGTGCGTGGAGGTATGAGGAAAAAAGAAGAATGGGGTGGGGCCTAACTAGGTATTTAATTTATGCTATTCACTGGTCCTGAGGGAGTGGAAGAGAGGCGGAGCCTATCACTAGTATTCTGACATGGAGGCGTCAGGAAAGTTGATCGGCACTGGAGTCATGCAATGCGGACTTGCTGCAATTGTGCAACAAATTTGGGAAGCCTAGCAAGTCTAGCAATAGCTTAGCGAGTCATTTTCAAATTTGCAGCTCAATTGCTTGCTATCTGGGTTTATTCTGATGGGATTTTGAGCACCCGGCTTTGAGCACCCAGATAAAGGTGATATTACCAGTGCTTCCAGGAAGTGGAAGTATCCAAGGTAAATATTTTTTATTTTTTCTAAAAATGCTTTTTTTTTTGGTAGCTTTTATTTACTTTTTGTTAATTTGTGCCTGGGTGAAGGGTGGGTGCTGTCAGCAAAGTGGACCTTTGCATAAGTAAAAACATTTTTACTCATTGAGAAGTGCTTCGGCTAACTGAATACTTTAACACCACAGTAGGAAAGATCCTCTACCACTCAAGGAAAACCTGAACTAAGAGAAATATGGAGGCTGTATTTTTTCTCAAATTGCTAGTTACCTGGCTGCTTTGCCCTCCCTATTTTCTTAATCACTGATCACAAAAAGCACATAGTATTTGACGTTAGATGAACATGTGCATACTTGCTATTGACCAGTTACTTGTAAGGTACTAAAGAATTTGCATCAACTTGTCAGCCAGGCAAATAGCATTCTCAAAGGAAAATGTCAGCTTGCATGTTTTCTTGGTATTTGTTTCCTTTAACCACTTCAGCCCCGGAAGGATTTACCCACTTCCTGACCAGAGCACTTTTTACAATTTGGCACTGCGTCACTTTAACTGCTAATTGCGCGGTCATGCAATGCTGTACCCAAACAAAATTTATGTCCTTTTCTTCCCACAAATAGAGCTTTCTTTTGATGGTATTTGTTCACCTCTGCTGGTTTTTATTTTTTGCACTATAAATGGAAAAAGGCAGAAATTTTTTTAAAAAAATGATATTTTCTACTTTTTGTTATAAAAAAAATCCAATAAACTCAATTTTAGTCATACATTTAGGCCAAAATGTATTCGGCCACATGTCGTTGGTAAAAAAAATGTCAATAAGCTTATATTTATTGGTTTGTGCAAAAGTTATAGCGTCTACAAACTAGGGTACATTTTCTGGAATTTACACAGCTTTTAGTTTATGACTGCCTATGTCATTTCTTGAGGTGCTAAAATGGCAGGGCAGTACAAAACCACCCCAAATGACCCCATTTTGGAAAGTAGACACCCCAAGGAAATTGCTGAGAGGCATATTGAGCCCATTGAATATTAATTTTTTTTTTGTCCCAAGTGATTGAATAATGACAAAAAAATTTTTTACAAAAAGTTGTCACCAAATGATATATTGCTCACACAGGCCATGGGCCTATGTGGAATTGCACCCCAAAATACATTTAGCTGCTTCTCCTGAGTATGGGGATA
This sequence comes from Lithobates septentrionalis, assembly GCA_037952835.1. Taxonomy (NCBI): domain Eukaryota; kingdom Metazoa; phylum Chordata; class Amphibia; order Anura; family Ranidae; genus Lithobates; species Lithobates septentrionalis. The sequence goes on from JBBDGP010001924.1 coordinate 2,031,528, forward strand.
CCACATGTGTGGGACTTTTTGGGAGCCTAGCCGCGTACGGGGCCCCGAAAACCAAGCACCGCCTTCAGGATTTCTAAGGGCGTAAATTTTTGATTTCACTTCTCACTACCTATCACAGTTTTGAAGGCCATAAAATGCCCAGATGGCACAACCCCCCCCCCCCCCAAATGACCCCATTTTGGAAAGTAGACACCCCAAGCTATTTGCTGAGAGGCATGTTGAGTCCATGGAATATTTTATATTTTGACACAAGTTGCGGGAAAGTGACAATTTTTTTTTTTTTTGCACAAAGTTGTCACTAAATGATATATTACTCAAACATGCCATGGGAATATAGGCACAACATTTAGAATCTTATGTCACACATCACCCACTCTTCTAATCACTTGAAGACAAAGCCCTTTCTGACACTTTTTGTTTACATGAAAAAAATTTTTTTTTTGCAAGAAAATTGCTTTGAACCCCCAAACATTATATATTTTTTTAAAGCAAATGCCGTACAGATTAAAATGGTGGGTGTTTCATTTTTTTTTTTCACACAGTATTTGCGCAGGGATTTTTCAAACGCATTTTTTTGGGAAAAAACACACTTTTTTAAATTTCAATGCACTAAAACACACTATATTGCCCAAATGTTTGATGAAATAAAAAAAGATGATCTTAGGCTGAGTACATGGATACCAAACATGACATGCTTTAAAATTGCGCACAAACGTGCAGTGGCGACAAATTAAATACATTTTTAAAAGCCTTTAAAAGCCTTTACAGGTTACCACTTTAGATTTACAGAGGAGGTCTACTGCTAAAATTACTTCCCTCGATCTGACCTTCGCAGTGATACCTCACATGCATGGTGCAATTGCTGTTTACATTTGACGCCAGACCGACGCTTGCGTTGACCTTTGCGCGAGAGCAGGGGGGGGACAGGGGTGCTTTTTTTTTTTTTTCTTTATTATTTTTTTGCTTTTTTATCTTATTTTTAATCATTTTTATTGTTATCTCAGGGAATGTAAATATCCCCTATGATAGCAATAGGTAGTGACAGGTACTCTTTTTTGAAAAAAATGGGGTCTATTAGACCCTAGATCTATCCTCTGCCCTCAAAGCATCTGACCACACCAAGATCGGTGTGATAAAATGCCTTTCCAATTTCCCAATGGCGCTGTTTACATCCGGCGAAATCTAAGTCATGAAATGCTCATAGCTTCCGGTTTCTTAGGCCATAGAGATGTTTGGAGCCACTCTGGTCCCTGATCAGCTCTATGGTCAGCTGGCTGAATCACCGGCTGCATTCTCAGGTTCCCTGTTGGGACAGGAGAGCCAGAGAAAAACATGGAAGGTGGTGGGGGGGCATTCCCTCCCACTGCTTGTAAAAGCAGTCTAGAGGCTAATTAGCTGCTAGGATTGCTTTTACATGAAAGCCGACCGCTGGCTGAAAAGAATGATACCAAGATGATACCCAAACCTGCAGGCATCATTCTGGTATAACCACTCAAAGTCAGCAACATACCAGTACGTTGCTGGTCCTTGTTGGGCATGTATTGTAATCTTTCTTTTTTCATGCAGCCTGTGGGCTGCATGAAAAAAAGAGATTGATCGGTGGGTATGCCCACCATTAGAATACCTCCCTTCATCCATGCCGAAGCATGGGGGCATCCTCCCGCAAAAGGTAGGAGCAAATCGTTCCTCCACCCCTGCTGCCCCCATGCTTCGGCATATATCACCTCCGCTGGAGTCACGGCTTTATATATCGTGGGAGCAAACGCTGTTGCTGTCAAGATAAATAAATCCGCGCTGCAGCTGAATGGCATACCTGAAGACAAAAAAATGGTTAACAATAAAACACACTAAACGGTAAAGTATAAAAAATTGCATACCTGAAAAGCAAACATGATAAAACATAATAACAATAAAACATTGCAGAATAGAATACAGTAAAAAAGAGCAGAACAATAGAGAGAGAATAGAGAGAAAACAATAAAACGACAACTATTTTTTTTTTTTAATATATATATATTTTTTGTGTTTTTGTTTTTTTTTTTACACTTTTTTTTGTAACTGTAACTTTTGTAGCTGTAACCCGTTCCAGGTTCGGGTCTCTCAAAATGCGATGGCATCTTGGGAGACCCTCTGAAAGTGTGCCTAGTCTGTGCAATGCTGTACCCTACGCTAATACTCAACTAGTGAATGGTAGCGTTCAAAACATTCACCAATGCAAAGACCAGGATTGTCAGGACAGGAGGGACAATAATAGCGGGTGTCACGCCTATATCCGCGCTTGCTGCAGACACAACATCTTTTTTGGGGGGGTTCGTTGGGTAGGGGTACTCGGGAGGACATAAAGAAAATGCCTCTCATGCAGCCGACTGCATTTGGTTGGGGATGTGAATGGGGGAAGTACGGGTGCTGCAGAAGCGGTGGGTTCCCAATTAGGATTGGCGAATGCAGCAGGAAGGGCACTATGGGCACGACAGGCCTGTGTTTGTCTTCTTCTTGGTGGCAGCGGGACACTACTTGTGCTTGACACCTCACCAGCTTGAACTGCACTTATGGGACTCACCACGTCACCAAGTGTTACTGCAGTGCTGGTTTGACTACGACCGGGGTGTACTAGGCCGCTGGTGCTTGCCAGTTCACCAAAACGCTACCAAAAAAACTGTTAGCGATCACAGGGATCAGGCCTGTCTCTGCGAACGCTGCAGTTATGCGTTCAGTGTTTTGTAAGTGACAGTGATCGATCGATACTGCACTTGGGTGGGCTGGGCTGGGCGGAGGGGCAAAACACAGGTGCTAGCAGGTATCTGGGCTGATCCCACTAACACTGCGTTTTTGGGAACCCTAAACTGCTGGGGACGCTAGTATAGATCTGATTGGATCAGATATTAATCCGTTCAGATACTATAACACTAAGGGAGGTGTACGGTGCCTGCGTGGGTGTTAGCACTACTGGCGCTAACCTGACGCTGCCTAGGGCGACGCAGACCTTATCTGACCCTAAAACCTAAGTTATATCACCGCCGGGCGATCAGGGGGCTAAACCTTTTTTAGGTAATAAACGGCGGGTGCCCTGACACTATAAAAAATAAACTGACTAACCAGCGTCACCCGTAACAGTTATACAGTGATCACTGGTGAAAGGGTTAACTAGGGGGCAATCAAGGGGTTAAAACCTTTATTAGGTAGTATATAGGGGTCCCTGATGCTATAAAACGCTGACGGCGAACCTATATATTTACCTCCCTAACTAGCATCACCAGTGACACTAATACAGCGATCAGAAAAATGATCGCTTAGTGACACTGGCGATGGGGGGTGATCAAGGGGTTAAAACTTTATTAGGGGGGTTAGGGGGGTACCCTAGACCTAAAGAGGGCTAACACTAACTGCCCTACCACATTAACTGTCACAAACTGACACCAATGCAGTAATCAGAAAAAAAAACTGCTTGGTGTCACTGTGACAAGGGGGGGGGGTGATTGGGGGGTGATCAGGGGGTGATTGGGGGGTGAAAAGTATGCCTGGCATGTTCTACTGTGTGTGTGTTGTGCACTCACATCGATGTCTTCTCTCCTCGGCGCCGGAACGGAAAATACCGAGCCGAGGAGAGATGACATCACTTCCTCTGCCGCTGTTTACTATACAGCAGCAGAGGAAGGATTTCATTAGCTGGGAGCGATCGCGAGGGGGGGGGGGCCACGAATGGATGGCCTCCCCCTCACCTCTGATCGCTCCCGGACAGAAGCCGACCGCCTCGGGCCCCGGGGGGGTCCGATCGGACCCCCCGCCCACGGGAGGCAGATCACCTACAGGTACGTGATTTTGCCTGCCCGTGCCATTCTGCCGCAGTATATCTGCACGAGGCAGTCGGCAAGTGGTTAACTCTGCTAGTATTACAGAGGGGGTTATTTACTAAAGGCAAATTCACTGCACTACAAGTGCAAAGTGCATTTGAAATTGCACTGAAAGTGCACTTGGGAATTAAGTCACTGTAGATCCGAGGGGGACATGCAAGGAGAATAAAAAAACAGCATTTTAGCTTGCACATGATTGGATAATAAAATCAGCAGAGCTTCCCCTCATTTCAGATCTACCCCTCAGTTTAATAAAACAATGTTAGTGCAGCGCAATAATATGAGGAAAAAGGTCCATTTCAAAATATAGGGACTCAGGTGTCCAAAGTGAAGAATGGCAAGTTCCCTCGTGATGGAAAAGGAAATAAATTCTCCAGCGGTAAGTCGGTGACAATATCCTCCACCACAGACAAACAGATGCACTTACCGGATCAGGTGGACCTCTTATTATAGGAGGTCAGAAACGCTTATATCCACTGAGAGATGAAGGCACACTCCAATGCAGCTGTGGGGGTCCCCAATCCAACACCATGAAACACCGATCCAGCAGTGAGATTCAGCAGTATTGGTTCCCAAAGCGGCAATAATAATGTGGGCACACAACGGTCCCAAAAAAAGAAAAAAAACGGTCTGAGTGTACTCCGTAGGTTTATTCAAGTAAGTAAGAAGCATAAAATATGGCGCTAACAAGCGCACGCAATAAAAATATCAATGAAAAATTTCAATGGATAAAAAGGCATGTTCTCATGCAAACAGCTGAGAGATGGCAGCGGGTGATGTGCATAGTATAAGCTCCTTCCCCGTACGCGGCGTTACGTCCAATAGGACTTCGTCAGAGAGGGTGGAGCTAGTGAGTCACCCAGAAGCCTTAAATAGAGTGCTGGTGTCTGCAAGGTATGTAACAAAAGCCGGAAGTGGACACTGCACCTAAAAACGGCAACATTACCCAGCGGGGACACCAGCTAATAGGAAAAATATCATAAAAACATAAAAATTCAATCCCCACTGACCCAAGGAACCAAACGGATCATTAGACAGTGAAGCAGATTAAAAAATTCATATTATGTACCCGCGGCCATCTCTATACAATAACTATATCAAAATCCAGTGTACACATAAGAGAGGGGAAAAAGAAAAGAATGAGCACAAAACTATCTGATCTTTTCTGTCTGATATAAAGCAGTTGAGATCAAACTCAACGTTTAACCCCCTAGGGACCGCAACCCGGGTTTCATGGATCCATAGGGATTCCCGCTGACTGAACTGCCTTATATAATTACCCCTTCTCCAGTGTTTGGTAGCTTTTTCCAAACTCCAGAATTGTAAGCTTCTCGGATCCCTGTTATGGAAAATCCTAAAATGTTTAGACACGTTATGTGTTTTCACACCTCCTTTAATATTATTTACGTGTTCTGCTATGCGGACTCCCATGGGTCTAGAAGTTCTCCCCACATACTGGAGTCCGCATTCTCATTGAAGCATGTATACCACCCCCGCGGTATCACACGTGATTAGGTTTTTTATCTGGTAAGTTCTATTGGTGGTGGAGGCAATAAATTCCTTCCTTTTTTTGAGGTTGTGTTTACATTGCTTACATGCTGGGCATTTCCCACATGCATAAAACCCGGACATAAAATTAAACATTCTGTTTTCTTTTATCACAGGAGGATCCACCACACTTGGGGCTAACATATCCCTCAAGGTTGGTGGTCTCCTGTAGATAAATCTAGGACGAGCTGGTAAGACTGAGCCCAAAATATTTTCTATTTTTTAAAATGTCCCAATGTCTCAAAGTGATCTTTTCAAACTTTTTGTCACCTGCTGCCATCTCTCAGCTGTTTGCATGAGAACATGCTTTTCTATCCATTGAAATTTTTCATTGATATTTTTATCGCGTGCGCTTGTTAGCGTCATATTTTATATTACTTGAACAAAAATACAGAGTACACTAATGCCCTGTACACACGATCGGACATTGATTCCGATAACAAAATCTATTGTTTTTTCCGACGGATGTTGGCACAAACTTGTCTTGCATACACACGGTCGCACAAAGTTGACGGAAAATCCGTTCGTTCCGAACGCGGTGACGTAAAACACATACGTCGGGACTATAAACGGGCCAATAGCCAATAGCTTTCGTCTCTTAATTTATTCTGAGCATGCGTGGCACTTTGTGTGTCGGATTTGTCTACGCACGATCGGAATTTAAAGGATCGGATTTTGTTGTCGGAAAATTTTATAGCCTGCTCTCAAACTTTGTGTGTCGGAAATTCTGATGGAAAAAGTCAGATGAAGCCCACACACGGTCGGAATTTCCGACAACAAGCTCCAATCGCACAAATTCCATCAGAAAGTCCGACCGTGTGTACAGGGCATTAGAGCGTTTTTTTTTCCTTTTTTGGGACTGTTGTGTCTCCACATTATTATTGCCGCTTTGGGAACCAATACTGCTGCATCTCACTGCTGGATCGGTGTTTCAATGGCTTTCGATTGGGGACCCCCACAGCTGCATTGGAGTGTGCCTTCATCTCTCAGTGGATATATGCGTTTCTGACCTCCTATAAGCTTGCTTGTTCAGCTTGCATCCTTTCATTTCACCTATTTGTTTGTGCTGATTGCTTCCTGTTTATACTACCCCTCAGATTTACAGCGACTGCACTTTCAAGTGCACTTTCAGTGCAATTTCAAGTGCACTTTGCACTTGTAGTTTGCACTTGTAGTGCAAAGTGGATTTGCCTTTCGTAAATAACCCCCAGAGAGTGGTTTACCTGCCATCATAATGCATGTTTCTCTTCTCCAGCCTCTGTTAAAACTGCCCATAGACGAATCAAAATTTCACTGGTTCAGCAGAGAGATAGTTCGTCATTAGATCGATTGATAGTCCTTTGATTGACTTATGTCAAAAGAATAAGCTGGAAAACGTTTGCCGATCACCAGCTGCAGCCATTCGAATGCAGCTACTAGTTTGTGTATTCTGACAGTGAATAGTCCCACTGTCACAATACAATGTTCTAGTGGGGGGATTCCTCCATACACCTAGTTTGTGTGGCTGTAGGAATCTCTTCTCTTTTTTTTCACTCAGCCCACTGGTTGAATGAAAGAAAAAAACCCATATGTGGCCTGCTTAAGATTAACATGCTACTCATTGGCATTACAAGCTGCCTGTGCTTCAGAAATGTTGTTATTTTATTAACTATTAAATTAGGCCTTTGCCCCTTTCATTAAAAATCACATCGGCATATAGCTCTGCATGCTTATATCAAATCATCTTACCGTCATTAGTTAAATAAATATGTTTTGCCTTTTATCTACAATTACTGTATTTCCACTTCCTGTTTGAGTAAGGCACTTGTGATGTAACCAGGGCCTCACAACTGCATTCTGGGAATGCTACATGACCAGTAGCTTCCCTCTCTGCAATTATCTATAAGTATCTGTTTATAGTTTGCCATAACTAAATATTTTCAAAAGGGGCAGCGGTGCTGGTGACGGTACGTTGGTGGTTTGTTCAGTCTCGACATAACCCAGTGGTTAATTTAGAAGCAGCCATATTGGGGTCATATTCAGCATTGAGCAACCTGGTATTCAGGGGTCCTAAAGCACAAGATAATATGACCATCCCCATGCGCACGACCGCCAAAATATGGGAACAGCTGACAGCTAAGCTCAACCCATCACAAACTTATTCACCCTATACACCACTCTGGGGTAACCCTAAACTACCACATCTGTTTACGATCCCAGACCCAGCAGTCTGGGCTAAATATGAAATTAAAATCTTACAGCATATTATGCCAGAGGGTAAACTCCTTACATTTGACGAATTGCGTAATACCTTCCAACTCCCTACCAAAATGTTTTTCCGCTATTTGCAGCTGAGACACGCAATTCAGGCTCAATTCCCTTCAGAAATTCAACTACAATCACATATGGTGGAGCGCTTCCTTATTTCCAAACATGTGGACCGTATCCTTTCCTCTTTGTATCTCCGGGTGTCCCTGGGAACTGATAACCAGGGGACTAGGCTATTTAACAAATGGAAGCTGGCTGTGCCCTCCCTGACGGATGACGACTGGGAAGAGGGAGTCCAACAATATATTCCTTTGATGATATCCGCCAGGGACAGGTACATCCAATTAAAATTCCTTCACCAGGCATACTACACACCCCAACGGCTTGCTAAAATATATCCCTCTCACTCTGATAGGTGCCCAAAATGCAATACGGATATAGGTACTTTCTTACATGTGGTGTGGTCGTGCCGCCTTCTTCAACAGTTCTGGAGGGAGGTGGTGCAGTACATCAATTTAATTGGGAACCTGACACTTACACTGGATCCCCGAGTCCTTCTCCTGGGGATCTGTGATACCCTTATCGCAAACACCCATAAGAGGCTATTCGTTTTCTACGCTCTATTCTATGCAAGGAAAACCATTTTATTCAAATGGAAACAGACAGACCCCCCAACAGTGGGACAGTGGAAAACACTTATTGATAAGACCCTCCCTCTATATAAGCTCACATTTATGAGCCGGAAATGTCCCAAAAATTTTGAAAAAATTTGGGGTGCATGGGTTTCTAGATGAATGGCCACTGATGCGGATCCCCCCCGGGAGAACGCGCTGAACTTATACACCACTAGATCGTTTAAGAAATATTTAGAATACACTTAAAATTACCACTAAAATATACCTTTTTTCTTTGAGGAGGAGGTATTGCTCCTAAAATATAACTTTGCAGTGATATGAATACTTGTAACTAAGATGTGAACTGATGTGCCTTGCTTTTTATGTATATGTATGGATATATGTATATTTATATATATATATTTGTGAATGTACTTCTTTTTTATGTTTGTACTGAAACTTTTCTCCATTGGAGATAAATAAAAATGTAACTGTTAAAAAAAAAAAATATTTTCAAAAGGTGCCTTTGATGTATAGGGAATAAGGGTCATCACACATATTTTTACTTATTTAATTAAGGAAGTGGGGGACACAAACATAGCAATAAAAACCTAACTATTCTTTAACCAAAACTAAAAAATATATGTTTTTGCCAGAATTGTCCTAGTGGGGGCTTACATATAAATATTAATAAACAGTGCCTTGAAAAAATATTCATTTCCCTTGAAAGTTTCCACATTTTATCATGTTACAACCAAAAACATAAATGTATTTTATTGGGATTTTATGTGATAGACCAGGGATCCTCAAACTACGGCCCTCCAGCTGTTGCAGAACTACACATCCCATGAGGCATTGTAAAACTCTGACATTCACAGACATGACTAGGCATGATGGGAATTGTAGTTCCTGAACACCTGGAGGGCCACAGTTTGAAGACCCCAGTGATAGACCAACACAAAGTGGCACATAATTGTGAAGTGGAAGGAAAATGATAAATGGTTTTCAACATTTCTTACAAATAAATATCTGAAAAGTCTGGCGTGCATTTGTATTCAGCCCCCCTTTGTAGAATCACCTTTCGCTGCAATTACAGCTGCAAGTTTTTTTGGGTATGTCTCTACCAGCTTTGCACATCTAGAGGGTGACATTCTTGCCCATTTTTCTTTGCAAAATAGCTCAAGCTCTGTCAGATTGGAAGGAGAGCATCTGTGAATAGCAATTTTCAAGTCTTGCCACAGAATCTCAATTGGATTTAGGTCTGGACTTTGACTGGGCAATTCTAACACATGAATATGCTTTCATCGAAACCATTCCGTTGTAGCTCTGGCTGTATGTTAAGTGTTGTTGTCCTGCTGGAAGGTAAACCTCCACCCTAGTCTCAAGTCTTTTGCAGACTCTAACAGGTTTTTTTCTAAGATTGTCCTGTATTTGGCTCCTTCCATCTTCCCATCATCTCTGACCAGCTTCCCTATCCCTACTGAAGAAAAGCATGCCCACAACGTGATGCTGCCACCACCATTTTTCACAGTGGGGATGGTGTGTTCAGGGTGATGTGCAGTGTTAGTTTTCCACCACACATAGCGCTTTGCTATTAGGCCAAGAAGTTACATTTTGGGCACATCTGACCAGAACACCTTCTTCCACATGTTTGCAGTGTCCCCCACATGGCTTCTCGCAAACTGCAAATGGGACTTTGTATGGCTTTCTTTCAACAATGGCTTTCTTCTTGCCACTCTTCCATAAAGGCCAGATTTGTGGAGTGCATGACTAATTTTTGTCCTGTGGACAGATTCTCCCCCTTGAGCTGTGGATCTCTTCTGCTCCTCCAGAGTTACCATGGACCTCTTGGCTGCTTCTCTGAATAATGCTCTCCTTGCCCGGCCTGTCAGTTTAGGTGGACGGCCATGTCTTGGTAGGTTTGTCATTGTGCTGTACTCTTTCCATTTTCGGATGATGGATTGAACAGTGCTCCATGAGATGTTGGGATATTTTTTAATAACCTAAGCCTGCTTTAAACTTTTCCACAACATTATCCCTGACCTGTCTGGTGTGTTCCTTGGCCTTCATGATGCTGTTTGTTCACTAAAGTTCTCTAACAAACCTCTGAGGGCTTCACAGAACAGCTGTATTTATACTGAGATTAAATTACACAGGTGGACTCTATTTACAAATTAGGTGACTTCCGAAGGCAATTGGTTCCACTAGATTTTAGTTAGGGGTATCAGAGTAAAGGGGCTGATTTCAAATGCACGCAACACTTTTCAGATATTTATGTGTAAAAAATGTTGAAAACCATTTATCATTTTCCTCCTCTTCACAATTATGTGCCACTTTGTGTTGGTCTATCACATGAAATCCCAGTAAAATACATTTATGTTTTTGGTTGTAACATGATAAAATGTGGAAAATTTCAAGGGGTATGAATACTTTGTGGCCTCTGGCGGGAGTCTATTCCACAGTAAGAGCTGTGAAAATGTGGAATAGACTCCCGCTAGAGGTGGTTCTAGCCAGCTCAGTAGATTGCTTTAAGAAAGGCCTGGATACTTTCCTAAATCTACATAATATAACTGGGTACTGACATTTATAGGTAAAGTTGATCCAAGAAAAATCTGATTGCCTCTTGGGGGATCAGAAAGGAATTTTTCCCCTGCTGTAGCAAATTGGAGCATGCTCTGCTGGGGTTTTTTGCCTCCCTCTTGATCAACTGTTGGTATAAAATTGGGTATATTGGATTGTATGATATTTTTTATTTTTATTTTATTTATTTTTATGGTTGAACTGGATGGACTTGTGTCTTTTTTCAACCTGACTAACTATGTAACTATGTAACTTTTTCAAGGCACTGTATTATTGAATAGCAGAAGGCAAGGCAAAATCAAGAAAAAATTATCTTTGGTCAATTATAACTGATTTAATGGTGCTTCAAGACAATATTGTGCAGGATGTGGGGGGGGGGGGGGGGGGGGGGGGGGGGATAAGATATACAGATTATAAGTAAAGGCAAAACTTTTTTTTTTTTTAATAGAGCGGAGAGGGATTATAATGCCTATCAGGTTTTTATTGCTGTCTGTGTCCCTGTTACCGCTTTGTCTGTGTACTATTTATCATTATCACCCAGAGTGAAAGTAAAAAAAAATCCCAAATGTTGGGTTGTCACTAGAACAGGAATAGAGAGAAAATATTCCAATAGGGACACTAGTTCTGGTGACACTTTAAAGGGATTCACTCTCACTTCTCGTTCTGGCTATGGGACAAGAAGTGAAGGGATATCTCCCCAATGGGACACAAATGGCAACAAAAAAACTGACAAGGGTTATAACCCTCCCTTACTCTATCCAAAATGAAAGAACACACCATAGCCATATATTGCATTACCGCATATTGCAACTTAAGAATATGCAGAGGTTTGTATTGAATATTTACACATTTGAAAGCCTGCTACTGCTTCTCAATAATGGATCATAAAAAAGGTGTAAACTTGCAATCAGCATGACAAAGTGTATATGTGGCCACTTGGCATATTATCTTCATATCACCTCACTCCCTAGGGCCTATGTTAGCTTAAATTGCTACTCACTATGGTACTTACAGAATGTAAACAGGCAGAGATAGTGAGATGAATACATTGTTGCCTCACGGGAGTCAGGTCTTCGAGTATCATATGTGCAGAATGGTCCTAAGGGCACATCTGCGGCAAATGTCAACATGACAGTGTTAGATTAGGCATAACACAATGTAGTAAGGCTCTCAGCATTGTGCTGTCCATAAAATGGGTGTCTGCCATAGCATATCAGGCAACTATTGCATTATGTTTGCATCAACTTTGTGAAAGGTTGGTTCAATACTGTTTCAACACAGAGTTAAAAAAAACTGCCTATTCAGATGAGGGGTGTCTGTAATTGAAAACAAACTCTGCAGCTTTGGCCAAAATTGAATAATGCCCTGGTGTAGACCATTTACGCACCTCATGAATCCTGACCTGCAAACTCCCAGGATGTTGCTAAGCAAGGCCTAATCATCACTGCTCACCTCCACCATCACAGGAATAAGCTCTGATTCAACCCCCTTACATGTGCTTTCTCTCCCCTGATGCATTAGCTCTGAGCTCAGAGTTTGAGAGCTTGCTCTTGTGATGATGAAGATGAGCAGTATTATACGGGGCATAAGAGCTGGGCCACTCTTATGCCCCGTACACACGTTCGGATTTTCCGGCGTAAAATGTTCGATGGGTGCCTTTTGTCGGAAATTCCAACCGTGTGTAGGCTCCATCGGACAGTTTCCATCGGAATTTCCGTTGCACAAAATTTGAGATCCGGTTCTCAAATTTTCCGACAACAAAATCCGTTCGCGTAAATTCCGATTATGTGTACACAATTCCGACGCACAAAGTACCACGCATGCTCGGAATCAAGCAGAAGAGCAGCACTGGCTGTTGAACTTCATTTTTCTCGGCTCATCATACGTGTTGTACGTCACCGCATTCTTGACATTCGGAATTTCCGACCAACTTTGTGTGACCGTGTGTATGCAAGACAAGTTTGAGCCAACATCCGTAGGAAAAAAACATGGATTTTGTTGTCGGAATGTCTGATCGTGTGTACGAGGCATTAGACTTCGGGAGGTGCGCAAATGGCCAATACATATTGTAAGAGCATTATTCAACTTTAGTCAAAGCTCCACGGTTTGTTTTTTATCTACAGGCACCTCTTATCTGCAGTTTTTTGGTAAAGGTGAAATAACCCTTTAAGTACAACTGACTATCAAAAAATTAAGACAGACACAACAGGTTAAAGCTTTCTTCTCCAAAAAGATTCATATGTTGTATTCATCATACAAATGAACAGATGTGATTGAAATGCTTTGTTTAGCAACATAGAAAACACCATGATTTCAAATTTTCTTCCTTCACAAAATGAGTGGCTTCTCTTAAAAACAACTATTAAAATGCTAACCAGTAAATAGTTTGTGCATTTTAAGAACACATCATGTATTTTCTTTTTTTTATTAAAGTGAACATGCCACCTAACTCTATCAGTTATACTACATTCCCTAAAGCTGGCCATACACATGGCAATTTTTAGTCAACAGCAACCACTTAAGATCCACTGGAAATTGAATATGTGATTAAAAATGGTTTCCTGAAACCAAGAAATCTACCATTCATGAGTTATTTCTATCACCTGAATTTGATCAATTTGGGCTATAAATTGACAACTTCAATACCAGTTATGTAAAGATGCAGAAAAACTATGGCTATTTTGTCAAACACATTGCCATATTTACACAGGGTCTGATCAAGGCATTTTTGTTCGAATTTCCATGAGGTCAGTCAAAGCTTCTGTGTTTGGTCAATTGGAACTTTGATTCGAATGATAGTGGGAAAGCCACCAAGTGTATGGCCAGCTTTAGGGTTGCCATAAACAGCCTTAATTAACTTAATGGCATGATATAACATCTGGGAAAGGATTAGGACTATTTAAAGGAGTGATAACAAACAAGTGCAACCTTTGAAAGCACTTATTAATGCACACAGAGATGTTATACTTTGTTTGGTAATTTAATTGTAGTAGACCAAATTCTCCTTTTTGTTGAGAAATGGGAAGCTAATAACTGATAGCAAATGCACTGCTTCCTCATCTAAATAGCAGAATTTGCATTGGTGCATTTGATACAAGTTGATGTATTTTATTCCTGGGTGAATTTAGAAATGTTGCCATGTATACCTACCTATGGTTAAAAGTTCCAAAAAACAGAGATACATTTAGAGTGACATTAATATTAGATATTGATTTTTGTCAAAAAGTATTTCTTTCCAACCACATATAAGTGACGGGCCTTTGTTAAGCTGTTTTGTTTCTCAGTGCTTTAAAATGTATGCCTAAAACAGGACTTGTTTGTTATTGGAAGGTTTCTGTGCTCTCGCATCTAATGCCGCGTACACACGGTCGGACTTTTCAGCTACAAAAGTCCAACGGACGCTGACGGACTAAAGCTGCCTGGAAATCCGATCGTGTGTGGGCTTCTCCGAACTTTCAACTGACTTTTTCAGCCTCAAATCCGACGGACTTTAGATTTGAAACATGCTTCAAATCTTTCCGACGGACTCGAGTCCGGTCGAAAAATCCGCTCGTCTGTATGCTAGTCCGACGGACAAAAACCCACGCTAGGGCAGCTATTGGCTACTGGCTATGAACTTCCTTATTTTAGTCCGGTGTACGTCATCACGTAAGAATTCGACGGACTTTTGTGTGATCGTGTGTAGGCAAGTCTGTTCCTTAGAAAGTCCGCCGCAAGTCCGTCGAAAGTCCGCCAAAAGTCCGTCGAAAGTCTGTCGGACAGGCTGTCGGACTTTTGTAGCTGAAAAGTCCGACCGTGTGTACGCCCCATAAGAGTAAAGTGGGAAAGAGCCAGTGAGGTAACAACACCACCGATGGAAACTGTGAATACTTCTAGTTTCTAATAAAAAAAAGATTATTAAAGTAATTAAATATAAAGGCCTTATGTAGCATTAAAAAATAATATTTAAACAATTAAAAAATAAATAGTTTTTAGAATACCTGCATATATATTATGTTAAAAGTTTTGTGAAATTGCACCTTATTATAAAAATTTGTGAACTCTTTTCTTTAATTTGATTCCTCCCCCATAGACACATTACTATGGAGTGTAATGTATATATAATTAAGAACCTTAGCCAATTGGAAGTTTCATCTGTCTCTACAAGGGGGTACTATTTTTTCAAAATGCTCAAACACAGAATTAACTTCTATTGGTACAGGAGATAAAATGTTTAAATACCAAAAACATTCACAAGTCTTCTCTGGCAGTTAAAATTTTAAAAATTCATGGACAGATACGAAAAACTCATATTTCTGTCATTAAGTCCCAATATAAAAGGCTGAGGTTTGACATGAGGACTGTTTTATTATGAGCCATAATGACCCATTGAAGACTACTTATTGTCTTCATTCGGCTTTCTTCACTTTCCTTTTTCGAGTTCCTTCATTCAGTTCTTCTTTGGATTTTCCTGCTGCATGGGACACCTCATGATCATCATGGTGGTGGTGATGATGGTGGTCATGTTCCTCATGGACGCCATCAGGGGAGCCGAAAAGGACAAGGCAGAGGCCATTTTCTACTGGAGCGAAAGGTGATCCATGGGAGTGGGTAGCAGTCATGAATATCTGGGAAAGCAAGTCATAGTGGTTGTTTGAAACTTTACTAGATATTTTATGATGAAAATATAAACATTTCTATTTCAGTTGTTCTGAAAATGGCAATGAATTGTTGCATAGTTACATAGTAGGTGAGGTCGGAAAAAAGACACAAGTCCATCAAGTCCAACCTATGTGTGTAATTATTTGTCAGTATTACATTGTATATCCCTGTATGTTGCGGTCGTTCACGTGCTTATCTAATAGTTTCTTGAAACTATCAATGCCCCCCGCTGAGACCACCGCCTGTGGAAGGGAATTCCACTTCCTTGCTGCTCTTACAGTAAAGAACCCTCTACGTAGTTTAAGGTTAAACCTCTTTTCTTCTAATTTTAATGAGTGGCCACAAGTCTTGTTACACTCCTTTCTGTGAAAAAGTTTTATCCCTATTGTGGGGTCACCAGTATGGTATTTGTATATTGAAATCATATCCCCTCTCAAGTGTCTCTTCTCCAAAGAGAATAAGTTCAGTGCTCGCAACCTTTCCTCATAACTAATATCCTCCAGACCCTTTATTAGCTTTGTTGCCCTTCTTTGTACTCGCTCCATTTCCAGTACATCCTTCCTGAGGACTGGTGCCCAGAACTGGACAGCATACTCAAGGTTCAGCCAGACCAGAGTCTTGTAGAGAGGGAGAATTATCGTTTTATCTCTAGAATGAATCCCCTTTTTAATGCATGCCAATATTCTGTTTGCTTCATTAGCAGCAGCTTGGCATTGCTGAACCTATCTTCTACTAGGACCCCCAGGTCCTTTTCCATCCTAGATTCCCCCAGAAGCTCTCCCCCCAGTGTATAGATTGCATTCATATTTTTGCCACCCAAATGCATTATTTTACATTTTTCTACATTGAACCTCATTTGCAGTTGCCCACCCCATTAATTTGTTCAGATCTTTTTGCAAGATTTCCAACAGTGAGCAGGATTTTGGTGAATAGGGGTGATAAATTCATTAAATTAGGTTTTCACTTTACCTAGTATACAGTATGTATAGACTGTATATGGAGCAGCACTAAAATGAATAATATAATAATAATAAAAACACTTCACTTTATACAGGTTCCTTTGCCACTACATTATATGGTCCCTGTGCAATCTAAGTCTACTTCTGAAAATCTTGGAAGAAGCGACAGCTATACCTAGGGACAATAGGGGGACAAAATGTTACTGCTTCTAACAGGCCTCCTGGACAAAAAACAATATTTTAGCTTAAGGTGTGCATTCACCGTATAGTAGATATAAACTCTAGGCTTCACCCTGCAAAGAGTACCCAAACAAGTACAAGGATAATAAAAAATACAGCATTTTTTCTTGCACATGATTGGATGATGGAAGTCAGCAGAGTTTCTGCTCATAAGCTCTGGAGCAACTGCACTTGCAGTGTGCAACTGCACTTTGCAAAGTGCACAGTCTTTTTCCCTTTAGTAAATCAACCCCAAAGTTTAACTCTGTGTACCATGTATTATAAACAACAGGCATGTTTCTTCCACAAAATATTGAGTGTGTGGGGGGTGTACCAAACCTAGAGCAGACACAATCTAGAGCAGTTGTACATGGCAACTAATCAGTTTGTTCAGTCAAGCTTTAAAAATGAAAGACAGAATTCCAATTTTACTATCGTAAATTATACAATCTACCCTCTTCCTATACTTCCACTGCAGCATGTTAACAAGCATAGATGCATTTCTCAGTGCCTCGGGCCTCCCACAATTGTCACCGGAAGATTGCGGAAGTCTCTTCAGGATCCCACTTCAGGTACAGAACTTTGTGCAGCCATCGTGTCAGCTAAATCTGGCAAGTCTCCCAGGCTAGATAGCTTGACCACATCATACTACAAAACCTTTGGAGATAGCCTTATTCCATACTTTCTACGCACCTTTAACTCTAAAGTGGATGGGACAGTCCTCCCGGTGGATTACCTTAGGGCACATATAACGGTGCTTCCCACACAGGGCAAGGCTCTCTCACAATGCAGTAGTTATATATTAATGTGGACCTCAAGCTGTTCTCCAAAATTCTTGACAATAAACTCCTTCCTTTTTATATCTTCAATTGTCCATCCTGACCAGGTAGGGTTTATCCCCCAATGTGAAGCACATGATAACACAAAGCGGCTCATTTACCTCATTCATTTGACCAGGTTGAGGGCCTCTCTGCTCATGATTCGATCTACTAATGTGGAGAATGCCTTCAACAGGGTCGATTAGCAATTTCTCAATCCTTTCCTATGTAGGCCTGGGGTCCCACATGCTCTCATGAATGTCAGCTCTGTATTCTACCCCACAGGCTGTGATACGGATCATTGAGGCGCGTTCTGACTATTTTGCATTATCCAATGGCACTAGACAAGACTGTCCTTTGTCGCCCCTGATTTCTGTATTGACTCTGGAGCTATTGTTTTGTATGATTGGGGCCAATCCAAACATTCAGGGGATCATTGGTAAGTCGGGCCACCATAAAGCTAAGGCATATAAGGATGACTTACGCTTCATGGTCTCGACTCCAGAGGTGACGCTCCCAAACCTAATGTTCCTTTTCCTGCAATACGAGGCTCTGCCTAATTACAAAATAAATTATTCCAAATCAGAAGCCCTCAATGTCTCCTTGGCAGCCAACCCAACCATGTCCCCAGACTAAAACAGGTCTTTCCGGTTATTTGATGTGAACTTTCGGCCCCTGTTGACCAAGATCCATGTTGAGATCCATATCTTCAGACCTTCAGAGGTGGAGGAACATGAACTGGTTTGGGGGATGTAACACCTTTAGGATGACCACTTTACCCCAGATCTTGTACCTGATTCTAACTCTCCAGATTTGGATCTCCCGATCTTTTTTGCTCAGCTGAAGACATTACTTTTACTTACATTTATCTGGGGAGATAGGAGGCCTTGAGTCCTTTTAACCTACCCAAACCAAAAGGTGGAGTTGGATTGCCTGATATTCAGTTATACTTCAAGGCCTTTCACATAACCCGAGTGGTTAGCTGGTGCACACAAGCAAACTCTAAACAGTGGGTCATGATCGAACAGGAACTTTCCCCAGTTCCTCTATCTTGCCTCCCTTGGCTTGCCTCGCCACTTGTACCCACTCTGCTCACACACCTGACAATCAAAGCCACGCTTAAGGTAATTTCATCCTCCTTTAATTTACAGAATGCTTCGGCTCACCCATCTCCCATGATTCCAATTCTACTGGACCTGGAATTCACGCTGGATAATACCAATAAGCATCTGGATCATCTCATGGATGCGGGCAAATTCTGTCTTTTACACCTGACTCTGTCCTTCCGCTGTCCTCCTTTGGAGGATATCCAGCAGATGTTGGACCCGTCCACGGACAGTTGGTCGGCATACCGAATCCAGCATTTTTGAAAATCTACTATTTTGTAAATTTGGAACTATGTGGGCCCTCACCCTGTTTGAAGAACTATGCCTGGACACGTCTTATGTCCCTCACCTCTTATCTCAGCTGTATAAGCTTCTGGTGGCCCCCTCGGCAGGGTGGACCAAGCTATCTTATTTGCTCATAAATCCTCCATTACTAACAAATTTCAAGAGCAGGGCTTTAAGATTTTATGTCATTGGTATAGAGTCCCTGCATGTCAGGGCTGGGCTCAGCCCTTGCTTCTCTGAGCTGGCCACTCAGCTGTCGGCTAATTGCCAGCTCCTATCTCTCCATAGTTGAGAACCATGAGGAGTATGTAGTACAGTCCATTGTTGACTCCCGTAGGTTCCGTGGGCGCATACAGTACCTTGTGCATTGGAAAGGGTACGGTCCGGAGGAACCCTCTTGGGTCTCATCCTTGGACATACATGCCCCTGTCCTCCTCCGTCATTTCCATCCCCTCAAGCCTGGTGGTCCTCCGAGGGGGAGGAGTCATTGAGGAGGGGGTACTGTCAGGTCTGGGCTCAGCCCTTCCTTCTCTGAGCTGGCCGCTCAGCTGTCGGCTAATTGCCAGCTCCTATCTCTCCACAGTGACTCACCTGTTGATGATATCCTGCTCATCAGTCCTGCCTACTTAAGCCGTCCAGCCCAGATGATCTCTGCCTTCTCCTTGGTCACATCTATAGAGATGCTCTCCTGTGTTCCTGTTAAAGACTTGCTTGGCTGACATTCCTTCTGGCTCCAGATCCTGCTTGCTGTTCTACTACACTCATCTCTAGCTCCCTGACATTTTGGCTTGTCTGACTATACGTTTCGGTTCCTGAATTCTGGCTATGTTTTGACTACGTTTACTCTGTTTACCTTTTTTTATTATTATTGAACAATTGAGATTTAACTGTACTTCTGTTTCAGTCTGATTCATGGTTTCTGACACTGTGGTGCTGCACAAGCTCTTCCTGCATGTATCTAACCTCTGTTGGAGGTGTGGCCAGGAAGAGGGCTCCTATCTGCATATCTTCTGGGCTTGTCCGAAACTGCATCCTTTTGGGACTAGGTGCAGCAATTAGTGTTCAAACTTACATCAGTTGACTTGGTTAATAATCCACTGTGCCATTTGCTTCATCTTAATCAGGTCCTGCTCTTATGGTAAAAATACTCCATTATGGTTCACTTGTTAAATGCAGCTTAGGTGTGTATCCAAGCTCTTTGGAAACAGCCTGTCACCTCTTCCATCTGCCTGTGGCTGCCGAGAATCAATGATTGTGAGCACATGGTACACCTAATGGCCTCTTTTCATCAGAAAGAAGAAGAATTTTGTGATACATGGTATCTGTGTTTGATCTTTTCCTATTCTGACTCCTATGCAGAATTAATTGTGTTCCTCGGGCGCAGGACATCTTTTGGAAAAACCTGACTCCCCTCCATCTCTTGATCAGCAGAGGTCAACCAAGGCAGCTATGGCATGGCCCCAAACTGTTACTTCCTTCATCATTTGCAGGCTTTGGTTTCCCTCCCTCCTGGTGCACCCCTTTTCTTAATAATCCACTATGCTATTTGCTTCATCTTAATCAGGTCCCACTCTCATGGTACAAATACTCCATTATGGTTCACTTGTTAAATGCAGCTTGGGTGTGTATCCCAGCTCTTCGAAAAACAAAATCAATGATATTGAGCACATGGAACACCTAACGGCCTCTTTCCATCAGAGAGAAGAAGAATTTTGTGATACATGGTATCTCTCACGTACCTTATCCGAGGCCAAGATGCTGAGAGAGACTCCCCTTGCGGCTGAGAACAGTATACCCCTGGAGGCGGAACAGAAGGTATAATGCTCAAAGAAGCATGGGTTGCCAGCAGGGTGAAGAAGACTGGAACAGGTGATTCCTGAAAGCCACTTGAGACTGGTGCAGGAGTAAGTTTTTAGAGAACCGTGCTGAGTGTAGTGGGCTTGAGAATCCCAGAAGCTTGGTAAATGCCTGGCAGAGGATCTAGCATGGTGGATCGGGCTGCAGCTGCTGCAAGTGGGATCCGTATGGCAAGCCAGGGTTAAGCATGGTACATGAGAGATAGCAAAGTCCTTCAGGCAGGCCGGGGTCATACACAGGTGATCAAGCAGGTTTAAAGCATGAGAAAAGTCCTTAAGTCAAGCCAAGGTCATTCACAGGTGGTCAGGCAGGTTAGGCAGAAGCGAGATCCTTAAGACAAGCCAAGGTCATTCACAGATGGTCAGTCAGGTAAAGCAGAAGCGAGATCCTTAAGACAAGCCGGGGTCGGAGGCAGGAGAAGATCAGAGCAGGTCACAGGGTAATCCAGGTCACAACAGGAAGCAGATCAGGTTTCAGGAACAGCTGAAGACAATCCAGCAACTTGGGTCAGACAGAGGCCGCCTTTTATAGGCCAGCAGGGGGAACCATCTGTCACATGATGAGCCTATGGCGCCCATTTCTTCTACTAGCAAGATTTCCAGCACTTCCACGGCCTATTCCCTGACAGTATCTGTGTTTGATCTTTTCCTATTCTGACTCCTATCCAGAATTAATGCGTTCTTCAGGCACAGCATGTCTTTTGGAAAAACCTGACTCCCCTCCATCTCTTGATCAGCAGAGGTCAACCAAGGCGGCTATGGCATGGCCCCAACCCGTTACTACTTTCATCATTTGCGGGCTTAGGTTTCCCTCCCCCCTGGCACACCCCTTCTCTTAATAATCCACTGTGCTATTTGCTTCATCTTAATCAGGTCCCGCTCTCATGGTACAAATACTCCCTTATGGTTCACTTGTTAAATGCAGCTTGGGTGTGTATCCCAGCTCTTTGGAAACAGCCTGTCACTCCTTCCATCTCCCTGTGGCTGCCCAAAATCAATGATATTGAGCACATGGAACACCTAACGGCCTCTTTCCATCAGAGAGAAGAAGAATTTTGATCAGCAGAGGTCAACCAAGGTGGCTAGGACATGGCCCCCAACCTGTTACTTCCTTCATCATTTGCGGGCTTTGGTTTCCCTCCCCCCTGGAGCACCCCTTCTCTTTCCTCTCCCGTCCCCTTCTCTTTAGGCTTTTTTATTCTATTTTCCCATTTCCCTTTTTTCTTTCCTATTTGTTTCGATATATTTACAGTTAAAGCGGAGCTCCCCCCAAAAGGAGAAGCTCAGCTTGTTTGCCTCCCCCCCCCCCTCCGCTGCCACATTTGGCACCTTTCAGGCAGAGCAGGTACCTGGTTTTGACAGGCACCTGCTCTCACTTCCGGCTGATCCCGCAGTGAACAGCACAGTAGGGAACGCTTCGAACATGCACAGTAGGGAACCAGCTGTGAAGCCGCAAAGCTGAAAAATCAGCTCGGGTGAAGACTCCACTGAATTTGTGGACAGGTAAGTATTCTAATATTAAAAATCAGCAGCTATAGTATTTGTAGCTGCTGACTTTTAATTCTTCCTGAAGGAGCCTGGAGCTCCGCTTTAAGGTCTCAATGTCTGTATTTAAGGTTTTGGACTTCTTGCACACACTATGTATTCAATGAACCTTATATGTTCCCTTGACTATGTCTGTGCTGCCTTCAGTTTATTAATGTGGCTGTACAATAAGACTATTAACTCATACCTTTTCCTAAATAAAGAATTTAAAAAAAGAAGTAAATAAAAATGAAAGACAGAAACTGATTGGTTGCAAAACTGCTTCAGGTTCTGGCTGCTCCAGTTTTGATAAATCCCCTTCACCGTTTTCCCCTTTTTTTTCACCCAATTTTCCATCTCAATGCTGTAACCTGTTGTCCTCCAATTTCTTTCACCAACTTCCTGTCTACATACACCCTCTCCAGTGGCCACTGCTTGTACAATAAGCATCGGCACAGTTGCGTAAAATCTCCAATGGAGACCCATGTAATAGAATGAAAATGCAGGTGGTCAATTAGGAGACAGGGACAAGGGCATTCTTCCCTAAACAAATAGACATGTGCATTTGTTTTCGTCCAAATGCATTTTCGTCCGAATTTCAGGTATTTTCGTTATCGTTTTAACAAACGATAACGAAAGTGCAGAATCCGAAAAACGAAAGATCCAATATAAACAAATGCTTTATTTTCGTTTTCGTTGCGACAACAGTTCGATATAGATAGGAGATTCGACTTGATGATGACAATAACAATCTGCGTCCATCAAACCTGTGGTCGAATGTGCCTAACCTTAACTGTATTAGTCCAAGATTATTCTACATAGAGAGAAAAGATTTGACATAGAGAGAAAAGATTCGACGTAGGGGAGAAAAGATTCGACGTAGGGGAGAAAAGGTTCGACGTAGGGGAGAAAAGATAAATAAAAATAATGATGATGATGATGAATGTTATTGGCTGATTGTAACCAAAGAGGAGGAGCAGTAAAATAGCGAGAACTAAGTACACACGTACTTTGGCTTATGGTGTCTGTTGAAAGTTCTGAGAAGATTCAACGGAGCAGGTAAACTATACGGCGTCGTACAGTTTAGCTGCTCCTTCGAATCTTCTTTGAACATTCGACAGACACCATAAGCCTTCAATGACAGATTCAACCTTACTTTGGATAATTGGACGAATGCAATTTTTAACAAAAAACGAAATAAATAAAAACGAATTTCGGGAGTAACTAAATAAATTTATTTTTCGGACGAAAACGAAATTCTGAAACAAAATATTTCAGTGTGCACATGTCTATAAACAAAAAGTGCATCAACAAGATCTTTCATAGCAGGATCACCAAGTATTATTTTACTAAAGGCTGCAGATTTAAGAATATTGAAAATTATTTTTAAAATTACATTAACATTTGAAACTGTATCTTCAGTTTAAAGATTTGGTTTATACATACCTTAGAGAAAAGCTTTTCCTAAATAAATTATAACATTAGTGAAATGCATACAGATTCTGGTCCCTGTAAATAACTCTGAATGTTTTTGGAGGAGATCAAGACCCTAAAAAAATACAGGGTGCTCTAATAGGCAAATACTTCCTTTGGGAAGCAAAAGCTGCCCTTTTCTACTACCTGATGTGCAAGCTAAGAAACCAAGACCCCTGACTTTGCTTCCTTGATTCAATATTTTCATATCAGATTGCCTCAGGTATCGGGGGGGGGGGGGGGGGCCTGGGGTAATTAAAAAGACCTTAAAATATCTGATGTCTAGTTGTCATAACTGTTATAGGCTTATATTATTTTATCTAAAGGAAGGTTGGAAGTTCACCTCTGCACCTAGGAAAAAATCATTGTGGTATCACATGTGATAATTCATTTTATTTGATCTTATCCCTCTATATTACATATATGTGTAGGTAGTTACAAATTCCTTTAAGTGACCTGTGACTAGGGGCGTAACTAGAAATCACAGGGCCCCATAGCAAAATGTTGTATGCCCCCCCCCCTGCAAACAGCTCTCCCCACAAAAAAATGAACTAATGCCATTGAACAACAGATTACCACACTCATGTAGCACAGTACCCAGGCAACAGCTTATATTAATTTCGAACAACAAAGTATGCAGTATACTGTATGCAGCCCCTGAAGGACACACATGCATACCCCCATCAATACAGACACCCCCTACCTCAGTGCAGACCCCCCAGCAGTACAGACACCCCCTTAATACAGACACCCCCCTAGTGCAGACCCCCCCGCATTACAGACCCCCCCTCAGTGCAGGACCCCCCAAGCAGTACAGACACCCCCCAGTGCAGACCCCCCCCCCAGCATTACAAACCCCCCCAGCATTACAGACCCCCCTCAGTGCAGACACCCCCCTCAGTGCAGACCTCCCCCAGTAGTACAGACCCACCCAGCAGTGCAGACACCCCCTTAGTACAGACACCCCCCCTAGTGCAGACCCCCCCAGCATTACAGACCCCCTCAGCAGTGCAGACCCCCCTAGCAGTGCAGACCCCCCTCAGTAGTACAGACCCCCCAGCAGTGCAGACACCCCCCTTAGTACAGACACCCCCCTAGTGCATACCCTCCCCAGCAGTACAGACCGCACCTCAGTGCAGACCCCCCAGCAGTGAAGACACCCCCCTTAGTACAGACACCCCCCTAGTGCATACCCTCCCCAGCATTACAGACCCCACCTCAGTGCAGACCCCCCAGCAGTACAGACACCCCCCCATTGTAGACCCCTGTCAGTACAGACACCCCCCATCAGTACAGACCCCCCACCCAAGTGCAGACCCCCCATCAGTACAGACACCCCCCAGCAGTACAGACCTCCCCTCAGTGCAGACACCCCCCTCAGTGCAGGACCCCCCAGCAGTGCAGACCCCCCTCAGTACAGACCCCCCCTTAGTAGTGCAGACCCCCCTCAGTACAGACCCACCTCAGTAGTGCAGACCCCCCCTCAGTGCAGACCCCCCTCAGTAGTGCAGACCCCTCCTCAGTAGTAGTGCAGACCCCTCCTCAGTGCAGACCCCTCCTCAGTGCAGACCCCCCTCAGTAGTACAGACCCCCTTCAGTGCAGACCCCTCTCAGTGCAGACCCCCCTCAGTGCAGACCCCCCTCAGTAGTGCAGACCCCCCTCAGTGCAGACCCCCTCAGTAGTGCATACCCCCTCAGTAGTGCAGACCCCCCTCAGTGCAGACCCCCCTCAGTAGTGCAGACCCCCCTCAGTGCAGGCCCCTCCTCAGTAGTAGTGCAGACCCCTCCTCAGTGCAGACCCCCCTCAGTAGTGCAGACCCCCCTCAGTGCAGACCCCCCTCAGTAGTGAAGACCCCCCTCAGTGCAGACCCATCCTCAGTAGTAGTGCAGAACCCTCCTCAGTGCAGACCCCCCTCAGTAGTGCAAACCCCCATAGTGCAGACCCCACTCAGTAGTGCAGACCCCCCTTCAGTACAGACTCCCCTTCAGTAGTACAGACCCCCCCAGCAGTATAGACGCCCCCCTTCTTACATACCTCAGAACAGCGCTGACAGTCTCCAGATACACACAGCGGTGTGTGTCCCCCTATGTTCGAGAGCAGGCTCCTCCTCCTCTGTGGATGTAAACAGAGAGGAGGGGAGGCGGCTTCGGTCCGCGCCACTGTGTCCCTCAGGCACAGCGAGCGGTGTTAGTGGTGCGGCTGCCGCTACCCAAGGGTGTCAACCAGTGCAGACCGCACCCGCCTAGCAATGCCACTCACCGGGCCCCAACTCGGCTGCGGGCCCCATAGCGCCCGCATGGGTCGCTATGGCAGTAGTTCTGCCACTGCCTGTGACCTAGATGGGACTTAAAGCTGAACTCCATGCTGGAGAAAAATGTTAGCCGGTGCAATCATGGGCTGCATGGGCTAAATGCTAATTTTGTGTAGGAGATGATGAATAAGGTACATTATTTACTTAATTTCTCACTTCCCTGGCAGCCGACACTCTTTGAGTGTGAGTGATCACTTGGCATCCAGTGGTCCTGCATTGTACGCAAGATTAGTTTAGCAGTTTAGCGGCAATAGATTCCCTAAGCACAGCCCAACAATAGTGTCCCCTTGACTCCTCCATTGCTTAATTGAAAATACATTAAGAGGTTGATTTACTAAAGACAAATAGACTGTACACTTTGCAGAGAAATTTTCCCCAGAGCTTAAAGAATAAGGTGAAGTTGACCATCCTCAAATTGTGTGCAACCAAAAACACTTTTTTTATTTTTATTTTATTTTCCTTGCACGTAGTTGGGTATTCTTTGCAAAGTGAAATTTGACCACATTCAATAAGCTCACGGGAAAATGATTTAAGCCTTTTAATTGTATTTATTTAAAGAGGAATTCTTGGCTTATACTAACTAATCTTAAAGCTGCTCACACTCCCTTCTAACACCAATACTAACATCTACTTTAACAGATTTGGATCAAAATAAATCAATTGATTGAGGCTTTTTATTTAGAAATACTACTAAGGAGGGATCTGCACTGAGGGGGGGTCTTCACTACTGAGTGGGGTCTGCACTGAGGGGGGTCTGCACTGAGGAGGGGTCTGCACTACTACTGAGGAGGGGTCTGCACTGAGGGGGGTCTTCACTACTGAGAGGGGTCTGCACTACTGAGGGGGGTCTGCACTGAGGAGGGGTCTGCACTACTACTAAGGAGGGGTCTGCACTGAGGGGGGTCTGCACTACTGAGTGGGGTCTGCACTGAGGGGGTCTGCACTACTGAGGGGGTATCCACTACTGAGGGGGTCTGCACTGAGGGGGGTCTGCACTACTGAGGGGGGGGGGTCTGTACTGAGGGGGGTCTGCACTGAGGGGGGGTCTGCACTGAGGAGGGGTCTGCACTACTACTGAGGAGGGGTCTGCACTGAGGGGGGTATGCACTACTGAGGGGGTCTGCACTGAGAGGGGTCTGCACTACTGAGGGGGGTCTGTACTGAGGGGGGTCTGCACTGCTGGGGGGTCCTGCACTGAGGGGAGGTCTGTACTGCTGGGGGGTGTCTGTACTGATGGGGGGGTCTGCACTTGGGTGGGGGGTCTGTACTGATGGGGGGTGTCTGTACTGATGGGGGTCTGCAATTGGGGGGTGTCTGTACTGCTGGGGGGGTCTGCACTGAGGTGGGGTCTGTAATGCTGGGGAGGGTATGCACTAGGGGGTGTCTGTACTAAGGGGGTGTCTGCACTGCTGGGGGGGTCTGTACTACTGAGGGGGGTCTGCACTGAGGGGGGTCTGCCCTGCTGGGGGGGTCTGTAATGCTGGGGGGGTCTGCACTAGGGGGGTGTCTGTACTAAGGGGGGTGTCTGCACTGCTGGGTGGGTCTGTACTACTGGGGGAGGTCTGCACTGAGGGGGGTGTCTGCACTGAGGGGGGTCTTTTAGGGGTTAAAACAGGAGGCGAGAAAGTGACATAATGCCTTTCATTCTCCTGTCAAATGCCATTCCACCACGGATCACTCTTCGGAATGCAAAGCTAATGTAAAAGAGCACTTTTAAAGTACACATACAGGCATACCCCACTTTAAGTACACAATGGGGTTTATTTACTAAAGCTGGAAAGTGCAAAATCAGGCTCACTTCTTCATAGAAACCAATCAGCTTCCAGGTTTTATTACCAAAGCTTAATTGAACACGCTGAGGTTAGAAGCTCATTGGTTTCTATGAAGAAGTGAGCCTGATTTTGCACTTTCCAGCTTTAGTAAATAAACCCCATTGTGTACTTAAAAGTGGGGTATGCCTGTATACTTTAAGAGCATGCCAGTTAGGTTCCCGTTCCTCTGGTACCCTAAGCACATGCTTATTTTGCTTAATGGTTAATCCAGCCCTGACTGTACGTGATGAAATCAGTGACTTTCGACTGGTTAGGCATTGAAGAGAAGAGGCTTTAGTGTTGGGTCCTATGAAAAGGTGAGCCCACAAGATTGAGGAAATCTCCTTAGGCAAAAGGATTATTTAACCCTGCAGTGCAGAGGGGTCTACACTGCAAATGTAACTTTTTCTCCAGCCCAACGTTCACCTTTAATGTAATGAAAGCATTGCTTTTTTCTTAGGACTGTTGTGAGCTTCATCACTGGAAACTACTAGTAGCTACTGCAGTAGGGAAAGTCATTTCGTCTGCCCTTTGATCTGAACACAATGGGGTTGATTTACTAAAATTGGAGAGTGCAAAATCTGGTGCCGCTCTGCATAGAAAACAATCAACTTCCAGGTTTTTTTTGTCAAACCTTAATTGAACAAGCCGAAGTTAGAAGGTTGGCTACCATGTACAGCTGCACCAGATTTTGCACTCTCAAGTTTTAGTAAATAACCCCCATAATGTTTCATTTCTAACTGCAGTATATCTAATGGCAAAACAGCTTTTTCCTTATACAGTAAATAGAATAAAATTATTTAATTCCTGTCAGGCTTTTTTGTCTACAAGAACGTGAAACAAAATCTCTCTGAAGTGTTCTGTCTGGAACAAGCGTCCCAAAGTTAAAGATTTCTCCTCTATTACTGTTTCAGTGACAACTCAAAATTTTGGATTTTCTCACATTTTAATAAAAAATATTTTGTATTGTATGACACTGCTAAACCCAAAAAGTCATTTTTAAGTCTATTTGTTGATAAAAGGAAATAGATTTGCTAGTTCCTCCATTTACATAAAAACATTCTTTAATTTACTCCTGTACAGTATTGAATTTGCCATGATTCTTACCTTGCAAGCTGCCATGAACAATGTAAAAAAGAAGATGAGGTTGGCTTTGGAAATAGGTAACCAGTGGGCCTGCTGCAGAGTAAACAGGATAGCTCCATACAAACTGGCCTTGGTTGGGCTGCAGGAGAAAGACAAAAGACATTCAAAAGAAACAGTAAGACAAAATCCAGGATTTGATTTATAAAATGTACCCAAAATCACATGTACTGTATGTGAATTTGTTTTTCAAATATTGTTATTATATATTATATAATTTATTCATTATTATTTTCTCACTTTATATATACATATATACTGTATATTCAATCTTTAAAGCACCAGTTACAGCAGATTTGTACACTACCAATCAAGAAGAAAACACAAATACAGCCTCTATTCCCCTGACGTTGCTTTTTACAGAGAAACACAGGCAGAGCCACACACGTGACGTCATCCCGCATGCCAGGTGGAAACTCTGGCAGTGTTTGCTTGTTGTGTTACATGCTGTTTGTATCTGTGCCTCTTTGAGCAGATTCAGGAGTGGAGAGTTTGCTATCTCTGGGATCTGAGTTTAAGTGTTTGTAGGGCAGCAAGGGTTCTGTGATCTCTGTGTGAGATCTAATGGTCTAGTAAGGAGCTTATTAACCCTTTATGGTGGCGTGGCTCTGTGGCACAATTCTTTCCTTGGTGGTGTTACTCACTCAAGAATTCTACACAGTTGACTAGTGTGGTGAATTTTACATTTGCAGTTGATTTGGACTATCCTTCATTTATATATTTATATATATATTTATATATCTGATTTTTACACTATTATTAATATGAAATTAATTCACTTATAAATCTATATTTATTGAGCACTTTATTGGAGAAAGCAGTATTTTATACAAATCCCTCTATAATCTATCTATCTATCTATCTATCTATCTATCTATCTATCTATCTATCTATCTATCTATCTATCTATCTATATCTAAGTGCTCCTTTATTGTCACCAACAACTCCCTCTCCTCCTCTTTCCATAGGGATACCTCAAGTCTTGATCCTCAGTCTCCTTCTATTTTCTAAGTACACCTCCTTCCATGCTCAACTAATAAAACCCTGTGGTTGAGCCTCATTTTTACTGCCCCTCAACCGCTACCCTTTTTGCTGCAGAGACAGTAGCCAGGGGTGTATACATGGTGCACACGCAATGTCTTGCTTCCAGCCTTGGCAGGAATTGCCCCCAGTACGCCCGCCGCGACCCATTTATTGAATGTGGCTATGCTTCGATGGCCTTGCAACCGTGCATAACGTGTGCATTTGTGGTACGGTTATCTGGTATTTAGGGGGTTTAAACAGGCAATGAGGAGGCGATTCAATGCCTTTTAACTTCCTGTCAAAAGCTACCTAAAGAGAAGCCCGAAGGCGGATCATTCTTCAGAGAGCAAATCAGGTATAAACAATCACGTAATGTTATTTCTTCTGGGGTGATTCCAAGCACAGGCCTTGTTAGCAGCTGGCTTGGCAGCAATACCAATTAAATAACTACAGGTCCAGTGCTATTTTCCCACTTTCCTTAGTAATAAAAACATGACAGGGGTGCTAACCCTTTCCAACACTCTTCAGCTAGAAAAATGTATTTTGGCTTTACATACATTGCATTCCCTGCATTGAGGTAAAAAACACCACACTAATTTCCCCCACCATCACTAAACATTTACCTGATTCCTCTCACCGATCCAGCAAAAGCTGTCTCAGCTGCAGCCCTGCTCTGTTTTTTCACCTTAATGCAACCTATGCGCTCTCTCTCTGCTAGGGGGTTCTCGGCTGTTGATTGGATAGATTGATAGCAGCGCATGCCATTGGCTCCCGCTGCTGTCAATCAAAACCAATGATGCGGCCGCCGGGGGGGGCAGGGCCGAGTCCTGCATTCGACTTCTATGGACGCCGAATGCTGGACTCGGGAGTGTGCCCGCAAGGTAACCCCCCCGGGAGAGCACTTCTCCCAGGGGGTTATCTGCTGTGGCGAGGAGCCGCGAGAGGCACCGGGGGACCCCAGAAGAGCAGGTTCGGGGTCACTCTGTGCAAAACGAGCTGCACAGTGGAGGTACGTATGACATGTTTGTTTTTTAAAAAAAAACTTGAACCTTTGGTGTCACTTTAAGTTCAGCAGAAAGCCAAAACTCAAAACATGCAAGGAGAGTTTTTAAGTAAGCCTATATTGGATTGTCAAACATAACTATTGTTATTATAATGCTGATGATATAAAAAAAAAGTGTATGCTGTGACTATAGAACTCCTTTATAAGAGAAGTATGAACAAATCTTTTTTGGCCATATTTCTCTCCTTGGTCACAGGAATGCATTTACTTGTGCTCTCCTGTGACCCAGAATCAGCCGACAGTAGGCTAAAGCCCCAGAGCTCCAGGCTCTGGAAGGATCCTGACAACAACGTCAGGATCAGTGGTTATGTTATTGCTCAGTTACCTGGCTTAGAGTCAGAGGTGGATACTGCAGCATCTAGGTGAGTATGTATATTTGTTTTTTTTGCATTCCCACACTTCCCCGTTAAGTCTTCCCTAATAAATAGGGTGTCTCTGCAGAGATGACATTAGACATACAATAAGTAAAACACTCACAAGGACATGTGAAGAATTTCATTGGTCTCAGGCTTCCAAACACCACGCAAGAGCTGTTCTAGATTAGACATCAGTGCAACTCCAGAACCTACAGGAAAACAGAAAACGCTAATCAATAACATGTACTGGCAATCAAATGAGTACATAGTAACTATGTTCCAGGGACGTGCGGTTAGGTCAGTGGCTGGTGAGGCACTGGCTAGTATCAGAGCCAGATATACACAGGTTACACACTTGTAGTTAAGAGGGCTGGGCCGGAAGGGAGCATGTGTCTTTTAGAAACACGCCCCCTTCTATGACACTGCAGTGAGAGGAGAGCCTTCCCTGCAGCATTTTTATTGGACATCTTGTTCCAATGGTGCTTTACCATTGGTCCAAGTCTCCAAGCTATCCATTGAGCTCAGTGCTTCTGACAAGAAGTGAAGAGAGGCACTGTGAGCTCATCCTCTCAGTCTGCTGTAAACAGAGTGTGCCAGCTTGTATTTAAACTGACCGCTCTGTATGTAGCTTCTGACAGGCTGCACAAGAAGCCCCATATCTCCGGAACTTGGTGGCAGGAGCCACGAGTGGTGGGGTAGACCAGTTGACCAGTGGTGGGGTAGGACCTCAGCTACATACCCCATCTCTGTGACCCCAGGTCGCCCAGCTACGACCCTCGAAGCTCGAACATTTTTTGTTTTTGTTTTGTGGGGGGTGTTTTGGTATTTTTTTTTCTTATGTTCTCCTGACTGCACGTCCCTGCTATGTTCTTACTAGCTGCCCACCTTTCTGCTTACATTTTTAATTGGCCTATAACAGTGTTTCTCAACATTTTTTCAGTCAAGGCACCCTCCAAATTTATTGACAGTCTTGAGGTGCCCATTTCTAAAATGTAAAAACTATTTTGATAGTTTTACATAATGCAGCAACATCAATACACGTAGGACACCCAACGTTAAAGGTGATTTATTCTTCCAAAGCAAATACACTTTTGCAAACTGGTACTGACTAGTATTCCAATGTTTCTCTTCTCCCTCAGTTTTTCTCCATCACTTAGCTAATGAGGCCCAAAGCTGATGGAGAGAGGCAAGGGAGGGTCAAACAAGGATGATATGCAGGCAACTGACATCCTCCTTATCAACTGATGATTTCATTGGTCATAAGTTGCCAGCTAGAAGGTTGTAATGGTGTACAATGAAAACGTGTGGCTTTGTGTAACTAAAAGTCAGGTTTCATCCACCCACCAGCTTGTATACCATTTTGGGGCAATATGTAGGCATTTTTTTAAGGCACCCCTGAAGAAACCTCAAGGCCTCCCAGGGCACCCTGGTTAAAAAAGGCTGCTCTATAATATACATAGTTTGCATCTGATCACTATGTATATGGATGTCATATATCTCAAGTCTCCCACGAGGTGCGAGAGTCTCCGGCAATTCTGCAGCAGCTCCCGCACACCCGTAAGTGCCTCCCGATCTCCCGGGAATGATCAGTGCTGCAGAAAACAGCTGTGAACACCGATCTCCTTTCTATAGATTTTTAGCTGCCAGCCGCTTCTCCTTCTCTCCCTCCTGCGGCTGTCAGCTAAAAAGCTATACAGGGAGATCGGTGTTCACAGCTGTCCCTCCTGCTGTACTGATCATTCCCTTCTGTGTGCTCCTCCCCTGGCCCCCTCCGTGTCCTTCTCCGCCCCCCCTCCGTTTCCTTCTCCGCCCCCCCCTCCGGGTCCTTCTCCGCCCCCCCTGTTCTCCTCTGGCCCCGTCTTCTCTTCTGCCGCCCCCCCCCTCCTCCTCCTCCGCCCCCCCCCCCCTCGTCCCCCGCAGCCGCCTCCTCCCTGTCTGGACTTGGACACAGTGAGCGAGATCGCTCCTGTGTCTTGTGATAACTGAGCAGAGTAAACTGTGTTTACTCTGCTCAGTTTATGAATGAACAGGAACCTCTGTCTCCTGTTCATTTATCTTTAGTGCTGAGAAAGGGATTGGGGAATGTGTCCTCAGTCCCTTTCCATGTCTCAAAGAGGAGATGTCAGGGGTCTGTTTAGACGTCTGATATCTCACCAAAGCCCCCAAAAAAATATAAATAAAAAATTTTTGTAAAAATTTTTTTTTAAAAAGTGTAAAAAAATAAAATAAACTACTGACACCACTCTCCCCTGCCCTACCAACACTGTCCACTGCTCCAACCCCCTCCCCCCAAAAAGCATTGTAAAAAAAAATTTAAAAACAAATTGAATTTTAAAAAAACATTATTAGAAATTAAAAAACGACTAAAATATTTTGTCGCAAGGGGGTCGGGTGGGGCTGCCGGTGTGGGCGCGAAGCGCCACCTCCCTGAAATGAGTTTCCCACCTCCCTGAAATTAGTTTTTGCAGGTTGGGATGTCTCAGATGTGTATAGAATATTTTTGGAGAAAAACAATATTATTTAGTGTCACTTTAGCACGAAGTTTAAAAAAACAAACAGACTGCACACCATTTTTGCTGTCAGATTGATTTTCAATATTACACAAACTGCTTTATAGCTGTAGTTGTAGTATAACAAAATATTAGATACTGATTCAGCTATCAACCTCTTGCATAGACATAAATTGTGTTTTGTTTTTTTTTTTTTTTGTTTTTTTTTATTCTTCTAGTGTGATTCTGCATCCTAGACATCCAATCTCTTTAAAAAAAACTGCTTGTGCCTCATAAAACACTGGTGACTGTTCACTCCTTTTTGAAGGTATGCTTGAAAATGTGTTGCAGAATCAAAATGCCTTTTGAGTTATCTGGCTAGGAGGGCATCTAGTGGTGCAAGAAGAAATTACAGATTCATAAGTTTTGAGTCATCAAAGTGTATATAGCAAAAAAAGGTTTATGGTTATTCAGCATACTATAGATGTACTGTTATGCCCAGCACATATTTTGTTGCATAAAGTTTAAGCAGGAGTGGATTTCTACAAGTAAAAAAAACACAGCTTTTGCTGGAGTTGGACCTTAAGATGACGATTTTAAAGAGTAGAGCACCACAATTTAATAATGGTGTAAGAGTCACCCTATTGTATTTACACATTAGCTTTTTTGTTTACTTATTAGCTCACCTTTCACCCATCCAATGAGTACCATGATAACCCATCCATGGTGGTAATGGTGGTGGGCATGGTGGATTCCAATGGCAATTTTGCGTACCCGGACTACCTCTTTCATCCCAACAAGGACTAGTTTAATAGGCAGGAAGCTAACTATCTTGTAGAACAGGTTCAGTGGACAGAAGAACATCAAGTACCTGCAGTAATAAAAACAAGCAATCACAACTTAGTTAACCAGTTAGTAACGTAACATGTAAATTTGTGCCTCAGACTTGCCTGTACAGGCAGGGCCTTCTTTAAAGCAGGGCAAAAGGGGCAGCCACCCTGGGCCCTGTCATTGTCGGGGGGCCCGCCAAAGCAGCTGCCCCTTTAGCCCATGCTGCCTGCAAATTAGGGTCCCATGATAACACCACCAAGCACAGAAATACATCGCTGCATTCCCCGGCCAGCAGGGCGGGGGCGGGGCCGGGAGCTCCACTGCGCCTCTGACCCTGCCCCATGCAGCCTGTATGCTCGAACCTGAGATCGGAGTAGGAGAGCTGAGACCCCCACCTCTGGACCTCTTCGGGTCCCGCCCCCAGACCTTTGCGAGTCTCGCCCCCAGACCTTTGCGAGCCCTGCCTCCGGACCCCTGAAGGCCCCGCACCTGGACCTCTGAGAGCACCGTCCCTGAATCAATGAGAGCAGGTGGTGAGCCTGGCTGGCTAGGTAGGTCCTTCTCCCCGTAGGCTGTTATCCTAGCCCTGACCTGTTGTTTATGAACAGTATAGCTGTACATTGCTGATAGGTAAAATTTTTAAATTGTTACTTAGTTGATCACCTCCTGTACTCTGGTCTCTGGTTATCTCCTGTACTAGATCCGCAGTCTCTGGTTATTTCCTGTATTAGATCCGCAGTCTCTGGTTATCTCCTGTACTAGATTTGCAGTCTCTGGTTATTTCCTGTATTAGATCCGCAGTCTCTGGTTATCCCCTGTACTAGATTTGCAGTCTCTGGTTATCTCCTGTACTAGATTTGCAGTCTCTGGTTATCTCCTGTATTAGATCCGCAGTCTCTGGTTATTTCCTGTATTAGATCTGCAGTCTCTGGTTATCTCCTGTATTAGATCCGCAGTCTCTAGTTATCTCCTCTACTAGATTTACAGTCTCTGGTTATTTCTGTATTAGATCTGCAGTCTCTGGTTATCTCCTGTATTAGATCCGCAGTCTCTGGTTATCTCCTGTACTAGATTTGCAGTCTCTGGTTATTTCTGTATTAGATCTGCAGTCTCTGGTTATCTCCTGTATTAGATCTGCAGTCTCTGGTTATTTCCTGTATTGAATCTGCAGTCTCTGGTTATCTCCTGTATTAGATCCGCAGTCTCTGGTTATCTCCTGTACTAGATTTGCAGTCTCTGGTTATTTCTGTATTAGATCTGCAGTCTCTGGTTATCTCCTATATTAGATCTGCAGTCTCTGGTTATCTCCTGTACTAGATTTGCAGTCTCTGGTTATCTTTCCTGCACTAGATTTGCAGTCTCTGGTTATCTCCTGTACTAGATCTGCAGTCTCTGGTTATCTCCTGTACTAGATTTGCAGTCTCTGGTTATCTCCTGTACTAAATGTGCAGTCTCTGGTTATCTCCTGTACTAGATTTGCAGCCTCTGGTTATCCCCTGTACTAGATTTGCAGTCTCTGGTTATCTCCTGTACTAGATTTGCAGTCTCTGGTTATCTCCTGTATTAGATCCGCAGTCTCTGGTTATTTCCTGTATTAGATCTGCAGTCTCTGGTTATCTCCTGTATTAGATCCGCAGTCTCTAGTTATCTCCTCTACTAGATTTACAGTCTCTGGTTATTTCTGTATTAGATCTGCAGTCTCTGGTTATCTCCTGTATTAGATCCGCAGTCTCTGGTTATCTCCTGTACTAGATTTGCAGTCTCTGGTTATTTCTGTATTAGATCTGCAGTCTCTGGTTATCTCCTGTATTAGATCTGCAGTCTCTGGTTATTTCCTGTATTGAATCTGCAGTCTCTGGTTATCTCCTGTATTAGATCCGCAGTCTCTGGTTATCTCCTGTACTAGATTTGCAGTCTCTGGTTATTTCTGTATTAGATCTGCAGTCTCTGGTTATCTCCTATATTAGATCTGCAGTCTCTGGTTATCTCCTGTACTAGATTTGCAGTCTCTGGTTATCTTTCCTGCACTAGATTTGCAGTCTCTGGTTATCTCCTGTACTAGATCTGCAGTCTCTGGTTATCTCCTGTACTAGATTTGCAGTCTCTGGTTATCTCCTGTACTAAATGTGCAGTCTCTGGTTATCTCCTGTACTAGATTTGCAGTCTCTGGTTATCTCCTGTACTAGATTTGCACTCTCTGGTCATCTCCTGTATTAGATTTGCAGTCTCTGGTTATCTCCTTTACTAGGTTTGCAGTCTCTGGTTATCTTCTGTATTAAATGTGCAGTCTCTGGTTATCTCCTGTACTAGATTTGCCATCTCTGGTTATCTCCTGTACTAGATTTTCACTCTCTGGTCATCTCCTGTATTAGATGTGCAGTCTCTGGTTATCTCCTGTACTAGATTTGCAGTCCCTGGTTATCTCCTGTGCTAGATTTGCAGTCTCTGGTCATCTCCTGTATTGGATCCGCAGTCTCTGGTTATCTCCTGTACTAGATTTGCAGTCTCTGGTCATCTCCTGTATGAGATTCGCAGTCTGTGGTCATCTCCTGTATTAGATTTGCAGTCTCTGGTTATCTCCTGTACTAGATTTGCAGTCTCTGGTTATCTCCTGTACTAGATTTGCAGTCTCTGGTCAAGTCCTGTATTAGATTTGCAGTCTCTGGTTATCTCCTGTACTAGATTTGCAGTCTCTGGTCATCTCCTGTACTAGATTTGCAGTCTCTGGTCATCTCCTGTACTAGATTTGCAGTTTCTGGTTATCTCCTGTATTAGATTTGCAGTCTCTGGTTATCTCCTGTATGTACTAAATTTGCAGTCTCTGGCTATCTCCTGTATTAGATCTGCAGTCTCTGGTCATCTCCTGTAGTACGTCTCTCAGTGAGCAGTAATGATGTGCAGTAACCTCTAGTAATGAATGAGGAAGCAGAAATGATGTGTTGTAGCCTCTAACAACCAGTCAGTGATCAGTAATAATCTGCTGTATCTTCTGGCAACCAGTTACAATTGCTGCTGGATCTGCTGCAGTAAACTGATGTTGAGTCTTACTGCTATTTGTTATATGTCTAAGAGTGGTTGGGGGGCCCAAGAAAATGTTTGCCCAAGGCCCAATCAATATTAAAGACAGCCCTGTGTACAGGGGTAGCTTAGGAACAGGCCAAGGACATAAGACCAGAAACTACGACAAAGGAGAATTAAAACTGCAACATGGCAATCCACAAAATGCTTCACCAGCCATTTGGGTGGCTAAAGGTCAACTGAAATGACTGCAGCTGTCTTTGGTAACAAATGTGAAGTAAGCAGGTGGGAGAACAAGATTCTAAAAAGGAAGAGCCACTATGCTTGCTTTGCCACGGGAAGATACTGTAAATGGAAACAACTGAACATATCTGGAATTAGACTGCTATTGTGTGGTTGGGCAATACTAAAACACTAATATTGTATAGTTTATTCTCATATGTATATGGAATGTGTTGGATAAGACCAAGGTTTTACTAATGCTCCAGCAGTCTTGGATTTACTTTATTATTCTTTGTAAACTCCCCTCTGGTTCACTCTAGGTTGAAAGCAGAGTATGTACACTTAAACCCTTTAAAACAGAACTCTAGGCAAATGCACATATGATATGCCCTTTACATATACAGTATAAATACATAAATACATCCAGTCCTGAAATTTACACAGTTCTGACCCATAGCACAACTTTGTTTATGGTGGGGTTATATAACACATGAGCCTACTCTGCTCCTGGGTCAAGAGTAAATAATGCACAGAGTGCAGGGGTCAGGGGTGCAGAATGTACTGGGTGCCAGGGTCAGGAGTGCATTATACACAGAATGCAGGGTTCGGGGGGGGGGGGTGTAATGTACAGAGAGAGCAGGAGTCAGCAGCATGCAATGTACAGAATGCTGGGATCAGGAGTGCGTAACATACAGAAAGTGAAACTTTTGTCACATTATTATTCTACTTTAAAACAACCCTGATTGATCAGACTGACAACCCTTATTTATTAGACTGAGCTTATTTCTGCATTTGCAGCCACATTGTGACCAACATCTACTTTATATTTGTTTCATGTTCTCATTCACACCACTTGAAAACATATTTAGGCTGTTTTACAACCTCTCCTGAACAATTTGACAGATAGCAACCGACGTTTAAAAATGTCAGTTTTACTGTATTTACATGCAGTGTTTAGCCGCGTTTAGCGTTTGCTTTTAGAAGTTTTTTTTTTCAAATAATTAAAAACGCCTGTAAACGAAAGGCGGCTAAACGTGAGTTAGCGCGTTTACAAGCTGTTATAGGCATTTGGCTTTTCAAAAAATGCTTCTAAACTCAACTGCCTAAAAACTACTATAAATGACCCTGTGTACATGTACTGATAAGATAACATAGAGGCGAGTTCAGGGGTAGCTGAACAAAAATGCCCAACTGCTCCTAAATGTTCATTTACCAGCAGCAGTGTACATGAAGCCTTAAAGTGATTGTACAGGTTTTTTTTTTTTAAATAACAAACATGTTATACTTACCTGCTCTGTGCAATGGTTTTTTACAGAGCTTACCTGCTCTGTGTAATGGTTTTGCACAGAGCAGCCCCGATCCTCTCCTTTTTGGGTCCTCTGCCCGTCCCCCTGGCTCCTCCCCTCTGCCAAGTGCCCCCAATAGCAATCCTCTTGCTATGGGGGCTCTCCAGCAGGCTCTCGAGCTGCACTCCTGTGAATGGACATAGGGGTTGATTTACTAAAACTGGAGACTGCTTAATCTGGTGCAGCTGTGCTTGGTAGCCAATCAGATTCTAACTTCAACTTGTTCAATTAGGCTTTGACAAATTGGAAGCTGATTGGTTTCTATGCAGAGATGCACCAGATTTTGCACTCTCCAGCAACAAAAACAAAAAAAAAAACAACTAGAAAGGTAAGAAATATTTTTTGGGGGTGAAATACTAAACAGGAGAGAGGACCAGACACAGTGCTGCAAGGTGGGACAGAACTCAGTGCTGGTTGTAACTCCCTCCCATAGGAACACCAATTTTTTTATTCCATGTGGATGGAGAAATAGCCAGAAATGACAAAATAAATGTTTATTTTGATATTTCAGATTTTATGAGCTTATTCAGACAGACGTTGAGACCTGTCCTCCATGCTCAGCCACTTTTTGCTGCATGTGCATCCACCTTGGAGCTGCATGAAGGCAGCCTATAGAAGTGGATGTTAATGCAGCGGCTGCAGTGACACAGTCGCATGTCAAATCTTGATATGCGGGCAGGAGCAGATGCACAAATCCAAAATGTTCAGACCCATGCACCCTCTCCTGCCCGCATGTCACATTTTGACATGCGACCGTGTCTGTGCAGCTGCTGCATGTGCATCCACTTCTATGGACAGACACTGCTCCAAAGTGGATTCACACGCAGCAAAAAGTGGCTAAGCACCGAGGACAGGTCTCGGTACATGTGGGAATGAACCCTAATAGGAATGTACTTTGCGCACGGGGACACACCTTTTTTACGAACATTCGACCAGTAAAGCTAAAGAACATTTAAACAAAAGAGAAAATAGCCTAAAACTAAATAATATGAGAGAGACCTCTGACCTGTGTACAAAGTGTATGAGATTCCTGTGCTCACCAATGAGAGTGTAATAAATCAGCTACACCTGAACACCTTAGGTAAACAACATATCAATGTATCGTGTAAAAGTGGCCTCTCATATGTGAGAATATTACTTGAGAGGTCACTTTAACATGCCTTAAGTGCCTTATTGCAGCTATATGAATCAGGCCCATTATACCAGGAGTAATCTGTAATTCCGATGACCTTTGTAACGTTGTCGAGGGCACAAGAAAAATATACACAGTCTGACACCTGGTCTGCACAGTTATCCCTGGCAGGCAGTCAGACTGTGCTTATTCCTTGGTTATATTTCTTTCCCCTTCACAAAATTACATCGGACCTGTTAATGTGAGGGACAACACGTAGCAGTAAACCCTCTACTATGTCACCTTGGTCATACAGATTTACCTTCTAGCTTTACATGTAGTGCTTTAACTGTGGTAATAGATTTTATTTTTTCATTCCATTAATCTTTTAGACTAAGAGAATTTTTCAAGGATAGCAGGCAGGGCTGCTGTTAGAAATCACGGGGCCCCATACAACCTACCTGACAGGGCCCCCTTCCCCTGTCCGAAAGTGACAGAGGATATAGATTTTTCAGTCCCTTTCTCTGTAGCCTCAGCTGCACAGATGAATAAATAGGAAGCGCTTTGAGGCTTCCTGCTCATTCACAAACTGAAACATAGTACACCATTTACTTTGCCTCACTGATGAATGGACACAGGAATGTTTGGTACCGATAGCTCATTGTGTTCATTCAGGAAAGGAAGGGACCAGTAAATGATATCAGCTTGTGTGCCTGCAGCAGCTGCTGGTGGGAGAGGAGAGGAGGGAAGCTGGCAGCGCTGTGGGGGAAAGGGGCACACTGGGGGGCCCAGACAGCAGATAGAAGGGGCACCTGTAATAGAACCAATCCCATTGCAGTGCAGCCAGAGGGAGAAAGAGGAGGAGAAGCTGGTAGCGCTGCAGGGGGAGGCAGAGGAGTATCGGTGTTTGCAATAAGACAATACAGCCAGACCTCCTGCTCAAAAGGTGATCAGGCCCCCATTTTGAACTGATGGGGCCCAGACCCAGTACAGGAGGGCTGGCTGTACTGCCTTATCACTAGCCATGATAGCAGGACTACAATCTGTAAACTCACATCTCCAAGCTGAGGCATTAATTGGTTTCAGCGAGCCTAACTGCTTTACATGACATTGTAGGACTTAAGCCCATTTACTTAATACCATCCTACCATACATACCCTCCCTCCAAAAACATCAGGGATGACTCGGACTAGTTTTTGGAGTAAAATGGCCTTGCGGCCTTTTATTTAAAACATATAAATTAACATAAATATATAAATAACTGTATTTCCTTAACTAACTTGTTAAGGTAACTTACTCAGTAAGAACTGTGACTATGAACTAGGTCACTGGTACAACCTCGTTAATTTAAAACCTGCCAGTCGGAAACCCCGGACACGGCATTATAACCACATACCCCAGTGACCTAGCATATTAACTCCTGCAGGTTAACCCTTAGGGCCTGAAGGTACCAACTACAATCCCCATCCTTCCATGTATGGGTACCAGCAAAACTCCCATCATCTGGATGGGTACAATCAAACAACCCCCCATCCTTGGATGGGTACACATGTTACAACTTGTAACAGAACATTATCCTATTCCAGGAACAAACAACTACTGCCAACCATTGGGAGGGTGGGTGGGAATCTCGTCCACCACCGCTCTCAAAACTGACGTCACTTCCCCTTCCTAACTCTTCTAACTAAAACTTCCTGCAGCTCCTCCCCCTCTCCAAAAAGGAGAAGTGTAACCCTTTCAGGGACAGGCAGATGTGCAGTCCAGCACTGTCATGCCGTCCCTGCGCTTAGGGTCCCCCCTGGCTCCGTGACTCTCTTGACATTGTAGGACTTAAGCCCATTTACTTAATACCATCCTACCATACATACCCTCCCTCCAAAAACATCAGGGATGACTCGGACTAGTTTTTGGAGTAAAATGGCCTTGCGGCCTTTTATTTAAAACATATAAATTAACATAAATATATAAATAACTGTATTTCCTTAACTAACTTGTTAAGGTAACTTACTCAGTAAGAACTGTGACTATGAACTAGGTCACTGGTACAACCTCGTTAATTTAAAACCTGCCAGTCGGAAACCCCGGACACGGCATTATAACCACATACCCCAGTGACCTAGCATATTAACTCCTGCAGGTTAACCCTTAGGGCCTGAAGGTACCAACTACAATCCCCATCCTTCCATGTATGGGTACCAGCAAAACTCCCATCATCTGGATGGGTACAATCAAACAACCCCCCATCCTTGGATGGGTACACATGTTACAACTTGTAACAGAACATTATCCTATTCCAGGAACAAACAACTACTGCCACAGCGCGAAAGGGATAACCCCTTACCCTTGCGAGCACCTCCACACACTAAGCCCTCTTTGTATGCCTTCTTGCAAGCCCAAAGACCATAGGTCCGTGCCCACCTCATTGAGATGTACACCATCGCTGCGCAAATAACGCCATGTGTCCACCTCCAACTCCCTGTGACGGATGGCCAAGCCACCATTTCTTATAAAAAACCGACTAACTTCCTTATTAACCTTTATCCTGGCCCTATTCACTTTTTTATCTGATAGAGCCCAGCGCCACGATAGCCTGCCTACCATGTCAGACCACACCAAGATCATCTTGGGATAAGCGGCCTTTAAACGCAGGAAATCACACTTGATGTCCCTGATAAGGTCCCTCATGGATCTAGCTCCCATGTCATTTCCACCCACGTGTAATAACAATACATCAGGGGCCCTGTCCAGGCGAGAGAATCTATGCACTTCCCCCAATACCCTATTCCACTGCATGCCCGGAACCCCAATCCACCTGATGAGGGCCTCTTGTCTGGGGATGCGAAGTTGTCTGCCGTTCGGCCGAACGTCCGCTCTCTTGGCCCCCCAAAACACGTAGGAATGACCGAGTATCCAAACCAGACATGCATCTTGACCTGTAAACAAATTGGATAATAATAATACAACCTCAGAACTTTAAACCCCAACGCCTACTCATCAACAACCCCAGCTAACATTACATTTGAACCATGTTAGGGCGGACATACAGTTTGAATCTATCCGAATCCCATCTGCCAATACGTCTGATCACTTCCTGACTCAAACCTGCCCTGGCCGCCTCTGTGGCTGCCCCAATCCTAAAAGAATGTGATGAAAATTGTGAAGGGTCACATCCCACCCTGGCCACGCATTTCTTAAAAACTGTTACAAATTGATATTTTGAAAGACACAAACCGTCCACATGTATCAAGAAGGGGCCATTAACGGCAGGCCTAACCGTCATAAAAGCTCCCACAAGCCTGACCGGGCATATGTCCTGCTCTGCAATCTTCCCAAACTCCAGATATCTGCCTCTCCCTGCTTGATCCGTTTTTGACCTATGAATCCATATGCGGACTCTATCTACCAGTACTTCAACTTCCCCGTGGAAAAGACCGCCTGGAGCCGTCTTTGACGGGCTCACCAACTCACTTATTCTCAGTGCCCCAAAAAAG
The DNA here is from genome assembly GCA_037952835.1 of Lithobates septentrionalis. NCBI lineage: Eukaryota > Metazoa > Chordata > Amphibia > Anura > Ranidae > Lithobates > Lithobates septentrionalis. The sequence continues at coordinate 2,075,465 of JBBDGP010001924.1, forward strand.
GCCAGCGCGAACGCTGCTTTGAATAGTGCGCATTCGTACTTTGATCTGCTGACCCCTTCCAAACTAAGCATTAACTGCTTGAGCATTTCAAAAGAGACCGGGCACCTCCCATCCCTCTGTTTATAAGCTTTTCTATAGCCCTTGACTGCTTGCCGTAACCAAAATTCCTTCGTATGGTCCCGGGTTCCCTGCCATTTAAAAAGGAAGGCCAAACCTGCCAATTCACGATTGATGGCAGCTGCCGAGATACCATTTTCAAATTCCCTGATTATAAAATACAGCACTGCCTTGTCCACTTCCGGATCATCTGATCCCATGCCCAAGTCCTGCAGAAAGGCGAACCACTCCTTCCATACCTTAGAGTAGGCATTCCATGTAGCCGTACTCACGGAACGCTGAATCCAGTTTACTGCTGTTCCAAGGCAATGTTCCATATCCAGCTGGGACAGGCGACCCCCTGATGATCTGCCTCTGGTGCCAACCTCCGGAACCTGTCCCACTGAAAACGAGACAAAGCGTCAGCCAAGGTGTTCTCCGTCCCTGGTAGATGAACAGCATAAATGAACACATTCAGTTGTAAACAACAAAGTACTAGATGGCGCAAAAGCCTGACCACCGGCACTGATGCCGCGGTCAGCCGATTAACAACTTGCACCACCCCTAGATTGTCACAATTGAAACGAACCTTCCGGTTTCGCAACGACTCGCCCCATAGCTCCATGGCCACCACAATGGGGAACAGCTCTAAAAGTACCAGGTTCTTTAAGAACCCAGCCTCCCGCCAAGCCGCCGGCCACTTCTCCGCACACCAGTGGCCTTTACAAAAAGCACCAAACCCCGTTGACCCGGCGGCGTCAGTAAACAACTCTAGATCCCAGTTACTAACTGGCCCAGACATCCATAAAGCCCTTCCATTGAAAGACTCCAAGAATACCTGCCACACCCGTAAATCCTCCCTGTGCTCTCTGGTCAGACTCACGAAATGTGTCGGCGCCCGGATCCCAGCAGTGGCGGCTGACAGCCGCCTGCAGAAAATTCGTCCCATAGGGATGATTCGGCAAGCGAAGTTTAGCTTACCTAGCAAAGATTGGAGTTGGCGAAGTTGCAATTTCCTAACTCCAATAGTCCCTCGAACTTCCTCTTTCAACTTCGACAGTTTGTCCTGCGGAATCCTGCATTCCATCCTCCCTGAGTCAATCTCTATTCCGAGGAATGTGATGTTCGGCGTTGGACCTTCGGTTTTTTCCGGGGCTAGCGGTACTCCAAATCTTTCCGCTAGATACTGCAAAGTACCCAAAAGCACTGCACATATGTTGGAACCCGCTGGACCCACACATAAGAAGTCGTCCAAATAGTGGATGACTGAATTGATACCCGACACATCCCGTACCGCCCATTCCAAGAACGAGCTGAACGTTTCGAAAAGAGCACAGGATATTGAACATCCCATTGGAAGGCATCGATCTACATAGTAGGCCCCTTTCCATTTACAGCCTAGCCATCTGAAACTGTCGGGATGAACTGGCAACAGCCGAAAAGCCGATTCGATATCAGACTTGGCCATTAAAGACCCCTGCCCATATCTCCTCACCCATGAGACCGCTGCGTCAAAAGATGTGTACGTAACCGCACAATCTTCCGGGGCTATAGCATCATTCACCGACCCTCCCTTCGGGAAGGAAAGGTGATGTATGAGTCTAAACTTATTGGGCTCTCTCTTTGGTACCACACCCAAGGGAGAGACCACTAACCCTTGTAGAGGTCTTTCCATAAAAGGACCCGCCATGCGTCCCAATGACACCTCTTTTTCCAATTTTTTAGAGACCACTGCTGCATGCAGCAAAGCTGACCTCAAATTCTTGGCCTCAGGCGGCACCTCCGCCAAGGCACAAGGGATGTGAAAACCCTCCCTAAAACCCGCCTCTATCGTGGCGGCCGCTGTTCGGTCCGGGTACCTACTGAGGAAAGGCAGCATCCTTTCCACCCGTACCGGAGTCCTCCCTCTTACCTGGAGTATCTCCGGCGCGTCCTTTCCCTTTTCTGAAGCATTTTGACAATGCATGGGATCCCCCGCAGCCGGAACACAAATGCTTGAAACGACAGTTGGCTCCAAATCTGCAAGTTCCTTCATTAAATTGCCAGCAATATCCCCATTTTTTCTCGGCCGGCTGTCCCGGGGTTGTTGAACCTCCGACCCCTGCCTGAAAAAACTGACTAGGGGCCCTCGCCGCTGTCATCAACCTCATCCACAAGCTGATGTCCTTGTGATCCCAGCGTAGATTCGGTCGCACCGCCATCCTCTGACGAAACTGCTCATCATAGCGTAGCCACGCCATGCCCCCGTATGTTCTGTGGGCCTCACTAATGGCCTCTAGGTACACAAACAGCGCTGAACAATGTTCTGGCGCTTTTTCACCTACCACGCTCGCCAAAATGGCGAACGCTTGTAGCCAGTTGGAGAACGTTCGCGGGATCAAGCGATGCCTACGCTTCTCCTCATCTTCCTTTTTTCCTTCTACTGGTTTTAACCTATCCAGATTAAATTTTTCTAGCGGTAGTAACGTGAAAATTTCCACGTACTCGCCTTTCCATATTTTTTCCTTAACCTCAGCTTTTAAATGAGCCCCCAAAGGGCCCTCAAAGCAGACATATACCTCACTCCTTGCCGCATCCGCTAGTCTAACGGAATCTGCTTGTTTCTCTGTTGTCTTCACCTGGTCCCCCGAAGACGTAGCCACCGCGGTGCCAGATGGGGGCACCCCGACCGCTGAAACCGCTGCCTCCGGCGAAACTTGAACCTCGCCCCTAACTGATGGGGTGGTCCCTGTCTGTGAGGTATTCCTCTCTGTTGACCACGCAGTCGCCGGTGTACTTCCTGTCCCTGCTTCCACGCGTGCTACCAGTTCTTTTAGGCCAGTTAACAACACCCGCAACCCCTCGTTCCCTACTTGGGTCGCCACTGCGGACGGTGGAGTCGATACCGACTCCCCCCCCCTTGGCCTGACTACGCCCCCCGACCGTGAATTACCCCTCTGTACATTTTTTCCCAATAAATTATGTAAAAGAATAGTAACATTATCGGAAGGATTGCACTCACCGGGCTGCACTGGACCGCGCCCAACAGCCGCCACTCCTGGAACCAGCGATGCTTGATGTCCTTGATTGTCGCCTCCGTCAGACCCGGACAGCTCTCCTTCCGACCGATCGTCCTGTTCGTTCGTCCCGCCAATTTCCCGATGCACCCCACTTGCGGATGCAGTGGTTGCCGAGGGCCTGCGGTGCTGTGTACGGCCACTCCTCCCTTGGGTACCGCTGGGCCCGCTGGATACCCCCGGTGATGGACTCCTGCGTCTGCTGCTGCGCGGGGTGCTTGCCGACCGTCTATTACCTCCCCTCGCGTTGGTATTGGCGTCCCTCTCTGACCCGCTATCCCCCTGCGGCGGACTACTGTCCATCTCGGGCCCCCGTGACCTTCCTCCACTTGCTGCGGTGCGTTCTTGTGCGTCCCGCGCCTTCCGTCCCTCTCCTGCTGACCTCTCAGGGGGCTGTAAGCATCTGCGCCTGGCTGGGGGGGAAGAGCCGCGTGCGTTGCTAGGCACCCTTCCCCCAGTCCCTCCAACTTTCCTCCGATTCCCCCGGGCCTCTCTTCGTCCATCCCTCTGCCTGGCCTGTATGTTTGGTGTCTGCGCCTCTCCCGCCGCCATCCCCCGCTGTGCTGGTCTAGCTGAGCCCCTATCAGCCTCAGGGCTGTATCTCTCCGGTGGACGCGATCGCCTGGCCCTGGGAGTTGGGGACCCCCCCCCGCTCACCGTCGGCCCGCCGTCCATAATCAAGCGCAGCTGCTCCTATAGCCAGTCCGCGCCGTTCGCGGTGACCGCCGCTCTAAGCTGCTCCACAAAATCCTCCCTCGCCGCCATGCTATGTAAAGGAAGGGGAAGATGGAGAGCGGTGAGGTGTGCTACTAATCTCGTCCACCACCGCTCTCAAAACTGACGTCACTTCCCCTTCCTAACTCTTCTAACTAAAACTTCCTGCAGCTCCTCCCCCTCTCCAAAAAGGAGAAGTGTAACCCTTTCAGGGACAGGCAGATGTGCAGTCCAGCACTGTCATGCCGTCCCTGCGCTTAGGGTCCCCCCTGGCTCCGTGACTCTCTTACTTCCTTTAAATCTAGATCATCCCGTATATGTGCATGCACAGAAGCAGAATTTGACATGGTATGTTCCTAAGGGCAAAGCACAGTAATGTCATCATGATACTATAACATATATTGTTAAAAGGTCAGTGGTTAATATCTTGAAGCTTTCAATACTCTAACATTTCATGTTGTTTTTATATATGAAACAGAAAAAAAATCAATAATTGTAATTGGTAATTTACTTACCAAACAGCTGAAGCCAAAAGTATATTGGAATTATTGCTGAAGTAGTTTATGGGTGAATCACCAAGTAAGACATCTGCAAGAATGTAGCTGCCAAAGCAGTAGAGCATTGCACATAACCAGGAGGCTACTGGACTGCGTCTGGAAAGAGCCACAGCACCTTCACAAGAGAAAAGACATCAGAGGAAAGTTAAAACCTGAGCTACAAATTGCTGAATATCTCTATACGGGTACATAGCCATTGTCAGTATGAAACATTCTCAATTACAATTATAGCAAAAAGACCATTTTGTACAAGAAAGATGTATATTGATTTAACATTATTTTAGGGTGATGGTCACCTTTAGGGTCTTCGTCAAAGGGTTTCTTATATGCTTCAATAGGGTTTTTCATTCCCATAGAAGTCTATGGGAATGTAAAACCTGCTAAAAGCAGGTCAAATGAGGGTTAGAGGTCAGATGTACTTGTCAAATAATTCTGAATGAGCTCAGAAGTGTCTCAAACTGATGTCAAACTGATGCCAATGTCATTGCCAGCATAGGCAAAGGGTTTTCCAAAGCTGCAGGCCTAAATATTACCATTGCACATTACATTCATTGCCTTAAAGATCCCTCGTATAGATGAACTTGGCAGCGAAAGTGTTAATAACTAACTGTGTGAGTTAGATGTTGCTATGGGAAGACAGAATGAGAGGGCAGACAGCTGATCCTTCGGTATAGGGTCTAATTATAGGCAATAGGTCAGGAGAGGGGCAAAGGCTGAGGGACACCTGTCAAAGTCCTTCATGGTTGTTAGATGAGAAGTGCACTGGACCAAACATATCAATGGACAAGACAAACTCTGAGCCACAGTAATGCCCCGTACACACGGTCGGATTTTCCGATGGAAAATGTCCGATCAGAGCGTGTTGTCGGAAATTCCGACCGTGTGTGGGCTCCATCGGACATTTTCCATCGGATTTTCCGACACACAAAGTTGGAGAGCAGGAGATAAAATTTTCTGACAACAAAATCCGTTGTCGGAAATTCCGAGCGTGTGTACACAAATCCGACGGACAAAGTGCCACGCATGCTCAGAATAAATAAAGAGATGAAAGCTATTGGCCACTGCCCCATTTATAGTCCCGACGTACGTGTTTTACGTCACCGCGTTTAGAACGATCGGATTTTCCGACAACTTTGTGCGACCGTGTGTAGACAAAACAAGTTTGAGCCAACATCCGTCGGAAAAAATCCTAGGATTTTGTTGTCAGAATGTCCGAACAAAGTCCGACCGTGTGTACGCCCTATAACTGTTTTGTATACTTTTAGAAAAACATTATACTGGACAAAAGAAAACCCTGTTGATAGGAGTCAGAAATAAAGTCCTTGTTTCCTTATACCTTGTAGGTACTTGAACGGAATACATTCAAGACATCCTGAACTATGGGCTATGCTAATGTTTCTAAGGGGCCCATTCAAAAACAATTACTGATTTATGGCTTTTAGAAGTAGGGAAACTTGCTTGACAAGCTTGGTGTATTTTTGATTCAGGGAAATATTATCATTCATTGCATTATCATAGCAATCATTTGCATATTTTAAAGATAACTCTAATTCCTCCTGTATTGTATTGTAAGTGTACTGTCTGCCCTCATGTTGTAAAGCACTGTGCAAGCTGTTGGCACTATATAAATCATGTATAAGAATAATAATTAATAATACTTGTTGATTGTGATGTTTTAGAAGGTTAGAAGACACAATTCATTTATGGAAGCCCGAGGTCCATGACGGTTTTAGTTTGGCACTGACACTGAGTTAACCAGTAGGTGGTCTTTTGATGTATCAATCTCACAAGAAAGGTAGACTTCTGTTGGATGTCTTTAGAAAGTGTTCAGTCTCATGTTCCTTTCATCTGTCCATTCAAACTACCCCAAATTAGAGTTTGTTACGGTAATTTAAATTATGCAATCAGGAACCACTAAAAAACAAAAAATAAAAATTAAATTTGATAGCTTTAGTTTTGTTCCAAAGAGGCCTTCAATGGACCAAACTTTTTTTTAACCTTCCTTTAAGGTACACTTTATTTTGCTTAAGGACATTACAAAATGCATATTTTAAATTATGCAATCAGGGACCACTAAAAATTCATAAAAATAAAATTGATAGCTTGAGTTTTTTTCCAAAGAGGCCTTCAATGGACTAAACTTTTTTTTTTACCTTCCCTTAAGGTACCCTTTATTTTGCTTAAGGACATTACAAAATCCATGGCTTTCCACAGAATACGTTAATGCAATATGTTGCTTTGCAGTGAAGAAATGTGTGCCTGCTATATTTTGAATGTATTTTTTTTCCCCAAGCAGGATTGATTTATTGGAAAAAAAAAAATATAAGCCATACATTATAACATTTTGGCATGACAAAGCAATAATACAGAAAATACAAGGTACCACAAGCCACAACAGTGGTGGAAATGGAATCAATGTAAATATAGAAGAATAGGCAAATATTTCCTGATTGGAAAACGTATTTTGAATGTATTAACCTTCACTTTGCCATTTAGGTCATTTTAAATTGCATCTTTCATAAATGCTACACAAAGCATACAGGGAGCAATAATACTTGATGTGATTGTAGCCGTATTAGTGCAATTGTGACAGAGAAAATTGAGTACTGCCTGTGATACTTTTTTTATTTGCACTAACATACAATTTTTCAGGACAAGCTTTCGGGGTATGTCCCCTTCTTCAAGGTCCAAGCAGTCTTCAAGGGAGCAAAAACAATTTCTTTTAGTGCAAAGAGCTGTTATTATAAATGTATGCACAGAAGATTACAGGTTTTTTTTTTTTTGTGTACCACTTTTCATTTAACCACTTCCGGACCGCCGCACGCCGATGTACCTCCAAACTTTGAAGGGGGATATCGTTGTTATGGCAGCTGGCTAGCTGCCATAACCCCGGTATCCCCGTTTTCGTGCAGCGGTCGGCTTTCTGATAAAAGTGGTCCCTGCGGCGGATTCGCCGCAAGATCACTTTTATCGGTGGCGAGGGAGGGCCCCCCCTCCCGCCGCGATCCGGTGCCCTCCGCCGCTTACCAGAGCCGGCGGAGGCAATCGCATCCGTCTCCCCCCTGTGCCTGGAGACGAGTGAGGCTAAGATGGCGCCCACTCGTTTCCATGACACTGCTGGGCGGAAGTGATGTCAAAACGTCACTTCCGCCCACGCCTCTTCAAAACATTTTTCCAATGTCATTTTTTTAAATGACTTTTTTTTTTATTGCATTTTAGTGTAAATATGAGATCTGAGGTCTTTTTGACCCCAGATCTCATATTTAAGAGGTCCTGTCATGCTTTTTTCTATTACAAGGGATGTTTACATTCCTTGTAATAGGAATACAAGTGACACAATCTTTTTTTTTTTAAACAGTGTAAAAATAAATAAAATAATGTAAAATAAATAATAATTTTATTTTTTTTTAAAACCCCCGTCCCGACGAGCTCGCGAGCAGAAACGAACGCATACGTGAGTAGCACCCGCATATGAAAACGGTGGTCAAACCACACATGTGAGGTATCGCCGTGACCGGTAGAGTGAGAGCAATAATTCTAGCCCTAGACCTCCTCTGTAACGCAAAACATGCAACCTGTAGAATCTTTTAAACGTCGCCTATGGAGATTTTTGAGGGTAAAAGTTTGACGCCATTCCACGAGCGGGCGCAATTTTGAAGCGTGACATGTTGGGTATCAATTTACTTGGCGTAACATTATATTTCACAATATAAAAAAAAAATTGGGCTAACTTTACTGCTGTCTTATTTTTTTATTCAAAAAAGTGAATTTTTTCCAAAAAAAGTGCGCTTATAAGACCGCTGCGCAAATACAGCGCAAAAAAAAAGTATTGCAACGACCACCATTTTATTCTCTAGGGTGTTAGAAAAAAAAAACATATATATAATGTTTGGGGGTTCTAAGTAATTTTCTAGCAAAAAAAAAACTGTTTTAAACATGTTAACACCTAAAATCCAAAACGAGGTTAAAAACTGTCATTATCACATCTACTACTGCTCTATTACTAATCATGTAACCATGTAACCTTGATGTGGCCAAGCTTAGTCTTTGTTATGCCCTCTCACTGCTGTTTAACATTAGGGTGTCTACGCATCTATATAAGTAAATATATACAGCTACCAAGAGTAAATATTGTACATAATGTATACATGGGACGTATCACATTGTACTCTACTAGGCCAATCAGTTAATATATAAATAAAACCTGCAGCTGTGACTTATATATAGAAATCAAACTCATAGATGCATAATCTAATTCATGTAAAATGATTTCTATATATTTATTTAAGACCAAACCAAGAATGTCTTAAGCTGAACTCCAGGTATGGATTTAATTGCTTAGTTACACTGGTCCAGCTTTAACCAATGAAAGCATACATAATTCATAGGTATGTAACTGATGTGGAAGTGGAGAATCACATTGATAGTCACCACTGCTATAGTGATCCTCACTTTCCCATGCCAGGGACTGCCCTGCTGCATAGTAACTATGGCAGGGGAAGGGGCGGTAAAGGGAGGTTGCTCACTCAGCGCGGGTGCCATTCACAGAATGCCTTGCATTTTTCTCAATGAATGCAAGGCATTCTCTGATTGAACAAGGTGGTGAGGCTGGGCAGTGATGTCACGATCTCCACCTCGACCAATCAGAGAACTCCATGCATTTATTGAGAAAAATGCAGCTGCAGCCATGATCCTGGTATCATTTTTTTAGAGCCTACAATAGACTTTACTGTAAAAAGTGATCCGAGTGGCTGTAAAAGTGCCCAATCACAGTTGTAGTGCTCGGAAGGGCCCTCTCTTCTCTTGCCGCCGCCGTTCCCAGGCTCTCCCATGTCAACCGGGAGCCTGTGACCACTGTAAGTGGTCAGGTTGGCTGTGCACAGAGGAGAGGGGGAACATCCATTTCTACATCTCATCTGTGACTAATAAAGCCAGAAGCGACAAGGATTTTGTCACTACTGGTTTCGGTGCTGTGTTTGCCTGGCTAGTACAGCATTGGCTGCCTTGGAGGGCAGAGGAGGGATCAGGGGTCTATTAGAGAGTACCTGTCACTGCCCAAAGCTTGTAAAAGCAATAAAGTTAAATGAAAAAAAAAAATTAAGTGCAAAAGTGAATAAAAATAATTTTACATTTTTAAAACATTCCCATCCCCCCATGCTCACATGCAAATGCAAACGCAAATGCAAGTAAGCATGTAGGCAAGTGCAAATTTTAGTGCTGAGCTGCCCAGGTTGGGAAGGATTAATGCAGGTTCTGATTTTCCCAGGCTGGGTTCTGCCCTCCACCCTGTGGTACATATAAATAGGGGGAAGGCAAGGACTTAGGAGGAGGGGAAGCAGGGATTGCATGAGAAAGTGGAGAGATGTTCGCTTATGAAAATGAAACCACTTTAACAGCAACCCACAAGCACCCCACAAAGGAAACCACCTCTCAAGGGCTCTACCAGTTATGGACTGCTACCTGGAAAGGTATGCCTGGGCAGCCTGGGACTAGTTAGAGGAGAACTTTGTGAACTTGGAGTGTATTATTGCAGTCAAACTGTTAACTGTTCAAAAGCCTGGTCTGACGTTATTAATAAAGGGGTGCATGGTGGAACATGGTGGAACTATAAGAACAGGGCCTGATAAGCACTTACAGGGTTGAAGAGCAAGGAACGGAAGGCCATCATGAAGGCTTAACTCAACACAGAAGTTGGAGGAGGGAATGTAATACATTGCGCCCTGAGTCCACTCAGTTGTGGGACAATAGCGCATTAATATTCGCTATTGTCTTCCTGATTCTCCTCCCGGCCAATCAGGAAGTAGGTCCTGAGACCCGATTGGCCGAGAGGAGAAGCGACCATATTGGCCACCAAAGGAGGAAGCTGCCAGGGAGGAGACGCAGGAGAAGCTACCATGAAGCCGCCGAGGAGGAGGAGACGCAGGAAGGAGCCGAAGCTACCCTGTGACATAAACAATTGTGACAGTCCACATTTTATTCTCCAGGGCCTCTGGTTTCAGAAAATATATCATGTTTGGGTGTTCCAAGTGATTTTCTAGCAAAAAAAATGCAGATTTTAACATGTATGTGAAAAAGTTCAGAACTGCCCTGGGGGAGACAAGTAGTTAAAACAAGTTTTTGCTCTATTAAAGCAGTTTTAAACCAAATGCAAACATTTATAAGTGCAGCTTACTAAGTATTAGATGCAATGGCTCCCTTAGTTTTCTTTTTAAGCTTTCTTTCTTTCTTTCACCTGGTGATCTGGCCTGTACATCTGATGTTTTTAAAGCTGTTCTACAGATGTAGCAGTTAGGGCTTTGAGACAAACCATTTACCACTGATAAGGGTGCCTACAATGATCAGCTTTTATTTGTTTATGTAAAGCTGTTATCCCAAACATAACAAAACTGTTTTCTGTAACTGCTTAAAAAGTGTGAGCTGGAATTTGTCTTCAATTTGTTAGTGTATCCAAATCTGCTAGTGCATATAAACCCCCCCCCCCCCCCCCCCCTCAGACTAACAATGCTGCTGTCCAGGGCTGTCTCTGTTGTTCCTTCTTCCAAAGTATAGTCACTCTAATACAGGAAAACAAAAAAAAAAACTCTGCACTAAGTGAAAAAAACTGTGATATTAAAGTGGACTGCTGCACCGGAATTACAAAATGAATCATATTACAGGAGGTGTGTTACTGGCTGAACCACCAGGTGAAAACAGAGGGAAAAAAGCCTGAAAAAAGAAAACGAATGCAACCACCACATTTAATGACTGGTAAGCTGCAATATATTACTTGTTTGGTTTGGCGTTTAACACCGTTTTAATGACGATACCTTATACATATTGCTTTAAAGGCAGTACATTGTAGTCCTTTCACCCAGATGTGAATGTACCACTGCATTTAATATGCTTTGGCTTTAAAATGTTTGTGTTTCTTATTTTATGCCTTATATTTAAGCCTGACTGTGTATGGGAAGCTTCAGAGCTTTCAGTTTAAAAAAAAAAAATGCAACTTTGGCGCCACTTGAGGAACTTGGGACTTATCTGCCTAAACTTGATGGTAGTTTTCTCAATAGGGTGGAGCATTTAATCTTATCTGCTTCTCTGTACTATTAGCAACACCACCCAGTACACATTGACGATGATTGCAGAAGTTGTGTCAACATAGAAAAGAATGTTATTGCCAATATACACATTCATGCCATATATGGGGTATGGGGCACCTTTACCTTGAGTAGCTCATAAAATGCTCTTTACAGCAAAGGACATGATTTATCAGTAAAATGAACTGTTCTTTCCCAGCAGGACAAAAATGTCAATCTGAAAGTGTATGTCCATTGTCCAGCCAAAGCTTTCCTTATGCTGGCCATACATTATACAATTGTCTTCTTCAATTTCCTTCAGATTTACCTTTAAGTTATGTAGTGCAAGGGCCTGCCTGATTACATACAAAGAAAGTGTTTAGGTTTGACCTCATTTTATATGGTTTTGGTAAATTGTACAAGAAAATTGTATAATGTATGGCCAGTCTAACAAAAGCTTTGGCTGGACATACACTTTCAGATTTTTGCCATTTCTGTCCTGCTGGGAAAGAACTGTTCATTTTACTAATAAATTATGACCTTTGCTGAAGAGTATATGGCATGAATGTGTATATATTGGCAATAACGTTCTTTTCTTCTGCAATCATTGTTAAAGTATGCTGGGTGGTGTTTCTAATAGTACAGAGAAGTTGTAATCTCTAATGGAACACTGGATAGCGGTAAACACCTGACAGAGGTTCTAATCCTTCTCCACTGTAAAAAAAAAAAAAAAAATTAACTCAGAATTTTACATGGGTGAATGGTACATACACTTACGTCTTTTGACCAGTTATAATTTCTGTTTAACATTTGGCTTGCTGTTGGGTGCTGAACAGTGGCAGGCCCCTCATGCAGGGCGCATGGGCACCGCCCCCCCCCAATACACGCGCCCGGTCCCTAATCTGCAAGCAGGGCACCAGCCGCATGGATTTCAACAGGTTTTTTTTTTTTTGGAAGCACATGATTAGAGCCTGAGGCTCTAATTGGCTTCAAAAAAGGGTGGGCTCGGGGCGCAGAGGCCCACCCAGTTGTGAGACATTAGCGAAATAATATTCGCTAATGTCTTCCTGTTTTTCCTCTCGGCCAATCAGGAAGTGGGTCCTGAGACCCGATTGGCTGGGAGTCCCAAGACCCGGATTGGCCGGGAGGAGACTGCGGGGACGCAGGGCCGGGACTTGGGAGAGAGACGCAGGGGTGAAGGTAAGTGCAGGACAGGTGGGCGACGGGCAGGCAAGCGAAGCAGCCATCGGCAGGGTGGGAAGCGGCAATCGAGCGAGCGACGGGGGGCAGGAGGTAGTATTTGGTGGTGGTAGGGTGGATGGCTGGCTGGGGGGGGGGGAGGTGGCTAGCCCCCCCAAAGAAATTTGAGTACCAGCCGCCACTGGTGCATGGCCAGATGATATCTTGAGGAAACCAGCAGACTACACAGGTCTATGAAGCTGGTCTCTGTAGAAGCTATAACCCCCACTACCTTGTCGCCCTCTAAATGTTTTGACTTGTACAGTACATGTTTTTTGGCTCATACACCTTTAGGGGTGCGTAATGCACAGAGCTCAGAGGTCAAGAGTAAGTAACAGACATGGAAAAAATTCCCTTCTCCATCTAATACCATCCCCCCACTCCACAGGACCAAACCGTACCAACACAGATCCCCCTTCTTCAATGCAACATACTCCATAGACTTTGGCATTGTATTTCATCTGCTGAGTGCCCCAGGTCCCAGTGATGTGACTTACCACATTATTTTTTTTCTCCATATGTTATCTCAGACCTATAAGCAGGGAGCCTTCCTGTCTAGCAGAACATAATGATTACTGCTAGTGGCTATAGTTTCCGGCAGCAATTGCATGTAAAAAAAACAGAAAGATTGAATGTACCAAAGTTGATCGATTGGATGATTTGGGTAAAACCAGCCTATCCATAGATGGATCAAATCTCCTCTGCTCCCTGCTCAACCGGCCAAGATTTGATCTATCTATGGCCAGCCTTAGTGTTATTTCTGTCTGCTGCCTCATTCCTCTGCTATCTGCATGAGTCACTTCTGACAAGTGTTTCCAGCACACAGCCTGTGATTGACAGCCTCAGTTCTGTTCCTGTGTGCTGTGTCGGGGGGGGGGGGGGTGTCCCTTCTGTCCAATCAGGTCTCACTGAGATCTGCAGAGTGTAACCTCAGCTCCCCACCCCCTGCCTTCTGAAAGCTCAGACAAGTTGTATAACTTATGAACTTTGAATGACTTGTAGAGAAGAGAAGACCGCAGATAAACAAGTACAAATTTGTTGGAGGATTTGTTTCATTTCTGTGTATCCCCTGAGACCAGTCACTTCACTGGGTCTATGTAAGGGTTTACAACCATTTTAAGATGGTTTATGCAAATTTAAACAATCAATTTTCTGACCGTCATCAACTTGAAAGACTTCAATGAGCTTCAAGAGCGAGAGACTACAGATTTTCACATATTCTCGCAGTAGTCTTTTTACTCACAGGTATCACATTGACAGGTCAAAATGGTACCTATTCCACCAAAGCTGTCTTTTATTCTACCTCATCTGCCACTGTTTTATAGACAGAATATACAGTAAATGAAGCATAAATTCACTAGAAATTAAAACCTTTCTTTTAAATCTCTGGCATCTGAAATTATGGTGTCCTACAGAATTTTTTGCTGTCTTAGGTTGCCCTTTTTTTGGGTTCTACTTACCTGCTCTGTGCAATGGTTTTGAATAGAGCAGCCCTGATCCTCTTCTTTTTGGGTACCACGCCAGCGGTCCTCCTCCCCTCTGCCGAGTGCCCCCAATAGCGAGCCTCTTGCTATGGGGGCTCTTGAGCAGGCTCATTCCTAAACTGGGCTTTGTATGTCCATTCACATACGGAGTGTTGGTTGGCCCTGTCCCCATTCTCTCCTCATTGGCTCACTGGCTGTGACTGACAGCAGCAGAAGCCAATGGCTGGGGGGGGGGGGGGGCTGAGAGGGGAGTTGACCCCAGAAGGTTTTTAACTTTAATGCATAGAATGCATTAAGGTAAAAAAACTTGAGCCTTTAAAACCAATTTAAATATACTATTGGCAGTATGTATTATATCTGTTTGACAATTGCAGAAAATAGCCGTTCATCCATCCAGAAATCTTGTGAGCTGATAACATTCTGTGCTCTGTGCCCTGCTATCTCTCTGGAAAAACACCTGCTTCTGTTATGGGGAAGAGAGGGAGGTGTCATATAGTCCTAGCACACTCCCTGTCCTAGGGTAACAACGCTGATCAATATGGTTGTCCACCTAGGACAAAGCTCCCAACTGTCCCTGATTTTGCGGGACTGTCCCTGATTTGGAACAAAGTACCTCTTTCCTCATTTGTTCCTCATTTTGGTTTGATCTATATCGTTGTATATAAAATGCACTTTTTATCTTTCAAAAAGTGTTACCCAATGCTAAACCTTTCACCCAATTTTTAAATTGCTGCATTTGTTAATTCCAAAAGCCAATATAAAGAAGTAGTAGTGGTAAAACAAAGCACTTGTGGGTCTTCCTAATCTTCTTTTTTTGTTTAATTCTCCTTTAAGGGGGTGTGGCAGGGTGTGTGTCCTATGCCTACATACTCTTGCTAATAGGTATCCCTCGCTGCCATCTCAAAAAGTTGAGAGGTATGCTCTAGGACAGGAAATGAGTAATGTCAGCCACCACGGCTAAGGGCTGCAACAATATCAGTTTTGTTCTTGGCTTTAGATACTCTTTAAGCCAATAAAGAAAATGTCTCTGCTACAAATTGTTTCTGAAATATTGTAAGACCTACGACAAGATATCTATGAAGTCTAGTACTGAATCCCAGATTATTAGAGCTAGGTTTGCTACCCATTGTTGTAGTTTGAATACAGAATATAAAAGGTATTCAGAATATTCAGAATATAAAAGTATTCAGAATGATAATGAAAATTATTTATGTATGTTTATATGATTTATACAGAGCTACTTTGGTATACCTTGGAGAAATATGTAAATACAGAAAAATATTCACCTCCTATCTTAATGAGCACTTATAGTTGAACTCCAATCAAACTATTTAGCTTTGTATGGGTTTTGAAGGGATTAGAATCCCTGCCAGGATGTTATTGCTGTCTTATTCTCTGCTTGGGAGATTTCCCTTATTTCTAGTTGTGTCCCTGGGACAGTAGGCAAGGAGAAGGTCTCCAACGGGAAAGCAGATGGCAGTTGTTCTGGAATAGTCCAGAACCCAGCTTGGGTGCCTCAGTCAATATATAGCTTCCTCCAGCCTGGACCCAGGAACCGGGTATTATCACTGAGCACTGAAGACTATGCCACACTAGCTTAGAAGCAAACTAGAACTCTTTATTGAAAATTCCCACAGAATATATAGCACACAATTTCAGTTAGAGCCTGATCACATTACACTGACAATACAAACTGTAAACAAGAATATAATTAACATAGATAAAGAACAGCCAACCTACACATAATGCTAATCCACATCTAGCAACTAATAGCTGACAGTGATCTAATTAACAAGTAGTCACCCAGACAGTCCGGCGCCTGCAACCCTGAATGCAAAGTACTATACATTACACATTATTATAAGCATAAAACATAACATCCCACAATGGTTCCATAATAAATTAAAGTGGTCACAATTTTAATTACATCTCCGAGAGATGATCAGACAGACAGGAACAGTAGGTGACTCAATTAACAATGGGAATGCACACCTATGAGGCATACAATGGGAGAGATATACTTAATAGAAAGACACTTAACACCTTAATAAACAGACTATAGCAAGAGACCCCAGTATCAGGTTGCTTTGAGATGATCATATTAACATCTGCTCTGAGTCTCACAATCTAAAGCAATCATTGCTGGTTTGGGCATAGAGGGCCCAAATATGTGTTCTGGGCCTGGATTCCCAGAGTCTGTGTGTTTCGGTGAGATAATCCTGAATCCGAAGCAAGACCATTTCGAAGGGTCCTCTCTTCCAGGAACACACCTCCCAAAGTAGTGTTCCCTTAAAAACCAGGGCCCATGGTCAAGAGGCCACCCTGCAGTCCCCTCCAAAAGTCACTGTCCTGGTTGGGTCTGTCACAGCAGTAAAAGCACTTTTACTAGTTAGGTGAAGATGCATCAGGACCACCATCAGGATGTTGTCTGTGTCCCCACTGACAAGATATCCATACTCTCTGTATCTCCACAAGGGAGACAGTGCAATAAGATGGCTATTTCCCAACCTATGCAATACCAACATGTCTAGGAGGGCTGGAGTTCTACTTTAAGGGCTTGTACACATGATATCTGAATGTCATTGAACAAAGTGAATGGCTGGGGCTTTACAAATAAGGCATGTTTTTCTTGTGCTTTCAGCCATGTCAGATCTGGTATCCACAAACTTCATCACCGAGCAGTAAATAGAAGGGAACAGCACTGAATATAAGCGAAAGGCATTTCCAGTACATGAAAAATCAGCTAATGCTGAAGGAGGCTTGAAGTAGATCGCCTTGTCTTTCCAATTCTGTATTCAATATATCCTCCCCATGCACATAATAAATAATAATAGTGTTATTCTGCTGCACTGTTCTTGGCTTAGCGTCATTGAGCACTGGTCAATGGAAAGTACACAAATATATGGAAATTGTGTAGTGTGTATAATGACTTGCTTGACATCTGTTTATACCGGGCCATTTTTACTAAAGTTATTCCTGATACATACTCAGAGGTCTTCAGTAATAAACACTGAGCTATAGTTTTTGTTTCTCTAAAGCCAGCCATGCATGGATTGAAATTTGTCTAAATTAAGCAAGGACTGGCCGAGTTTGGATCCATGTATGGGCAAGCTGATTATACCCAAGTCGATCCATAGATCAACTTGGGTTCAACCAGCCTGTCAGATTTTTTTACATACAATTACAGCCAGGGGACATAGCCGCTTAACAGTAATTGTTGTGTTCTGCCAGCCAGGAAGACTCCCTGCGCCCCCCCCCCCTCTGCCAGCAGAACACAATAGTGCTGTGGGAGGCATTCTGACTGTGTTGATGGGGGAATTGAATGAATTTCACCACCACAGGTGGAAGGAAAGAAAATCGAATCATCTATGAGCTGCTTAAGACCTCATACACACTATACAACTGTTGTTTCCTTTAGATTTACCAAAACCATGTATTGAAAGGGCCTGCCTGATTGCATACAAATTAAAACTCTTGGGCCCCTTTCACACTGGGGGGCGTCGGCGGTAAAACAGCGCTATTTTTTTTTTTTTACAAGAAAAAAACAGCGCTATTTTTAGCGCTGTTTTACCGTCGTTTTTGCGGCTGTATTCGGCCACTAGCGGTGCGGTTTTAACCCCCGCTGGCGGCCGGAAAAGGGTTAAAACTGCTCGCATAGCGCGGCTATAGCCGCGGTATTGCCGTGGTATAGCTACGCTGCCCCATTGATTTCAATGGGCAGGAGCGGTTTAGGAGCGGTGAATACACCGCTCCTTCACCGCTCCAAAGATGCGGCTTGCAGGAGTTTTTTTCTTCTCCTGCCAGCACACCGCTTCAGTGTGAAAGCCCTCGGGCTTTCACACTGAACAAACAGCAGCGGCTGTTTTGGGTCGGTTTGCAGGCGGTATTTTTAGCGCAATAACGCCTGCAAACCGCCCCAGTGTGAAAGGGGTCTTAAGGTTTGACCTCATAATATATGGTTTTGGTAAATCTGAAGGAAAAAAATCTACATAAAATTGTATACAGACATACCCCACTTTTAAGTACACAATGGGGTTTATTTACTAAAGCTGGAAAGTGCAAAATCAGGCTCACTTCTTCATAGAAACCAATAAGCTTCTAACCTCAGCGTGTTCAATTAAGCTTTGGTTATAAAACCTGGAAGCTGATTGGTTTCTATGAAGAAGTGAGCCTGATTTTGCACTTTCCAGCTTTAGTAAATAACCCCATTGTGTACTTAAAAGTGGGGTATGCCTGTAGTGTGTATCCAGCTTTAGAGCTGAATGCAACAGGGGGGAACATTTTTGCTACAGTTGGAGTCGCAGCGTTTGTACAACACCGTCCAGCTGCTGTTTTGGGTTAAGGGGTGGTCGGAAGGAGGACAGTAAAAACGTGGCTCAAACGCCTATATTTACTACCCCTTGGTCGCAAGTTTGAGCAAGTCCTTATGGTGAATTTAGATAATATATGTTTAGTTTCTTAATTTATTCATTCATTATTTATTTATATTAACTGTGTTAAAGAGGGGGATTTGGGGTGACTGGGTTTGAAGGAGTTACTTGCCCTGGTCCACCAATTAGTTTTTTTTGCAAACCCAGCCAACATATTTATGCTCTAACTACCTATGGTAAAGGCACTGTGGCCCTCCCTAACCTCCTCTTCCCATTAAAAGGGTTCAAAAATCTTGTGTGCAGTATTATGCCCTGTACACACGGTCGGAAATAGATCAGACATTCCGACAACAAAATCCTAGGATTTTTTCCGACGGATGTTGGCTCAAACTTGTCTTGCATACACACGGTCACACAAAGTTGTCGGAAAATCCGATCGTTCTTAACGCGGTGACGTAAAACACGTACGTCGGGACTATAAACGGGGTAGTAGCCAATAGCTTTCGTCTCTTAGTTTATTCTGAGCATGCGTGGTACTTTGTGCGTCGGATTTGTGTACACACGATCGGAATTTCTGAGGACGGATTTTGTTGTCGGAAAATTTTATAGCCTGCTCTCAAACTTTGTGTGTCGGAAATTCCGATGGAAAATGTGTGATGGAGCCCACACATGGTCGGAATTTCCGACAACAAGGTCCTATCACACATTTTCTGTCGGAAAATACGACCGTGTGTACAGGGCATAAGAATGTAGCTCATTTCAATGCCATTTGGCCCATGTGCAGTGCATTTTAGGTGTGTTGCATTTTAGGTGCGAGTTACATCTGTTTTTCATGCATTACCATTGTACTCTATATAATGTGTGTTTTGATGAAAGCGCATCAAAGATTCAGCAAGCAGGATTTTTTTTTTATTGCACGGCACCTAAAATGCACAGGGTACAGGATATGAACAGAGCCTTATTAAAAAAAAAAAAAAAACTGTTTCTGTAACTGCAAGGTTTGCTGCAAAGTTTGAGGGCCTCGTCATACTTTTACACTTTCATGCCGCAAAACAGAAAATCATACATTTTGCTGCATTAAAATGCATTCCAAGTCAGAACTCCATATGTGGCTGGTTGTATGCACTGCTGTTTAGTGTGATAAGGAAAGGAATGCATTAAGGTAAATAATGTTTAGGCATTAGAACCACTTTAAATCCAAGCTGCCGAATTTTTTATTATTATTATTATTATACAGAAGTTATATAGCGCCAACAGTTTGCACAGCATTTTACAATATATAGGTTTAAGAGAGTCCTGTTCATAAGAGCTTACAAGACCCTACAAAGTCCATAGCACTCAGAGGTTTTGTGCTGACAGCGTGATTCCTGCTTGTTGACTACTCACTGGCAGCTCCCAGCCATGGTTTGAATTGAAAGCCAGCGGAACAGGCTGACCACTTTGACAGCCAATTACAGCGATCAGGTAATCATGAAGTCACCTGGCCTTAACACCCACTTAGGCCCCTTTCACACTGGGGCGGTTTGCAGGCACTATTGCGCTAAAAATAGCGCCTGCAAACCGACCCGAAACAGCCGCTGCTGTGTCTCCAGTGTGAAAGCCCCGGGGCTTTCACACTGGAGCGGTGCGCTAGCAGGACGGGAAAAAAAGTCCTGCTAGCAGCATCTTCGGAGCGGTGAAGGAGTGGTGTATACATCGCTCCTTCACCGCTCCTGCCCATGGAAATCAATGGGACAGCGCGGCTATACAGCCGGCAAAGCGCCTCTTTCTCGGCTGCTAGCGGGGGGGGTAAAACCGCCCCCCCGCTAGTGGCTGAATACCGTCAGTAAAGCGCCGCTAACAATAGCGGCACATTACTGCCGACGCTGCCCCCACCCCAGTGTGAAAGGGGCCTTATAGGGCCACAGATAGATGGCGGCAAGGTTAGGGGTTAAAAAAAAAAAAGAAGAAAGAATATATATATATATATATATATATATATATATATACCGTATGTATAAAAGAATATATAAAGAAAATAGTAAAGTGCAATGCATTGTAGCAACACATAACCACCTCTACACATGGCACACCAGCGCACATGTATTTTAGTGAGCAGACTAGTGTGAACGAGCCTCTAATGCCCGCTAATTTTTTTTCAATGTTCTACTTTAAGCAAACCAATATTTGGCCCTATGTATCGGTCACTTAAAGTATTACTAAACCCAGTAATATGAAAATGGTTCATCTGCCCCCCCCCCCCACACACACACACACACACACGCACACACTGCCCACAGCTTACAAATCTTCTTTTTTCATTAAAATACTAAAAAGGTGTAGAAATTGCGCCAACTCCCAAACTAAACAAAAAGAGCAGCCAACACAACAATCTGACCGTTGTAAAAATAAAAGCAATAACCCAGTGTGGCGCTGATGAAAAGGCAAAGTGGGTGAAAAACCAGTGGTTTCTGTGAAAGAAACACCAACAAATGTATGACAATGAAGTGTTGTAGTATTCAAACAAGATATATACAAGAAAAAAATTGGTCAATACTTTGAATGTGTACCAGGGTAGAATGTTATAGAACAGACCCCAGGTTAATCCAAAAACAACAATGCCAAAAATACCATAATCAAACAGTATTCAAAGAAAATAAAATATGAAAATTATATATTAGACGGTGACCCAATGTATTAGGTGTGTAGCTCTGTAAGGGACATAATGTCCATGTGTGAAAAATAAAAGTGTCCCAAAATCTTACAAAGGTAAACGAATAAAGGTGTGGTGTTATAAAACTGTGAGTCTATTTGTTGAAGAGATGCAATACTTCAGGCGGACCTCACAGCCCTTGAGGTGTAAGCCGGCTTCCTATGTAGAAGTTAAGGGGTAGCCTCAAAGGTGGATCCTTTGCTCATGTAGATAATATCATCATCAATAGAGAACGACAAAAAGATGCCCTTACCAGAGAGGGTGGACTCACAGGCCGTTGGCGGTGAGTCAGACAGGCTTATACCGTCAAGCGGTGTGGGATGGTGCTCCGTAAGAGGACTTGGTCAGAAGACTTGGTGTGGAATCCCATCAAAGGTCCTCAGATGATGTGTTAGTATGGAAACAGGAACATCCACGGGTCTGCTTCGATCACCGGTTGGTCGTTTCCTCAGTGGTTTATCCCGTATATCATTAAATAAGAGAAAGAAAAAGGCTTCCACATGGTGTAAATCCTTATTTTCCAAAAGGTAAGGTGGCACTTTATTCAAATATATACTCCAAAAAAATTTTACAAACAGGGGCGGTAAAACCTCGGTTCAGAGTATAAATTAAATATAAAAATACTTAAAAATGGTCTAAAAACAGCGCAGTGAGTAGTGGTGGGGTATAAGCATAGAGACCCGACGCGTTTCGCCCTCCAAGGCTTCTGCTGGAGGGCGAAACGCGTCGGGTCTCTATGCTTATACCCCACCACTACTCACTGCGCTGTTTTTAGACCATTTTTAAGTATTTTTATATTTAATTTATACTCTGAACCGAGGTTTTACCGCCCCTGTTTGTAAAATTTTTTTGGAGTATATATTTGAATAAAGTGCCACCTTACCTTTTGGAAAATAAGGATTTACACCATGTGGAAGCCTTTTTCTTTCTCTTATTTAATGATATACGGGATAAACCACTGAGGAAACGACCAACCGGTGATCGAAGCAGACCCGTGGATGTTCCTGTTTCCATACTAACACATCATCTGAGGACCTTTGATGGGATTCCACACCAAGTCTTCTGACCAAGTCCTCTTACGGAGCACCATCCCACACCGCTTGACGGTATAAGCCTGTCTGACTCACCGCCAACGGCCTGTGAGTCCACCCTCTCTGGTAAGGGCATCTTTTTGTCGTTCTCTATTGATGATGATATTATCTACATGAGCAAAGGATCCACCTTTGAGGCTACCCCTTAACTTCTACATAGGAAGCCGGCTTACACCTCAAGGGCTGTGAGGTCCGCCTGAAGTATTGCATCTCTTCAACAAATAGACTCACAGTTTTATAACACCACACCTTTATTCGTTTACCTTTGTAAGATTTTGGGACACTTTTATTTTTCACACATGGACATTATGTCCCTTACAGAGCTACACACCTAATACATTGGGTCACCGTCTAATATATAATTTTCATATTTTATTTTCTTTGAATACTGTTTGATTATGGTATTTTTGGCATTGTTGTTTTTGGATTAACCTGGGGTCTGTTCTATAACATTCTACCCTGGTACACATTCAAAGTATTGACCAATTTTTTTCTTGTATATATCTTGTTTGAATACTACAACACTTCATTGTCATACATTTGTTGGTGTTTCTTTCACAGAAACCACTGGTTTTTCACCCACTTTGCCTTTTCATCAGCGCCACACTGGGTTATTGCTTTCATTAAAATACTGCCACTATATACCTTTTTGGATGATCTGTATACCACTGTTACATGATAAACTGTACATTTTCGCCAGTGCTGAGAGTTCAGGAAGGAGGAGATTTCCACTGCAGCCTTTATACACGCCCACATGTGTGATGTCAATATCATGTGACCTGGCTAGCTCTGAGAACAAGTAACTGTTCTCTCGAGCATAAAAGACACAACTGAGCGTGTGCGGGTCGGCTAATCTGCCTGTGTTAGCTGGCCTTCCCCAGATAGACAGTGCAGGAGGATAGGATCTGTGCAATAAGGATAATACAGTCTTTTTACACAATGCAGAGGATTAACCCCTTAAGTTCCACAGTGAGCATAACAAGCATGCTATGCTGCATATACAGACAGATTTTACTGTTGTGGGTTAAATGCCAAGCACTGCATTGTGGGAACAGATGGGAGTCCATGAGTGCCCCAAATCCAGAGGTCCAGTTTTTTTAATGTAGCTTTAGCAGTGGGTCACAGTGACCAGAGGTGCTGTCAAAGTAGTAATATATGCTGTACCCTATGGTGTGTGCTGACCGGCATTACAATTACTTTGTTTGATTTACTTCTATAATATTGATGGGAATTTACTAAAACTGGAGCAGACAGAACTTGTAACAGCTGGTTTTGGCAACCAGTTAGCTTGTGGGCAGGTGCAGATTTCCTACATCCAGTAGGTGGCATTGTGCCAGCAGCATCAATGTACCATTTCAATAGCCACAAACAGACGCCCCCTCCAGCGGAAGCTGTTCTCTAGTTATGCAGGCCTAAGCCTGGTGACATTGTACCAAAATCAACTGCTATATTATCTGAAACCAGTGCCTACAGAAGCTGTCTCTATTTCTTACTGCTAACCTATATACAATATACTGTATAATATAAACTACTAACTCAGGGACTGTGTGTGTAGTCTCTCCCTGATTGTATATCATTGGGCCAGGGCCCCGCCTATCAGCTTCTATATTTCATGTTCAAACCTTAAATCGGTTGTAACCACATGCCAACCGCCCTATAGCACATATACTGCTACAGAGCGGCCTCTGTGCGCAGGATCGTGTATATACACGTGATTCTGCACTTCCGGGTAGCGGGTGCAAATGCGCGCTGCCAGCGGCTGCGGAAGCCGATCAGTGGGTACCACGCACTCGATGTCCGCCAGCACCCGCCGATCATTCCATACAGAGGCAGAACGGCAGTCCGCCTATGTAAACAAGAAAGATTGCCATTCTGTCAGTAGGGAAGGCATGGATCCTGTGTCTCTGCAAAGCAGGGACAAGGATCCATGTCTTCCCCTAGTAAAAGCACCTCCAGCACTGTACAAAAAACACACGCTAGGCCCACAGTTAACCCTTGGATCGCCCCTGATGTATTAGTGTCACTGGTTCCCAAAAAAGTGTCAAAAGTGTCAGTTAGTGTCCGATTTGTCCACCGCAATATTGCAGCCCCACTATATAGGTTGCTGATTGCCGCCATTACTAGTAAAATATAAATAAATACAGTGGGGACGGAAAGTATTCAGACCCCCATAAATTTTTCATTCTTTGTTATATTGCAGCCATTTGCTAAAATCATTTAAGTTAATTTTTTTCCTCATTAATGTACACACAGCACCCCATATTGACAGAAAAACACTGAATTGTTGACATTTTTGCAGATTTATTAAAAAAGAAATAATGAAATATCACATGGTCTTAAGTATTCAGACCCTTTGCTGTGACACTCATATATTTAACTCCAAATGCTGTCCATTTTTTCTGATCATCCTTGAGATGGTTCTACACCTTCATTTGAGTCCAGCTGTGTTTGATTATACTGATTGGACTTGATTAGGAAAGCCACACACCTGTCTATATAAGACCTTACAGCTCACAGTGCATGTCAGAGCAAATGAGAATCATGAGGTCAAAGGAACTGCCTGAAGAGCTCAGAGACAGAATTGTGGCAAGGCACAGATCTGGCCAAAGTTACAAAAAAAATTGCTGTTGCACTTAAGGTTCCTAAGAGCACAGTGGCCTCTATGATCCTTAAATAGAAGATGTTTGGGACGACCAGAACCCTTTCTAGAGCTGGCCGTCCGGCCAAACTGAGCTATCAGGGGAGAAGAGCCGTAGTGAGAGAGGTAAAGAAGAACTCAAAGATCACTGTGGTTGAGCTCCAGAGATGCAGTCGGGAGATGGGAGAAAGTTGTAGAAAGTCAACCATCACTGCAGCCCTCCACCAGTCGGGGCTTTATTGCAGAGTGGCCTCTCCTCAGTGCAAGACACATGAAAGCCCGCATGGAGTTTGCTAAAAAAAACACCTGAAGGACTCCAAGATGGTGAGAAATAAGATTCTCTGGTCTGATGAGACCAAGATAGAACTTTTTGGCCTTAATTCTAAGCGGTATGTGTGGAGAAAAACCGGCACTGCTCATCACCTGTCCAATACCGTCTCAACAGTGAAGCATGGTGGTGGCAGCATCATGCTGTGGGGGTGTTTTTCAGCTGCAGGGACAGGACGACTGGTTGCAATCGAGGGAAAAATGAATGCGGCCAAGTACAGGGATATCCGGACGAAAACCTTCTCCAGAGTGCTCAGGACCTCAGACTGGGCCGAAGGTTTACCTTCCAACAAGACAATGACCCTAAGCACACAGCTAAAATAACAAAGGAGTGGCTTCACAACAACTCCGTGACTGTTCTTGAATGGCCCAGCCAGAGCCCTGACTTAAACCCAATTGAACATCTCTGGAGAGACCTAAAAATGGCTGTCCACCAACGTTTACCATCCAACCTGACAGAACTGGAGAGGATCTGCAAGGAGGAATGGCAGAGGATCCCCAAATCCAGGTGTGAAAAACTTGTTGCATCTTTCCCAAAAAGACTCATAGCTGTATTAGATCAAAAGGGTGCTTCTACTAAATACTGAGCAAAGGGTCTGAATACTTAGGACCATGTGATATTTCAGTTTTTCTTTTTTAATAAATCTGCAAAAATGTCAACAATTCTGTGTTTTTCTGTCAATATGGAGTGCTGTGTGTACATTAATGAGGAAAAAAATGAACTTAAAAGATTTTAGCAAATGGCTGCAATATAACAAAGAGTGAAAAATTTAAGGGGGTCTGAATACTTTCCGTCCCCACGGTAAATAAATATTCCATAAATTCCATAAATATATCCCATAGTTTGTAGACGCTGTAACGTTTGCGTAAATTAATCAATTAATAAGCTTACTGGGATTTTTTTTTACCAAAAATATGTAGCAGAATACATATTGGCTAAATTGATGAAGAAATTCGATTTTTTACAATTTTTTATAGGATATGTTTTATAGCAGAAAGTAAAAAAAAAATGTTGTTTTTTTTCAAAATTGTTTGTCTTTTTTTGTTTATAGTGCTGAAAAAAAAATCTGCAGAGGTGATCAAATACCACCAAAAGAAAGCTCTATTTGTGGGGAAAAAAAGACACAAGTTTTATTTGAATACAGTGTTGCACGACCGCGCAATCGTCAGTTAAAGTAACGCAGTGCCGTATCGCAAAAAATTGCCTGGTCATGAAAGGGGGGTAAATCTTCCGGAGCTGAAGTGGTTAAATCAAAAAACAAACATTTTATATATTTCACAGTTCCAATTCTTAAATGTGGTGGCTGCATTCATTTTACTCTTTTTATGTTTTTTTTTTTCTGCTTTACTTTCACCTGGTAATCTGGCCAGTAAACCATTTCCTGTCTTATGTCGCGTACACACGGTCGGAATTTCCGACGGAAAGTGTTCTATAGGAGCTTCTTGTCGGAAATTCTGACCGTGTGTCGGCTCCATCGGACATTTTCCATCGGAATTTCCGTCACACAAAATTTGAGAGCTGATTCTCAAATTTTCCGACAACAAAATCCGTTGTCGTAAATTCCGATCGTGTGTACACAATTCCGACGCACAAAGTGCCACGCATGCTCAGAATCAAGCAGAAGAGCCGCACTGGCTATTGAACTTCATTTTTCTCGGCTCTTTGTACGTGTTGTACGTCACCGCATTCTTGACGTTCGGAATTTCCGACAAGATTTGTGTGACCGTGTGTATGCAAGACAAGTTTGAGCCAACATCCGTCGGAAAAAAAACCATGGATTTTGCTGTCAGAAAATTCTATCGTGTGTACAGGGCATCAGGATGTCTATGCTCCATGGAGGAGCAATTGAGACGCTTTTGGACAGCAGTATTGTCAGTCCTGGGAGAGGGTAGTGCTGGGCTAGCAGATTTAGATGGATTTGACTAACAAATTAAAGCCGAACTCCAGCTAACACTTTATAAGCAGTTACAGAAACAGGTTTTTATTTCCTTTTGAGATGAAGATTTTATAGAAATGAATAAAAGCTGACCATTGTAAGCACCCCTGTCAGTGTTAAATGCTCTGAACCCTCACTTATGTTGGTCTGTTCGGAAGTTAAAAATATCAGACTTACTAGTCAGATCACCAGATAAAAATAAAGGATAAAAAACTGATGGAGCCACCGCATCTAAGAACCAGCAATCTGCTATAAAATATAATATTGTTTTTGGGTTTAATACCACATTAATTGAACACGTTGACGCTAAAGATGATTAGTTGCCATGCATAGCTGCTTCACATTCTGTCTGCTCCAATTTTAGTACATTTCCCCTTTTCTTTATCCTTAAAAGGTAAACTGTAGGGATGCATTCACCTGAAGCACATTCCAACCTTAGCCTCTTCAATACACTATTGTATGAAATAGTACTGAGAAGGATATGCAGCAAAGGAAACGAAAGCAATTGCAAGAGCACCACTGAACCAGACACCCACCTGGCTCATACTTGAGGTATAGGATGGAGATGATATAATAAGCCACATCGAAGAGAGGGAAGACAGGCAGTTTGGAGAAGGATACAACCAGATCCTCCAGGCTCAGAGATGACAGCAGCTCCATGGTGCCCCGGTACGTCCCAGACTGGCCTTGCTGATGAAGTGACAGCGCGCTGCACAGGGATCTGTGCTGGATGACAAGCAGACCGTATGGGTGTCCCTTTCCCCACGCCCACCTCTACTACTGCAAAAATAAAACCTTCGCTGTGATCACTATATTTAGCTGACTGAGAGGAGCAGGCCCCTCCTCTACTGCTGCTTGGGAGGACAGGGAACTAGAATACAATTAGAACTATGAGCTGGACTTCCTCGTCGTCTAAGTAAAACACCTCCTTTAAGTCACTTCAGGACTTGTCCTCTGTATTCTTTTCAGAAATGCTAATACAGTAAAAACATGGATTGCGAGCATAATTCGTTCCGGAAACATGCTTGTAGTCCAAAGCACTTGTATATCATAGCTCCCAACTGTCCCTGATTCTGAGGGACTGTCCCTGATTTGGAGCAATGTCCCTCATTCCACCTCGTTTGTCCCTTATTTTGGTCTGATCTATATAGATGTATATAAAATTCACTTTTTATCATCCAAAAAGTGTTCCCCAGTGCTAAACCTTTCATCTGTTTTCTAAATTGCTGCATTTGCACATTTTAAAAGCCAATGTAAAGGAATAGTAGTGGTAAAAAAAAAAAAGTCCTTGTGAATTTAATTAACCTTTTTTTTTTGTTTGTTAATTCTCCTTTAAGGGGGTGTGGCAGGGGCGTGTCCTATGCCTACATACATTTGTTAGTAGGTGTCCCTCATTCCCATCTCAAAATGTTTGTTCCACAATCATTTATTCATAAATCCCTCAATTTATAGTCCATATAAAGAGATTATAGCGATGTGATCGGATGTGTAACCATAAAATGTCCATCCACAATGGAAGCCTCCCTCCACAAGGAGATTAGAAGCAAAATCCAGCAGAAGCTACAGGGTATAAAAGAGAAGAGAGCGCCTCTAAGTGTAGCAATATGGTTACATTTATAAATGAAGGTACAACATTTAGCAACTCGCATGGTTGATGATTAAAAGAGGCACATCTAAGTATGCAGGCATCCGGGGTAAAGCTGTTCACATAGACCGTCCTCCTCACCGCCGTCTCTCACCGCTGTCAGTCTGCAATCGTGACCGGGAAGACCACCCTGCAGTAGAGCGATTTGAAATTGAGGCTTGAATCGCTTGTGGAGCGCAGCATTAAAGGGATGATGCCGATGGCAGGGACATGCTGTGAGGTCAGTGGCTGGTGAGGCACTGGCTAGTATCAGAGCCCAGATACACACAGGTTACATACAACGCGAACTTTAGAGTGAGAGCAATAATTCTAGCACTAGACCTCCTATGTAATTCTAAACATGTAACCTGTAAAAAATGTTAAAGCGTCTCCTGTGGAGATTTATAAGTAGTGAAGTTTGGCGCCATTCCACAAGTGTGCGCAATTTTAAAGTGTGACATGTTAGGTATCTTTTTACTCAGCGTAACATCATCTTTCACATTATACAAAAAAATTGGGCTAACATTAGTGTTGTTTTTTTTTATTCATGAAACAGTTTTTTTACAAAAAAAAAACGTTTAAAAAAAATTGTTGCACAAATACTGTGTGACATTAAAAGTTGCAACGACCACCATTTTATTCCATAGGGTGTCTACTAAAACAATATATATATATATATATATATATATATATATATATATATATATATATATAATGTTTGAGGGTTCTGAGTAATTTTCTAGCAAAAAAAATGATGCTTTTTAGATGTAGGAGAGAAGTGTCAGACTTGGCCTGGGTGGCAAGGGGTTAATTACCATAAGTAATATACAAATAATTATTATATATTGTTTTTAAGGTAATTTACTATATTTTCAAAAGCTGTACTCAAACAGGTGTCTTAACAGACAAATTACTGAGGTTTGAAGTTAAAAATTCCAACCAGTAATTTCACAGTAAATAGATAAATAATAAATTATTATCTTATAACATAAAGCATAATAATAATATAGGATTTAGCTTGATTAAAACAGTACCTTTTCAGCAGGCAGCAGATTCTCATTCTCCGTCTTAACCATAGGCGTGCGCACAGGGTGTGCCGGGTGTGCCCAGGCACACCCTAATCACCCCATGCGCATTAGTGTTATCGCTCTGTGTAGCAGCAGGAACATGGTAAAGATCTCCCTCTTACCTGGTCTGCCATAAGAAAAGTGTTTATGCTCTTCTCTTTCACTGTGCCGGCAGGGAGATCAATGTGCCGGGGTCATATATATGTAGGCACATACACATGCATGTGTGTTTGAGCTCAAGGGTGCACAACTTATTGCAATAGGCTGCGCACGCCTATGCTCTTAACTGTGTGAGAAAAACATGGGATTATGGGTAAATCTTATGTTAACCCCCAAAAAAATTATGCAGATTCTGGTCCCTTAAAGCAGATTACACAGCATAGCGCTTGTGCTATGTATTCTGCCCCCCCTCTAAACTGTAAAAAAAAAAAAAAAAACCTGAACTTGCCACTTCCTGTATGACCTCACTAAACAGACCATGAAAATCAGGGAAGCTCCGCCTCATCACCGTGGTCTAAGGTCTAAGTGCCTCCCTCCGTGATAGGCTGCCCTGCTCTGCTCTCCTCTCTCCTCCCTCCTTCCTGCCTGTCATCCCCCTCTGTGTCTCTGTGTCTGTCTCCGGCCAGCCCCGCCCCCCCCCCCTTAACGCTATTATTGTAAAATAAAATTAAAACATTTTCACTGCCAGCCTCTCTATTAGAGGCTGGTATAGCACACTGTGTCACTAGTTTTCAAAAACAAGCAACGTAAATACCTAATTTGAGCTGCCTTTAGGCCGGTCACGTGACTCGTGGCCGCTTTACAGCTACGATACACGGCTTCTGCGGAGGAGACGAGCGGCCACATGATCTCCTCGTCTGACGTCAGAGGGAGATCAAGGCCCCTCCCACAGAAGACATCCATCAGAGCTGTAAAGCGGCCCTGAGTGATGTGACCGGCCTGAACATAGCTCAAATTTGATATTTACACTGCTGTTTTTTAAAACTACAGACAGTGTGCTATGCCAGCCTCTAATAGATGGGCTGGCATAGTTTTATTAACAATATTTATTAAAAAACCCTTTAAGAGGGCTGGGCTGGAAGGGAGCATTTGCCTTTTAGACATATGCCCCTTCTATGACACTGCAGTGAGAGGCGTGCCTCCACTGCAGCATTTTTATTGGACAGCTGGGACCAACGGTACTTTACCATTGGTCCAAGACACCAAGCTGTTTATTAAGCTCAGTGCCTCTGACAAGAAGTGAGAGGCACTGTGAGCTCATCCTCTCAGCCTGCTGCAAACAGAGTGTGTCAGCTTGTATTTAAAGTGGCCGCTCTGTATTTAGTTTCGGACAGGCTGTGCAAGAAGCCCCATATCTCTGGAACCATAGGTCGTAGGAGCCCCAAATTGTTACCAGTGGTGGGGTAGGACTTAGGCTACATACCCCAGGCAGGACCGTTTTTAAGGCAGGGCAAAAGGGGCAGCTGCCCTAGGCCCCATCACTGTAATGGGGCCCAAAGCAGCTGACTCATACTTGCCAACTATCCCAATTTAAATCCCCTTATCCTTTGAACTTTTAGTCCCGTGCTGTGTCCTGATATCTCAGTGTAAAGTTATTTTGCTGCTGCCCAGCTCTGCCCTATCGCCATGTTCAGATGACTCACCTCCAGACCCTGTGTTTACATGTAAACAACCAGCATTGATATATAAATAGTGGTGGCAATAATATGTAAATAGTCTTGGACCGCGGCATTGATATGTATATCATGTCCCTCTGAGGTCACATCCACCATTACTTCTGCTGAATTCTGCCCACTGGGGAGGTAAAGCATCATGCTTGAAAGTCCTGCCTATAACTGTGGTCATTAAGCCTAACATCAGCCTGTTCTGCAAAAGTAAGCAAATTGGAGGTGGAACACGTTTTCAAAATAATACGGTGCCGCAGCACTCTGAATTTTAGTGCATGTGAATATGCAGGCAGGCAGAGAGGAGATGATGTGCTGTAACCTCTAGCAAACAATCAGTGTGCAGTAATAATGTGCAGTTACCTCTAACAACCAATTAGTGAGTGGTATATATGTTCAGTAACCTCTAGCAATCAATCAGTGAGCAGTATTGGTGTACAGTAATCTCTAGCAACCAATCAACAAGCAGAAGTCATGTGCTGTAACCTCTAGAAAATAACAGTGAGCCATAATGTGTGCTGTAACCTCTAGCAGCCAGTCAGTGAGCGGTAATGATACACTGTAATGTCTGGCAACCAATCGCTTCCTGATCTGATTCAGTAAACTGATTTTGAGTCTAGCTTCTATTTATTGTATGTCCTAAAGCATGTGAGGAGCGAAATTGCATGAAAGAGGGGGGCCCAAGAAAATGTTTGCCCAGGGTCCAGTCAATAATAAAGACGGCCCTGACCCCAGGTCACAGAGCTATGACCCTCAAAGCTTTTTTTTTTTATGTTCATGGTAGTTGAGGCCCTGCCCCACCTGCCTCCCCAGACTGCACGTCCCTGGTCAATGGTGGTGAGGAGGAGGATCTATGTGGAACGCTTTACTTCGGATGCCTGCATACTTAGATGTGCCTGTTTTAATCATCAACCATGTCACTTGCTAAATGTTGTACCTTCATTAAATGTAACCATATTGCTACACTTAGAGGCACTTCTCTTCTCTTTTATACTCAGGTGTGACATGAGGCTACTTGCATATCAGGCCATCACTTGTATATCAAGTCAGAATTTATTTAACCGGTTCAATACAGGGCATTTTCACCCCCTTCCCAGACCAATTTTTAGTTTTCAGCGCTGTCGCACTTTAAACGACAATTGCGCGGTCGTGCAACGTTGTACCCAAACAAATTTGACGTCCTTTTTTTCCCACAAATAGAGCTTTCTTTTGGTGGTATTTGATCACCTCTGCGGTTTTTATTTTTTGCGCTATAAACAAAAGAAGAGCGACAATTTTGAAAAAAACACAATATTATTTACTTTTTGCTATAATAAATATCCCAATTTTTTTTAAAAACTGATTTTCTCCTCAGTTTCGGCCGATATGTATTCTTCTACATATTTTTGGTAAATCGCAATAAGCGTATATTGATTGGTTTGCGCAAAAGTTATAGCGTCTACAAAATACGGGATAGATTTATGGCATTTTTTAAAAAAAATTATTTATTTATTTATTTTACTAGTAATAGCGGCGATCGCGATTTTTTTTTCGTGACTGCGACATTATGGCGGACACATCGGACACTTTTGACACATTTTTGGGACCATTCACATTTATACAGCGATGAATACTATAAAATTGCATTGATTACTGTATAAATGTGACAGGCAGGGAAGGGGTTAACCACTAGGGGGAGACGAGGGGTTAAATGTTTCCTAGGGGAGTGATTATAACTGTAAGGGGAGGAGACGCACAAGGGGAGGAGACCGATCGGTGTTCCTCTGTACTGGGAACACAGATCGGTCTCCTCTCAACTGACAGGACGTGGATCTGTGTGTTTACTCACACAGATCCACGGTCCGGCCCGGTTAATGGGCAATCGCGGGTGCTCGGCGGACATCGCGGCCGCCGGGCTCACGCACCGGGTCCCGAGTAACGCGGCGGGCTCGCGCGCGACCCCTAGATGGCCGGGAAGCCCAGGCCGTCATATGACATCCACCCAGGATGGGAGATCCCATCTGTGGGCGTCATTTTACTATGGCCGGGTAGTGAAGTGGTTAAACACTTTGCTTGTCTTGCAAAACGCTCTCAAACCAAGTTACTCATAAACCAAGCTTTTACTGTATTGGATTACTATATCAGCATTTAGGCTCACCATACTCATTACAATCTGACCATACAATCAACCTTACATCTACCAAACCTATGTAACATGAGGACCTACCTAAACTATCCTATAATTTGTAGCCAATCAAGCAGGCCCCTGCACTACATCTTTGTTGGAAGCTCTAAATCAGTGATTCTCAACCTCTCTAGTGCCGTGACCCCTTGATATAATTTCCCAAGTTGTAGAGATCCCCAACCATAAAATTATTTTCATAGCGTGGGATGTCAGCACCCAAGGCAAGACAAGTAATTTACGCCCCTAACCCACAGACATTTAGCGCTCCCTGAGTCCCTTCCACTCGTACAGTATTAAAACCCCTTATGGTACATTTTAGGATGTACCATTCTCTTTGTTCTCCTTTCTTTCCCTTTTATCTCTCTCTATCCTAATTTCTTGTTTTTTCCCCCATCCCTCTTTCTAGCCATCTTTCTTGTTCTTTCTCTTATTCTTTCTCTTCCTTTTTCTTTGTTCCTCCCCCTCTTTTCCTCTCCCTTCCATGTATTCTATATTTTTATTCCTTCTGTTACTCCTTGGTGGGGGGGAATGGGATGAGTGGCAATGTTGGCGGGGAGTTCTAATCAGCCAACTTAGGTGCTCTTGATCAAGGTCATCTGCTGATCTGAGAACTGTAGTGAGGACTTTTAATGGCAACTATAATCACAGGTAGTGTTACTCAATGTGTCTGAGACTTTGTGGTGTCTCGCAGCAGTGACACCTATGCCAAAATCAGAAGATAGGGTCTCCCCCAGCTCCTCCCACTTTACATTTCTCACCAGTCAGCTGACCTCTAGTCTCTGCCCCCCAGTCATGTCGTGAACTGAATGGGCGGCTGCGAAGAGGCTGAGTGGGCGGCTGCGGGTTCCAGGGACAGCCCTGCTGGGCGGCCGCAAAAAGGCTGGGAAAGCGGTGCGGGCTTCAGAAACAGCCAAGGATTTGGTGACCCCTGGCAAATCATCATTTGACCCCCGAGGGGGTCCCGACCCCCAGGTTGAGAACCACTGCTCTAAATAGAATTTTACAAGCAGATTGTAGCATACATATATGATGAGTCTTAGTTATTGTTCTGTTTTCTGGGAAATTTGTAGATGTAGTATGCAAACCCTACTTGAAGGCCATTTGGTTTGGTAAATAATAAACATTTGCTAATTAGAAAAAAATACATATTTTCACTTTTTTTAACCTTTGAATTCACAGTGCTGCTGATCCGCTGTAGCCTTTTTTTGCAAACACTTTTTTCTACATGCATGCTTTTCAGTGATGGCTATGGGATCTGGCCGACTGCAATTAGTGGGGGGTTTCTCCAATTCTGTTTGAAGCTTGAAAAACCCACACCATTAAAGTATAGGGGGGACCAATATTTGTACTAAATTCTGGTAATTTTTAAGCTAATAAGCAAGCTATTGTCAGGAAAGAGCATGAGATGTCAGTCACTGCCATGGGGGACATTTAACAAAGCAAAAAAATAAAAAATAAAAAAAAGCACATATTCCAGAGAAAGTCTTTTTAATTCAACTTCAAGAATGACATGTCTCGAGAATGCTGATTGGCCCTGTGCTGATCACATGCACTCTCACAAGAAAAAAAAACGCTCTAGCAATACACACCAAACATAGCATGTGCAGCCTGTCACCTGGCTCTGTAAATATCAGGAAATATATTGGAGGCAGTGGAAGAAGGAGATGGTCAGAGAAGACAGGATCAAACAGACTTTTTACACAATGCAGAGGATTAACCCCTTAAGCTCCACAGTGAGTATAACAAGCATGCTTTACTGTATATACAGACTGAATTTACTGTTGTGGGTTTAGTAACACTTTAAGGGCCAGTTCACACCACATGCAGTCCAGTGCATTTGTTGCCTGCATCAAAGACGCATGGACAGTAGGTTACATGGATTTCAATTGCAAAGTTCACACCATTGCAGTGCGTTCCAGTACTATCAACAAAAGTGGAACACGCTGCATTTTTTTATGCAAGGAACTGCGCTGGTATGTGGAAAAATGCATAAAAAGGCACACTGGAATGCATTTAAATGTCTAAATGCACCAAAAACACACTGGAATGCATTACAGCAAAAAAAAAAAGAATGCACATGCAAAAATGTATTTCAGAACGCATATGGACTGCATTTTTTGTGGTGTGAACCAGCCCTTACCTTGGCTTTAATACAGCAACAGCACCCAATCTAATTTTTTTTTTTTAAAAGGCTTTTTAGGTCGTTTTGGTTGTGGCACCTGAGTTTTTATCCAACAGTAATAGACCTGAATTGAATGGAGGAAGTAGCAGCTACAACAGATGTAAAATCTATAAGAAGGTTTTGTCTTAAAAAAGAAAACCAAATCCCTCAACTTTATAGAAATTTGCCAGTGGCAAAGCAGTTTAATAGTAAAGTTTGTCAGTTCTTTTTCACAGTACCACACTGCATTGTCATAAAAGTTTAATAAAGTGTCAGTGTATTCAAAAAAAAAACATTTGCCGAACATAATATCAAATATAGATTTCAGTTATGTGTTAGTAGATAAGAGTTAATACAAAATAATTTAAATCAAAATGTCAAAATGCACAAAAAGCCACAACTCTACATTCTCCAAACTCTCTCCCATCCCTTTATCCCCAAAAAATGTAAAGTATAGACTTCAGGTATGTCAGCAAACTAGAAAAAGATAAGGCAGGTTTTTTTTCAATTGAAATGGAGCGTATTATCTAACAGAGAACAGAAATGGGAATTCTTCAAAATGACTGCATACAAACACACTGCAAAATATATTCCCATGAGCAATAAGTTTAAAAGGCTAAAAATAAAACCTATGTGGCTCACGGCCAAAGTTAAAAAGCTATAAATAATAAGAAAAAGAGCTTTTAAAGAATATAAAAATGAAGGAATGCTATCATCATTTAAACATTACAAAGAATATAGCAAAATATGTAAAAAGGAAATAAAGGAAGCAAAAATTTAAAACGAATGACAAATCGCAAAATTATTTAAATATATTAATAGTAAAAAGGTCAGGTTTGAGCATGTAGGCCCTTTACAAAATAATCTGGAGTGGGTGACTGAGGATAAAGACAAGGCAAATTTAGTAAATACTTTCAGCTCTGTGTATACAAAGGAGCATGGGGGAGCTCATGTCCATAATGGGGATGGTATGGACACAGTCTCAAATGAACCACTATGGCTCAAAATTGATATGGTCCAAAGATAATTAGACAGAATAAAGGTGAATAAAGCACCTAGACCAGATGTCATCCACCCACGTGTCCTAAAAGAATTTAGCTATGTCATTACAAAGCCATTGTATATAATTTTTAGGGACTCTTTAATGATTGGCATAGTACCACTGGATTGACACAAGACTAATGTGGTGCCTATAAAAATGGGTCAAAGTCTTTACAAAGAAACTTTAGACCTGTTAGTTTAGTTTTTCATAGCTGGGAAGATACTGTAGAGTTTAATAAAAGACCACATAGATAAGTTTTTGCTAGAAAAAATATTTTAAGCAAAGGACAGCGTGGATTCATGAAAGACAGAAGTTGTCAAACAAATCTGATTTCTTTTTATGAGGAGGTAAGCAAAACCTTGGACAGAGGGGTGGCTGTGGATGTAGTATACTTGGATTTTGCAAAAGTGTTTGACGCAGTTCCTCACACACGACTAATGTGTAGGGTAAAATCTACAGGCTTGGAAAAATCAGTTTGTAAGTAGGTAGAAAACTGGCTAATGGTTAATGATTCTTACTCTGAATAGTCTAAGGTTCAGTGGTGTACCCCAAAGTTCAGTGTTGGGACCCCGACTTTTTAACATAGTCATAAATGATATAGAGTCTGGGTTTAAAAGTACCATTTCAGTATTTTCAGATAACACCAAACACTATTTAATTGGACGAGTATATGGCAAATGAGGTTTAAGGTATTACTAAACCCAGGTCCCTGCATTCAGTATATCTGGACTCCCACAGTACACAGAATATGGAAATGCAATTTTAGTAAATATAAACTGCTTCTATCAGTGTCTGGTTAAAGCACGTAGGAGGAGTTTTCATCTACTCTGACTGTCCTATGAGGCTGCAGGACACCTGACCCTCTGTCTGGACAGTGCTGATTGGCCCTGTGCTGATTAGGGATGAGCCAAACACCCCCCGGTTCGATTCCCAGCAGAACATGCAAACAGGCAAAAAATTTGTTCAAACACACGAACACTGTAAATGGGACACGAACATGAATAATCAAAAGTGCTCATTTTAAAGGCTTATATGCAAGTTATTGTCATAAATGTGTTTGGGGACCTGGGTCCTGTCCCAGGGAACATGTATCAATGCAAAAAAAAGTTTTAAAAATAGCCGTTTTTTTGGGAGCAGTGATTTTAATAATGGTTAAAGTGAAACAATAAAAGTGAAATATTCCTTTAAATTTCGTACCTGGGGGGTGTATATAGTATGCCACAAAATGACATTTCTAAAGGAAAAAAAGTCATTTAAAAGTACTCGCGGCTATAATGTATTGTCAGTCCCGGCAATACAGATAAAAGAAGTCATTGAAAAAACGGCATGGGATCCCCCCAGTCCATTACCAGGCCCTTTGGGTCTGGTGTGAATATTAAAGGGAACCCCGAACCAAAATTTAAAAAAATAATTGCGTGGGGGTCTCCCCAAATTCCATACCAGGCTATCAGGTCTGGTATGGATATTAAGGGGAACCGAACCCCGCGCCAAAATTTAAAAAAAATGGCGTGGGGGTCCCCCTCAAAATCCATGCCAGACCTTTCAGGTCTGGTATGGATTTTATGGGGAACCTCGCTCCAAAATTAAAAAAAAAATGGTGTGGGGGTCCCCCCAAAAACCCATACCAGACCCTTATCCGAGCACACAACCTGGCAGGCCGCAGGAAAAGAGGGGGGGAACGAGAGAGCGCCCCCCTCCTGAACCGTACCAGGCCACATGCCCTCAACATGGGGACAAGGGAATCATCCCCACAACCCTTGCCCGGTGGTTGTGGGGGTCTGCGGGCGGGGGGCTTATCGGAATCTGGAACCCCACTTTAACAAGGGGACCCCCAGATCCCGGCCTCCCCCCTCTGTGTGAAATGGTAACGGGGTACAAATGTACCCCTAGCATTTCACAAATAAAGTGTCAAAATGGTACAAATGACAAGACACGGCTTGGGACAAGCCCTTTATTAAAAAATAAAAATGTCCCACGAAGTTCATTCATCTTCTTCTCTCGCTCCGCTGATGGACCAAAAAAGAAAAAAAA
Organism: Lithobates septentrionalis; assembly: GCA_037952835.1. Taxonomy (NCBI): domain Eukaryota; kingdom Metazoa; phylum Chordata; class Amphibia; order Anura; family Ranidae; genus Lithobates; species Lithobates septentrionalis. Next base: position 2,114,474 of record JBBDGP010001924.1, read on the forward strand.
GCCGCGACCGACCCGCCTCCATGGGAGGCACCCGCTGTATGACGCGTCACCTGCGAGGATGCGTCATATGGCCCGTGCCTCCCATGGAAGCGGGTCGTTCGCTGCTTTTTTTTTTCTTTTTCGGTCCATCGGCGGAGCGAGAGAAGAAGATGAATGGACTTCATGAGACATTATTATTTTTTTATTTTCTAATAAAGGACTTGTCCCAAGCCGTGTCTTGTCATTTGTACCATTTTGACACTTTTTTTTGTGAAATGGTAGGGGTACATTTGTACCCCATTACCATTTCACACAGGGGGGGAGGCCGGGATCTGGGGTCCTTAGATTTCGATAACCCCCCGCCCGCAGACCCCCACAACCACCGGGCAAGGGTCGTGGGGATGAGGCCCTTGTCCCCATCAACATTGGGACAAGGTGTTTTGGGGGACTGCCCCAAAGGACCTGCCCCATGTTGAGGGCATGTGGCCTGGTACTTTTCCTGCGGCCTGCCAGGTTGCATGCTCAGATAAGGGTCTGGTATGGATTTTTGGGGGGACCCCCATGCCATTTTTTTTTAATTTTGGCGCGGGGTTTCCCTTAAAATCCATACCAGACTTGAAGGGTCTGGTATGGATTTTGAGGGGGACCCCCATGCAATTTTTTAAAAAATTTTGGTTCAGGGTTTCCCTTAATATTCATACCAGATGAACTGGGGGGATCCCATGCCTTTTTTTTCAATGACTTCTTTTATCTGTATCGCCGGGACCGACAATTCATTATAGCCGCGAGTACTTTTAAATGACTTTTTTCCTTTAGAAATTTTGTGCAGGGACTGTTCTAAAGACAGGAAAAATGCGCCACTTTACAGACATACTATAGACACCCCCCAGGTACGAAATTTAAAGGAATGTTTCACTTTTATTGTTTCACTTTAAGATTTATTAAAATCACTGCTCCCGAAAAAACGGCTGTTTTTGAAACTTTTTTTGCATTGATACATGTCCCCCGGGGCAGGACCCAGGTCCCCAAACACTTTTATGACAAGCGGCTGTTTGTAGTGAGGAAGTGTTGAAAACCACGGCCTCCCAAAATTACACAATCCCTTTGTTTATGCAGATGACACCTAAAAATCAGAAGAACATTCGTCAAGCTCTTCATAGAGCAATATATGCTTCTGGATCAGCATTGTCATTACCTGACTCTATTGGCATATTGGCACTTGGCAGAAAGAATTTAAATTATCATGAGGGGGCGGTTACCTGTTCTCATGTCTAGTTGAAATATTCAACATATACAGTCATTGTTATTTCATTTTTAATAAAAAATAAAATTCAAAGTTTTGAATTTTTTTTCACTTTTTCCAGTTTCCATTTTTCCGGAAAAAACAGGGAAAAAACATTACTACCTTATTAGGCCTTTGACATCACAGGAGTCATAAGGGATGACATCATGAGAATATTCACCCCCTGTAATGTTATTGCACTAATAAGTACAATTACCCAAGTGATGCCACTGCACTAATAGGGAAGTACTACATATCCTTATGAACACGGCACCTATAGTATTTCCTAATAAGTGGAGTATGTCAGGGAGGTGAGAATTCTCACCCTATAGCCCCTCTGCACCTAATTGGATTTCAACAGTGATCAGATATCAAGTCAGCAATTACTATCTGCTCCTTTAGCCTAGGTTCACACTGAGTGCAGGAATGAAATTGCGCGAGTTCTCGCATGTCAATCCTGATTTCAAGGACGATTTCAGAGACATCTGTGCGGGTTTCTGCACAGATGTCAATGGAAATCACATCATGAAATCACCAAATATAGTACAGAAACTACTTTTGGAAATCGGTGCGGCGCCGCAAATGTGGCGTCGCACCGATTAGTTCGGTGCAATTGCCGTCGTTTTGGCATATAATCCATGTGCCCTGCTCCCATGTAATGTGCCCTGCCCCCATGTAATGTGCCCTGTGCTTATGTAATGTGCCTTGCTTCCATGTAATGTGCCCTGCTCTCTTGTAATGTGCCCTGTTCCCATGCAATGTGCCTTGTTTCCATGTTATGTGCCCTGCACTCATGTAATGTGCCCTGCTTCCATGCAATGTGCCTTGCTTCCATGTTATGTGCCCTGTTCCCATGTAATGTCATATGCCCTGCTCCCATGTAATGTGCCTGCTTTCATGTAATGTGCCCTGCTTCCATATAAAGTGCCCTGCTATTATGTAATGTGCCCTGCTCCCATGTAATATGTCCTCCCCCCATGTAATGTGCCTTGCTCCCATGTAATGTGCCTTGCTCTCATATAATGTGAACTGCTCTCATTTAATGTGCCTTGCTCCCATGTAATGGGCCCTGCTCTCCTGTATTGTGCCCTGCACCCATGTAATATGCCCTGCTCCCATGTAATGTGCCTTGCCCCCATGTAATGTGCCCTGCGCTTATGTAATGTGCCTTGCTTCCATGTAATCTGCCCTGCTCTCTTGTAATGTGCCCTGCTCCCATGCAATGTGCCTTGCTTCCATGTTATGTGCCCTGCTCTCATGTAATGTGCCCTGCTCCCATGCAATGAGCCTTGCTTCCATGTTATGTGCCCTACTCTCATGTAATGTGCCCTGCTCCTATGCAATGTGCCTTGCTTCCATGTTATGTGCCCTGCTCCCATGTAATGTCATATGCCCTGCTCCCATGTAATGTGCCTGCTCCCATGTAAAGTGCCCTGCTCCCATGTAAAGTGCCCTGCTCCCATGTAATGTGCCCTGCCTCCATGTAATGTGCCCTGTGCTTATGTATTGTGCCTTGCTTCCATGTAATGTGCCCTGCTCCCATGCAATGTGCCTTGCTTCCATGTTATGTGCCCTGCACTCATGTAATGTGCCATGCTCCCTTGCAATGTGCCTTGCTTCCATGTTATGTGCCCTGCTCCCATGTAATGTCATATGCCCTGCTCCCATGTAATGTGCCTGCTTTCATGTAATGTGCCCTGCTTCCATGTAAAGTGCCCTGCTATTATGTAATATGCCCTGCTCCCATGTAATATGTCCTGCCCCCATGTATTGTGCCCTGCACCCATGTAGTATGCCCTGCTCCCATGTAATGTGCCCTGCTCCCATGTAATGTGCCCTGCGCTTATGTAATGTGCCTTGCTTCTATGTAATCTGCCCTGCTCTCTTGTAATGTGCCCTGCTCCTATGCAATGTGCCTTGCTTCCATGTTATGTGCCCTGCTCTCATGTAATGTCATATGCCCTGCTCCCATGTAATGTGCCTGCTCTCATGTAATGTGCCCTGCTCCCATGTAAAGGGCCCTGCTCCCATGTAAAGTGCCCAGCTCTTATGTAATGTGCCCTGCTCCCATGTAATATGTCCTGCCCCATTTAATGTACCATGCTCCCATGTAATGTGCCTTGCTCTCATATAATGTGCCCTGCTCTCATATAATGTGAACTGCTGTCATTTAATGTGCCTTGCTCCCATGTAATGGGCCCTGCTCTAATGTAATGTGCCCTGCTCCCATGTAATATGCCCTGCTCCTATGTAATGTGCCCTGCCCCCATGTAATGTGTCCTGCCCCCATGTAATGTGCCCTGCTCCCATTTAATGTGCCCTGCACTTATGTAATGTGCCTTGCTTCCATGTAATGTGCCCTGCTCTCATGCAATGTGCCTTGCTCCCATGCAACGTGCCTTGCTTACATGTTATGTGCCCTGCTCCCATGTAATGTGCCCCGCTCCCATGTAATGTGCCCCGCTCCCATGTAATGTGCCCCGCTCCCATGTAATGTGCCCCGCTCTCATGTAATGTGCCCTTCTCCCATGTAAAGTGCCCTGCCCCCATGTAAAGTGCCCTGCTCCTATGTAATGTGCCCTCTCACATGTAATATGTCCTGCCCCAATGTAACAAGAAAAAGGAATCCACCTTCATTGGGACTTTGTAGGCAACAAACACACGTATATTGTCAACAAGTATAATTTATTAAATGTACATAAAAACATTTGATCATGTAATGAACGATATTAAAAGGACATGAAGAAATACTACATAAGTATACAAGACATCATAGACAAAACAAAAAACAATGAGTTACATGGTATGTATGACAAAAAAGAATGTTACTCTCCTTTATATAGTGATTCCCGGTACCCGACGCGTTTCTGGTTCAAGCACCTTCGTCAGGGGTATTAACTAAGAGTGTATGTAGTCATAATTTTGTCTTTACATGTAAACAATTCCACCATATAACAAAATGGATGAAGCACTGCCAGCGGGGGTGTCAATGGACGCCGACCTTATACGATAGTATTGTGAGAACAGGAATTTACCTAGTTCAATTTGCCTTGTGACCACAGGGAGTCAGGTATGGCGAATTGCCAAACAAGGTCTGTGGGTTTATTTGGGCTGAAAGCGCTATCCAAAGCCTCAAATGTTGCTCCAGGTCTGTGTGTAGCTGCAAAACTTCCCAAGTCATATGAATATTAGACCTCTGTTTGAATACAGGAAAGACCCCACTGGTTGGCATCTCCCTGCTCTGCAGTACTCGTAATGTGCCTTGCTCCCATGTAATGTGCCTTGCTCCCATGTAATGTGCCTTGCTCCCATGTAATGTGACCTGCTCCCATGTAATGTGTCCTGCCACCATGTAAAGTTCCCTGGCTCCATGAGTGTCCACATCAGACCTGGCCCTGATGAGGTCAGTAATCAGGTGGTTAATGTGCTGCCTTGTGAATCCTGCCTGCAACAAGGTTTGGCTGCTACGGGTTAAAAACTCTGAAAGCGACACTTAGACAGCCACCACCACCGTTGGGAACGCAGGAACATAAGAAACATTATTTTGTGGGGAATGTGAATTTTGGATCCACTGCAAACCCACGGTAGCAGCAAACCCAAAGCTTATACCAAGTGATGGGACATAAACAGAGGAAGGAAACCTGCATTCTGGATCTCTTAGCTTCTGTATACTCTATTATTCCACTTGGTATTTGACAAACCACATGAGCTCCTGCAACTGACACTCAATAAGATCTCAACAGCCAAGAGATCTAGAGTGTGGCTTACCCTTCTCTTTGTTGTAGAGGTACAGAAAAGCCTTAAAAAAAACAGCACCGGGCCTTAGTAGTGATGGGGTTTTACATCAGTAGCGGAGCAACATCTCTTTACATGATGACTGCATGGCATTTCTCAGGACAGGCATCCTAAATAACAGTGGACCATGCCTGTGTAAAAGTGTGGTGAAACGGTCACAGGTAGTCTCCATCAGAAACCTGTGTGACAGGTTGACAATACAAATGCACAATTGTAGATAGGGACAGAGGGGGTTATTTACGAAAGGCAAATCCACTTTGCTTTACAAGTGCAAACTACAAGTGCAAAGTGCACTTGAAATTGCACTGAAAGTGCACTTGGAAGTGCAGTCGCTGTAAATCTGAGGGGTAGATCTGAAACGAGGGGAAGCTCTGCTGATTTTATCATCCAAATCATGTGCAAGTTAAAATGCTGTTTTTTATTTTCCTTGCATGTCCCCCTCGGATCTACAGCGACTGCACTTCCAAGTGCACTTTCAGTGCAATTTCAAGTGCACTTTGCACTTGTAGTTTGCACTTGTAGTGCAAAGTGGATTTTCCTTTTGTAAATAACCCCCAGAGTGTTGTAATTATATAACAGAAATCACCTGAACAAGGACCTTTATGGCAAATCATTTTATTAAAGCTGTAGGTTTAAAAATATTTAAAGTGCTGAAGCTGTGCCCTGTAAACTCCCCCTCTCCCTTTTTATCCGATCTCCCTAACTTCCACCCCTACTCCACCCCCTGTTATTCTTTTTTTTTTTCTTCTCGATCTTTGTTTTCATTACCCATCTTTTCCTTTTTTACTCTTTTCACATTTTCCTTCTTAACCCTCCCCCTTCTCCATTTGTTTTCTTTTTTCTTTTAGTCCCTCAGTTTCAGCCAAATGGAATAATTCCATTTTCTTTGCTTTGATGAGTGAACATCATAGTTAACCTGTTAATGCTATGTCTTGTTACTACGTATTTGTTCTGCACCGATATACACCATGTTATGTGATATTGCTCAACCAAATCTTTATTGCTTCCTAGGGACATTTGCTGAATGTACTTTGTATATTGCCTAAATAATTGTATTCAAAAACACAATAAAAATGTGTTACAAAAAAGGAATATAAGAAAACGAATAAAATGACATGTTAAAATCATATAAATTATGTAAAAAAAGAAGGGGATATTTGCGCTAACCAATCAATATATACAAAAAATATGTGCACAAGTGATATAACTAAATAAAGCGTGATTAAATGCTGCACCTCTATAGGTCAAATACCAAACCTAAAACCAATATTAAGAAAGAAAAAGATGCGCAAAGAAACCGCTACAAATAACAATAAATATTGCTGTGAACAAATTCTCTAAAACATGACAATATGAAAAACTGAGTGGTGTATCAAAAAAACAAATAGTCCACGTGATATAAACAAATTGATGAATAAAACCAAAAGTGAATTTATCAAAAACAGAATATCCCAAAATGATCCTTCCAAATTTAGGAGATGCAAAAGTTCTTCACTTAATCTCGAAAAGCAGGACACATATTCAATCGAATCATCTGGAATGCGGAGCATAAAATGCAAATACAAACTGCTTACCATATCCGTTGGATCTCAAATGATAGAGATCAGAAGCGCTTCTGCATTAGCCTGCTGGAAGGTGAACTCACAGTGATTGAAAGCAGAGAGGAATCCACCTGTTTATCCAGGAATCAGCAAGGACAAAACTTCACTCTCCGGGACACTCTCATAAAAGCCAGGATCTGGGTATTCTCATGTAAGGAGGAATACAAGAGGGCTTCATGGTGCAGTATGTTCCAGCAAAGGTATTTATTTAAAGAAAAAAACTAGGCATCTCCGTTCCCAGTGGATGTCTGTTAAGGGGAAACATGTCGGGTGGAGCATGAGCCTGTGACATCACCACGCTGAACAGCTGACTGGTAGACACTGCGGCTGATTTTAACCTGCTTTTCTTACCTGCTTGAATTTATGGACTGGCTCATGCTCCACCCGACATGTTTCCCCTTAACAGAAATCCACTGGGAACAGAGATGCCTGTTTTTTTTTAAATAAATACCTTTGCTGGAACATACTGCACCATGAAGCCCTCTTATATTCCTCCTTACATGAGAATACTAGGGCTGGGAGATTTTCTTTAAAAAAAAAAATCTTCGATTCTCTTAAAAAAAATTGATTCACGATTCGAATCGAGTTTTTTTTTTTTTTTGGAAACCGCGCCGGTCCCGAGGCGCTGCGGGCATGAGCTTTTAGGCAAGGCCGCGGCTTCGGCCAAGTCCGCGGCGTCCGGCCGTAGCCGCGGACTAGGCCGAAGCCGCGGCCTCGCCTAAAAACTCATGCCCGCGGCGCGGTGAAAAAAAAAATCTAAAAAAATCGATTTGCTTAAATTTTGAATCGATTTGACCTCTCAACTCGATTCAAGATTTAAATCGATTTTTTTACCAGCCCTAGAGAATACCCAGATCCTGGCTTTTATGAGAGTGTCCCGGAGAGTGAAGTTTTCTCCTTGCTGATTCCTGGATAAACAGGTGGATTCCTCTCTGCTTTCAATCACTGAGAGTTCACCTGCCGGCAGGCTAATGCACAAGCGCTTCTGATCTCTATCATTTGAGATCCAACCGATCTGGTAAGCAGTTTGTATTTGCATTCTATGCTTCGTATTCCAGATGATTCGATTGAATATGTGTCCTGCTTTTCGAGATTAAGTGAAGAACTTTTGCATCTCCAAAATTTGGAAGGATCATTTTGGGATATCCTGTTTTTGATAAATTCACTTTTGGTTTTATTCATCTATTTTTTGTATCACATGTACTATTTGTTTTTTGATACACCACTCAATTTTTCATATTATCTTGTTTTAGAGAATTTGTTCACAGCAATATTTATTGTTATTTGTAGCGGTTTCTTTGCGCATCTTTTTCTTTCTTCATATAAATTATGTGAATTTAGTGATTGGGCTTACGTATACTTTCATTTTTTTACCTGAATGCCCCCTGGCCTCTATGGTGGCAGTAATATAAAGTAGCAGACTGACAGTTCTACACTTAGGTGCTATTTCATTCCAAGAGTGTATTTGCATGTTGTAGGACTTGGGGAATTATTTGCATCTTCTCAATGTATACAGTATGTGCTGAGCTGTTAGACATGACTGGGTGCACCTGTTTGTTGTTCCTTCCACACAGTAAAACTGTGATTATTTGTCAGTCAATAGTTCTATGTCTGAATGATATACTAAATATTTGATTATGTGGAACATATGGAGAACACCAATCATAATGCACATTTAAAAAAAAATCAAACTACACTCAGATTTCTTCAATGCTATATGATAACATGAAATCTCTCTTTATATTAACTACCTATAAACTGCTGTCCACCAAAAATCAGACAGGCAAGTGAGCGTGACAGTACTGTAAGCCAAGCAGGCTCTACTACAATATCAGGCAATAGATGCTGGAAGGCAAGTTGACTTAACCCCTTGCCGACCAGCGCACGACGATGTACGTCCACACAATGGTACGGCTGGGCAAATGGGCGTACCTGTACGTCCCCTTTAAGATGCGGCTTAGTGGGTGCACACGCGCCCACTGCGTACTCCATGAGCGTGCCCGCGGGTCCTGCAGACTAGATGTCCGCCGGGGGCTCGCGAACGTGACATGGAGTGGCAGAACAGGGAGATGCCTATGTAAACAAGGCATTTTCCTGTTCTGCCTAGCAACATGACAGGGAGCTACTGTTCGCTGTCATCGGGAGCAGTGATCTCTGTCATGTTGCAGTAATCTCAACCCCCCCACAGTTAGAATCACTCCCTAGGACACACTTAACCCCTTGATCGCCTCCTAGTGTTTAACCCCTTCCCTGCCAGTGTCATTTACACAGTAATCAGTGCATTTTTTTAGCACTGATCGCTGTATAAATGTCACTGGTCCCAAAATAGTGTCAAAAGTTGTCAGTTAAAGCGACGCAGTGCCGTATTGCAAAAAGTGCTCTGGTCAAGAAGGGGGTAAATTCTTCTGGGGGTGAAGTAGTTAACAGCGTTCAAAAGGAAAGGTGTCTGATCCTAGTTGTAACATTTTTCAGATGAAATTATTCTCAAAATGGTATTTAAAATCTATATTTTGCTGAATTACTAAACCAAAGCAGTATGTTTGACAACAATTAAACAGATAACTGTAAAGGACCATTCGCATCATGTTGACCCATTGTGGAGGCCCCTTGGGAAACCATTTAAAATGAATTTCTCCACAACACACCAACATGTGGTAAAGCACACATTTTAACGAGCATTACTGCAACACGCTGGTGTGAACAAAGGTTATAAAATTCTGGTTATATATGTAAAATGGGGCTGCCACAGTTTAGATGTCAGTGCTGCTTTTTTATCTCTAATCCGTAACTAAACACTTAAAGCTGGACACAGGCAAGCAGCTAAACACGCAGCTCTCTGCTTAAAGTGATTGTGAACAATCACCTTGTAAAACAACCCATTCGTTTTAAAAAATAGAAATGAAAGGCAAAACATTTTTGTATAGATATAAAAAAACATTATAAATAAGTTGTTTCCCTTTTTTATAAGTAATGTCATTCCCTCTTAGCTGCATAAGAGCTGGGGGGAGGAGAAGCAGCAGCAGCACACGGAGCTTGCCAGTGAATGGCTGTGCAGTGGGGGCGTGTCAGGACTAGGGATGAGCTTCGAGTTCGAGTCGAACTCATGTTTGACTCGAACATTGGCTGTTCGCAAGTTCGCCGAACAGCGAACAATTTGGGGTGTTCGCGGCAAATTCGAATGCCGCGGAACACCCTTTAAAAGTCTATGGGAGAAATCAAAAGTCCTAATTTTAAAGGCTAATATGCAAGTTATTGTCGTAAAAAGTGTTTGGGGACCTGGGTCCTGCCCCAGGGGACATGGATCAATGCAAAAAAAAGTTTTAAAAAAGGCCGTTTTTTCAGGAGCAGTGATTTTAATAATGCTTAAAGTCAAACAATAAAAGTGTACTATCCCTTTAAATTTCCTACCCAGGGGGTGTCTATAGTATGCCTTTAAAGGGGCGCATGTTTCCTGTGTTTAGAACAGTCTGACAGCAAAATGACATTTTGAAGGAAAAAACTCATTTAAAACTACCCGCGGCTATTGCATTGCCGACAATACACATAGAAGTTCATTGATAAAAACGGCATGGGAATTCCCCAAAGGGGAACCCCGAACCAAAATTTAAAAAAAAAATGACGTGGGGTTCCCCCTAAATTCCATACCAGACCCTTCAGGTCTGGTATGGATTTTAAGGGGAACCCTGCGCCAAAAAAACCCAAAAAAACGGCGTGGGGTCCCCCCAAAAATCCATACCAGACCCTTATCCGAGCACGCAACCTGGCAGGCCGCAGGAAAGGAGGGGGGGACAGAAGTGCGGCCCCCCCCCTCCTGAACCGTACCAGGCCACATGCCCTCAACATTGGGAGGGTGCTTTGGGGTAGCCCCCCAAAACACCTTGTCCCCATGTTGATGAGGACAAGGGCCTCATCCCCACAACCCTGGCCGGTGGTTGTGGGGGTCTGCGGGCGGGGGGCTTATCGGAATCTGGAAGCCCCCTTTAACAAGGGGACCCCCAGATCCCGGCCCCCCCCTGAGTGAAATGGTAAGGGGGTACTTACCCCTACCATTTCACTAAAAAACTGTCAAAAATGTTAAAAATGACAAGAGACAGTTTTTGACAATTCCTTTATTTAAATACTTCTTCTTTCTTCTATCTTCCTTCATCTTCTGGTTCTTCTGGTTCTTCTGGCTCTTCTGGTTCTTCCTCCAGCGTTCTCGTCCAGCATCTCCTCCGCGGCGTCTTCTATCTTCTTCTTCTCGGGCCGCTCCGCACCCATGGCATGGGGGGGAGGCTCCCGCTCTTTTCTTCTTCTTTTCTTCTCTTCTTCTCTTCTTCATTTTCTTCTCCGGGCCGCTCCGCCATCATGCTGGCATGGAGGGAGGCTCCCGCTGTGTGACGGCGCTCCTCGTCTGACAGTTCTTAAATAACGGGGGGGGCCACCCGGTGACCCCGCCCCCCTCTGACGCACGGGACATGACGGGACTTCCCTGTGGCATTCCCCATGACGTCACAGGGGAGTCCCGTCAAGTCACCGTGCGTCAGAGGGGGCGGGGTCACCAGGTGGCCCCACCCCCCGTTATTTAAGAACTGTCAGACGAGGAGCGCCGTCACACAGCGGGAGCCTCCCTCCATGCCAGCATGGGTGCGGAGCGGCCCGGAGAAGAAAATGAAGAAGAGAAGAAGAGAAGAAAAGAAGAAGAGAAGAGCGGGAGCCTCCCCCCCATGCCATGGGTGCAGAGCGGCCTGAGGAGAAGAAGATAGAAGACGCCGCGGAGGAGATGCTGGACGAGAACGTCGGAGGAAGAACCAGAAGAGCCAGAAGAACCAGAAGAACCAGAAGATGAAGGAAGATAGAAGAAAGAAGAAGCATTTAAATAAAGGAATTGTCAAAAGCTGTCTCTTGTCATTTTTAGCATTTTTGACAGTTTTTTAGTGAAATGGTAGGGGTAAGTACCCCCTTACCATTTCACACAGGGGGGGGGCCGGGATCTGGGGGTCCCCTTGTTAAAGGGGGCTTCCAGATTCCGATAAGCCCCCCGCCCGCAGACCCCCACAACCACCGGCCAGGGTTGTGGGGATGAGCCCCCTGTCCTCATCAACATGGGGACAAGGTGTTTTGGGGGGCTACCCCAAAGCACCCTCCCAATGTTGAGGGCATGTGGCCTGGTACGGTTCAGGAGGGGGGGGCCGCACTCTCATCCCCCCCTCTTTTCCTGCGGCCTGCCAGGTTGCGTGCTCGGATAAGGGTCTGGTATGGATTTTTGGGGGGACCCCACGCCGTTTTTTTTTTTTTTTTTTTGGCGCGGGGTTCCCCTTAAAATCCATACCAGACCTGAAGGGTCTGGTATGGAATTTAGGGGGAACCCCACGTCATTTTTTTTTTAAATTTTGGCCGGGGTTCCCCTTAATATCCATACCAGACCTGAAGGGCCTGGTATGGAATTTAGGGGGACTCCCACGTCATTTTTTTTTTTTAATTTTGGTTCGGGGTTCCCCTTTGGGGAATTCCCATGCCGTTTTTATCAATGAACTGCTATGTGTATTGTCGGCAATGCAATAGCCGCGGGTAGTTTTAAATGAGTTTTTTCCTTCAAAATGTCATTTTGCCGTCAGACTGTTCTAAACACAGGAAACATGCGCCCCTTTACAGGCATACTATAGACACCCCCCAGGTACGAAATTTAAAGGGATATTACACTTTTATTGTTTGACTTTAAGCATTATTAAAATCACTGCTCCTGAAAAAACGGCAGTTTTTAAAACTTTTTTTTTGCATTGATCCATGTCCTCTGGGGCAGGACCCAGGTCCCCAAACACTTTTTATGACAGTAACTTGCATATTAGCCTTTAAAATTACCACTTTTGATTATTCATGTTCGTGTCCCATAGACTTTAACGGTGTTCGCGTGTTCGAGCGAACTTTTTTCCTGTTCGCATGTTCTGGTGCGAAGCGAACAGGGGGGTGTTCGGCTCATCCCTAGTCAGGACAAGTCTGATCATTGGAGGCGAGCAGGCTGAGTTCCCAGCATAGCTAGAGAACTGACCACAGTGTGTTCTCCTGCTTTGTGTGGTCAGTTTTTATAGGAAAGCAGAGGGACTAGCCAGTGAATGCCTGTGCAGGGAGGTGGGTGTGTCAGGACAAGTCTCATCATTGGAGGTGAGCAAGCCGAGTTCCCAGCATAGCTAAAGAACTGACCATGACATGTTCTCCTGCTTAGTGTGGTCAGTTTTTAATAGGAAAGGGACTGGCAGGAACACCAGGGATTTCACACAAAGGAAGCAATACATAGAGAACAGGATACTTTCTCATACCAGTACATGGTACAGCAGGCACATATCAGGAATATGAAGTGTTGGGGTAACAAACCTCACCAAACCAAACCACACAGACTGCCATAGTAGCGCACACTGCTGCTGTGAACAAAACCTTACAGTGCTAGATCTTCTCCCATTCATGCTATACAGTGAATTTTGAAAGGCAGATATCAACACAAATTCTGGTACTCACGTAGGGTTGTCACCTTTTCTTCAAACCAAACCTGAACACTTAAGTGGCGCACAGCAATTTTATTTTGTTTTATTTTAAGGGGGAACGCTATGGACTGTGCAAAGGGGAACTCCCTTTGTTTCCAGTATTCCCCTTAAATCAGGGTTCCCGAAGCCTCCCTGACATCAGGATCCACAGAGCATCCCTGTAGCCCCCTTGTCCTAAACAGAGGCTACAATCTCAATTTAGTTTTTGACTGGGCTGTAGTTAGCTCAGACTGATCATATAGTTTTTCACCTGGTTCTTCCCTAAGCTTAACCACTTCATTGCCCACGTATAGTCAAATGACGTCCACAGATGGGTTCTCCCATTCGCAGAGCGGGGATCGGGGATCCGGCATGTCCCCCAGGACACAGCCGTTCCCCGATGAGGGTAATGAGCGGGTGACGGAGCTTGCGAAACAGCGCGACCAACTTTATCCAATCACAGCCGGTCACTATGCAGATTGCCATGCACGCCGCTCGTGCACGCCCCCAGGAGCACGCAGCACGGCGATCGGGGTTGAGGCTTTTCCCTCGGACAAAGCCCGATCAGGGTAAAGAGCCAATGAAATTGGCTCTTTACAACGCGACCGGCTGTGTCCAATCACAGCCGGTCACTAATGTCAACAAAGCTGAGTGTAACTGCTGTTGCTGGGTTCTTCTCCTCACATACCGATCCAGTGTGAGGGGAAGATTGAGCTAACAGTGAGTTACACAATACTGTATACTGTGTACTGTGCCCAGATTGCCCTCCTCAATAAAGAGTACCTGTCACCCTAATACCTCCATCAGGAGTATCTGTCATCAGGAGTACCTGTCATCCTAGTACCCGCCATCAGTACCTGTCATCCTAGTACCCTAGTACCTGTCCATCAGGAGTACCTGCCTATCAGGAGTACCTGTCATCCTAGTACCCGACATCAGTACCTGTCTATCTGGAGTACCTGTCATCCTAGTATCTGCCATCAGTACCTGTCATCCTAGTACCCGCCATCAGTACCCATCATCCTAGTACCTGTCCATCAGGAGTACCTGTCATCCTAGTACCCGCCATCCTAGTACCTGCCATCAGCACCTGTCCATCAGGAGTACCTGTCATCAGGAGTACCTGTCCATCAGGAGTACCTGTCCATCAGGAGTAGCAGTCATCCTAGTACCTGTCCATCAGGTACCTGTCCATCAGGAGTATCTGTCATCCTAGTACCCGCCATCAGTACCTGTCATCCTAGTACCTGTCCATTAAGAGTACCTGTCATCAGGAGTACCTGTCATCAGAGTACCCGCCATCAGTACCTGTCATCCTAGTACCTGTCTTTAGGAGTACCTGTCATCCTAGTACCTGCCATCAGAATACCTGTCCATATCAGTGCTGTTTCCTCTGGACGATGCAGCTGCCACTGGGCCACCATCCTCCCCACTACAGTGGGTGACGGAGTTCAAATATTTGGGGATAATAATCACGAAAAACCCTTCAGACTTCATAATTAAAAATTTGAGCCCTATCCTGAGTATGTTACGTGCGAAATGTCTGGCCTGGGCTGACTTACCTCTAAATTTACTGGGACGCATCAACCTCCTTAAGATGATGATACTTCCTAAATTTAATTAAGTTTTTAGAAATTCCCCGGTATGGGTCCCTGCTTCGTTCTTTAAGGAGGTTGATGGTCTAGTGGGAACCTTTATTTGGGGGGGTGGGAACCCCAGATTGGCGCGTTCTACCCTGTGGCTGCCTGCCAGTTTTGGAGGATTAGCCCTCCCCAACTTTCAGGTTTACTACTGGGCGGCTATGTTGGTGTCGGCCTACTGGTGGTTTCAGGGTTCTAGAATGAATGCGGCAGTCTGTCTTGAGGCAAACTATTTGGGCTCCCTTACTGATCTAAGAAACTTTCCCTATAGAGGTCCGGGTGCATATACGCGAGTCCCCGAGCCCACTCGGGCAACGTGGAGGGTGTGGGTGGCTGCAAGACGTAGATTCCTCTTACCGGGCCAACTATCGCCAGCGAACCCGTTATGGGGTAATCCAGCTCTGAAACAATTCCGGACTGTGCCAGACCCACAGCTTTGGGCCAGGTTTGGCATCACAACCATAGAACAAATTATGCCCAGGGGGGAACTACTCTCTATCACGGAAATAATGGCTAAATTTCAGTTGCCCAGAGGGATGTGGTTTAGATGCTCTCAATTAAGGCATGCGGCACGGGCTCAGTTTCCTCAGACGCCTCTGCTTCAGGCAGATCCAATTGAGGAACTTTTGGCGTCTGGAGATGTCTCTAAGCCCCTTTCCACCTTGTACGCTGTACTCCTGGGTAAGGACTCTCCTAAAATAGCAAGGCTGTGGGACAGCTGGCACACCGACATCCCATCATTAGACAGAGAGGACTGGGAGGAATGTCTGGATAATGGTCCTAGACTGGTGATTGCATCCAGGGATAAGTTAATCCAGGTCAAATTTATACATAGAATTTACTACACCCCTCAGAGACTCCATCGCATATTCCCTGACAGAGACCCTATGTGTAACAAATGTAAATGTCAAATTGGAACCTTTTTCCACATGTTCTGGGAATGCCCATTGATAGCAACATATTGGAGTGCGATATTTGCAGAGATAAATTCCAGGTTGCAATTATCCATACCAATTACTCCGGAGTTGGCCCTTCTTGGGATTCACGACAATGAACAAAGAGCCTATCATTTAAAATTACTTGTTTCCTTCCTGCTATATTATGCCAAGAAGGAAATATTGATGAAGTGGACAGACCCCTCACCCCCGACCGTGTCCGCCTGGGAGGCACAGATTGAGGCAGCTATACCTATGTATAGAATCACATATATCAATCGAGGTTGTCCATGGAAATTTGAGAAAGTGTGGACACCTTGGCTCTCATCTTAGGGAACCACAGTGGATTTCTGTATTATGTGGGGGGGAGGGAGGGGAAGCCCCTGGTCACATGAGGTACTTTTTTCTGTGTTCATCTTGTTTTAAATATTGATATATAAGGATGTTGCACCTCCTACGCATGTATGACACTGTTATGCAATTGCTCATGCTTATTTGTCATGTAATGCTCTGAATTATGTCAAGAAGTATTCTGTAATTTGCCTCCCTATGATACAATAAAGCACACCTGTTTGTTAAAAAAAGAATACCTGTCCATCAAGAGTACCTGTCATCCTAGTACCCACCATTCTAGTACCCGCCATCAGCACCTGTCCATCAGGAGTACCTGTCATCAGAGTACCCGCCATCAGTACCTGTCATCAGGAGTACCTGTCATCTTAGTACCTGCCATCAGAATACCTGTCCATCAAGAGTACCTGTCATCCTAGTACCCGCCATCAGTACCTGTCATCCTAGTACCTGTCATCAGGAGTACCTGTCATCCTAGTACCTGCCATGAGAGTACCCACCATCAGAGTACCCGCCATCAGAGTACCCGCCATCAGAGTACCCACCATCAGAGTACTTGCCATCAGAGAACCTGCCATCAGAGTACCCGCCATCAGAGTACCCGCCATCAAAGTACCTGTCACCCATCCATCCCGTCAGAGTACCTGTCATCCACCATCCCATCTGAGTATCTGTCATCCATCCATCCCGTCTGAGTACCTGTCCCGTGAGCCCATCAGGAGTACCTGTCTGCAGCCAATTACTACCAAGGTGCAGCCCATTAGTCCCTGACGCTCAGCCCATTAGTCCCTGACGTACAGCCCATTAGTCCCTGACATGCCACTATGTCCAGAAAGTTATACACTCCGGAAGAGGCATATCAAATTCTGAGTCTGACTGATGAGAGCAACGAGGAGCTCTCACCATCCAGTTTTCATTCCGATTCTGGTTCGGAATATGAGTACACTGAAGGTAGCACATCAGGATCCGAATCAGAGGAGGAAGTAGCCCGTCCAAAAAGAAGACAGTCTGAACACCAGGCAGCTAACAGCAGTGCCAATGGCGCTAGACCCCAGGAGGAGAGGCTCAGTACAAGCGCTGCTAGACCCCAGGAGCAAAAGGCCCAGTACAAGTGAGGGAACTGCACGCCAAAGAATTAGGGCCCAAACCCAGCTTCCAGATGCCTTGGCAAACCCATTGTGGCTGCCTTCTAGCACAGGGTGAGCCACGATCTCCCTTTCACAGCACAGCCAGGTGTGCAGGTCAACACTGAAGGTTTTTCCAAAATTGATTTTTTTCATTTATTTTTTCCTGACAAATTAGTTCAAGGCATCGTGGACCAAACCAATATTTTTGCCCAACAATTTATTGAAAGCAACCCCATCTCAGGCTATGCCCGTTCTTTTGAATGGAGACACCTAACAGTGGAGGAGCTCAAATTGTTTTTAGACCTAACGCTCAACATGGGGCTTACAAAAAAAATGAAGTGCATGCGTATTGGTCTACCAACCGTATCCACCACATGCCAATTTTTTCATCTGTCATGTCCAGGTCCCAATATGAAATTATAATGCGCTTCCTGCATTTCAGTGATAACTCACAATGCCCCCCCCCCCCAAATCACCCAGAGTTTGATAAATTATATAAAATTCGCCCCCTAATTGATTTTTTCACCAAGAGGTTTACATCTCTGTGGATGAATCCCTGGTCCATTACACAGGCTGGATGGGAATCAAGCAGTATATCCCCAGTAGGTGGGCGAGGTACTGGTTGAAGCTCGACAAGCTCTGTGAAAGCTCCACCGGATATGTACACATATTCCACGTGTACGAAGGCAAAGACTCCCAGCTCCAGCCCCCTGAGTGTCCACCGTACATGGCAATAAGTGGAAAAATTGTCTGGGAGTTGGCATTCCCACTCCTCCAAAAGGGGTATCACATTTACATGGACAATTACTATATCAGTTTGCCCCTTTTTCGCCACCTATACCTAAAAAATACTTTGGCCTGCGGTACAGCAAGGAAAAACAGAAAGGGCATCCCACATAGTCTAGTCACCACAACGCTACAAAGGGGAAAATCGACAAGCTTGAGGAACGAGGAAGTGTTGGCTGTGAAGTGGAGGGATAGGAAAGATGTGTACATCATGTCCACCATCCATGATGACACCTCGGTGGAACTTCGCAGAAGACGCGGTCCCGTTCGAAAGCCTTCCTGTATCAACGAGTACAATAAATTTATGGGGGGGTGGGTGGATTTAAACGATCAAATGTTGCAGCCCTATTTATCAACACGAAAATCCCTCTTCTGGTATAAAAAAGTCACAATTTACTTTTTTCATTTGGCCATGTATAATTATTTCATCATCTATCAAAAATCGATGGAAACACCGAACACCTTCCTAAAGTTCCACCATCAGGATCCGGTAGACGACACGCCAAAAAAAATGTTGGGTGTGCACCAAAAGAGGAGTTAGAAAAGACACCAGTTTCCATTGTCCCCAATGTCCCTCCCAACCTGGCCTTTGCATCATAGAATGCTTCAGACACTATCACACTCTTGTAAACTATTAGCCCATATTTCTAATAGACTGCCCGATCCCCGTTTTCAATTTCTGTCCTCAATATTTCCCTGGTGCCTCAACCAACCATATCATTGCCTTCCATGTGAACTGACCCTGGCCTGTTTATCGACTATGCCTCTGCCTGCCGTCTGCATTGTTTATCCGCCATGTTTCTGCTTTTCACGTGAACTGACCCTGGACTATCGACTATGCCTCTGCCTGCCGTCTGCATTGTTTATCCGCCATGTTTCTGCCTTTCACGTGAACTGACCCTGGACTATCGACTATGCCTCTGCCTACTGTCTATTTCTGCCTTTTACCTGCACTGACCTCGGCCTGTTGACCATGTTTTTGCCTGCCCCTTGGACTGATCTTTCACCCTGACACACAGGGGTCTCACATATGTGAGGGGCTCCAGAATAGTGTTCTGAGTTGAGAAAAACAGTTTTTGGTTTTCTGTGTTCCCAGAACAGGGTCTAGTTTCCCGGAGGCTTCAAAGAGTTTTGGGTGGGAGAAGCCTCTACCCCTGTCCCCATTCTTTCCTGACCGATGCCCTAAGCTTGATGGTTCTCCCTGCTCCCTGGACAAATACTTTGGCTGTGCTGACCATATCTCTGCCTGCTGTCTATACCAACTATGGACAGTATTCCTGTCTGCTGCATGGACAATCCCTTTGCTACTGCTGACCACATCCCTGCTTGCTACCTGGACCAATGCTTTGGCTGTGCTGACAACATCTCTACCTGTACTGACTATGGACAGTATTCCTGCCTGCTGCCTGTTTTGCTGTCACTTTCCACGTTCCTGCCTGCTGCCTGGACCGATGCTCTCCTCTGTGGACCACTGTACTTCTAAAACCACAGGTAATCTTTTCTTTACCCATTGCTCAGCAGAATGTATTTTGGTTTGTAATTGGTATCTACAGTAAATGCTATGAGTTAGAAATATGAAGGGCCTTCAACAATGTGATAGGTTGGCAGGAATTTATGTGTATAATTTATACTCCTAGAACGCCTAGTGGTGCTACTTGGATGTTGGGCCTCTGTATGTGGCCAGGCTATGTAAAATCTCACACGTGTGGTATCACCATATTCAGGAGGAGTAGCAGAATGTATTTTGGGGTGTAATTTTTGCTATGTACATGCTGTGTGTTGGAAATATGTTATAAATGGACAACTTTGTGTAAAAAAAAAAAGTGTTTTCAATTTTTTTCCACATTTTCCATAAACTTCTGGAAAAATAATAAACCGTTCAAAAGATTCAATTTTGCCTCATAAATTATACGTTGGGGTGTTGGCTTTCCAAAATGGGGTCATTTTGTGGGCATTTCTATTGTCCTGGTGCTCCAGGGTCTTCAAAAGTGTAATAGGTGGTTGAGAAATGACATGTGTAATTTATGCTTGTAGAACGCCTGAAGGTGCTACTTCAATGTTGGGCCTCTGTATGTGGCCAGGCTGTGTAAAAGTCTCACACATGTGGTATTGCCTTACTCAGAAGGAGTAGCAGAATGTATTTTGGGGTGTCATTTTTGCTATGTACATGCTATTGGAAATATCTGTTGTGTTGGAAATATCTTATAAATGGACAACTTTGTATAAAGCAAATGCGTTTCATTTTTTTCCACATTTTCCAAAAATTTCTGGAAAAAAATGAACCGTTCAAAAGACTCATTATGCCTCATAGATAATACATTGGGGTGTTAGCTTTCCAAAATTGGGTCATTTTGTGGGCGTTTCCATTGACCTGGTGCTCCAGGGCCTTCAAAAGTGTGATAGGTTGTCATCAAATGAGATGTGCAATTTATGCTCATAGAACGCCTGGAGGTGCTACTTGGATGTTGGACCTCTGTATGTGGCCAGGCTGTGTAAAAGTCTCACACATGTGGTATCGCTATACTCAGGAGGAGTAGCAGAATGTATTTTGGGGTGTCATTGCAAGTATGCATGTGTTGTGTGAGAGAAATAACTTGTTATTATGACAATTTTATGTTAAAAAAAAAAATTCTTAACTTTCCCAAGAATTGAGGGAAAAAATTACAACTTCAAAAAACTCACCATGCCTCTTACTAAATACCTTGGAATGTCTGCTTTCCAAAAAAGGGTCATTTGGGAGGTATTTGTACTTTCCTGGCTTGTTAGGGTCTCAAGAAATTAGATAGGCCTTCAGTACATCAGGTGTGATCAGGTGGGATTAATTTTCAATGATTTGCACCATAGCTTGTAGTCTATAACTTTCACAGAGACCAAATAATATACACTAATTTGGTTTATTTTTACTAAAGATATGTAGCAGTATACATTTTGGCCCAATTTTTTGAAGAAAAATTACTTATTTGCAAAATTTTACAATACAAACTAAAAAAAAGTGTTTTTTTTTTTCAAAATGTTCTCTCTTTTTTCACTTATATTGAAAAAAATAAACAACCCAGCGGTGATTAAATGCCACCAAAAGAAAGCTCTGTTTGTGAGAAAAAAATGATAAAAAATTTGTTTGGGTACAGTGTAGCATGACTGAGTGATTGTCATTCAAATTGTGAGAGCGCCGAAAGCAAAAAATTGTTCTGGGCAGGAAGGGTGTATAAAAGCCCTGTATTGAAGTGGTTAAAGGAGAAGTACAGCCAAAGCTCATTTGGCTGTACTTCTGTGGATCATTTTGCACTCCTGTGACCTGTTTTCAACAGATAGCGGCCTGCTTTTGGCTGACGTCACAGAGCCGGTCCAGACTTGGGCAAGATCGCGACAATGAGGTCGGGATCCGCCCACATGCCTGGACTGGCACCCAGCTCAGCCTCTCAGCAAGTTACTTAGAGCCTGAGCCGGCCGCTCCCGCCCCCTCCAAAGCCTAGCACTCCAGTGAGTGAAGGGGGGGGGCAGAGGAGATAGCCAATGACTAACAGTCACCAGCTCTCTGCTTGGAGACCCCTGAGAACAGAGCGATCTGCGGTGCTTGATTACTCAGTTCTCAGTCTTAGAGCCGACAGGGTACAGATGCAACAGTGGACGGATGCAGCATCCACCTAGGTAAGTATAATTCTGCAAAAAAACAACAACAAAAATGCTTCTCTTTTAAGTTGGCTTGTGATTTCTCACTGTTGCCAGTAGATGTCACTGGTCTCACTGGCCATAGAGATTTCACAAACAAAACTAAGTTATGAATATTTATATTTTCTTCAGCCAATCCAGTAAGAGGTTTATGCCACTGGTGCATGCTGGGGGAGGATATAAACATTTGGTACAGGCCATGCGTCTCTTTCCCTGGGCTGAGGCCTAGGGAGGAGATGCTGGATGGAACTCTGCTGTTAGGCCCAATAGCCTGTTTTAGTGCTGAAGTGGTCCTGAAGCTGTCCTGCCTGGTCTGGAGGAAGCTGTGCCGAGGATGAGACCCAGGCAAGGTCCCTTGCTGGAGAGAGCCAGGAAAAGGGATGGCCACTTAAAAAGGTCTGGCGACTCACTTGGAGGACGTGCTGAAATTTGGGAACATGCTTACTGTGTTGCTGGGTAGGTTTAAAGGTTCTGACACTGTGAACTGGACATTGATCTGGAGAGTCTGTAACTGATCTGCTATGGTATCTGGGACCCCTAACCTTCACTTCCTTAACCATTTTGAGTAAAATATAAAAAAAAATTGAATAAAGTGACTTGCATCCAATATCCTTTCTCAGTCCCCCCCATTAAAGCCATGGACTCAGCACTGGGGTAAAATGCTAGCCCGTCCCTGCCTCTGGAGGTGCTATCCTGCATTTGGGGTGTTAGAGGGATGCTACACCCCTTACACCTGAGTCTTACTTACTGTAGGGTACTTACTCACTCAAAGGCAGGAGAGAGATTGGAGGGAGGGGGGAGACTGCAGTCAGAGACAGTGGATGGTGAGTTCGCTCATCTGATTACGAAGGCTTAAGCTTAAGCACACATACAGTTTTCTTTAGATTTACCTTATTCCACTATGTAGTGCAAGAGACTGCCTTATTGCATACAAAGTGTGTTTAGGCTTTACTTCATATTGCATGGTTTTGGTAAATCAAAAGCAAAATTGTACAAGAAAATTGTATATTGTATAGCCAGCCTAAGCCATCAGCGCCTTTCATCCGTGATGTGTCTGCTGGCTACTGAACTGCTAATTTCCCGCCCACACATCCCTTTTGAGGCACAGCACACTAGGGATTGGAGTGTGGGTGGGCAGACACAGAGGTGTAGGGATGAGAGGAGGAGAAACAGATTGAGCCTTCTCTCCTCTCCCATCTGTGCAGGAAGGGGGGAACTGAGCTGATTCTGGGCAGTGTGAGAGAGAGTGCCACAGACACTAGCTTAGACATCTGCAGCCAGCCCTCTGGATGGTTGGCAACCCTGGTGATTAGGGTGTCCCCAGGCACACCTGGCCATTGTGCACACCTATGCACTGGGCAGTTGTGGTATGTGGTTAATTGGGGAGCCAGCATAGATGTGCGCAGTCTATTGAATTAGGGTGTGCACCCCAAAGCTCAAACACACATGCGTGTGTATAAGGTACCTTTTATACTAAGTAATAGGCAAATAGGTCTCTGTGAAGCAGCTATGGGGGAGGCAGTCCTTAGTATTATCTTTTCAGCTGGCTAGCATTGGGACCCAGTTCTCCCAGTGGTGCACCTGAGTACAGTCCCAGCAAAACCTGTAGGTAGCGAGTAAGGCTACTAAATGGGTATAGAGTAAAGGTTTGTTGAACTGTTCTTGCTCAGCAGCCCCCTTTTCTCTCTGGAAACAGTCATTAACCAGTTCAGTGCTGCAGGGCAGCAGCTACATAGATCAGGTGCAGCCAGGGTTTCACTCACTCTCTACTCTTAGCCAAGCACCTGACTACACAAGGGATGGTACTTGCATTAAATGTGAAGTGTCCCTTTTGCTGCTTGCTGTCATCTTAGTTGAAATCAAAAGTCCTCCCCCTCCCAATACCCCTGCAGCGGTAATCTTCTGGTGCTGTGGGACTTAATATAGCTGCTGTACCTGTTACAGTCACAGTTACAGTGTATAATATGCTTGCTGTCAGAGAATGACTACCAGATGTTTGGCAGAACATGCACATATGCGCAGAATTCTTGGCAGAACAGGAATGGGCATGGCGCACACACGAGCATGGGCACGCACTCAATGCATGTTGGCGCAGATGAACTATTTAAGGGAGCTTCTGCTCCAGTGCTGACTGGTCTTTTAGCTGTTCCCTGTGTTCTGCTATTACTCCGCTTGTTTCCTTGTTGCTGACCCAGCTTGCCTCTGACATTAACTTGGATCCTGCTTCTGCTCTGTTGCCAGTTCCTGACCCCGGCTCCGTTCTTGACCACGTCTCTGTCTTTTGATTCGGTACCTCGCTGCCCCCCTGCTTCTGACCTAGGGTATCCCTGTGGCTACGTTGCTGTTCCTGGCTCTGCTCTCACATCTGGTTCAAGTGCCTATTTGGTTGTCATCTGTATAAGCTCAGACAAGCCTCGCATCTGGAACCCGCAGCCTGTGTGGGGTGCCCCTTAAACTTTGGCTGGATCTCACACATAGCCACTGTTCCTGACCTGATGTTCTGCCAGCCTGCCAGGATCTTCATCTTCTACTGTAAGCACTCCTATCAACACTTGCCGGCACTCGTATTCCTTCTGTCCCTCGGTTCCCTCTGTTCCACCTTCAGCAGGACCTGGGCTGGAGATACAAGAGGAGCCAACCTTGTCATTTCAGTCTTCCAATAGGTACGTGACACTTGCCCTTTTGTCTCCCTTCTCCACTCATAGAAGTTGTACTATATCTTCCATCAATAAAATGAGCTCTATGAATAGAGGATAGGTGGATGAATGAAGGGTTCACCTCCTCCATTTATAGGTTGCTTTTAATTGTTGTAAAAAGGAAAAAAGATATACAGTGCTGTGTAGATGGAAGGTGAAAATAGCAGTCAACACAGCTATAGACCAAAAGCGATATGTGTAAGTGTAAAAAAGTGTAGCGCTAAAAAAACCTTGTGAATGATATGTTACATATAACCATTAAAGTGTTAGTAACATCAAGTGCAAAAAATCTCGAAAAATCTAGAAATACAAATATATACTGTATCTAAAATCTGTGTATAAATATTGGTACATCAAATATCAAGAGTGCAAGAGTTATCTTAATAACCCAAAATACAAACATATACTAAATCTGAGATATGTACACAAAAAGAAGTGTTGTATATACCACAATATTACATGGATCAAAAAATGTAAAAAGAGTATCACAGTGAGAAAAGTAAGTGCAAATATAGTGACAAAAAACAAAACAAAAAAAAAAACAAATCCAGTGATCAAACACTAAACATCTTGAAAAATAGAGTGTAGCTAAAAAATATAAGTAACGAAGTCCATGGATGGAAGAATGGTCAGAAATACACTGGAACGGACATTCATCACACGCCAATACTCCAAAGGGACCAGTATAGTGAAAGAACCACCACCAATGAACAAAAGGGAGGCTTACCAGATGTCGATGACTTGGAGAGGCTTATACCACCCAAGTCATAAAAGCTTTACATCAACTGGCTTGAAGGGTACTCCCGACTAAGCAGGTACAACGAATCCTAGGAACGGATCTACAGCTGACCGCATCCATTTAAAAGTAATAATCCAGTGGGAGCCAGAGACTCAATATTCATTAACCATGCGGAAAAACAAATGGAAAAACTCGCATAGTGTAATAGCATTCGGCAAGGGATTTATTAAAAATAAGATGTGTGTAATCTCACATATTAAAAGATTATCACAGGCTTTATATGGTACAAAAAACAGGAGCGGTGAATGAAAGTGGGTCCACCCGACACGTTTCCGCTAAAAAGCGGTCATCTGGGGTGCGGACCCCACAAACAACACCGCTTATAATGTGCTAGTGACCCCATGTGGAAATTACATGAATGAAATAGAATGTTAGCAATCCATATATTTTATTATCTTAATTGGCCAGTGTTGCACATAAATTAAAAACCTGGTATCTATAAATAAGACACCGAAATGAAGTTAGCCGACGAGGCGAAGCCAAGCCTCGATGTGAGACCAAGCTCTGACGTCACCGCGCCGAAAACGTCACCACGTGACCGTCAGAGACTCAGATCAGGCCTCACCATGGAGATAGCCACACGACGACGGCCGTGCCCGGCGTCATCACGTCATTACAGTCATGGCACGCAAATCAAGACTGCCGAACCAAGCCTCGACATGAATGGAATTAGAATAGCTCCGGCTCGGCCAACTAAAATGGAGTAAATTCCGTAGTCATAATGGGAATATCATCATTATAAAAAACTGGTAGACAGGGCCATATGATATCAAGTAAATAAATATCAAAAAGGTCCATTAGGTATTTGGAATAAAGGGTTGAATATAAACTCCAGATGGGATCAGCAGTTACATTTAAAAATATATAAAATAAAATAAATTCAAATCACAAAGAATAATAGATTCTAATTAGGAAACACACTAAATACTCATATATGAATGCAATGTGGACGTGAAAAATAATAAAAATGTTAAAAAGTTACAAAAATTAATTGCTAAAAAATTAATAATTTATAAAAAATGTATTAATTTATGAAAAAATGTATGAAAAAATTTTGAAAAAATGTGAAAAATCATTCCTATTTAGGACTGGTTTATGAACGCATTATTGTCCCACGCCACATTCATTCCTTGTGGGTGGTGGGACTGTAACTCATAAATCCAGAACGTTTCTAGTCTGAAGACTCCTCTTTTATTGGCTCCTCCCCTCCATGGAGCAATATATCGGTCAATAATCAAAAATTGGGTACCAGTCGGGTTTCGATCATGGTACTGTCTATAATGCCAAGGTACCGTTTGTTTGGTACTACCGGATTTGATTAAATGAATGTGTTCGGTCACACTAATGGTAAAATATCTTGTGGTGCGGCCAACATATTGTTTACCACACGAACAAGTCAGCAAATATACAACATTTGTAGTTGCACAGGTGCAGAACTGTCTGATTTGGTCAATTCGATTAGTCACATCCGATCGAAATTCTTTTTTGGCCCTTCTATCACAGGTGTTATATTGGCAAACCGTACATTTTCTACACGGGTGGAATCCCGTCCAATTATGAAAGAAGGTCTACTTGGAGGATTAACAACAGTAGGTGCCAATTTACTTTTAAGGGATGGTACTCCTCTGTAGATCAATTTGGGTCTGTCAGGTAACAGTGGGGCAAGGACTTTGTCTTTCCTTAAAATGTCCCAATGTCGCTCAAAGATATTCTTAATTTGTTTGTGTTGGGTTGAAAATGTTGTGAGGAAAGACCATTTAAAATGATCATCTTTTTCTCGTTGAGATCTTTCATCCAACATCAAAGAACGATCCACAGCAAGAGCATTATTTAGGTCTTTGTTAACTTCTACACAATCATACCCTTTTTCGAGAAACCTCTTTTTTAGGATAGTAGCTTGGGTTTTAAAGGTGTCAGTGTCAGTACAGTTCCTGCGTAGACGCAAGAATTGGCTTTTTGGAACTGACCTCAGCCATGACTTATGATGGCAGCTGTCAGTGGGTATATACCCATTACGGTCAGAGGGTTTGAAATAGGTACTACATATAGATTGTTGATCAGACCTTTCAATGACCAGATCCAAAAAGTGTATCTTAGATTTACTGGATTAAGGGCTATACCTCTATCATTTGAGTTAAGTATCGAAAAAAACTCATCTAAATGTTCGGAAGTACTTCCCCATAGGAGGAGGATGTTGTCTATGTACCGGGCCCACAACACAAGGTGTGGGTTATTCATGGCATAGACGACATCCTCCTCCCACTTGGCCATGAATAAATTGGCCAGGCTTGGAGCGAACTTTGCTCCCATCGCCATCCTTTTTTGATGCAAATAGAACCGACCATCGAACCAGAAATAGTTGTGTTGAGTGTCAAACTCTAACAACTCAACTATAAATTCTATTTGTGGAGTGGCAAGGGAAACATCTCTTTTAAGAAATTTGTGTGCAGCCTCTATCCCTTTTTGATGTGGGATGCAAGTATATAAAGATGCCACATCAGCCGTTGCCATAATTAAATCCCCTTGACAGGAGACAGAAAATAACAAATTAATCACGTCTTTCGTATCTTTAAAGTGGAGGGCCACCCTGAAAAAAAAAAATTACACCAAAAATCCTAAAAAAAATTTAAAAAAAACATTTGAAAATAAAAAACATTTTTAAACTTACCTAAACCCTTGTTGCTAGGCAGTCTTCCTAATCTGCCTCTTCCTTTTCCGCGGCGTCTTCTGCTCCTCAGTGAGCGGCCCCGTTGTCTTCTGGGAACTGTGTGTGTTCCCAGAACACCACGGGGCCATTCACAGAGTGCCGCTCGCGCGTGCGCAGTAGGAAGCTGGCAGTGAAGCCGCAAGGCTCCACTGCCTGTTTCCCTTACCTGGGATGGCGGTGTCGGGAGCCAGGGGGGCGGGTCGGCCTCAGGCGGCCGACATTGCGGGCACTCAGGACAGGTAAGTACTTATTTAAAGTCAGCAGCTACAGTGTTTGTAGCTGCTGACTTTTATTTATTTTTTTTAGGCCGGAATCCCGCTTTAAGATAAGATGGCATATTCCGAACTGATGGCTTGAGAAAAAAATTGATATATTTCCCTATTCTGGAAGTAATAGAATCTATCTCACTGATTATGGGACGTCCAGGGGGATGTAGGGGGTCTTTGTGGACCTTTGGTAACTAATAAATGACAGGGATTCGTGGGGCCAAAGAAACAAGGAACGATTTTTCTTTAGAATTTAAAATAAGTGAATCAAAACCCTTTGAAATAAGACGATTCAATTCTTGTTTATATTTAAACGTTAGGTTGTTGGGTAGCTCTCTACACGTTTCATGATCACTCAAGATGTGATACATTTCACCCATATAATCCGTTTTGTTTAATAAAACTATTTATCGGTGGGGCGAATCACCAGGTTCTTATTATCACACAAGGATCTTAAACCAGCTTGAGGCAGAGAATTATAGAAATCTCGTTTTGATGGAATTTTGGCTAGATCTTGTAACACCAAATCTCTAAACATATGTAAAGCTGGAGATAGTTGAACAGGAGGATTAAAAAGGGAAGGGTTAGATAACCCCGAATGTACAGTGCCGGATGTGGCTGCCCTTACAGTACTCCTTGTTGGATTTGAAGTGATTTAACGTTGTATATGTATTTTTCTAATATACTTATGTATGTAAACAAAAGTATTGAATTTATTAAGTTTACATTGAGGGGCAAATTTAAGGCCCTTATATTAAAGACCAGCCTCGTTTTGGATTTTAGGTGTTTACAAGTTTAAAACAGGTTTTTTTGCTAGAAAATTACTTAGAACCCCCAAACATTATATATTGTTTTTTTTCTAACATCCTAGAGAATACAATAGCGGTCATTGCAATACTTTTTTTTGCACCGTATTTGCGCAGCGGTCTTCTAAGCGCACTTTTTTTGGAAAAAATTCACTTTTTTGAAAAAAAAAATAAGACAACAGTAAAGTTAGCCCAATTTTTTTTTATATTGTGAAATATAATGTTACGCCAAGTAAATTGATACCCAACATGTCACGCTTCAAAATTGCGCCCGCTCGTGGAATAGCGTCAAACTTTTACCCTTAAAAATCTCCATAGGCGATGTTTAAAAAATTCTACAGATTGCATGTTTTGCGTTACAGAGGAGGTCTAGGGCTAGAATTATTGCTCTCACTCTACCGGTCGCGGCGATACCTCACATGTGTGGTTTGACCACCGTTTTCATATGCGGGCGCTACTCACGTATGCGTTCGCTTCTGCTTTTTTTTTTATTATTTATTTTATTTTATTTTATTTATTTTTTCACTGTTTTTTAAAAAAAAAAAAATTTGGATCACTTTTATTCCTATTACAAGGAATGTAAACATCCCTTGTAATAGAAAAAAGCATGACAGGTCCTCTTAAATATGAGATCTGGGGTCAAAAAGTCCTCAGATCTCATATTTAGACTAAAATGCAAAAAAAAAAAAAAAAAAAAAAAAAAAAGTCGTTTAAAAAAATGACACTAAAAAAATGTGTGCCTTTAAGAGAGTGGGCGGAGCCGTCGAATGACGTCGCTCCGGCCGTCACATGGTATGGAGACGGGTGGGGGCCATCTTGGCCTCACTTGTCTCCATACCTCAGCAGGGAAAGGACCCGATCGCCTCCGCCGTTACCGACGGCTCCGGTAAGCGGCGGAAGGCGCGGGAGAGCGGCGGGAGGGGGGGTGGCACCTCTCCCGCCGCCGATAACGGTGATCTCGCGGCGAACCCGCCGCAGAGACCACCGTTATCGTGTACAGAATCGCTCACTGTAAAGATGGATATCTCGGTTGTGGCAGCAAGGACAAGGAGTTGTATTCCACTGAGTTCTTTTACGTCAGCAGTCCATCCTTCAACTCCCTGATCTCCTGATCCAAGACAGAGAGACGATCACGTTTCCTAGTAATTAGGAAACTAAGAAAATCTATACCCGCATCATTAAAATACTTGAACCAAGATTCTGGTTAGGAAACTAAGAAAATCTATACCCGCATCATTAAAATACTTGAACCAAGATTCTAAATCTGTATCCCCTTGTTGTGGGTGAATGTCCCACCTAAGACAACGTGGGACCATATTTTCTGTTACATATTGTTCCAGAAAGACTAGGTCCCATTGAAGATGAAGTTCTGAAACCATGATGTTTTTGAGTCTTAGGAATAGGCCATCAATTTCCGTGTCGCTGCCAGTGGCAACAAACACTCCTTCAGTGTTGACCTTACGTGATGCGCGGTAATCAAAAACATCCATTTTAATTGAAAAATGGGATAAAAATATATACACTGCTGCCGTATGAAAGTCTGGGTAGATAATGTAAAAAAGGAAAAAAGATATACATTGCTGTGTAGATGGAAGGTAAAAATAGCAGCCAACACAGCTATAGACCAAAAGCGATATGTGTAAGTGAAAAAAAGTGTAGCGCTAAAAAAACCTTGTGAATGATATGTTACATATAACCATTAAAGTGTTAGTAACATCAAGTGCAAAAAATCTCGAAAATCTAGAAATACAAATATATACTGTATCTAAAATCTGTGTATACATATTGGTACATCAAATATCAATAGTGCAAGAGTTATCTTAATAACCCAAAATACAAATACGTTATATACTAAATCTGAGATATGTACACAAAAAAACGTGTTGTATATACCACAATATTACATGAATCAAAAAATGTGAAAAGAGTATCACAGTGAGGAAAGTAAGTGCAAATATAGTGCCAAAAAAAACAAAAGCAAATCCAGTGATCAAACACTAAACATCTTGAAAAATAGAGTGTAGCTAATAAATATAAGTAACGAAGTCCATGGATGGAAGAATGGTCAGAAATACACTGGAACGGACATTCATCACACGCCAATACTCCAAAGGGACCAGTATAGTGAAAGAGCCACCACCAATGAACAAAAGGGAGGCTTACCAGATGTCGATGACTTGGAGAGGCTTATACCACCCAAGTCATAAAAGCTTTAGAAGTTTAGATCAACTGGCTTATATCGTTGGAAACTATAGCACAGCTTCTATGTATGTAGGAGGGGGTGGAAAGGGCGGGAAAAGTCAGCACTCTTTGACAAGAATATATGACAGGTCCAGCAACTGTATTACCCCCCACAGCCCTGGAAGACTACCATTGCATGGGGTATGAGGAGGTAGCATAAGACTTTGGATTCAAACTAAGTCAGCACAGTCATCAGCACAAGGCACACTTCTTATTGAATGTAAGCGCAGTGCCTTGTGCTGATTTAAAAGAAAAAAAAAGTAAACTTAGGCTATAATGATTTTAAAGAACACACAATTTTATTTATCAGTTTGATATCTGGCTGGAGTTCTGTTTTAGTTGCCAGTATGCTTTTGTCTAATTTGGTAATGTTACAATTGTCCTCTTAAAGAATATGCACAGGCAATTTCATAAACCACCTACAGGACATTGAGACCTTTTAGCACAAAAGTAGTACATGCATTTTTCGTGTTTATTATGTTTTCAATGGTATACCACGCTTGGCTGTCAACAGGTGCAGGAACTGGAACTTCAAGCAGTGGAGCTGAAGTGACCTCTACTATTGCACTTCGGAATAGACTGCCTTTTTTTTTCATTCTTATTGACAAAAACAGCTGCGTGGATCAAAATACGCTCAGGCAACAGTTATAGGAACAGAAGAAGCTTAAGTGTTCTGCAGAGGACAGCATCAGAGAGACACACAAACGGTGCACATGACAGCCTGTGGCGTTATGTAATACAAATCTCTTAGTCGGTGGGAAATGGAAACAGAAACCACAAAATTGTATATGCACCTATATTCCGTCTTGCATGACTAGGAAAAATATTTTGACATACTGTAGGTCATGGACAATATGAAATCTACCTACTTTCTCTATTTTACATTATTATACTGGATTGATATAGCACCCACAGTTTGTGCAACACTTTACAAAATCAAGGGAGACAGTACATTCCAATTCAGAACACGAGGGAGCGACTGCTTGTGAGAACTTACAATTAATAGTACTGCAATGTATTAGCACCCTTTACAGCAGGGATATGCAATTAGCGGACCTCCAGCTGTTGCAGAACTACAATTCCCATGAGGAATAGCAAGACTCTGACATCCACAAGCATGACACCCAGAGGCATGATGGGACTTGTAGTTTTGCAACAGCTGGAGGTCCGCTAATTACATATCCCTGCTTTACAGATTTAGTGTTCTTATCCACTTGTGCATATGAGACTAATACTTTCTGATTCATAGTCAGTGGTATACAAAATGAAGGGCAGTGGCAGTGGTCTGTCCCAGTTGGAGGCAGTAAAGTAGTACATTGCATGTATTAAAGCCATTTTAGAAAACTGATATCTCAACCAATAGAGCTTGCATAGTTCCAGCACTAACTTCATACAGTGGGGGGACCAGTAGCATGTGTCAAGTACAGTGCCTTGCAAAAGTATTCACCCCCCTTGGCATTTTTCGTGTTTTGTTGCCTCACAACCTGGAATTAACATGGATTGTTTGAGGATTTGCATCATATAATTTACAGAACATGCCCACAACTTTGAAGATGTTTTTTTTTTATTAATGTAAATCAAACAACAAATAGGACAAAATAACAGAAAAAGTCAATGTACATAACTATTCACCCCCCTAAAGTCAATACTTTGTAGAGCCACCTTTTGCGGCTATCACAGATCCAAGTCGTTTTGGATAAGTCTCTATGAGATTGCCACATCTTACCACTGGAATTTTTGCCCATTCCTCCTTGCAAAACTGATCCAGCTCCTTCAAGTTGAATGGTTTGCGCTTGTGAACAGCAATCTTTAAGTCTGACCACAGATTTTCTATTTGATTAAGGTCTGGGCCTTCACTAGGCCATTCCAACATATTTACATGTTTCCCCTTAAACCACTCAAGTGTTGCTTTAGCAGTATGTTTGGGGTCATTGTCCTGTTGGAAGATAAACCTCCATCCTAGCCTCAAATCACACACAGAGTGGTACAGGTTTTGCTCAAGAATATCCCTGTATTTAGCACCATCCATCTTTCCCTCAACTCTGACCAGTTTCCCAGTCTGGACTACTGAAAAACATGCCCACAGCATGATGCTGTCACCACCATGTTTCACTGTGGGGATGGTGTTCTTTGGGTGATGTGATGTGTTGGGTTTGCGCCAGACATAGTGTTTTTTTTGATGGCCAAAAAGTTCAATCGTAGTCTCATCAGGCTCCCGCGTGCCTTTTCTCAAACTCAAAACGTGCAATTTTGTTTTTTATTGAAAGTAATGGCTTTCTTCTGGCCACTCTGCCATAAAGCCTAACTCTATGGAGCGTACCTCTTATTGTTGTCCTATGCACAGATACTCCAGTCTCTGCTGTGGAACTCTGCAGCTCCTCCAGGGTTACCTTAGGTCTCTGTGCTGCCTCTCTGATTAATGCCCTCCCGGGATCGACCCCTTACTCCGATCTGTGATCACCCGAGTCTCATTGACTCAGTGATCACAGGGGGCGTGCGGGGAGCGTGCATAGGGGAGGATGTCTATTCACGGCCTCCCGGCAAAGTAGGTCCGGGCTGTAGCCGTCATTTGGCTATAGCGCGGATCTGAAGGGGTTAAAACACGCTCGTTTTGGTGTGTTCCTAAGGTTGGGCATACATGATTCATTTTTTTCATTCAACCAGTGGGCTGAACAAAAAGAAAAATGAGCAAATCCCCCATTCACACATTCGAGGTAGATGGGGGAATCCTCCTGCTATGCTATTGTTTTCTGACAGCAGTGTGCCATCAGAATACAATGATCAGTGTTGCCAGCTGAAAGCCACTATTGAACCGGTTGAATTTTGATCCATGTATGGCTGGCTTAAGCGCATTTATGAATGTTCACAGATGTATGGTGTTTAGAAGTGCACTGTAAAAAATATGTGCTGGGTCTACTGAAAAAATTTGCATCAGCTTTTTAAGTACTGTCAACTACATTAATTTTTGTCTGACTCATTAGACTTTTCATGTTTTCAACTTTGTTGTTTTAAGTAAAGCCAACTAAATTTTTCAAGTTTATAGACCATAGGTTGAAGTTAAGCCAACTCAATTTTTCCAGTTTATAGACCATAGGTTCAACTAAAGCCAACTACATTTTCCAGTTTATAGACCATAGGTTCAAGTAAAGCCAAATCAATTTTTCCAGTTTCTAGAAAAGTTTAAGTTAGGAACACATACATTAACTTATTTATTTCAAGTACTTATATAGCACCGTCAATTTATGGAGCACTTTACATATACATTGTACATTCACATCAGTCCCTGCCCTCAAGGAGCTTTCAATCTAAGATCCCTAACTCACATTCATACATAAACATACTAGGGCTAATTTACACAGAAGCCAATTACCCTACCAGCATGTCTTTGGAGTGTGGGAGGAAACCAACGCAGGTACAGGGTAGAACATGCAAACTGCAGGCAGGTTGTGTCATGGTCAGGATTCGAACCAGCACTTTATGAAAGTGCTAACCACTACACCACTGTGCTGCCCTTTGTGACTTAGTTACTTAGTTTTAAATGATATTAAATTGTAACTTACTTAATAAACTTATTTTCCAAATGTATTTGATATACGTTTGAAGGTTTTTATATAAAAATAATACAATAATATGTTTTTTTAAAAAAAGGAATAGTCTCATGAATTTATCAAATGTAAATGTAAACACTTAAAAAAAAAAAAAAAAAGAAACAAACGCCTCTTTCTCAGCTAACAAATCAAACTGAAACACATGTATATACAAATACAGCACTGGCAACACACAATATAAGTGAAATCAACAAAAAAGTACAAATAAAAATCCAAATAAATGCAACTGAATTGTTAGTCCACAATGAAGTAGGTGCAAAAAATGCTTCACAAACTTGCAGGAGTACAGTGACACCCCCTTTTGCATCCCCACTCACCAGAACAGGACGACCCCCATCTTTGCAGTCCAGGGGTCACTTCAGGCTTGTAAATGGTATCCCTCACACGTGGATTGGTGTCAAAACATCAGATGGTGGATCGGTGTAAACATCAGATGATAGATTCCAATAGGAGGCTCTCAACAGGATATACAGGCACCCAGAAATGAAAAGAGGATAGATTAATAGTGAAGTACTGTTATAAAAGATTATTTAATGCGCATAGGGATCGGTACTTACAAAAAGACGGTTAAAAACAGGCATGGATATAGAGCTGTAGATACAGGAAGCAGCCGTTCATAGCGTGTGTTCCATAGACCAGAAGTGACGTCAAACCAGGAAATTATGTCAATGCATTTCACCCTCCCTCAGGGTGTCAACAAGTGAAGTGTCAGTGAGAACTACTGCTGGAACTCTCCATAGGGCCAATATTGGTATGAAACACGTGTTGAAAAAATATTCTGCCTAACCGCACCAATAATTGGATTTGCTTCCCTGGCAAGAAGACCAACCATAACTGACTGGTGGTTCTTTGCCCCACGAAAAGTTTCTTTGCAAGATGTAACAAGAAAAGACTTTTGGTGTCCCCTTGTCAGGCAATGTAGGCTACTACTGTCTTCTTGTCAACCTTACTCAGGCCTCCTTGAAGATCCTGAAAGGCTTGCGATGCTGGAAACAGGCTTCCATTCAATATACTTGGGGAGTCTGCGCTTCACCGCGCTCCAATGGCCTTCCACTTGTTTCTTCTGATTGTGGACTCCCAGCCCCAAAGACTGGCATCAGAATCATCCTATCTCCTTGGCTGAGAGGTATGCTTCCGAAAGAAGCACAGTGGCAATATCCAAAATTCCAGTTCTTGTTGAATTTGTATAGGCACAAAGATTTTCTGATCCATAGACAGCCCAGCTCATATAGGCTAAAGAAGGCAAATTGAAATGCCCTCATGTACCACCTGGCCCAAGGTACCACCACTGCCAACAAGATCTTCAAAAAGATTCCTGGGGCTGTGCCAATTCTGTAAAAGGCAGACACCTGAACTGGAAGTGACATCTGGCCACCACAAATCTCACATGCCTCTGGTGCTCGGCATTGATCAGTACATGGAAGTATGAGTTGGCCGGTCGGTTGATACCAACTGGTCCTCCTGCTGAACTGTCCCTGTGACTGTCTGCATGGACTCCATCTTGAACCTCTTGGTGTGTATGAACACATTCGATTCTTTCAAATTGAAAGAGGCTACTAGAAAAACTGAGGAGAAGGGCCCCCAGATAATTCTATGTTTCCGGCATCACTGGCATAATGGCCTTGTAGCAGTATAAAAATCTTGCAAACTGTTTCTCTTCTGAGATCTGTTGAACCTATCTTGAACCTGTCCACCTGTCTTCTGGACCCACTGGTCTTTGATAATTGTTGTCCAAACCCTCCAGAAGGAGGCTACAATCATCAACTTCACTCAGGCCCCCTGACCCCAACTGGAAGAGGCTAGTTGGACGCACCTTCAAAAAGACTTTCCAGCCCTCTTAGCAGCCTGCTCTGGACTTGAGTTGATGTCAAAAGTACTTTTGAGACACCTCCACTGTGATCTGTTAAATCTGCAGCATGTCCTATTGTCAGAAACCATGAATCAGACTGAGACAGAAGTACAGTTAAATCTCACTTGGTTAATAATAATAAAAAAAGTGAACAGAGTAAATGTACTCAAAACATAGCCAGAGTTCAGGAACTGGAACGGATAGTCAGACAAGCCAAAACGTCAGAGAGCCAGAGATGAGCGTAGTAGAACAGCAAGCAGGATCTGGAGCCAGAAGGAATGTCAGCCAAGCAAGTCTTTAACAGGAACACAGGAGAGCGTCTCTAGAGATGTGACCAAGGCGAAGGCAGAGATCATCTGGGCTGGACAGCTTAAGTAAGCAGGACTGACGAGCAGGATATCATCAACAGGTGAGTCACTGTGGAGAGATAGGAGCTGGCAATTAGCCGGCAGCTGAGCGGCCAGCTCAGAGAAGGAAGGGCTGAACCCAGCCCTGACACCTATAAGATTTGGCCTCCTGCACCTTCTGAAGTTCAGTAGGCTTGAGTGAAGGATGACAGCTTCCTCTTACAAGTCTATGGCCACAGTCCATACTTTTCCTCCTGTCATTCGCTTAATTGCATTGTTCAGTGTTTGGCCAAACAATAACCTCCCATTATAGGAAATGTTGAAGGCTTGTGTCGAAGTTCCGCCTGCCCTCCAGTGGCGTAACCACAATGCTCTCATAGCAGTGACTGAATGCACCAGCGCTTGTACTAGGTCTATCAAAAGCATCAACCAAAAGTCAGTTGCCAGGTTCTACTCTTTCCAGATACTGTGCCAAATCTTGTAGTTTCCAGTGTTGAATATAATGCCATTTCTGAAGTTTATATAGCGAAGTTAACGCTATTGCTGGTTGGCAGGCAAAATCTGTCACTGTATAGATTCTGTGCAAGCCTGATGGCCAGATCACCACAATTTCTGCGTTCCAGATGTGTTTCTGCATGAGTGTTTTTGATGCATTCTCAATGTGTTTTGCCACTTTTCAGATGTGTTCTATAAAGAAACAATGCAACATTCTACTTTTGTTGACTACACTAGAATGCGTTGTCCTAATGTGAACTAGGTAATTGGAATCAAAGTTAGACACTGTCCATGCATTCTTGATGCAGAATAAAAACGCACTGGACTGCATCTGGTGTGAACAAGTCTACTTTCTCATCCCATGGAAGTGCAGTGCATAAACATATATCAGCCATCTTATTTGGATAAAACTTAGAGAACCTGTTAATGTAAATTGGTCTTCTGACGTGGTCGCTGTCATCCTTCATTAACAAGCGATTTATGCTCTGCCATATGGGAAAAGACCATCCTCCATCAATGAGCCTTTACGCTCTATCATTGTGGGAAAAGACCATCCTTCATCAATGGGCCATCTACGCTCTATCATTATGGGTGTTGCTTGTGGCGTGGATATTTGAAGCATACTTTCTGCTATAGCGGCCTTTATAGGGCTTAGAATTTTGCACAACCACATCCTTGTGAGGCAACCTGTGCAATTTAATTTCTCTGCCACTGCAGACTGCACGCAGGCCCAAAATGCACTCTGAGCTTGGCAAGGCATTTTCTATCATGCTGGCATAAACGCATGTTCCAATTTCCTGGATCCTGTCCCTTCGCAGGGTAAGTGGAAACATCTCATTTAGAGTGTATTGACCACATGCTTAATGAATGTGACAACCTGTTAGATGTCGTTGTCCTGGTCAGGATAAGATGATCTTTGGCGGGGGTTATGTTTTTTTGTTTTTGGAGCGTTGCGTTTGGGGTTTTTGCTCCTAAAATAATGCAAAACCTCTTAATTTGCATAATTTCCTTGAGCACTCTTTTAAAAACATGTCCTACGTTGCCCCCTCTTACCTTTGCTAATCTTCTGTGCCACTAACAGGTGTGGCAAGCTCATATTTGCACAAAGTATATGGTAAAAAATCATATTGCCTCTCACCAAAAAACACGGTACCCTGTCTCTTTATGACCCATCTGCCTTCCTCCACTCACTTCGGAAGCAGCAGCAGGTGAGCCCAGGCAGCATTTCCAAAGGCAGACACATGCAGAGTCTGAGACAAAAAACAGTCAGACTGTCAAACCCACAGAAGTACACAGCAGGGGAGCCAGAACAGCACATCCAGAGGCAGACAGGAGACTCAGAATCTGAGGTAAGTCCTTTACCCGGCAGGACTGCAGAGAGAGAAGGAGAGAAGCCCTCTCAACTGCAGACCTCCAAGATTATTTACACCATTGCATGGCGACTGGACCATCCTGTGCTGCCCATCTCCCTGCACTCTGTGACCCGATTCACAGCCGCTCTATATCTAAAAAGTGCACTGTATCTAAAAAGACAGGAAAAAAATCCAAACAGAGAGGCAATGATGACATTACAAAGCTCTTATAATACCACGCCTGTACAATGTCAATGCTGTTTAACCACTTCCCGACCGGCGCACGCTGATGTACGTCGGCAGTATGGCATAGCTGGGCAAATGGGCGTACAGGTACGTCCATTTGAATTTCCCGCCGTGTCATTGCGTGCGCGACGCCGGCGGCGCGCGCGCGCCGGCCAGGAGCTCCGCGAGTTGGGTCGCGGGTCCCGCGGACTAGATCGCCGCGGGGATACCCGCGATCGTCTCACGGAGAGAAGGAACAGGGAGATGCTGATGTAAACAAGCATCTCCCCGTTCTGCCTAGTGACAGTGTCACTCGATCTCTGCTCCCTGTCATCGGAGCAGAGGTCAGTGTACTGACACACACAGCCTAACCCCCCTACAGTTAGAAACACCTCCCTAGTACTGACTTAACCCCTCCCCGCCCCCTAGTGGTTTACCCCTTCACTGCCAGTGTCATTTACACAGGAATCAATGCATTTTTATTGCACTGATTGCTGTATAAATGACAATGGTCCCAAAAATGTCCGATATGTCCGCCATAATGTCGCAGTCACAATAAAAATCTCTGATCGCCGCCAAAACTAGTAAAAAAAATTATTATCAAAAATGCCATAAAACTATCCCCTATTTTGTAAACGCTATAACTTTTGCGCAAACCAATCAATAAACGCTTATTGCGATTTTTTTTTACCAAAAGTATGTAGAAGAATACGTATTGGCCTAAACTGAGGTAAAAAAATGTGTTTTTATATATTTTTGGGGGATATTTATTATAGCAAAACGTAAAAAATAATGCGTTTTTTTTCAAAATTGTCGCTCTTATTTTGTTTATAGCGCAAAAAATAAAAATCGCAGAGGTGATCAAATACCACCAAAAGAAAGCTCTATTTGTGGGGAAAAAAGGACGACAATTTTGTTTGAGAGCCACGTCGCACGACTGCGCAATTGTCCGTTAAAGCGACGCAGTGCCGAATCGCAAAAAGTGCTCTGGTCAGGAAGGGGGTAAATTCTTCCGGGGCTGAAGCGCTTAAGCATCATTTTGCCCGTGGCCTTAGAACAAAAGGCATCCAGTTTTTAGAAGGATTTACCTTCAGCATTCAGGGTCTTCCAACTCCATGAGAGGCTGAACATGGAGGGGTAGGTTCGGCAGTGGGGGATGCAGCCAAAAAATAACTTATCAACTGCAATCAACAGCCAGCCTGGAGCAGACCAAAAAAGAAGAACATCTTAGTTGGGGGAGGGGCTGTCTTTCATTTAGCTAGGTACAGGTGGTCATGTGGGTCTCCAGAGGAGGTGTTAACCCGTTGTGTGCTGACTTGAGGTGAGCCAGGAATTTTTTTTAAGTAAATGTAACTCAATTAGAATATGGAAATGCACATACCTTAAAAGTTTTGTCTAGATTACTCAATATTACAGTGGCGTAGCGTGGGGGGTGCGAGGGGGGCGTAGGCCCCGGGCGCAACATTTGGGGGGGGGCGACATCCTGCTCCAGTATGTGTCACCCTCTCTCCATACAGCTAAATTCTGTTCTGTGACCCCGCGCTCCGGCCGCCATGATAATTCTCAGGCCGGCCCCTGGCGCCCTGTGATTGGGTGAAAGGGGTCATGTGCGGCAGGTGGGGCTGACCTGTCCTCAATCGCAGGGGGGAGCGGGGCTGGCCTTCGTTGTGGCCGCCGTCTTCTCCTGCTCCTCCTCTCCGGCCCGGGTCACCAATCATGTCGGCCGTCGCGGAAGGCAGTCTGTGGCCGCTGTCTTCTCCTCCTCTCCTCCTCTCCTCCTCTCCAGCCCGGGTCACTGATCATCATGACCCCGTCGGCCGTCGCGGCAGGCAGTCTGTGGCCGCTGTCTTCTCCTCCTCTCCTCCTCTCCTCCTCCTCCTCTCCGGCCCGGGTCACTGATCATCATTTCCCCTCCGGGGCAGGCAATGTGACAGTCGGCGGCGCAGAGGCAGAGCAGATGGAAGAAAGAAAGGTAAGAGACTCACATGGCCCGGGGGGGAGTAGATATGGTCTGGGGAGAGGGAGCAGCCAGAAAGTTAGTGTATAGTGTAATGTATTAGTGTTGTAGGTAGCGTATAATGTATTGTGTGTAGTGTATTGGTCTGTGGGTAGAGTGTTGTGTAGCAGTCAGTATGTAGTGTATTGAGTAGTAGTGGTCTGTGGGTAGTGTATTGTGTAGTGGTCAGTGTGGTGTGTGGTCAGTGTGTAGTGTAGTGTAGTGGTCAGTGTGTAGTATAGTGGTGTGGTGTGTGGTCGGTGTGTAGTGTAGTGGTCAGTGTGTAGTGTAGTGGTCAGTGTGGTGTGTGGTAGGTGTGTAGTGTAGTGGTCAGTGTGTAGTGTAGTGGTGTGTAGTGGTCAGTGTGGTGTGTAGTGTAGTGGTCAGTGTGTAGTGTAGTGGTGTGTAGTGGTCAGTGTGTTGTGTGGTCGGTGTGTAGTGGTCAGTGTGTAGTGTAGTGGTCAGTGTGGTGTGTAGTGTAGTGGTCAGTGTGTAGTGTAATGGTGTGTAGTGGTCAGTGTGGTGTGTGGTCGGTGTGCAGTGTAGTGGTCAGTGTGTAGTGTAGTGGTGTGTAGTGGTCAGTGTGGTGTGTAGTGTAGTGGTCAGTGTGGTGTGTAGTGGTCAGTGTGTAGTGTAGTGGTTAGTGGTGTGTAGTGGTTAGTGGTGGTCAGTGTGGTGGTGTGTGGTTAGTGGTGGTCAGTGTGTAGTGGTCAGTGTGGTGTGTAGTGGTCAGTGTTGTGTGAAGTGGTCAGTGGAGGTCAGTGTGTAGTGGTCAGTGTGTGGTGTAGTGTAGTGGTCAGTGTGTAGTGGTCAGTGTGGTGTGTAGTGGTCAGTGTTGTGTGAAGTGGTCAGTGGAGGTCAGTGTGTAGTGG
This sequence comes from Lithobates septentrionalis, assembly GCA_037952835.1. NCBI lineage: Eukaryota > Metazoa > Chordata > Amphibia > Anura > Ranidae > Lithobates > Lithobates septentrionalis. The sequence continues at coordinate 2,156,395 of JBBDGP010001924.1, forward strand.
TCAGTGTGTGGTGTAGTGTAGTTGTCAGTATGTAGTGGGTAGTGTGTAGTGGTGTGTAGTGGTCAGTGTGTAGTGGTTATTTGTGTGTAGTGTAGTGTGGTCAGTGTGTAGTGTAGTGTAGTGGTCAGTGTGGTGTAGTGGTCAGGGTGTAGTGTAGTGGTCAGTGTGGTGTGTGGTCAGTGTGTAGTGGTCAGTGTGTAGTGTAGTAGTCAGTGTGGTGTGTAGTGTAGTGTGGTTAGTGTGTACTGGTCAGTGTGTAGTGGTCAGTGTGTAGTGTAGTGTGGTCAGTGTGTAGTGGTTAGTGGTGGTCAGTGTGTAGTGGTCAGTGTGTAGTGGTCAGTGTGTAGTGGTTAGTGGTGGTCAGTGTGTAGTGGTCAGTGTGTAGTGGTTAGTGGTCAGTGTGTAGTGGTTAGTGGTGTGTAGAGGTCAGTGTGTAGTGGTTAGTGGTGTGTAGTGGTCAGTGGTTAGTGGTGTGTGGTGTGTAGTGTATTGTGTAGTAGTATAGTGTAGTGGTCAGTATAGGAATCAGGTAGGTCAGTGTGTGGTGTTTAGTGTAGTGGTCAGTGTGGTGTGTAGTGGTCAGTGGATAGTGTATTGTGTAGTGGGTAGTGTAGTAATATAGTGTAGTGGTCAGTATAGGAATCAGGTAGGTTGGTGTGGTGTGTAGTGTAGTGGTCAGTGTATAGTGGATTGTGTACTGGATTGTATAGTGTAGTGGTCAGTGTGTAGTGTAGTGGTTGATGTAGGAATCGTGTAGGTTGGTGGGGTGTGTAGTGGTCAGTATAGGAATCAGATAGGTCAGTGTGTAGTGTAGTGGTCCTTGTAGGAATCGGGTAGGTCAGTGTAAGGGTCAGTATAGAAATGAGATAGGTCAGTGTATTGTATAGGAATCAGATTAGTGGTCAGGTAGGTCAGTATTATTGTAGGAAGGGAAGGGACTCAGGGAGTGTGAATTGTCCGCAGGTTAGGGGGCGTAAATAACTTGCCTTGCCCCGGGCGCTGGCAACCCAAGCTACGCCACTGCAATATTATACATTATTTTTTTAAAAGGTGTGTTTTAAGAACTAATGAAAATTAAGTAAGGTACTTAAAATATCAAAGTAAATTTAATTAACATTTATTTTTATGTTGAAACATATAAAATTTTTATGTTAAAATGACAGTCCAACAGAATCATTTTTATCAGTGTGCACGCACATAAAGCTTTTCTATTGGCTAGAATATTTATTTATTATAGCCACTAGAATGCATCTATGCACTTTAGGCACTTATGCATGAACATTTTACCAGTAAGCACCTCTCCAAAATGCAGGTTAGGGGCATTTTTTATGTCCCTAAATGATGCATTAAAATATGAATACCCTGTTTCCCCAAAAATAAGACCTAGCGTGATTGTCGGTGATGGCTGCAATATAAGCCCTACCCCCCAAAAAAGCCCTAGTTAGAGTCCTTGTAGGTCTTCTTTTCAGGGTAGGGCTTATTTTCGGGGAAACAGGGTAGGGCTTATTTGGGGGGTAGGGCTTATAATGCAGCCATCACAGACAACCACGCTAGGTCTTATTTTCGGGGAAACAGGGTATAAATGCCATGATGTGCGTAAACACATTGGTTAAAACAGAGCTGCGTTCAGAGGCTTTAAAAGAATTAAAAATGCCTCTAGAAGTGGTGTTTTTTTTGCTCGTGTACATGAGACCTTAGGCAACAACATTAACTATAAACTTTGGATGGCTTCAGCATCCATATTATCAGCCATGGGAAAAGATTTTGTTTGTTACTTTTCTGCCTAGCCATTCCCGTATTGTGGTTTTTGTTTTAATATTATATTAAGAATCTGTAAATGACCCCTGTCTTCTTTACACACCAACATACATACAGTCTGCTATCTTGTTTTTAATGCAAAGTCAAACAGAGTAGGTCAGAGCTGAGCATTTATTTTCAAACTGTGGGATCAGCAATTCTACCCCCCAATTTAAAACACTTATGTAATGTCCCAAAATTATCTTAGGGCGTTGCAGGAAGCTCTTAGACACATAGGTTCAGATGCCCCCTGTACTCTGTGAAGTAATAAATAACGTCACAAATGTCATAACCAGGACTTCTGTGCTGCCAATCAACTTTATTGTAGCAGATGCTAGTGAAACTAGCCTGATATTACATAAACTGGGGTAACCATCAGCCTGTAACAACATTGGTCAGCTTATTGCCAACTATTACAGTGGAGATTGGGAGCAACACTAAGGTCTTAGAAGGGTATTAAACAAGAACAAAAATGTAATATATTGCAGCTTACCAATTCTTAGATGTGGTGGCTGCATTCATTTTTTTTTTTAGTCTCTTTCCCTTTATTTTGACATGTTGATCCTGCCAGTAAGTCTGTTATTTTTCAGCTTTCTCTAACAGACTAAGCTGTCCAGCAAAAGTGTCATAGGGTTGAGACAATCATTCAACACTGACAGGCACGCTTACAATAAACAGCTTTTATCCATTTATATAAAACCTTTATCTCAAAAGGAAAAAACTGCTTAACCACTTCAATACCAGGCACTTCTACACCTTCCTGCCCAAGCCAATTTTCAGCTTTCAGAACTGTCACAAATTAAATGACAATTGCGCGGTCATGCTACACTGTACCCAAATACATTTTTTTTATCATTTTGTTCCCATAAATGGAGCTTTCTTTTGGTGGTATTTGATCACCTCTACAATTTTTATTTTTTGTGCAGCAAATAAAAAAAGACCGAAAATTTTGAAAAAAAAAAGTTTTTCTTTGTTTCTGTTAAAATTTTTTGTAAATAAGTACGTTTTCTTCTTCAATGACGGGCACTGATATGGCTGCACTGATGGGTACTGATAAGACGGCACTAATGAGGTGGCACTAATGATGGGCACTGATAGGTGGCACTGATGGGCAGTGGTAGGTGGCACTGATATGCGGCACTGATGGGCACTTATAGGCGGCACTGATGGGCACTCATAGGCGGCACTGATAGGTGGCACGGATGGGCACTGATGGGCATTGATAGGTGGGCACTGATGTGCACAGATAGGTAGCGCTGCTACCAACTTTTTCCACTGATAGGTGGTACTGATGGAAACTGATGGGTGGCACTGATGGGTGGCATTGCTGGGCATCACTAATTTTTATTGTGCCATAGATGTGCCAGTCAGTGCCCATTTGTTGGCACTGACTGGCATATGTGGATCATTAATTTTCACATGTGGATGGCCATGGGGGATGTACCTGGCCATCCACATGTTAGGAGCTTCCCTGGTGGTCTAGTGCGGGCATCTGAGGGGGGGCTGTGCTGATAAACAATCAGCGCAGACCCCCACTGTCAGGAGAGCCGCCAATCGGCTCTCCTCTACTCGCGTCTGTCAGAGTGATTGGACACAGCTGATCACGGGGTAAAGAGCCTCCGCCGGAGGCTCTTTACCGAGATCGATATAGCGGTGTGTCAGATTGACACACCTCACCACCGATCGCAGCAATGCGAGCCCCCACAGGCGCGCATCGGCTGTTATCCTGCAGGGCATCATATGACGCCCAGCCAGGATAACTGAAACACCGCCTGGCCGTCATTCTGCTATAGGCCGGGCGGGAAGTGGTTAAAGGGTGTTAACAGGAATTTGGCTTTAGAATAGAAATAAACTCATCAATTTAACCAATTTTTTCCTAAAGTGGTTAAACTTAAGGCATGCCGTAAATGATAACCGTCACTTGTGCTCTCTTTTGAATTGCCAAGCCATCAAATGGAAGGTGTGATAGCGGGTCATAAATGCAGAACCACAGCACCTCCAGATCAAATAGAGGACAAGATGTCAGCGCTTCCCTGGCTGTAAAGGATAGGAGGGTTTAGTTCTGCTTTAATTTGTTAGTCAAGTGCATCTAAATTTACTAGTGCCTCTAACACCACCCTGAACAAAAGATTACAGCACACACATACAAAAATTACATTTAAATCCTGCAAGGCTATTTAAAACACCTGAACATATTCAGCAAATAAGCAAAAATATGGGGATTTGGTTCACGCCATATGGTGCTTAAGCCCACTACTGCGTCAAAGTACCCCATTATCAGTGGGTCCTACACTAATCATAGAATAGAAGATCCTGCTTCTCAACCATGGGAGAAATACACTTCACTTTATGGGAGAACTAAAAGGACACTAATTTTTAGGGTGTGCCCCCCCCCCCCAAGTCTTTGTTTGTCTAACACCACCCTCTCACCAGATTGGCAATGCTGCTGTCCAAAAATGTATCCAATGCATCTCTATCGACAGTGGAGACATGCAAAGACAGGAAGTGTGTTGATGTCTGGATCACCAAGTCAAAATAAACGTAAAAAAAAAGTGAATGTAGTGTAGCCACAACATTTGAGGATTGGTAGGTAGCAATATATTTACATATGTTTTCCAAAGATGTAAAGATGTCCAGTTACCTCAATATTCTAACCCCCCGAATAAAAAAGCGTGGTATGTATGTTTATATTGGGATCAACAAGTGCAGACAGAATAACATGGAATTATACTTGGTCAGGTCATATAAAAGTGCTTTCTGCCTGAGAGATTCCTGTGTTCCTCAGATGTTCTATGAAATAATGTTAAAGGTCTTTTGTGTACCCATAGTCACATACAAGCATGGAAATTAAGGATCAAGGTGGCAACCTGTGCAGAAGGCACCTGTGTTACCAACACATAAACACTGACATAGAAAGTCACACAGAGTCCAGATGAAAGCATGTGTAGTGTATGGTGTTTTTAGCTGTGTTAGAAAATAGTTATTGCGGGCGCAATTAGCAGTAATACACCAAAGGTACAGTGGTGTAGAGTTGTGGCAGTGGAAGAGCAAAGTGCTGTCTCGTAACAACGAAATAATGGCAACCACACACAAACAAAAACCACACATGGAGACCCAACCCTTCAGGGTCTCTAATCCAACTTTATCCACACAGGATATACAGCAATGGGAAGAAGATATGTGACCATGCACCTTCCACAGACATGAGCATAAAGGCAGACTTGCATAAGTACAGATACAAAAAAACACAAACCCTTATGCAGTGATGGCTATAAAATATGTGAAAGCATGTATGATCGAGGCAAAACAAGTTAATGAGAACTGAAAGCACAGAGGGCTTTTTTGTTGTTATCCAGCCATGTTGGTGCAGATACTGCCTGCTCGTTAAAATTAGTATCTCCATAAGCCACCACTCAAAGCTTTTCAGGGGATACTATTAACTAGGATATGTTGAGGGCACGTAGGTGACATGATTTGGCACCGTGGAATTTCAGTCTTTGTTTTTGTTCATCAGTGGGAAAATTAGAGGCACATTGCTCAGGAATATTACACTGTTTTTACAAAAAAACTGCAGCCAGCAGCAAACAGCAAATATTCCCTGTAAAACACACATGCAGGTTCTTAGCAGTGAAATGCATGTGAACTCAGGGACAAGCTATGAGTTAAAAATTGTAGCCATCAAAAAAAGGAAAATACGCACCTTTAAAAGCACACATAACGCCTGTTATGTCTACAGACAGTGCATGTATAAAAGGCTGTAAAGATGCTGCAAGACACACATCAACGCATTAATATGTAAAAATCCTTTTTCACCCCACCCCTAAATTTCCCAAGAATTTTTCTTCTAAAGGACACTCTGCCCCCGTTCACATCGGCACAATTTGACATATCCCAATCAGTGCGACGCCGCCATTGTGTCACCGTACCGATTTCGGAAGGTAGTTCCTGGACTACTTTTGGCGACTTCGGACGGGATTTCAATAGACATTGAACCCGCACAGACGTCTTTCAAATCGTGCCAGATCTCAAACTGAAATGCGGGTTTGAAATTTTGCGAGTTCAGCTGAACTTGCACAATTTCAAACCTGCCTTCAGTCTGAATAAGGGCTCAGTAAAGCCGCGTACACACAATCGGACTTTCTGACGGGAAATGTTTGATGACAGGCTGTTGGCGGTAAATCTGACCATGTGTATGCTCCATCGGACAATTGTCGGACTTTCTGCCAACAAATGTTGGCTAGCAGGTTTTCAAATTTTCCACAGACAAAAGTGTGTTGTCGGATTTTCCGAGCGTGTGTACACAAGTCCGTCGGGACAAAAGTCCAAAGTACAATCACGCATGCTCGGAAGCAAGGATGAGCCAGAAGCGGTCGGTCTTGTAAACTAGCGTTCGTAATGGAGAATTAACATTGGTGACGTGGCAAATTATGAAATCTCGAAATGCAGCGCACAATTCTCTTCTTCTTTAATGGGATAATAATGAAGCTGCTTTACTGGTGATAATGATGGAGTTATTGCAAACAAATTTTCAAAGGCTTTTTTTTTCTAGTGATATCAAGAATAATATTATTATGTTTTTTTTTTGTTTTTTTTTTATTTGGGCAAGTTACCACAACACCATTATCCTGCAGTTTTTAAGATCAAAGATACAACTATGTTGGTGTCCCTTGCCAATTTTACATTGTATTTTTTAAAAATGTAACTGCCTACTCCCAAACTGTCATTTGAAGTAAAACACATAGCCAAGTATTATTCTACACAATTTTTTTATTGTGCATTAAAAAAAGAAAACAAATAAAATTAGACAGGCTATCTGCCAATATAACTTAACCAAAAAGTGCATTCTATGCATCCAAAAATATAGAAAATTTACCAAATCAAATCATTATTCAACCAAAAAAATAATGTCAAAGCAATAACTCCACAGCCAATAATAAATAACATGTTATCTTCTCCGATTCCGCAACTTGTCTGGTTGACGAACGGCTGTTCAGAAACGAACTGAAAAGCACGAAATGAAAAGCGCAAACTGAAAAGCGCTAAATGAAAAACGCGAAAAGAAAAGCATGAATCAACACTCACCAAACTTCTACTAACACGAAATTAGCAGAAGGAGCTCAAAGGGTGGGGCTAAAGAGCTGAGAAACCACGTAGTACATCACTACATTTGTGATTGTTGGCCAACAATTGTGTGACAGTGTGTATGCAAGACAAGTTTGGGCCAACGCCCTTTGGACAAAATTCCACGGTTTTGTTGGCCAACAATCCGGTCGTGTGTACGAGGCATAAGAGTTTACTACTTTAATCCAGTGCCTTCAAGCCCTACACTGATGTGTCCCTATATCATCAACAGCATACCTCCAAACTTTTTGAGATGAGATCGAAGGACACGTATTAGCAAAACAAAATATCTAATAAAGTGCCGCGCTAAATAATCTTATAGTACTAAATACTGATGAAACCAACATTCAATCAGAATACCACACTAAATTGCAAATGCTTAAGTGAAACATAAGTAATGATGCCACAAAAATATTATAAATGATTACAAAATTGCAATCATAAATCAAAATTACATGACATGTATCAATAAAGTGCCCTAGTGCTCAAACATACCAGTGTCATACATAATATCATGCACAATAATAAAAGTTCATGGAGATGAAATGTGATAAGCTCCCCTATGGGGTCCGTGCAAGTAAATCCTTGTGATAAAAGTGTTCCAAACTTAAACTGGTGATAACACTCCTGTGCTCCCCATATGTGGTTGCGCTCACCTTAGAGCGTGTGACCACACAATTACGTTTGGTCTAAAATCAAATCCTGGGTCCTTCAAATGGATGTCCTCATGGTAGTGGAAGCATAAAGAATAATAAACAGCAAAAGAATAAAGCCTTTTTTGAAAACAAAATAGAACAATCCTTTGACAGTGCATAGTTCAAAAACAGCTGACCAAATCAGTGATAAAGGTGGCGCCTGCATTTAGTGCAAAGGAATTCTGACAATTTTGGGCAGATCTCCTGATCCTCCTCTGTAGAGCAAGCCTTGAACAGTGAAATCATACTGTTAATTAGGGTAATCCTGACAAGGATCTGAAAACTTATTCTGGCAGGATCAGAATATAAACACTTGGGGGCTATTAATAAAAATAAAGAGCACATTCTGTGTTTTATTTTTTTAAACTTGATAGAATTACAGTTCTACAGCCATGTCTACATACTCTGTGTCCTCTAGGTGGAGCTGGTGTCACGTCCAATCATTAATCGCTATATGGCATTAGAAATGTTGAGGTTGCTAGTTACAAACTTCACAGCACAAGGAGCCTTATGTATGAAGCCTGAAAGTAAAACCTTATGTATTCCCTTCCTGTACAACAATCAGCTTCTTTATTCCCTGTTGCAAGGGCAGAGAGTTATTTTGCTAGACACTCTATACGTAAGGTCTAGATTGACTAGTACTGGAATATGCTACATGTTCTGACACCATCCCTCTTTTCCCCAACAGCAAAGGCTAACTCTTTGTTAAAGTATTTATTACCCTAAAAAAAAGGATCCTTTTCTTTTAAAGCATTTTATACAGCACAGTGCTTGTGCTGTGTAATTTGTCCCTTTGCATCACCTAAAATACCTGGCTGATCCCACCTGGTTCTGCCCTCCCCTTTGTAAACTGACCACGATTTATCATGGCTGCTGAGCCCTGACACCGTGGTCAGTTTACGTGCCTCCGTCATCCTGCTGTCTCTCCACTGTCCTTCTCTCCCCCCTCCTCCCTGCCTGTCAGCTAGTGACAGTGCCTGCCTCTCCCCTCCTGCTTTTAAAATAACTGTGTAAAGTACATACAATCCCCTCTGTTAGAAAACTTTCTATGCTCCAGTGTATGTTCTTTGTAAAAAATATGCTGATTTGTACCTTATTTCATAGTGCTGCTCAGCACTCACGTGACTGCTCGCTGCTCTCCTACTCTCCTCCCGAATTACGTCAGCAGGGGATTCTCAGCCTCTCCCTCTGTAGCTGTCAGATCAGGAAAGGGAGCAGCGAGTAGTCATGTGAGTGCAGAGCTATGAAATAAGGTACAAGTCTGCATTTTTTTTTTACAAAGAACATACACTGGAGCATAGAAGGTTATCTAACAGTGGAGATTGTATGTACTTTACAAAGCGGCTTTACAACCAATTTAAGTGTAGGGGTGCAGGAATCAAGCAACCTTTTTTCTCGCTCCAGCAGGCTCCCTCCAGTGGTGCAACTGATCCCACGAATCCTCTTCTCTAAGGTGCTCCTGGCCACATTCACACTCTTGCCTCCGCCATGTACAGTGCAGGGTTACTAGCTCTGCATTGTATGCGATGACACGGTGGAACTGCCCAGAGTGCTGGAGGGAGAGAAGAACAGCTGGCTGGAACAGGGTAAGGGTAACAATGCAGCCTTTCTCATCTTCCCCTAGACCTAACAAGCATTTAAGCCTTGGAAAGCAGGACACTGCAGGGGCTTATTTTTTGTCTAATTCCTGGATTTGTGCTTCAAAAATACTAATTAGATTAAATATATTCATTACCCAGTATTTTATATCTTCAAATGCACAGAAATGAAAGTGTATGTATAGTCAAAACTTTTTCGTTTTGATAGAGTAGGAATGGGATATATACTGTATATATTTATATATAAATAAATAAATAAATAAATATATATATATATATATATATATATATATATATATATATATATATATATATATATATATATATATATATATATATATATTGTATCCTGCTGGAAAGATTACCTGTACTTCCTATTACATAGTTACATAGTTACATACATGGTTACATAGTACATAGTAGGTGAGGTTGAAAAAAGATACAAGTCCATCAAGTCCAACCTATGTGTGTGATTATATGTCAGTATTACATTGTATATCCCAGTATGCTGTGCTCGTTCAGGTGCTTATCTAATAGTCTTTTGAAAATATTGATGCCCCCTGCTGAGACCACCACCAGTGGAAGGGAATTCCACATCCTTGCCGCTCTTACAGTAAAGAACCATCTACGTAGTTTAAGGTTAAACCTCTTTTCTTCTAATTTTAATGAGTGGCCACGTGTCTTGTTAAACTCCCTTCTGCAAAAAAGTTTTATCCCTATTGTGGGGTCACCAGTACGGTATTTGTAAATTGAAATCATATCACCTCTTAAGCGTCTCTTCTCCAGAGAGAATAAGTTCAGTGCTTGCAACCTTTCCTCATAACTAATGTCCTCCAGACCCTTTATTAGCTTTGCCCTTCTTTGTACTCGCTCCATTTCCAGTGCATCCTTCTTGAGGACTGGTTCCCAGAACTGGACGGCATACTCTAGGTGCGGCCAGACCAGAGTCTTGTAGAGCGGGAGAATTATCATTTTATCTCTGGAATTAATCCCCTTTTAATGCATGTCAATATTCTGTTTGCTTTGTTAACAGCAGCTTGACATTGCATGCCATTGCTGAGCCTATCATCTACTAGGACCCCCAGGTCCTTTTCCATCCTAGATTCCCCCAGAGGTTCTCCCCCCAGTGTATAGAATGCATTCATATTTTTGCCACCCAAATGCATTATTTTACATTTTTCTACATTGAACCTCATTTGCTATGTAGTTGCCCAACCCAGTCCTAGAGATACAACAGGAAGTGAGATAAATCTCCCCAAAGTGAAGTGATCTCCCACTGTCACCAGAACATTTGTCCCCATTGAAAGATTTGCCCTCACTTCTTGCCCTCATTACAACTTAAAATCTTGGATTTTAACTTACTTTCTGCTTCTGTGACAGTGTCACCAGGACAAATAGAGAAGTGGATATCCCCAGCGGGGACAGGAACTGCAATAAAAAATTGGCAATACACTTTAACTTTTCATATAATATCAGCAGATCCATGGGTTTAATAAAGTAATTGTAAAGTTTATTTATTTATTTTTTTAATAACAAACATATTATTGTGAATAGGTGTCCTGCGCTACCAGGTGTGTAATCCTATATGTGTATGGGTTGTTAATTAAAAGGTGCTGCTGTAGGCACAAACATGTTCCCACAGTGTGATACAAATAAATAAATGTGCTGTGCTGTGCTGCGAATGGTCACAACAACTAAATGCAATCTAAACCAGTCAATGTCTATTAACATATATGGCAGTTAACATGTACCTTGGCATCCACAATGTAAGAAAAAAATAAAAATAAAGTCTGTACATAAACAGTGAATAAAAATGGTGCTCAATGTCCATCACATATAACTTGTGCTTCTGTGTGCTGACAGTAGTATCGATATTCCCATCGCACACTTTCCTGGATAAGGCTTTGGGAGAAACGGGTGCTGCAGCGACAACCAGCTGGAACTAGAAGCATCACAGATCAAATGCACATAATCGAATGAGAACACCTCAGACTGACACCCGCCTACCCCCAACTACTGACATCTCTGATTGACACCTGCCTAGCCCTAACAGAGTTCAGGAGTGTGCTGCATACAGTGTACAGAGTTAAGGAGTGTGCTGCATACAGAGTGCAGAATTCAGGAGTGTGCTGCATACAGAGGTCAGAGTTCAGGAGTGCGCTGCATACAGAGTTCAGGAGTGCGCTGCATACAGAGTTCAGGAGTGCGCTGTATACAGAGTTCAGGAGTGCTCTGCATACAGAGTTCAGGAGTGTGTTGCATACAGAGTGCAGAGTTCAGGAGTGTGCTGCATACAGTGTGCTGCATATAGAGTGCAGAGTTCAGGAGTGCGCTGCAAACAGAGTGCAGAGTTCAGGAGTGCACTGCGTACAGAGTTCAGGAGTGCACTGCATACAGAGGTCAGAGTTCAGGAGTGCGCTGCATACAGAGGTCAGAGTTCAGGAGTGTGCTGCATATAGAGTGCAGAGTTCAGGAGTGTGCTGCATAGAGAGTGCAGGAGTGCGCTGCATACAGCATGCAGAGTTCAGGAGTGTGCTGCATACAGTGTGGCGAGTTCAGGAGTAAGTTTTGTACAGAGTTCAGGAGTGTGCTGTATACAGGGTGGAGAGTTCAAGAGTGTGCTGTGTACAGAGTTCAGGAGTGTGCTGCATACAGAGTGAAGAGTTCAGGAGTGCGCTGCATACAGAGTTAAGGAGCATACTGCATACAGAGGTCAGAGTTCAGGAGTGCATTGCATACAGAGTTCAGGAGTGCGCTGCATACAGAGTGCGGAGTTCAGGAGTGCGCTGCGTACAGAGTTCAGGAGTGCGCTGCATACAGAGTGCAGAGTTCAGGAGTGCATTGTGTACAGAGTTCAGGAGTGCACTGCGTACGGAGTGCAGAGTTCAGGAGTGCGCTGCGTACAGAGTGCAGAGTTCAGGAGTGTGCTGCATACAGAGTCCAGAGTGCAGCAGTATTCTGCATACAGAGTGCAAGAGTGTGCTGCATACAGAGTGCAGAGTTCAAGAGTGTGCTGCGTACAGAGTTCAGTAGTGCACTGTGTACAGAGTTCAGGAGCGCACTGCATACAGTTTGCAGAGTTTAGTAGTAAGTTTCGTACAGAGTTCAGGAGTGTGCTGCAAACAGACTGCAGAGTTCAGGAGTGCGCTGTGTACAGAGTTCAGGAGTGCACTGCATACAGAGGTTAGAGTTCTGGAATGTGCTACATACAGAGTGCAGAGTTCAGGAGTGTGCTGCATACAGAGTGCATAGTTCAGGAGTGCGCTGCGTACATAATTCAGGAGTTTACTGTGTACAGAGTTCATGAGTACGCTGCATACAGTGTGCAGAGTTCAGGAGTAAGTTTTGTACAGAGTTCAGGAGTGTGCTGTATACAGTGTGCAGTGTTCAGGAATAAGTTTCGTACAGAGTTCAGGAGTGCGCTGCATACAGAGTGCAGAGTTCAGGAGTGTGCTGCATACAGAGTTCAGGAGTGTGCTGCATACAGGGTGCAGAGTTCAGGAGTGCACTGCATACAGAGTTCAGGAGTGCGCTGCATACAGAGGTCAGAGTTCAGTAGTGCACTGCATACAGAGTGCAGAGTTCAGGAGTGTGCTTCATACAGCGTTCAGGAGTGCACTCTATACAGTGTGCATTGTTCAGGAGTGCGTTACGTACAGAGTTCAGGAGTGCGTTGCATACAGAGTGCAGAGTTCAGGAGTACACTGCATACAGAGTGCAGAGTTCAGGAGTGTGCTGCATACAGCGTTCAGGAGTGCACTACATACAGTGTGCAGAGTTCAGAAGTAAGTTGCGTACAGAGTTCAGGATTGTGCTGCATACAGAGTGCAGAGTTCAGGAGTGTGCTGTATACAGAGTGCAGAGATCAAGAGTATGTAGCGTACAGCAAAAGGCAGAGTTCAGGAGTGTGCATCTGACATGCTACTTTAAAAGACAAAATGACTCCCCTCACCTCAGTAGAACAGAGCTCTAGCCCACAAATTTCCCCCAACTGAGGTCTCCTTCCACCCACTGAAAGGAGCAGCCCCACCCCCTTCTCTGCTCCCATAAAGATATACAGGGTAGGGCGGGTTCAACTTCTCCAATTATGTCACTGCCGGTGACTCTCCAGCAGCAGTAATTGCAGATTTCGATGACTTGCCTGTCTTCACAGAACACTGGCAGCATATACACTATGGTACACGACGAGTTGGCTGTTTTGACAGAACATGGGGAAAGGAGTGATAAACTTCTCGCTGCCTTGGAGGCGGCCATGTTGTTGGTTAGTAGCCTGGCGGACTAACAATGTCCAATCCATTATATCATGTAGCATAGTGTATACGCTGCCGGTGTTCTATCAGATTACCACCACCCATCAGATTGTGTAACGGAAGTGACGCTCGACCAAAAAATATTTACTGCACATGCACTATGCGTTCCAAACACTTTATGAGCTGACGGATAGCGATAATCTGATAGAACACCCATGCGGACATCTTACTACACCCAGCTACGTCTTGAATTTCAGAGTAATCTTAGCAATAAAGTGAGCGTATATAAATGAATATAATATATTGACATCTGTGATGCTGTTTGGATGTTTCATTTTGAAAACCTAAAGGTTTAGCCCTGAGCAGTGCAGGGTGTACTAACATGGCCTCCGCCACCTTCCTACTGCTGGCATCCAGCTTCTTTCCAAATTAAACATCCAAACAGCATCACAGATATCAACATACTAGATTTATTTATATATGCTCACTTTATTGCTAAAATTACGCTGCAATTCAAGACGGAGCTGGGTGTAGTAAGTTGTCCGCTGTTGCTGTTCTATCAGATTGCCGCTACCTGTCAGATCATGAAATGTTTGGAGTGCATAGGAACGCATGTTGGAATGCATAGCGCATGCACAGTATTTCTTGGTCCGACTGTCACTTCCGTAACACAATCTGATGGGTAGCGGTAATCTGATAGAACACTAATTTTCTGCCGAAAACTCCAACTCGCCAAAAACTCCAACCACGTCACTTCTGATGACTCTGAGTTGGCAGAACAGCGGCAGCGTATACACTGCAGCAGTGGTTCTCAACCTCAGTCCTCAAGTACCCCCAACAGGCCATGTTTGCAGGTTTTCCTTTATCTTGCACAGGTGCTTTAAATCACAGTCAATGGCTTGGTATTTTGGACAGCTATTATATCTAAGAGAAATGCCCAAAACATGGCCTGTTGGGGGTACTTGAGGACTGAGGTTGAGAACCACTGCACTACGGTACATATACCTCCCAACTGTCCCTGATTTGAAGGGACTGTCCCTGATTTGGAGCAATGTCCCTCTGTCCCTCGTTCTTCCTCATTTGTCCCTCATTTTGGTCTGATCAATATAGTTGTATATAAAATGCACTTTTTTAGTATTTAATTTGCTAAACCTTTCATCTAATTTATAAATTGCTGCATTTGTACATTTAAAAAGCCAATATAAAGGAATAGTAGTGGTAAAAAAAGCACTTGTGGGTTTAACTAATCATTTTTTTTTGTATAATTCTTCTTTAAGGGGGCGTGACAGGAAGTGTGTCCTATGCATACATACTTATGCTCATAGGTGTCCCTTTTTCCCATCTCAAAATGTTGGGAGGTATGCAGCATATGAGTGGACATTGTTAGTTCGCCCAATACTAACCAACAACATGGCCGCCCCCAAGGCAGTGGCAACTTGTTTCCGCCTTACTAAACAACACCCGCCCCCAGCTCCAAGGCAGAAAGTCCCTGGGCCAGTAATGGCAGAAGGGATTTAGTAGCAGAGAGACCCCGCTGAGTGTAAAGATACATACTTTATGCATACAATCTTCACCAAAATGGCGTCTTTTTGGAGACAGCAAACAATCTAGCTGTATCACGTGTGCAGTGTTCGTGCACTGATTGGTCTACTAAGCTCCTGGTTCCCGGAAGGCGGAAGAAGCTCGGCGCTGGTGAGTTGGCTGCTGTTGTGGCACAATGATCGGGGACCTGTTATTATTCGGGTAAGAACGGGCAGAATGCGGGCTTTTTATAAATGGGAGGAGTTGGGCGCCACGTTTTGGGGCTGCAGTCCCGATGTGTGGTGGTGCTGTAGCTGCTCTTACGTCATCTGTTTATTCTCAGTATATTGTGGCTTTATAGAAGACTGTTGCCATCAGTGTGGTGGGAACTAGAAGCCCACATTGCTGAAGTGATTGGTAATGTAGGTTCTCTCCCTCATAACCCCACCACCCCTCTCATTCTTAGGCAGCAGTTCTGCGCATGCTCCTGTCCTGACTTCTCCTGGCCCTCCAGCAAGTACAGACTGAACTGTTTACCAGCAGCCTGACTTTACAGACACGTGACCAAGAAATGACATCTTCTCCAACACACCTGGCTGCATCTGGACTGACCGCTTGTCCCCTTACTTCTCTGCCCATACATATCACTACTGAAATGTCTGCCTATTTACCTCCCTTCCCTAGCTATAGCACCGTATATAATCTGACTGAGAGGATACAAATGTTGCTCACCGTATAGCCAGCAGTTACAGAGTTTGTAAAGGTAATTAAAAAAATAAATACAAATAATAACATTCATGTCTACTCTGTGCAAATGGAATCTCACAGAACGGCCGAAACCTCCTCTTTTCAGGTCCCCCGATGGCGCTCCTGGCCCCTCCTCTCTGTCCAGTGCCCTCATGGGAAGCCGCTTCCTATGGGGGCACTCGTGCATGCTCGCTCCTGAATCCCTCTGCTGTGTCCATTGACACTAAGGATGAACTCCGGCGTGTCACAGGCAGTAAGACATTTCCCCAATGTGCGGCTGCAGAGATCGGGAAAATCTCTCACTGCCTGTGATTAGCGCAGCGCCGTGCCGACCTCCTGGCGGGCTCTGCACGTGGAGTGTGCGAACACGCCGGAGCTCATCCTTAATTGACACAGACAGCGGGACTCGGCCCCGCCCTGTCCTCACTGGCTTTGATGGACAGCACTGGGAGCCAATGGCTCCCCGTGCCCCAGCAAGACCCGGAAGTGAGGGGAGAAACGCTCTGCGGACATGTACGGCGCTGGATCGAAAGTGGTCTCCGGTAAGTAAAAGGGAGGCTGAAGGGGCGATGCTGACACTTAAACATAATTTTTTTTTTTTTTTTTACCTTAATACAAGAAATGCATTAAGGTACATTTTATTTTTTTAGACTTTACAACCCCTTTAACATGCGTTAATGTGATGCGAAACACACTTTAATTTACATTGTCCCTTCTATTTTTCTGTACGTGGATAATGTCACTGTAAGTATTTTAGTTAAAAAAGATCTAAGTACCTCTTTCCTAATCAATATACAGTTGTCACATGACCCAGATCTTTTCCAGCCTGTCTGCAAGGAAATGTAAGCAGGAGGAGTAGCTTCTAGTTCTCTGCTGCTGGTCACATGTTCAAAATAAATAAAAACAGCCTTTGGAATACAGAGTAAAAAAATGTCAAACTGTTTAAAATTTTCATACAAATATATATTTAAGATCAAATTTGTATGTGTTTTTTTTTTTTTTTTTGGCAATAATATGGTGTGGACGGATTTCTGCCAGTCACAGGCTGTGTCACACCCCTCCAGCCTGTGTCTTAGAATAATAGGGAGGTGAAGCCTCCATTAATCTACATGTAATATCCCACCCCCATTAGTGGGCGGAGGAGGGTTTACACTATGTCAGGGGGCCAGACACAGCAGATGCAGGAGGTGTTTATATTGGATGATTCAGCAGTTATACCATACGCCAGGATTCTGTCAACCGTGGCAGGTGCAGCATAGGCTCATTTCACACATAGAGTCCCTATACAGACAGGACCTCATCCTCTTCTGAGGGGGGAGCTAGGTTTTAGCAGGGGTAGAAGGGTGAGGGAGGATACCCTTGAGAGAGTGGTGACATTTGGAGTGTGGGGGGTGGGATGATGTTGGGGATACATCCCAAGTAGGTGAGGGGTTTCCCTGTGCTACATTGATACAATATTGATGTATTATATGTCCAATAAATTTTATATATATCTTGAATTGATAGCCTTTGTAGGTGCATTTTTTTTTTTTCTTGTGTGTTTTTTTTTGTATGGTATAATATTGGAAGAACCTCCCCTTAGTTCTAGGGTATAGGCACCATTTCAAACAACCACTGCTAGGATTTATATAATTTTGGGTTCTTCAGCAAAGTAGTGGGTTGTCATTTACCACTATGTATACACCCACTTGTGTGACTCTATAGTCCTTATGTGCTGCTCAGATGTGATAGGGAGGAAATGCTCAGCATACAAACTCACTGAAAACTGAGTGCATGTGCAGAGTTGCCATCACAGCTGCAACATACCTAGTAAGGATGAGCTCAGGCGTGTTCGCAACCCGCACGTGCAGAGCCCGCCAGGAAGTCGGCACTGCTCAGCGCTAATCACAGGCAGTTAGACATTTTCCCGATCCACGGCTAAAGACATCGAGAAATGTCTCACTGCTTGCTATTAGCTCTGTGCAATGCCGGACTTCCTAGCGGGCTCTGAACGTGCGGGTTGTGAACACGCCTGAGCTCATCCTTAATTCCTATTTGAATTGGGGACATAGAGAGCAGCAGGATCAGCCAGGATTTTTGCAGAAAAGGAATATCATAGTGACTGACATTGCAGGGGACAGATCTGACACTTTTTTTGAAACCATTGACATTTATACAGCGATCAGTGCTATAAATATGCAGTGATTACTGTATAAATGTCACTGGCAGTGAAGGGGTTAACACTAGGGGCGATCAAGGGGTTAATGGTGTTCCCTAGGTGTGTTCTAACTATGGGGAGGATGGGACCCCTAACTGGGGGAGGAGACCGATCGGTGTTCCTATATACTAGGAACACACAATCTATCCCCTCTCCCATGACATGATGTGCCCCCAAGCCAAGGTCATCATATGACGCCCGCCCAGGATAGGAGAGCCACCTTGCGGACGTCATTTGACTATGGGTGGGATGGGAAGTGGTTAAAAATGGATCTTCCATATTTTTTTTTTTTTTTTTTTTTGCCAAATGTGTCTTCGATTGAAATCATTGGAAACTCATCAAAGTGCATGTAAATGTTCATCAGTGGTAGCAATGCAAAGTTCATGTCAATGTGTGTCCACAATAACTTGCATGTGCTGTATACCAGGGCTTTACAAATCCCAGGAGCTTGGTGGCCAATGCTCCTTTAAAGTGGAACTTTAGTCAGAAAATTAAGTCCTGTTAGATGACTTCAGGCTAATGCCTTTTGCAGGTATAGCTATGTAAAATATTAATAAGTGTCTATACTGTTTACAATCCAGTAATACTCCAGTCACACCCTGCTCTGCACATGCTCAGTTGCTCTCTATTTTTAGGCACTGCCAAGTTTGTAGAGGCCGATCTGCTGACAGCTTAAAAGCAGAATTAAATGCTCCGACCCTTTACAGACAAGGAAGGGTCGGAGCTGCTTCTGTTTGATCTACAACTGTCATGATGATGCATGTGATCAGTTATGACACCAGCTATTTGATGGTTTGACAGTTTGGTTGAGGACACAAGCAAATGTGACAGTTAGCAATCCAAGCATTTGCAGGATAGTAACTGTTTTTTTTAAACTTTAATTGATGAGTTTAGTTCCGCTTTATGATTTACTGCTGTTTAGGGGCTCTGGGCTTCAGCAAAATGGCAGCCTCCAGCAAGGAGAATCAGGGGCAATGCTGGAGGCAATTTACAGCACACGCTCATTTTGGTAGCATTAATAATTAATGTGAAATATATGTTCCTTGCTAAAGACATTATTTTTTATCAAGATGTTATGGATGAAGTTCCACTTTAAAGCCTTGTTTACACTAGCGATTGAACGGGCGGTAAAACTATGCAGTTGAGCCACTGTTTTATGGGCCCAAACCGCTCCCTCATTAGCTCCAAAGGCAGTGGAGGGATGTGTACTTATGCCACAAAGCTTTGCATAGTGACGCAACAAAAATGATCCCCATTGTCACATTTAGTACTGCCCGCTGAGTGTGTTTGTGGTGCACTACTAATGGTGTTCAAGGAGTTAAAGCAGGCGATGAGGTGATGCATCAAATGTGGATCACTTTTCAGAGAGCAATGCTAGTGTAAACTAGTTCTAAAAGCAACCACTGGTGCCTAACTACTGATTTTTTTTTTTTCTAGTTGTGTCAATGGAGCTGGCTCCTAGGGGGGGAAAAAAAAGAAAAAACCCTTCTGGCTCCTAATTCCATATAAACATGCATACCCCTGTTTTTGCAATGGGCGTCTCAGCATGACTTCTATGTGTACATCCTGGAAAGATGGTCATATCCTGCTTTTTTCTGTAATAAGGCCAGTCATAGACCATTCCAATATGAACCAGCCAAGATTCCATCTGTGTATGGGCAGGCTGAATGTTACCCAAGTTGATTGATCGATCAACTTGGGTAGAACCATCCTGCTGGATTTTGCATGCGATTACTGCTAGCGACTGGTACAGCCGTTAGCAATAATCGCTGTCTTCTCCTAGCGGGGACAGTTTCCCCCCACCAGGAGAAGACAATGACTCCTCAGAAGGGATTCCCCTGCCAATACTGTCTGTGCTGATAGGGGAATCAAGTGAATTTCTTTCCTGCAACCTGTGGTGTATGGCTTGCTTAAAGTGGAAGTCCAGTCAAAAATGAACATTTGTCTATTAATTATATGTAAAATATCTTTATCTTTTGACCATATTCATTTTCTGTATAGCTGATTGCCTAGCGTAGAAAGTCTAATCAAAGCCAGACAAATCCGCTTCTTCCTGTTCTTCAGGGACAACCTTACTTCCTTATTTCTGAATTCTGCATGGGGGCCACTCACTTCCTGAAAACGTTGTTCTTTTACTGTTCATTCTAGTCGCCCCTGTCTCGCCCAGCCCCACTCCCATGATCCCGCCTCTCCTTTTTAGGCTGGGTTCACACTGCTGCGGTGGCAGACATCGTATGTGCTGTGTGATATCAGCCATACAGATAGTATGGCTGATATCGCACTGCATTCGGTCCAAACTCGCACAGGACCCTTTTTTTTGTTCGGACCAGAATCGGATCGCATGGGTGTTCACACCTATGCGATCCGATACATGTCCGAATTGTCAGTTCGCAGTGCGATATGCAGGCTGAACTGGGGGTGTCATTAACATTGTATGACACTCCCCAGCAGTTCGCATATGGCAGTGTGAACTGCCGTGCGAGTTGGTGCGATGCGGGAACCCGCAGTAAATTCCCTGCGTTCCCGCACCGCAGCAGTGTGAACCCAGCCTTAGACAGACATGCCTAGACCTGCCCAGCCCCACCCCCATCCCTCCTTTTCAGATCTCCTCCTGTCTTCATAGCCTTGTTTTAGATTCTATTCTGTTGGTTAGAAACTGTAAGATGGATTACAATGCAACATGCTGCAAATTTTCTACAGTGTACAACCACGTGGTTGTTACTGCATGGCACTGTGTGCATGGTGTGGCACACGCCCAGCTGAGGGAGCTACATGTAAGTAATGAGTTTAACCACTTGCCGACTGGGCCATAGCCGAAAGACGGCTACAGCGCGGTCTGCTTATTCTGGGTGGACGCCCGTGGGACGTCATTCCAGAATGTTGCTCCCGCACCCGGGAACTTCTGTGACCGCCGGGCCCTCGGACACTGCGCATCACGGATCACGGTAAATAGCCACTGATCGCGGCCGTTTACCATGTGACCGTTCCGTCAAATGACGGAGCGATCACTTGTAAACAAACCGGCGTCACCTCATGACACCGGTTCCTCCCTCCCCTCTCTGTACCGATCGGTACAGTGTGAGGAGAGATATGGCAGCAGCGCTGTGGGCTGGATGTTTAGTGCCCACAGCGCTGCTCAATGTCAATAATATGCAATGCTCTGCCAATACTCTGCAACACTGTGCAATACTCTGCAACACTGTGCAATACTCTGCAACACTGTGCAATACTCTGCAACACTGTGCAATACTCTGTCAATACTCTGCAACACTGCAATACTCTGCCAATACTCTGCAACACTGCAATACTCTGCCAATACTCTGCAACACTGTGCAATACTCGCCAATACTCTGCAATAAATTTTAACAGAAACAAAGAATTTTTTTTTTTTTATCGAATTTTCAGTCTTTTTCGATTTATAGCGCAAAAAATAAAAAACCCAGTGGTGTTGCATGACTGAGTAATTGTCATTCAAAGTGTGATAGCACAAAAAGCTGAAAATTGGTCTGGTTAGGAAGGGGGTTTAAGTGCCCAGTTGTCAAGTGGTTAAGGCTCCATTTCCACTAGTGCGACTTGTCATGCGACTTTGGACACATAAAGTCCCATGACAAGTCACAGCTCATTGATTTCAAAGGCAAACTTTCCCATCTATGTGCCTTTGAAAAGGTGCCTGCCTGCACTACTTTGATGCAACTTTTGATGCGACTTTGATCCAGAGTGTAAAGTTGGATCAAAGTTGCACTCTAAATCGCACAGCTTTGGAGTCGCATTAGTGGAAACGTAGCTTAAGGCTAGAGTGCGACTTTGAAATGTGACTTTGATGCGACTTTGAGTGCAGCTTTGATCCAACTTTACACTCTCTGGATCAAAGTCGCATCAAAGCATTGCAGCTACCTTTTTTAAAGTCACCGATTTTCAAAGTCGCATAGATGGGAACGGGTACCATTAAAATCAATGTGCTGTGACTTGTCATGCGACTTTGGACACATAGTCACATGACAAGTCACATTTCCACTATTGCGACCACAAAGTTGAACGATTTAGAGTGCAGCTTTGCACTCTCTGGATCAAATTCGCATCGAAGCATTGCAGGTATCTTTTCAAAATTGCATAGATGGGAATGGTGCCATTGAAATCAATGGGCTGTGACATGTCATCCAAAGTCGCATGACAAGTTGCACTAGTGGAAACGGAGTCTTAATGTGTTTGCCTGTACTATGATCATTGTATACCGTGAGCTGAGACCCCAGAACGCTTCCAACAGTTCCCCCTGTGTCCAGCTCTCTTGTCCTGTGCACAACTATACTGTATATGTGCCCTGTCCCCTCAACCTCACCCCCCCCCCCCCCCCCGGGTCCTGTGTGGATGGGGCTTTTTATCTCTTAATTTTCTCACAAATTGGGATGTACAATGCATCCTTACTGATGAGAACACTGGGCGGGAACCTATGATCAGCTCCTCCCATCCTGTATATGCCCACTGGCTACACAGCAACAATGTCCCTCCCAGGAAGTGATATCACTAGCTTTCAGGAACCGCACCCACTGGCTGATTTTAGTCTCAGAAGGAAGTAGAAATGAAGTTATGTGACAGCACTGGATGATGCAAAATAAAGGTAGAAAAACTGAGATTTTTTCATTTTGAGACATAAGGCTGAAAAACGCAATGTTTTCGGAACCCTCCCCCCCTCCGGTGTCACATTTGGCACCTTTCAGGGGGGAGGGGGGTGCAGATACCTGTCTAAGACAGGTATTTGCACCCACTTCCGGCATAGACTCCCATGGGAGTCTATGCCTCTTCCTATCCCTCCTGGAAAACGCACAGCTCCCAGGATATAGCGGGGACGATGCACAGCGCGACTCACGCATGCGCAGTAGGTAACCGGGAAGTGAAGCCGCAACGCTTCACCTCCTGATTCCCTCACCTAGGATGGCGGCGGCAGCTGCCGAGAACCGAGTGGGTTCTCAGCGTCGCCTGCCGACATCGCTGGACCCTGGGACAGGTAAGTGGCCATTTATTAAAAGTCAGCAGCTGCAGCATTTGTAGCTGCTGGCTTTTAATATTTTTTTTTTTTGGCGGTTTAGGTGGACTCCCTCTTTAACAACGTTTTGTGCTAGCATTTGAGCGTTTATGGGCGTTTTTAATAAAAATACACAGAGGACACTCCAAAAATCCCACAATGCATTGAATAAAATAGAACGCCGAATGCTAATTAACGCACGTTTATCGGTGTTTGACGGTTTTTAGTGTTTTTTGTGGTCATAAAAACGTCACTTTGAACGTGATTTTATGGCGTTCAGAGAACAGCCCATAAACTCCACTGCTGATAAAAGCTAAAAAATGTCCATGTGTGCATGGACACATAGGATAACAAAGAGTGGAGTTTATGGGCTGTTACAACAACGCCCAAACTCCAAAAAACAGCCGTTTATGAGCTCCAGTGTGCATGGAGCCTTATGTGTTTTCATTTGTGTTCTTCTGGTATGTTTACTATACTTTACATTTTTTAAACACAAGTGAAAGCTTCGCAATGGTGTAAACTGGTCTCCTTGAAATACATCCAAGTGAGGAAAGCTTATGAGAGAGCTGCTTTGTCTTTCTCCAGAACATGAAACACATGTCCCAAAGCAGAACTTCACTCAATCAACATTGACTATGTTTAGGCCCGGTTCACACTGGTGCGATGTAAGAACATTGTACCGACTCGCATGGCAGTTCACACTGCCATATGCGAACTGCTGGAGAGTGTCAATACATTGTTAACGACACCCCTAGTTCAGCTTGCGTATCGCACTGCAAACTGACAGTTCGGACATGAATCTGAACGCATGTGTGTGCACACCTGTGATCCGATTCTGGTCCGAACAGAAAAAAAGGGTCCTGTGCGTGTTTGGACCGAATGCGGTGCGATATCAGCCATACTATCTGTATGGCTGAAATCGCACCGCGCAGACATCGCATGTATTGTGAACAGCAATGCGCTGTGAATTACATGCGATGTCTGGCATCGCACAAGTGTGAACCGGGCCTTAATGCTTATGCTGCTAGCATTAGTAAATAGATAGGAAAGTATATCAGTATTTTACTTGTTTTAACGTTACTTTAGTTACTACCTGGTTTCCAGGCCTAGGCAAATGATGTCATACATCCCAGGAGTCTTCAGGAGAGGAGGAGGGGTTTTCTCAGCTAAGCCCACCTTCCTGTCTATAGTGCCTTGAAATAGTATTCACACCCCTTGAAATTTTCCACAGTTTGTCATGTTACAACCAAAAACGTAAATGTATTTTATTGGGATTTTATGTGATAGACCAACACAAAGTGGCACATAATTGTGAAGTGAAAGGAAAATGATAAATTATTTTTAATTATTATTATTATTATTATTTTTTTTTTTTTACAAATAAATATGTGTGGCGTGCATTTGTGTTCAGCTCCCTTTTATTCTGATACCACTAACTAAAATCTAGTGGAACCTATTGCCTTCAGAAGTCACCTAATTAGTAAATAGAGTCCACCTGTGTGTAATTTAATCTCAGTATAAATTAGAGATGTAGGAACATAAAATATGACTATGGACAATTTGACTTTGCATAAAATTATCACAACTAGCATATTAAGAGCCCATTCACACAGGAGCAACTTTGGATCCGACTTCAAGTCGCCTCAAGTCGCGCTACATGAAAAAAATCAATGTAAGTGAATGGATCTGTCTTAGACTCCTTTCACACTTATACGACTTCAAAGTCGCACGATTTTACTGCGATTTTTGCCGCGATTTTACCGCGATTTGGGAGCAATACTACTTTGCCACGTTTTTGGCATTAACAAATGAAAACATACAGTAGTTGGTATGAATCATAAGGGGGAACTCCACGCCAAGTTTTAAATAAAAAAACTGGCGTGGGTTCCCCCCCAGGGGCATACCAGGCCCTTAGGTCTGGTATGGATTGTAAGGGGAACCGAGCTAGCGCCCCCCCCCCCTCCTGGACCGTGCCAGGCCGCATGCCCTCAACATGGGGGGGTGGGTGCTTTAGGGCATGGGGGCACCCTGCCGGCCCCCCCACCCCAAAGCACCTTGTCCCCATGTTGATGAGGACAAGGGCCTCTTCCCGACAACCCTGGCCGTTGGTTGTCGGGGTCTGCGGGCAGGGGGCTTATCGGAATCTGGGAGCCCCCTTTAATAAGGGGGCCCCCAGATCCCGGCCCCCCACCCTATGTGAATAAATATGGGGTACATGGTACCCCTACCCATTCACCTAGGGAAAAAAGCGTCAATAAAAAACACAGTACACAGGTTTTTAAAATAATTTATTAGGCAGCTCCGGAATCTTCTTCCGACTTCGGGGGTCCTCTTCTGACTTCGGGGGTCTCTCCGGCGTCTTCACCCGGTGTCCGCATCTTCTGCCGGCTCCACCGCTATCTTCTGGCGCTCTTTTGCCAGCGGTGGTCCGGACTTCTGGATCGTCTTCTTCCCTCTTCTCTTCCAGAGATGTTGACACGACGCTCTCTCCAGCCAGAATGGTCTCTGTGCACTCCGCAACGGACTTGTATAGGCGGTGACCCCGCCCCCTTATGCCGTCACAATCCCATGGCATGCTGGGACTGTGACGTTTTAGGAGGCGTGGTCACCGGGTGATGACCACGCCCCCTTATGACGGCACAGTCCCAGCATGCCCGGGGACAGTGACCTCATAAGGGGGCGGGGTCACCGCCTATAAAAGTCTGTTGCGGAGCGTTCAGAGACCATTCCAGCTGGAGAGAGCGTCGTGTCAACATCTCTGGAAGAAAAGAAGGCAGAAGTCCGGACCACCGCTAGTAATTGAGCTGCAGAAGATAGCGGAGGAGCCGGCAGAAGATGCGGACACCGGGAGGAGACGGCGGAGAGACCCCCGAAGTCGGAAGAAGATCCCGGAGCTGCCTAATAAATTATTTTAAAAACCTGTGTACTGTGTTTTTTATTGACGCTTTTTTCTCTAGGTGAATCGGTAGGGGTACCATGTACCCCATACTCATTCACATAGGGTGGGGGGCCGGGATCTGGGGACTCCCTTTATTAAAGGGGGCTCCCGGATTCCGATAAGCCCCCCGCCCGCAGACCCCGACAACCAACGGCCAGGGTTGTCGGGAAGAGGCCCTTGTCCTCATCAACATGGGGACAAGGTGCTTTGGGGTGGCGGGGCCGGCAGGGTGTCCCCCATGCCCTAAAGCACCCCCCCCCATGTTGAGGGCATGCGGCCTGGTACGGTCCAGGAGGGGGGGGGGCGCTCGCTCGTCCCCACCCCCATTCCTTACCGGCCGGGCTGCATGCTCGGATAAGAGTCTGGTATGGATTTTGGGGGGGTACCCCACGCCGATTTTTCGGCGTAGGGGGTTCCCCTTAGATCCATACCAGACCTAAGGGCCTGGTATGCCCCTGGGGGGGGAACCCACGCCGTTTTTTTCATTTAAAACTTGGCGTGGAGTTCCCCCTCTGGATTCATACCAGACAGCTGTCAGCACTGCCTGTCGCTCATCGGGAAAGGAAAAAAAAGTTTTCCTTTCCCGATCAGCGAGCCAGGCTTGTGCTTACAAAGTCGTGCTGAAGTCGTGTCTACATTATTCAGGCACGACTTGCATGCTACTTCAGGGTTTAACATTGAGGTCTATGGAGTACAACTCGCATAGAAGTTGGACCAAAGTAGTGCAGGGACTACTTTCAAGTCGGCACGACTTAAAGTCGTGCCAATATGAATGGTAGTCATTGAAAATCATGGAGAATGACTTGTCATACGATTTTGCAGTACAAAATCGTGGGACAAGTCGTATAAGTGTGAAAGGGGCCTTAATGCACACTATTGCAGTCGCTCTGACTTCAGAAAAGGTTCCTGTACTACTTCAATCCGACTAGAAGGCGACTTGTACCCATTGATTTCAATGGATGTTGCCTCCAAGTCTGATCTGTTCATAGTGAGGAAACTTTACAGGAAACAGAAAGTAATTTACTCCACTAAACAGCCAGCCCCCTCCTTCTATCACACAGCTGATAAGCTCTGATTGGCCACTTGTAAAGTTCCCTGTCCTGGAGGCGACTTCAAGTTGTGTTGTAAGTTGCCCCAAGTTGTGCTGTGATTCATACTCAAGTCGTGTCCAAGTTGCCTCCCAAAGTCGCGTTGCCCCTGTGTGAATGGGTTCTAAAAATATAGTGTAGCCAAACAATTATCACAAACAGAATTTACTTTTTTATAATATTTATTTGTAACAAAGGGAGCAACAATCTCCTGAACTGCTTACTTAGTTTATGTGGAACAGCCAAAAAGCCTCCACAAAACAATTTTCAAAACCAAAAAGTAACAATTTTTCATATTTCCTCTCCACGGTATTAAATAAAAATAAAAACCCCATTCTCATAAAAAGAATTGAAGATGGGGGAAGTGTTAAGAGAGTGGGACTAAGGCTCCATTCACACTAATGCGTTTTTTGATGCATTTTGCAGAAATGCAGGGAATTTTTTTAACATGGGTTCTATGGAACATGTTCACATCAATGCATTTTTGTGCCTCTGCGTTTTTGGAAAGAGTCAGGGACTTTTTTCATGCAAAATGCAGCGTTTTGCATGTAATAGAATTCAATGGACCAGCATCAAAAACGCAAGTACAGCGTTTTTGCTGTGTTTTTGACGCGTTTTGCATTTTTTGCCTTTTTTTTTTTTTTAAATTTTTTTTTTTACACTGTATACAGTATAAAAAAACTGTAAAAAAAAACACAAAACGCGGCAAAAACGCTGTAAAAATGCTGTTCAAAAACGCGGCAAGCACCGCAAAAAACACTGCAGAAATGCTCAAAAGCAACATGCATAGGTGTGAATCCAGCCTAAGGCTGGATTCACACCTATGCATTTTTAGTGCCTTTTGCATTTTGCAGATTTGCACTACAGAACGTGTTCCATAGGAAACCATGTTACATGGACTGTAGTGCAAATCTGCAAAATGCAAAAAGCACTAAAAATGCATAGGTGTGAACCAGGCCTAAGTTTCAATGGACATTTAATCAGAATCATTTTCTGAGCTGAAATTGTCAGTATCTGTCTCTGCTTCTGCAGCTACTCTTTTTTTTGTCCGTCATCACAATTACAGTGCCTTGCAAAAGTATTCGGCCCCCTTGAACTTTTCAAACTTTTGCCACATTTCAGGCTTCAAACATGAAGATATAAAATTTAAATTTTTTGTGAAGAATCACCAACAAGTGGGACACAATTGTGAAGTGGAACGAAATCTATTGGATATTTTAAACTTTTTTAGCAATTAAAAAACTGAAAAGTGGTGCGTGCAAAATTATTCGGCCCCTTTACTTTCAGTGCAGCAAACTCACTCCAGAAGTTCAGCGAGGATCTCTGAATGATCCAATGTTGTCCTAAATGACTGATGGTGATAAATAGAATCCACCTGTGTGTAATCAAGTCTCTGTATAAATGCACCTGCTCTGTGATAGTCTCAGTGCCGGTTCACACTACCGCGACTTGGGATCCGACTTGTCAGACCTCAAGTCGCCCCAAGTCGCTTGACATCTGAAAGTCCATGTAAGTGAATGAGAGCCGTCTATATGTACGCTACTGAAGTCGCTCCGACTTCAGAAAAGGTCCCTGTACTACTTCAAGGCGACTTGTAGGCGACTTGTACCCATTGATTTCAATGGAAGTCGCCTACAAGTCGGATCATGGTCTATAGTGAAGCGACTTCACAGGAAGAGAAGATGGTTTTTTCAAGCAAACCCCTCCCTCCCCCAGAGCTGATTGTTTGATTGGCCACCGGAAAGTTGCCTGTACTGGAGGCGACTTGAAGTCGCCCCAAGTCGCGCTGTCGTGTCGCCCTCAGGTCGTGTCCAGGTCGCCTCGCAAAGTCGCGGCCAGAGTCGTGTTGCCCCTGTGTGAACCGGCGCTTAGGGTTCTGTTGAAAGCGCAGAGAGCATCATGAACACCAAGGAACACACCAGGCAGGTCCGTAATACTGTTGTGGAGAAGTTTAAAGCCGGATTTGGATACAAAAAGATTTCCCAAGCTTTAAACATCCCAAGGAGCACTGTGCAAGCGATCATTTTGAAATGGAAGGAGTATCAGACCACTGCAAATCTACCAAGACCTGGCTGTCCCTCTAAACTTTCAGCACAGACAAGGAGAAGACTGATCAGAGATGCAGCCAAGAGGCCCATGATCACTCTGGATGAACTGCAGAGAACTACAGCTGAGGTGGGAGAGTCTGTCCATAGGACAACAATCAGTCGTACACTGCACAAATCTGGCCTTTATGGAAGAGTGGCAAGAAGAAAGCCATTTCTCAAAGATATCCATAAAAAGTTTTGTCTAAAGTTTGCCACAAGCCACCTGGGAGACACACCAAACATGTGGAAGAAGGTGCTCTGGTCCGATGAAACCAAAATCGAACTTTTTGGCCACAATGCAAAACGATATGTTTGGCGTAAAAGCAACACAGCTCATCACACTTAACACACCATCCCCACTGTCAAATATGGTGGTGGCAGCATCATGGTTTGGGCCTGCTTTTCTTCAGCAGGGACAGGGAAGATGGTTAAAATTGAGGGGAAGATAGATGCAGCCAAATACAGGACCATTCTGGATGAAAACCTGTTGGAGTCTGCAAAAGACCTGAAACTGGGACGGAGATTTATCTTCCAACAAGACAATGATCCCAAACATACAGCAAAATCTACAAAGGAATGGTTCACAAATAAACGTATCCAGGTGTTAGAATGGCCAAGTCAAAGTCCAGACCTGAATCCAATCGAGAATCTGTGGAAAGAGCTGAAAACTGCTGTTCACAAACGCTCTCCATCCAACCTCACTGAGCTCGAGCTGTTTTGCAAGGAAGAATGGGCAAGAATTTCAGTCTCTCGATGTGCAAAACTGATAGAGACATACCCCAAGCGACTTGCAGCTGTAATCGCAGCAAAAGGTGGCTCTACAAAGTATTAACGCAAGGGGGCCGAATAATTTTGCACGCCCCACTTTTCATTTTTTTATTAGTTAAAAAAGTTTCAACAATCCAATAGATTTCGTTCCACTTCACAATTGTGTCCCACTTGTTGGTGATTCTTCACAAAAAATAAAAATTTTATATCTTTATGTTTGAAGCCTGAAATGTGGCAAAAGGTTGAAAGGTTCAAGGGGGCCGAATACTTTCGCAAGGCACTGTAGGCATTTCTAAAAACTTAAGGTGAACACCCTGTCTTAAAATATTTTATTTATCATGTTAAAATATTCCACGATATTTTTTTTTCTTTTTTAAATTTTTCCAATTTTTTGGAAAAAAACAAAAAAGCCCTAAAAAAAAAACGGAAAAAAAAATGTGTTTTTTTTCCGAATTTTTCTATTTTTTTTTTTTCCCCGGGCCTTCACATCTCTAGTATAAATACAGCTGTTATGTGAAGCCCTCAGAGGTGTGTTAGAGAACCTTAGTGGACAAACCACATCATGAAGGCCAAGGAACACACCTTGCGGAGAAACGGAGCAGCGGTATGCCGATGTAAACAAAGCACACCGCTGATCTGTCGGGGAGGAAAAGTGAGGGAGATCATGTTTCAAGCTAAGCTGAATCGCGATCTTTTTCCTCCAGTGAATCCACTCCCCCCACAGTTAAACGCTTGCCTGGGAACACATCGCCCCCTACTGTTAACCCCTTCCCTGCCAGCGTCATTTATACAGGGATCAGTGCTTTTTTTTTAATTTTAATTTTTTTTATTTTTTAGCACTGATCACTGTATTTGTGTCCCTGGTCCCCAAAAAGCGTTACTTAGTGTCAGATTTGTCCACCGCAATGTTGCAGTCTCGTTAAAAATTGCAGATCGCCGCCATTTACAGTGAATAAAGTCCCTAAATCTATCCCGTAGTTTGTGGACGCTATAACTTTTGCGCAAACCAATCAATATACGGTTATTGGGTTTTTTTTTTTTTTACAAAAGATATGTAGCAGAATACATATTGGCCTAAATTGATTGAAATTTTTGCCTTTCTTCCTTTCTTCCTTTCTTCCTTTCTTCCTTTCTTCCTTTCTTCCTTTCTTCCTTTCTTCCTTTATTCCTTTCTTCCTTTCTTTCGTTCTTTCTTTCGTTCTTTCTTTCGTTCTTTCGTTCGTTCTTTCGTTCGTTCGTTTTTGTTTTTTTCAAAATTGTGTTGTGTTTTTTTTTTTTTTTTGTTTATAGCGCGAAAAATAAAATCCGCGGAGGTGATTAAATACCACCAGAAGAAAGCTCTATTTGTGGGGAAAAAAAGACATAAATTTTATTTGGGTACAGCGTCACACGACCGCGCAGTTGTCAGTTAAAGTGATGCTGGTCAGGAAGTGGGTAAAACCTGCCGGGGCTGAAGTGGTTAAATAGTGTTTTTGGTGTGTGGTCCTCAAATGCAGTGTAGTTCCGCTTTAAGAAAAAAGACTGGGCAATGCTAGGTGTTGGTATGGTTGCTTAGTAAATGCCTTTTATAAACAAAGCACCTTTGAACAGGGGTCAGGAGCAAGGCCTTTGAGTGTGTACTGAGCTGTGTTTTCATCTGATCTTGTCCTAGGTTAGGTTCACATCTATGCATGTGAGGTTGATACATTTTTTCTTGTGTGTTTTTGATGTGTTTTTTTTTTTTTTTTCTTTTAGGGGGGAAGTGTTGATGTTGCTAGGAGGAGGTGTATGTTGTCATGCAGGAAAATGCACCAAAAACACATGTACATGCGTTTTTCATTCAAGTGGTAGTAAACTCTCCCCTATAAGTTTTGCCCATAGCAATCATTACTACAAAATCACTGTATATAAAGGGACTTTTATAAATGCAAAGCGGTACTTTTTTAAACTTTTTTTGGTTCAGTAGACTTCAATGGAGAAACTGCAGAAAAACAAGTAGTGTGTTTTTACTAAGATTTTGCGGCAATTTGCGTTTTTAAATCTGCCCAGCAACAAATTTTTCAAAAAAACCCAAAAACATATAAAACATAAACGGGGTAAAAAAATCGAGCCTTATAAAACCTTTTAAAAACCTTTTTATAAAAGCCTTATAAAACATGCATTGCAGGAAACTGCATACACGTGAATGGGACCGATGGGAAATCAGGTGAAATTTTCTAGGCAGTGCGGATTGCAGTCACATATTCTTCTATGGGAATTCATCTGAGTCACAGATGCGTTCCATTGTGAACAGGAATCCTCTCCCCCTCCTCACTACACATCCCCCTACCCTCTGCTCAGCTGATCCGCAGCTACAATGGAGAGGAAGTGCTGAACAGCTGTTTTTCTCTTCGCACAGAGAACGGAGCTGTAATTCGCACCGAACTGGTGTGAATCCAGCCTTAGCCCTCATTCACACGAGGCGGACTCCGGAGTCCACGGAGCTCGCCTCGGTCCGCCGGCTCAGCGGAGATCAGTCCGTTGATCTCTGCTGAGCCGGTGGATGACAGGTCCCTCTCTGCTCACTAAGCGGGGAGGGGCTTTTCAGGCACCGCTGCCGCCTATGGAGGGATGGGATGAAAACGGACAGCATGTTTGTTTTCGTCAGATCTCGCACGATCCGATCCGCCAGCGACGGATCTGGACGTAGGGCCATCCGTCTGCTTTTAATGGATCGGATGGGGTCGGATGTCAGCGGACATGTCTCCGCTGACATCCGTCGCTCCATAGGCTAACATGGAGCGCCCGTTCAGGTCCGCCGTCAAAACTGACAGGCGGACCTGAACGGTCCGATCGTGTGAAAGGGGCCTTAGAGACAGCAGTGGTTCATTGACATTTAGCCAAGGTTAGGCTAGGTTCCCAGTTTTGCATATGCATGAGTGGTTGAGCAGCAGGTGGAAATTATGCTTTAGGTCTTTGTTGTTCAGGCGTTTCCTTAGTTTGGATGACACAGGGTGGTGGATTTTGTTTGTCATCAGCAAAGCAGGGCTGCACGTGCAGGCCCAGTAACAACAGAAACTTGCAACTATGTTTAATCAGCATCATTGTTCTTTTTGTATGGCCCTATTCTCTTCTGGGGAAAACCTAAGCTTCTGGGGCATTTTGGCCTTTTTTTTTTTTTGTTAGTCTTTTACCATTTTACAACATTTCGGTAAAGTGTCTGTAAACCCATATGCCGCGTACACACGATCGGATTTTCCGACGGGAAATGTTGGATGTGAGCTTGTTGGCAGTAAGTCCGACCGTGTGTATGCTCCATCGGACATTTGTTGTCAGACTTTCCGCCAACAAATGTTTGCTAGCAAGTTCTCAAATTTTCCGCCAACAAATGTTTGTTGTTGGACTTTCCAATCGTGTGTGCGCAAGTCCGTCTGACAAAAAAACCAAAGTAAAAACACGCATGCTCGGAATCAAGGACGAGCTGGAAGCGCTCGGTCATGTAAAACTAGCGTTTGTAATGGAGATATCACATACGTCTAGTACGTCACTACATTCGTAATTGTTGGCCAACATTTGTGTGACAGTGTGTATGCAAGACAAGTTGGAGCCAACAACCTTCGAACAAAAATCCACGGTTTTGTTGTTGGAAAGTCCGATCGTGTGTACGGGGCATTAGGCTTAGTTTGCACAGGAATGAAGAGCTGCTGGAGCTCTTTACCACTCTAGCTGTGGTAGGGGGCAGTGTGCCAAACATACTCTTCATTCATGGCAGTGTGGAGCAAGGTGACGCTATGCTGTACAGTGCAAAGTGATTTGGTGTGCGGTGCACTGCAATAAAATGCAGCATGTCTGCATTTTATTGCAGTACACTGCAGCACAGCTCCAGGCTGCATTACAGTGTGAGGACACACCGCAAACAATTGTTTTCTGTGTGTCCTTGTAGTGACAGTCGTTTAACAAAGCAATAAAACGTCTATCACCGCACACAGTTTGAATTCAGCCCAAAAGTAAAAACGTTCTAACATCAAACGCCGAAAATGCAGATAAACGCTCAAAAACACAGCTCGCCAGTGTTTTTTAACGTTTTTGATCCCATTGAAAAAAAAAACAGCAA
Source organism: Lithobates septentrionalis (assembly GCA_037952835.1). Taxonomy (NCBI): domain Eukaryota; kingdom Metazoa; phylum Chordata; class Amphibia; order Anura; family Ranidae; genus Lithobates; species Lithobates septentrionalis. The sequence continues at coordinate 2,190,294 of JBBDGP010001924.1, forward strand.
AAAACGCTAACGCTGAAGAACGCTATTGCAAAAACATTGAAAAACTCACTGCAAAGCTACTGGCGTTTTTATAACGTTATAACGTCCAGTGTGCATGAGGCCTAAGAGTTGTATTCTCACTACAGAGCATTGTCTCATCACCATAATATAAGGAGGAGGTGTGCTGTCCGTCCACAGTAGATTTACTGCAGGCGAATGGCACAGGCAGGTCATACAATGTACTAGTTTGTTTCTGGGTTTTCGGCGCGCATGCACACGTCCTCTGCTGACCAGTGCTGTGTTCGGACATACACAAGTTTGACAGCTGAATTCAACCAATGGTTTTGGCTGAAGGCAGCTGATCAGCTATGGCCAATCGCATACAAAAACACAGAACTCTGTGTACTGTGAACAGTGATCCAGCTGTTTCTTCTCCCTGCAAAGCAGGGAGAAAAAATAGCTAGATGGAAAAGTAAAAGCAGCACACGTTACACATTGTTAGGCACATAGTTTAACCCCTTGATTGCCCCTAGATGTTAACCCTTTCTCAGCCAGTTTCATTGGTACAGTGTCTGTACAGTATTACTGATCACTGTATTAGTGTCAATAGCAATATTAGTGTCTCAGTGACTTTCCCAGATAGTCTTAGTGTCAGATTACCTACCACCCTATCACAGTCAAACTTTAAGTCGCTGATCATCGCCATTACAGTATAGCATCTATAGCTGTGTATATATACCATAGTTTGTAGATGCTATAACTTTCACACAAACCAATTAATATACATTCCATTTAGATGTTTCTTTTACCAAAGACGTGGCAGAATACATTCTGGCCTAAATTTATGAAAAAAAAATTTTTGTTTATTTTTATTTTTTGGATCTGTTCTATAACAGAATGTAGAAAATACGTTTATTTTTTTTCCAAACATTTCAGTCCTTTTTTCATTTATATCACAAAAATATGTGAAAATCCATTTGTGTGAAAAGAATTATAAAAGTTTAATTTGGGTACAGTGTTGCATGTCCCCACAATTGCCAGTGCTGAATAGCAAAAAATGGCCTGGTCATGAAGGGGGTAAAACCTTCTGGAGGTCAAGTGGTTAAAGTGAGGGAATTTGATTGTCACCAGATCTAGTGTCCCCATTGGAAGATTTCCAATTTGTTACTGTTCTGGGGACAACTCAAAACGTAGGATTTTTCTTTACTTTCAATGGTAACAGTAAAGATGACAAATAGGGAGTGTGAATCTCCATAATGGGGGCACAGGCAGAAATAGAAACCAGACAAGTGTTCTAATCTATCTCCACTGTATCCAACACATACAAAAAATGCCTTTAGTTATGTTTGAAGGTTTGTATTTAAAATTCTCTGACAGGCAGGGTATTTCAGACAGAACAGACCCTATTGGTCTCTACTTGCCATAAATGCATCCTTCTGCCTGTCAGCTGTCATGTTCACTGATCTGTGCATGCTCAGCGAATATTTATGGCCCCAATCGGCCCCCTATCCATGCCGCAGGGAGGTGACTCCCGTGCACATGCACGGGAGTGGCGTCATCACGGCCTGGCGTATAAAGTGGCAGAAGGAATGGGACCCAGAAGGAAGACCGGGTGAAGATGGAAGCGTCAGGGGTCTACCGAATTGGTCACGGGGCTGTGCTGGGAGGGCACCATCTGACAGGTAAGTTTGCCATAATGTACTAATATGCTGTACATACTAGCGCATTGTGGCATACCCACCTGGGGGGGCCTTGAAAAAAAAATATAGCTGACTTTACTTCCGCTTTAAGGTCTGGTTCACACCGTTGCAGTTTGCATAGTGCAGGTGCATTTTGCGTTTTTCAATACACATTTTTGATCCATTGAAGTCTATGGAATCAAAAACACAACCTGCTGGTCCCTGGCCCTTTCCATAAAATGCATAGATGTGAACTACATCCATAAGAAACCATGTTAAATGGACTGAAGTGTGTTTCTGCAAAACTGAAAATGCACTAAAAAATGCATAGGTGTAAACCAGGCTTTAAGCAAAATTTCAACCTTGCTTATTTTTGTCTCATTTGATCCTGCCTCTGGTGCTTGGTGGAAAACTGTTGTCCTGCTGATCCCCTGCACACCGTGGGGTTGATTTACTAAAACTCGAGAGTTCAAAATCTGGTGCAGCTCTGCTTAGAAACCAATCAGCTTCCAGGTTTGTTTTTGTCAAAGCTTAATTGAATAAGCTTAGGTAAGTTAGAAGCTGATTGGCTACAGTGCACAGCTGCACCAGATTTCACACTCTCCAGTTTTAGCAAATCGGCCCCAGTGTTTCTGTTATGCCGCGTACACACGATCGGAAATTCGGCCAGCAAAAAACTGATGAGAGTCGGAAAATGCGACCGTGTGTATGCTCCATCGGACTTTTAATGGCGGAATTCCAGCCAGCAAAAGATTGAGAGCAGGTTCTCTATTTTTCGGTCGGAAAAAGTTCCCATCTGAAAATGCGTTAGTCTGTATGCAATTCGGACGGGCAAAAAACCACGCATGCTTGGAAACTATTCGACGCATGCTCGGAAGCATTGAACTTCGTTTTCTCAGCTCGTTGTAGTGTACGTCACCGTATTCTTGACGGTCGAAAGTTCAGAGAACTTTTGTGTGACCGTGTCTATGCAAGCCAAGCTTGAGCGGGATTCCGTCGGAAAAACCATTCAAGATTTTTCTGACGGAAATTCCACTTGTGTGTACGGGGAATAAGTTTACATTGAAGGGCTCTCTGGGTTTTAGGGGTGTCAGTAACTGCTATCATGTTCTGTATGGTGTGTGTTTTTTTTTTTTTTTTTTTTTTTTGTGCATTGCGGGAGCGTGCGCACTTTCCTACAGTGCACAAAGGTGAGTTTTACCTTTGGCAAAGCTGTGTGCAGTAGCTTAGACAGGAATGATGTCTGGTAAATGGCAATCACTGTTGAGTGGTGTTGCTGCAGTGATTTACTGGTTCCACCTATTTGATTGCAATAAAATTAAAGCGGAGTTCCACCCTAAAGTGGAACTTCCGCTCATCGGATTCCTCCCCCCCCTCCGGTGTCACAATTGGCACCTTTCAGGGGGGAGGGGGGTGCAGATACCTGTATAATACAGGTATCTGCACCCACTTCCGGGTACAGCTAGCCGCAGACTCCCCGCCCACCCCCGTTGTGTTGTGGGAAATACACAGTTCCCACAACACAACGGGGACCAGTGAAGACGCGCAGCGCGACTCGCGCATGCGCAGTAGGGAACCGGGCAGTGAAGCGGCAACGCTTCGCTTCCTGATTCCCTCAGTGTGAATGGCGGCGGCAGCACCCGAGGATCGAGGGACGGCTCGGTCTCGGGTGCCGACATCGCTGGACCCCGGGACAGGTAAGTGTCCTTATTTTAAAAGTCAGCAGCTGCAGTATTTGCAGCTGCTGACATCTAATTTTTTTTTTTTTGGTGAAACACCACTTTAAGTGTATAAAAAAGTAACATAAAAAAAAGCAAATACAAAAAATACAAATACAAAAAAATGGTTAAAGTCCCTCATCCCTTTATACAAGCACAAAAAAACAAATGCATGCAGTATGTGCATCTACGTAAAACAAAGGTGATTTTTGCACAATGCGTACCATCTGAGTGTGAGCAATAGTTCTAGTAGGGCCATCATTCACAGTTAAAGTGGGCCTTCAGTCATTTTTTCAACTTTCCATCTATTAAATCTTCTGCCCTTGTTTTAACTTTGGATAGTAAAACATTTTTCTCTTTCGTTCATTGACCGACACAGCGCTCCATTATTCAGAACCATAGGGTTATATCGCCCCCTACCGGAGTAGGACACTAGGCAGAAAAAAGACTTGGCTACGCCTATGGGCAGTCCTAGGTGATATATACCCCCCTTTCTGCTATAGGCCTTCAGTTTTTTTTCTGCCTAGTCAGGAGTAAGGACCTAGTTCGCTGGTATCTCTGGTCCTGGCAATTTTTTGTTTTTGCTTTTGCTTTTTAAACTACTTCTTTTTTTTTTTTTTTTTCCCTTGGATTTTTTTCTTGTGAGATCTACAATCAACTGCCGGACTGGGCGACAGGCTGGACACTAAGATCCAGTGATCTCCCCTGTCTGGCCAGCGAGCGTGTGCAGACCGCAGCTACGCGCTATGTAAGCTGTGACATAGCCCCACTGGACGGGAGCTGGCCCTGCGAGTTAAACGTCTCGCGAGGGTGCATTTGACTGGGTCTCGGCCTGTATCGCAGCGTTCCTCATGGCTGAAAATACTGTAGCTGCTGACTTTTATCATTAGGGCACTCTACCTGTCCAGGGATCACGCGGTGTCTTCACCCCATGCAATTTTTTAGTGGGCTCTCGGGTGCTGCTGCCGCCATTGCTTGTAAGGGAAACCGGCGTACTGCGCTTTTGTGAATGGCCTGACAGCAGGGGAAGGAAGAGGGGAGCCGAACTTCTGGGTGATCTCGCCATGGCAAGATAACCCGGAAGTGGGAGCGGGTACCTGTCACCCCCCCCCCCCCCCCCCCCGAAAGGTGTCAGGGGGGAGGAGGCAGATAAGCTGAGCTTTCACTTTTGGGTGGAGCTTTGCTTTTAAAGTGGTTGTATACCCTTTTTTATTTTTTTTTTTTTTTTTTTTTTTTTAGGCTTACCTGTAGGTAAAATTAATATCTCCTGTATGGTTTAGGTGATATTTACTTTGCATGCAGCTGCTGACGTCTCCTTGCCGGGAAGAAGACTCCCGTGTGCACGCGTGGGAGTGACGTAATCGCGGCTTCGGCCACTCACAGCGCCGGAGCCGCGATACCTGGAAGAAATGCTGAGGGAACATGTCAGCTTCCTCGGCTGTAGACCGGGGTCAGATGTTGAGGCCTCGTTCTAAGGTGAGTATTTCATAATGAGCTAGTATGCACTGCATACTAGCTCATTATGCCTTTTTTGCCTTGCAGGTTTTTCTGTTTTTTTATTTTTTTATTTTTACATCTGTGTGGGTATATATCCGCTTTAAGGACAGCACCCAAATTTCTGTCCTCACAGGTTCTAAAACTAGCTACTGCTGGGTGAAGTAGACATTTTAAGAAACAATATATGATGAGCATAGTTCCTCCTGAAGGGCAATTGAAAGAAATATGTAGGCTGTTTCTGAGCCTTTCTTCTTCTAAAAATGCTAGTTATTTGGCTGCTGTACTGATCCCCATTAGCTTCAACACTTTCTGAACTCAAACACATCTGCAGATCAAAGACTTTATGACTGTTCAACAAATAAACGATTGTAATTGTTTTGTGTATGAGCAGCAGGAGCAGTTACTCACTTTGGGATATCATGGAGGAGTAATGCAAACTATTACCCATAAGAGCAAATCCAGTTCTTTAAATTCTTAATAAATAATAAATTCTTTATTCATTTACGGTTACTTACAGGATGCATTGAGATGTCCTATCTCTTTAAGCTTTTGTTATGCTGTTTTATTCATTGCTGTTTTTTTTTTTTGTTTTGCTTTAATTGCAGGACATTGCTTGTCAATGCCGGAGCCGTGTTGAACTTCAAACTGTAAGTTTATTTTTCTATTCTTTTCTTTCAGTCCAAATCGTCATCTAATTTAGATATCTACAACAGATTTGTGGGATTTACTAAAAGGTACATTTAATTTTTCACTATCATCGACTGGAGCGGTGCTAGAACCACATCTTCCCATAAACTTGTGATTGATGACTAATGCATAAAAATCCAACAGCTGTAGATAATTTCTAGTGCTTGTTGACTTAATGCCTTCTTGAGTTCTTCATTAATTTGAATTGGCTATCTTTACATTCCCTGATTAGGTAAAAGGGCACACTCAAGCATGTAGACATCAGGGCTAGGTTTGCACTTTGTGCTGCAAAGGCTGCGGGTGGAGATGTACACATGGCGGCAATGCTCTGCATTGTAGTACAGAAAAAATGATTTCTTTAATCGTACATCACGGGACACAGAGCCATAGTAATTACTATGTGAGTTATAGTCCACCTTCAGGTGCTGGACACTGGCACACCCTAAACAGGAAGTTGCCCCCCTATATAACCCCTCCCACTACTGGGAGCATCTCCGTTATTTTGCCAGTGTCTAAGGTGTTGGTCACGAGTAAAGATGTGCTGTGCTGAGCTCCACTAGAGCAATCCTTGCTGGGGCTAGCTATGCAGCCGGATCCATTCAAAGTGCCTTTTAAGCCAAATTGAATGGTGCCCGGGCCTCGTATCTGAAGTAACAAGGTTTTGCTTGTAAATGCTTCTCTTTTTAGAGAGCTGGACCCCGGGATCCAGTACTTTTGGTATTAAGGCCATAAAGTTTTACTGGCGGGGTGCTATTACAGGTCCAGGATTGTGGATTCCCCGAGAGTCTCCGGTTCCTCAAGGGTTGTTAATGGAACCCACCATGAAGGGTGAAGATTGGGTCTGTTGGTTTTACCACAGAAAACCCTGCGGCAGGAAAGGTAAATGAAGTTTTCTTATGAAATGTCGCCTTTAAAGTAAATGTTGTCATGCCTAAGTGTCACCACTGGGGGCTGTATGGAGCACGTATCTTCTCATTATTTGCTCAGAGATCACGCTGTGTCACAGAAACAGCAGGCAGACCTCCGGTAAGTTTGGGGGGTTTTGCTTCCTCCAGACACCCCCACCTGGGCTGAACTCTTCCCCTCTTCATGAGGCTGAATATAAAGGAGAACTGAAAACAATCGGCAATGCCGTTTTCTTTCACCGCCTCTACTCGGCGACAGCTTCCAGGTCTCCTCCACACCATCCCTCCCTCACTCACAAACCTATCCCATCGGTTCGGGGGCCTGTGCTTGCACGGGAAAACTCCTTTTTTTGAAAGAGAAAGTGATGCGAGGTGGGGGTGGGGCTTAGCACGGCGTTGGCGTCCTCCAATGCGGGAGTGTGTTTTAAAAAAAGTAAACTCCATTTGTGCTGGCTGCAAAATTGTCAGAGAGACGTAAGAGCAAAGAGGAGCATGAAAGGGGTTTTGGTGATACAGGCATTTCCTATTTGACACATTTACTATTTGCATCAGGCTGAGCGTTAATAGGAGTGGCTGGACTATTGCTCAAGCAGTGGATGCGATTTCTTCTGGTAGTACCTCTTCTTCTTTGTGCATCGGGTTAAGGTCAGAAGGGGGGTTGAAACACCCCCAAAAAAGAGCTAAAAGGGTCTCCCTCAAGCTCTGGAAAAGCCTACTCATCTCTACAAATGGCATCCTCCCCTGAGAGAGGGTGGCTGGTCAGAGTGAGCATCGGGTAGGTTTAAAAAAAAAAAAGTTTTAGCGACTTTAATCGCATCCCAGTATGGATCAAAATGTGACAGGTTCTCTTCCATTGCCCAGGTCCCTCAAACTGAGGAACTAGGGGAGGGAGAAGACGAAATCCTTCAGGGGACCGTGGTGAGGCTGATGACTCCTCTTCTGAGGTGTCAAATGCAGGAGAATTGGCTGTTTCAATCTTAAGATTGATGGTGCTATTTCTTGCTGAATGGTTCCACATTTATGTACCCTTTGGGTTCGCTAAAGCCTCCTCAAGCTGTACATGCCTTTTCCTGTCCATTCATTGTTGGAAAAGCTTTTTTTGTATCTGAGATCACCCAGATAAGCATTATTTTCCCTCCTAAAATTTTTATTTTTTTTTGGTTAAATCCAAATGGACATTCTGGATCCCAAAAATCTATCCTGAATCAATTCCTGAATATAACCACTCCTTTTTTTTTTTTTCCGCATGGAGTCAATCCAATGAGTTAACTCCATCCTACAAGGAGAACTTCTGGCGTCAATCGACGTCAGATGCATACCTCCATATGCCTATTTCCTTGCTCACTAGTAGTGTTTACTTTTCAAGGTGGAAAATCTTCATTTTCAGTGTGTAGCTCTGCTTTCTGGTCCAGCTACTGCACTTTGAGTGTTTACTAAGGTTCTGGCCCCTCTTCTAGCCAGATTAAGGGCCCAAGGTATAACGATTATGGTTTACCTGGACGATCTGTCTGTCAGTCCAGTCGGTAGCCCGCTTAGACCAAAGTATGGTCACTGCATTCAAATACCTGGAATATCTAGGTCGGTTTCTCAGCCTAGGAGAAATCTTCTTTAAAACTATGAAAAGGGCTAAGATACTTGGGTCTAATCATAGGTACACCCAGAAAAAGGTGTTCTTGCCCCAGGCAAAGATCAGCGCCATAAAGGAACTGATTTAGGTGGTTGAAGCAAGATGAATTCTTCTATTCAACTTTGCATGAGGTTGTTGGGAAAAATGGTGGCTTCATTCGAGGCCGTTCCTTATGCTCAGTTTCATTTGAGACTGCTGCAAAACATTATCCTATCGGCTTGGAACAAAGGGTTCAAGCTCTAGTGTCTGACTCCAAAGCCTACGGCCACATCACCCTGAAAACGCCTGATTTCGTCTGCTCTTGGAGGCTAAGCAGGGTCAAGCCTGGTTAGCACCCGGATGGACCACCTGGAAATACAAAGTACTGTAGGCTGGGTACGCCGGAGCCTCAGTTTTATGGTTAATATCCAAAAATCTGCAAAGGGTAAAATCGTTCCTTCAGTTACCACGGAAGTGGCCTAGATCAGAAATGACCTTGCCCATTATCATTCTACAAATTCAGACAGAGCACTTGGTTCTGAGGGCCTGAACGTTCAGTTTACCGTATTGTCCTGCCAGGATTCAATCCGACTATGCCACAGCAATGGCCTATATTAATCACCAAGGGGGCACAAGAAGTTGTGTGGCCTAGAGAAAGGTGAATCATATCCTATCTTGAGCAGAAAACAGTATACTTTGCCTATCGGCGGTCTTCAGTCTAGGAATAGAAAATTGGCAGGCTAACTACTTGAGTCGCCAGCAGTTGTTCCCGGGAAAATGGTTCCTACACCCCGATATCTTCCGGTCAATATGTCAAAGATGGGGGATCCCAGACATAGATCTGTTTACGTCCAGGTTCAACAAAGTAATCAACAACTTTGTGTCAAAAACAAAGGATCAGCTAGTAGGGGTGCGCATCTTCACTGTCCTCACGATTCGATTACGATTATCATGTCCACGATTCGATTTGATTCCGCAATGCATCACGATTACTGCGCACAGTTTTCATCCAAAAAATTAAAGCAGTCAAAAGAACCCTTTTTTTTTATATTATCTGTTCTTTAAAAAAATAAATAAAAAAACTCTCTGCATGTAGCAAAGTGTAAACACAGCAGACAACTTAAAGAGGAGCTCCAGACTGACCCCAAAATACTACAAGAGAGGATCAGAGACTGTAGACATGATACAAGAGATGGACAGAGACTGTGGACAATGTCCCCATAATGTCCCCCCAAACGACAATGTATGCCATTTCATAAATTATGGTTTATGTATGTCTTATTGTCTTAGTGATTTATTCACATCACAACTTCATTGATACCTTTTTTTTTTTTTTTGTATGATTTGTGGTTTTGCTCATTACTGCCCCACACATGCAATGCATGGCTGCATGTGTGGGGCAGTGATGAGCAAAACCACAAATCATACCAAAAAAAAGTATCAATTTCAAATCAATGAAGCTGTGATGTGAATCAATCACTAAGACATACATAAATCATAATAATAAATAATTAATGTTGAAATGGCATGGTCATGCTCATTGGTCACTTTAATGTTTTCATAATTTGGCAAATTTGCAGTCCACATAATGGTGCATCAGATATACGATATATAATATGTTATATTATTGCTAGTAGTCAGTGGCGGCTTGCGCTCAAAATTTTTGGGGGGGCGGCAACAAACTGAAAAAAAAAAAACTCAATTGCAGCTACTGTGCCCATCAAACGCAACCACTGTGCCAAACGCAACCACTGTGCCATTGCCGCCACTGTGCCCATCAAACGCCGCCACTGTGCCCATCAAACGCCGCCACTGTGCCCATCAAACGCCGCCACTGTGCCCATCAAACGCCGCCACTGTACAATTGCTTTCTAATGTGCCCATCAATTGCTCACACTGTGCCCATCTATTGCTGGCAGTGTGCCCATCTATTGCTGGCAGTGTGCCCATCTATTGCCGCTACTGTGCCTCATCAAATGCTGCCAGTGTGCAATGTGCAATTGTGCATCCCCCAAGTACATGACGACGACGACGACGACTCTCCAGCAGCCTGTGAGGGGGACTGGAGGACAACCGCGGGTGTCTGGCATCTCGGGTCTCCCACAGCAACCTGTTGTAAGGAGGACGGAGGCAGCCTGTGTGCGCACACAGTGTGAGGTGAGCCAAGGAGGAAGGCTCTGCAGGGTCGAGTCATAAGTGTCTGTCATGGTGACAGACACTCGCTCCACGTGTCTCACACATTGACACTGGGAACCGTCAGCGGGGGGGCGGGAAAAGAAGCGCGACTAACGCCCGCGGCTCCTTCGGCTACTTTCTGTTCATCAGGGGGCGGGAAAAGAGGCGCGGCTAACTCCTTCGGCTGCTTTCATTGGCAGGGCATATAGCGGCGCGCGGGTGACGTCATCATATAATCGATTTATGCAAGTCGTAGCATCGATGCCGCATCGTGGGTGGTCGAATCTCGATGCTACGATTAATATCAACACCCCTATCCGCTAGCATGTGGAACAGATGCCTTGCTATTTCCGTAGAATTGGTTCTCACTGATTTATGCATTCCCTCTTATTCTGCCTGTGTCCACCACTTCTTCGCAGGATCAAGCAGGAAGGGAAGTTGGTGATTCTTGTGGCCTCCAGCTGGGCCCAGGAAATCTTGGTATGCAGGGATCGTAAAGATGACAGTAGGGGACCCATGGACCCTACTGCCACGGCCAGACCTTCTTTCGCAAGGTCCAGTATTCCATTCTACTGTACAAATGCTAAATTTAACGATTTGGCTATTGAGACCCACACTCTGAAGAAACGTGGGCTGTCAGGTTTAGTGGTTTCTATCTTGGTTAATGCAAGGGAGCTGGCCTCCATAATTTATATATTATGGAGTCTGGGAAGCATATGTCTCCTGGTGTGAAACCAGGGGGTGCACCCCAGGAAATAGGTCAAAGGTAGAATCCTTGACTTTCTGCAAATGGGGTGAGAAATAAAGCTGGCCTTGAGTGCTTTCTAAGGACAGGTCGCTGTATTATTTCAACGACCACTTGCTTCGCTTTCTTTGGTTCGTAACTTTATTCAGGGGGTAACATGGCTTAATCCCCGGGTTGGGTCACCCCTGAACCGAATTTAGTTTTTGGCGGCATTACAAAACAGCCTTTTTTTTTTGGACCGATACAACATATTCCCTTGGTCCTTTTTTTGCAAGGAAACTATTTTTTCTTGTAACCATATCTGCTGCAAGAAAGGTATCAGAATTGGCTGCTTTTTCTTGTAAAGAGCCATATTATTATTATTCACAAGGATAAGGTAGTATGGCGTCCTCATCCTATCTTTTTCCCAAAGGTAGTATCAGGTTTTTATCTAAACCAGTATTTTGTTCTATTTTCATTTTTTTCCAGAAGCTTGTTCTATGGAAGAAAAATCACTACATTCTCTTGATGTGGTGAGAGCAGTCTACGACTGCTCAGATTCGGAAAACGGATGTTTTGTTCATATTGCCTGAAGGTCCTAAAAGAGGACAGGCAGCATGGAAATCTACTATTCGAAATGGATTTGACTAGTAATCGTTCTAGCTTATGGTTTAAAGAGGTAGTTTCTACCCTCTCAAATCAAAACGCACTCCTCTAGGGCTGTTAGTGCTTCGTGGGCAGTGCATCGCCAAGCCTCCATGGCCCAAATCTGTGAAGCCGCAACTTGGTCTTCAATCCATACATTTACAAGATTCTACCAAGTGGATGTAAAAAGACATGAGGATGTCGCCTTTGGGCGCAGTGTACTGCAGGCAGCAGTATAAGTTCTCTGATCTCATGGTGCCCTACTTTTGTTGTGTCTCCCTCCCCTCAGTTGGCATTGCTCTGGGACATCCCACATAGTAATTACTATGGCTCTGTGTCCCCTGATGTACGATTAAAGAAAATAGGATTTTTATAACAGCTTACCTGTAAAATTCTTTTCTTTTGAAGTACATCACGGGACACAGAGGTCCCGCCCCTCTTTCTAGTATACACGTGTATTGCTTTGCTACAAAACTGAGATGCTCCCAGTATGGGAGGGGTTATATAGGTAGGCATATATAGGTAGGCAACTTCCCGTTTAGGGTGTGCCAGTGTCCAGCACCTGAAGGTGGACTATAACCCACATAGTAATTTCTATGGCTCTGTGTCCCATGATGTACTTCAAAAGAAAAGGATTTTACAGGTAAGCTGTTATAAAAATCCTATTTCTCCCTGTCGCATTTGATGGGCAGTACCCATTTAACTGAATAGGGCTGCGTCTCAACCGCCCCCCAACTGTGTGCAATGCGGGGCGGTGTGAGTTTTTAGGGGTTAAAATAGGTGGTGATGAGGTGACATAATGCCTCCTCGCCATCTCTCCAATGTTCTCTGAAAAGTGATTTTAAGCCAAATTCCAAGGTTCAGAAAACTAGTGCGGACTCATGCACGTGCGCATTGTGCCGTTCATACCTCTAGGCAAAAGGCCTATACCAGATGTACTGTGAAGGTTCAGCACGTGACTTCCACTCATTTATTCCTTACATTCCTGTGATTCCTTAATGGAATTGCAACCAGAGACCTCAACTTCTCCGCATGTTACCTTTGCATATCATAACGTCTAGAATGTGATTGATAAGAAGGGTGAGATATTACCACCTCTTCAGTCATACAATTGAACTGTTAACCAGCAGCCGAGATCCTCTTTGGGCGAATACTCCCCTTGTCAGAACTTGAGGCTTTGTGTCAATACTTTGAGAACTTGCAAAAAGGGGGTCCTTCATCCATCCACATCCCCTGCTGGGGCTAGCACATTCTTTGTAGAAAAAAATAATCACTACCTGAGGCCCTGTGTTGGCTATAGAGCACTAAACAAAATAACGGTCAAAAACAGGTACCCCGCCCATTGTTCCAGAACTCTTTCAGCAGTTCAGAACAGCAAAAGTTTTTACAAACCTTGACTTGCAAGGAGCATATAACCTGGTAAGGATCCAGAAAGGGGAAAAGTGGGAAAACAGCTTTTCATTCCCGCTTCAAGCACTTTGAATATTTAGCCTTTCAGACTGTGCAATGCCCCGGCTACCTTTCGGCATTTTGCCACAATCTCTTTAGAGACTTTTTAGATCTCTTCGTCAACGACATTCAATAATTTTCTCTCCATCCATTTGAAGAACACCAGGTGCAGGTTATAAAAGTTCTAAGCTATCTCCAGAACACCAGCTGTACACTACTGCTGAAATATGTGAGTTTATGAGAGACAATCCAGTTTCTGGGACTGATTATCTCAATCTCTGGCATCTCAATGGCTGACGAATGGGTCCTTGCACGACTCCGAAACGTTGCACTTGTCTTTGTGATGTGATCTCTCTGCAATAAAAAAAACCTTTGAACAGTGATTGTAGATCCGTGGTGAGCTGGCAAATATGTACAGTTTCTAGATGTCTCCAGGATCTAGCTAGTAAATCACTGCAGCACCCACCATTGATGAGCCTTGTTTTCCAGTAACGTGTGTGTGTGATAGGAATATAGATAAGAAGGTATCTCAATGGATCTCCAGAAGGTTAGTGCCGTTCTCGAGTGGCCTATTCCAGAGGATTTTTCCCACAAACAAAGCTTTCTTTTGGTGGTATTTGATCACATCTGCGGTTTCTATTTTTTGCTCTATAAACAAAAAAAAAAGAGCGACCAATTTTGAAAAAAAAAATAAATTTTTTTTTACTTTTTGCTCTAATAAATAAATAAAAAAGTGAAATTTCTTCATGAGTTTAGGCCAATATGTATTCTTCTACATATTTTTGGTAAAAAAAAATCGCAATAAGCGTATATTGATTGATTTGCTCAAAAGCTATAGCGTCTGCAAAATAAGGGATAGATTTATGACTTTTTTTTTTTTTTTTTTTAAAGGCAATTGCGGCGGACAGATCAGACACTTTTTTTTGGGGACCATTGACGTTTATACAGCGATCAGTGCTATAAAAATGCACTGATTACTGTGTAAATGTCACTGGCAGGGAAGGGGTTAACATTGGAGGGCGACATGGGGGTTACCTGTGTTCCCTCATGTGTGTTTCTAACTGTGGGGGGATTGGACTGACTGGAGGAGGAGACAGCTGTTCCTAATTACTAGGGACAGTAGATCTCTTTCCTCCCCTGTCAAAACGGGGATTTGTGTGTTTACATACACAGATCCCCGTTTCGGCACTCCTGCCAGCGATTGCAGGTGGCCGGGGGACATTGCGGCTGCCGGAAACACGCATCGGGTCCCCCGCCGTGCAGCGGGCCCGCACCTGCTATGGCTCTTAAAGAAGCCGACGTACAGTTATGGCGATTCGCGGGAACGAGCCGACCTGCTGCTGGCGGCTGCTCGGCAAGTGGTTAAAGGCTCTATTCACATCAGTGATCACTGATTCTGTAACATTATGATCCCACCCTACCTTTCGTTCTTGAAGTGGACACTTCAGAAAGTGCAGTTGGTGTCATTCTATTGCAACACCAGACTGCCAAGTCACTGCTACACTTTTTCTCAAGGAAACTCAGTTCTTTGAAACGCCTTAGAGGATTGGCGTTGCCTGCTTGAGGGTGCAAGTCATCCAATTCAGATTTTCAGATCACAAGACCCTGGAGCACCTCCATACAGCTAAGCGGTTAAAACCCCACCAGGCCAGATGGGCCTTGTTCTCACGATTTTAATTTTGCATAACCTGTAGACCAGGCTCACAGTTTCCCGCTGCTTTAAGAAGACTTAGGGGTTTATTTACTAAAGGCAAATCCACTTTGCAATACAAGTGCAGTTGGAAGTGCAGTTGCTGTAGATCTGAGGGGGACATGCAAGGAAAATAAAAAAAACAGCATTTTTGCTTGTACATGATTGGATGATAAAATCAGCAGAGCTTCCCCTCGTTTCAGATCTTCCCCTCAGAGCTAAAGCGACTGCACTTCCAAGTGCACTTGCAGTGCACCTGTAGTGCAAAGTGGATTTGCCTTTAGTAAATCAACCCCTTAGTGTCACAACTCAAGCAAGCATCAAGGGAAGAAGGTCCACCACAGGACAAGAACAGGATGGATTGTTTCCCCATGAGCAACGTGTTTTTGCACACTCAAACTTTTATCAGGTAATATAGAATTTGTGCCATGAACACCCCTTGGCTGACCATTTTGGATTACACAAGACCTACAGTGACAGCGGTCCTTTTTGGTGGCCTAGCCTGAGGGCTGATTGTTAGGACTATGTAAGGCCTGTAAATAATGTATATAAAAGAATGACAAGACTAAGGCCTGGAGTGTACCAAGGCCTTTTGCCCATTCCTTGCAAGCCTTGGAAAATGATTAACATGGACTTTATCGTTGAATTCCCAACATCTGAAAGCTTCACAACCATTTTTGTGATAATCAATAGGTTATCCAAGGTGGTGCACTTTGTGCTAATAGTTGGAACACTACTTGTGGTAGAGCTTGCACAGGCATTTATCAAAGAAATAGTAAGACCGCATGGGGTTCCTTGAAGCATAACCTCTGATTAAGGGGTTGCATCCAAATTCTGGAAAGAACTTTGCAAGTCACTTAAGATCAAGCCTTGGTTATCATTGGCATATAGCCATCAAACAAATTGTCAGACAGAACATATAAATCAGACCCTAGAGCAATACCTCCAGTGCGTCTCTTCTTTCACACAAGATAACTGGGCTTCACTCCTTCCTTTTTAGCGGAGTTCGCTTACCATGATTCTGTTCATTCATCTACAGGTCAGACTCCCTTTTTTTGCAAGTTTCAGATTTAACCCTTCCTTCTTACCTGATATAATCTTTGATTCACCTTTTATCAGCAGACCAGGAGAGACTGGAATTCCTTCAAGCAACCAATAAAATTTTACAGGAAGCGATCTCCAAGGCCCAACAAGACAGCAAAAAATAATTCAATAAAAATAGAAGGGTTGGCATGGACCTCAAACCAGGGGACAGAGTTTGGTTATCAACTGCCAATTTGAAACTGGCTTGCCCTTCCAAGGAACTAGGTTCCAAGTACATTGCTCCATTTGCTGTGAAAAAAATGAATCTGACAGTTTGCTGCCCAAAACATACAAGATCCACCCAGTCTTTCATGCATCTCTATTAAAACTTGCTGTGCCAGATCCCTTTCCCGGCCATAACCTGGGTCCTCCAGCACCAAATCGAGGCCATTATGGGCTGTAGGAAGAGGAGAGGCCTCATTCAGTATTTAATAAAGCAGAAGGGTTATGGTCCAGAAGCAAACTCGTGGAAAATGGAAAATTATGTTCACACCCAAAGACTAGTGAATTTTTTTTTTTTTTTAAACTCGCCTCGAGACAATATCCCATATGGGCATCCGAAGGTTGCCTGTTACGTGGGGCAATGTAAGGTAAACAGTTTTTTTCCCAGGTTCAGACAACCACATGCCCATTGTGCCGCTCATACTTCTAGGCAAAAAGGGTATACCATACATACTGTAACGGTTCCTTGCACATAGCAATTGGCATGCACACTTGGCACCCAGCGGCCTATTTAAACTGATGAGTCAATGAGAGAGAAGTTGTTGAATGGTCTTCGGCTTGTTCCTGTCTTTCTTGAGACCTGATCAATTGCTTTTGCCTACCCACGTATGACCCAGCTTTCCCCTGGACTTCGCGTGTGCTCACCTGCTTACCTTCGACTTCAGCTTGATTACTAGACTTGTGTCTGCCTTCTGGTTCTGTACTACTTTGCCTGGCTGTTGCCGTTCTTGGCCTGCTTTCTGGACTTGCTCTGTGCTGGTCATGCTGCCCACTGTTACTGACTTTGGCCTACTCTCTGGTTCCCTCTACTACCTTCTGCTCTGGTGCCAATTTGTTCCTGTGTCCTTAGGACTGTGGCTTCCAGTTAACTCCACCTGCAGTAAGGATACTGTCAGCCAACTACCATGGCACTTGCGTCACTCCACGTATTCACACTCTCTGTCCCCACCTTCAGGATTGTTGGGCAGGAGGTGCAAGCCCCACAACGTTATAGTCTCCACCAGGTACAAGATGGCAATCCATAACAAAGCATGTCTAAACAAGCAATAAAATGAGACCTGAACTCAAAGTGAAGATTTGCTGCGTTCTAAGCGGCATCCACAAAATGTTCATTGTGCCTTAGCATTACCTTAAATGATGTACTTCCTTTTTTTTTTTTTTTTTGTCTTCTCTGACAAAAGTGTGCTTTTAGGTTTGTTAGTGTGGTTAGGTCGTCATAGCAGTCTCCTCGCAGCTCTATAAAATGTAACCAAGCCTGGTTAGTACTTAGAAGGGAAACCTGGGCAATCTCCCATCTAAGTGAGGGAGGCTTCTGAGGTTGCTGTGTTTGAGAGTATCTCAGACCATAAGATTTTAGAGCAGTCTCTGAGTTGGTTCGCTCCTTCCTTAGTTGGGTCAGTCTTTGCCTTGTGTTAGTTTTGGTCTCATTATTGTAAAACAATTAAATGGTAGCTTCAAAACTGAATAGGGATAGGTCTATGTTTTAGATCTCAATCCGCTGGGCATTCTTCTATTTCAGATAGGCTTGGTTTGTTCAGTGATGACCTCGCTGCAAGAGGCAGATTACGGAGCCCATAATCATTTAGTAAACAGACATCTTCCTGTGCCGGGTTGTTTCCAGCCTCATCAGATATTTCTGTAATTGCAGTGGAAAGTTGTCTGTGTTCTTTTTTGTGACCATCCTTTGGGCTGGCCACAGCTTCTGAGGTTCACAAAGCTCCTAGCTCCTGTGCTGGACTTGCTAAAGACTCAGGGGGTGTCAGTCTCAGTATGCCTCAGTAATCTGCTTGGGAAACAGTTGGTCCAGATTTTCCTTCGATACATTTTGCAGTAGGAAGCTGTATCTAGGTCGAAGAACATTTCTTATGTACATTCCTACTCCGGGTCTTGGAAAGGATCATTCTGTCTGTCTGGAACTTGAAGATCAGACATTGAATTGGCCGAGAGGGCTCTGTTCCTGGGGTTTACACAGCTAAAATTGGTGGTTGATGTTTGGAATCTTGAAAGGTTGAATTCTTCCTTTCAGGTATTGGAAGATAACCACTTATGCCAGTTTCTCCATTTGGTTTGAGGGTGGCTACAGTTCAGTGGACTTGGTCTCCATAGGAGAGAATACTGCCCATAAATATCTTGGAGCTTTTGGCCAGTATGCCTTGCTCTGGATTATGGTACAAACCAGTTGTGGTTATAGCAGAAAAAGCCTCTGCAGGGGCATATATATCAACCACTAGGGTGGCACCAGGAGTCATGCGGCTCAGGTAGGTGAACCGCGTTCTGTCTGGGACAGCACAAGTGCTGTCTCTATCGTCCCTACATATTCCAGGTATAGAATAATGGCAGGGGGAACTCTGCAGTTGAATCTACTAGATTCCAAGTTCTACAACAAGTTGGGTCAGGTTGTGTCCGGGACGAGAGTCCCACTGGCAATAGGGGTAGATGCACTGGTAACGCCTTAGGGACCAGTTTTCCTTATTTGACGCTTTCCCTCTGTTTTGACTTCTGCCACATCTTTTGCGAAGAACCTGGAAGGGGGTAGCACTGATAATATGGTAAAATGTTTGCCGAATTAGCCCAGGGCTTGGTACACTGACCTAGCAAGTCTTGCGGGGGTCGTTCCTTGACACTCCCAGTCCAGCAGGACCCAATGGTCTTGAGTCCTGTATCTCAGCACTGTTGAGCCCTGGAAGCTAGCTTCGGGGAACTTCAATTACAGGACTTGGAAATATTTTTTGCCTGGAGTGAAGCCAGGAAGCGGCACCCGCAGAAATATGTGCATGGGAGATTTTCTTTTTCTTAATCAGTAGGGGAAAGGAGATGGCCTTGAGTACCTTTTTTAAGAGTCAGAGTTCGTCCCTATACATTTTTTTTCCAGAGGCTGTTGTTTCCCAGAGGCTGTTGATTCATACTTCATACAGTGTGTACATAGACAGTGTCGCCTGTCAGGCCATTCTTGTTTCCTTGGGACTTGAATTTGATCTTGACTGTCCTTGCAGAGGCCACTTTTTGAACCAATCGGGGGATTCTGTTGATCCTTTATCTCGGAAAGTGGCTTCTTTGGTGGATATCACTTCACTAAGTAGAGTGTCAAAGTTGGCAGTTCTTTCATGCAAGGTGCCGTTCTTGGTCTCGCATCATGATAAGGTGATGTTGCGTCCTCATCCATTTTCTGCCTAGAATGATGTCTAGTTTTCACTTGAATCAAGACAATGTCTTGCCTTCTTTTCTGATCCTCAGTTGGCAGGAGTTACATCACTGCATACTCTGGAGGTAGTTCTGGCAGTCAGAATTACTTGATTTGTCGGTACAGGTCAGGAATTCTAGGCCATTACATGGTCTTTTGTTCATACATTCACAGAATTTTAATTTTAGATATCAAAGCCACATAGGTTACTGCTTTGGCCGCAGAAGGAGTCCTTGGTTGCAGTTTCTGTGATTGTGTCCCCCCCCCCCCCCCCCCCCTCAAGTGCATTGCTTTAGGACATCCCATATAGTCATTATTATGGTTGTTCTGTGTCCCGTGATAAAGAAAATAGGATTTTTTTCGTCATACTTACCTGTAAAATCCTTTTCTTGGAGTACATCATGGGACATAGAGGTCCGCCCATCTTTTTTGAGATATTCATTGCTTTCCTACAAAACTGAGGCCCTTTCTGTGTAGGAGGGGTTATTTAAGGGAGGACTTCCTGCTTGACTATCTTCCAGTGTCCATCCACCAGTAGGTGGCGTATAACCCATATAGTCATTATTATGGTTGCTCTGTGTCCCGTGATGTACTCCAAGAAAAATAATTTTACAGGTAAATATGACGAAAAAATCCTATATGTTTTTTTTTTTCTTTTTTTTTTTTTTGCCCTATCTGTTCCTGTTGTCAAGATTTCTCTTCACTTCCTGTTCTATAGCTAAAACGGGAAGTGGTACGAAATCTTACAAAATGAGGGAATCCATGGTTGTTACTAGAATCAAGTTCCCCTCTATTCCTGTTCACTTTCACTCTCAATGATAATGGTAAACAGGACAAATGGAGAGAGTGGATCTCCCTAAAGGGCACAGACAACAATAAAAACTGACAGGTGTTCTAGTCTCTTTCCATTCTATCCAAAACTATAAAAAAGAAAAATGTTGCCCTTGCCATTTATACTTTAAAGTAATCCTGTCAGCTCAGGTTCACTAGTATGTAAAAGCATACCTGTACAGTTAACTTGATGCTCCACTGAAAAGTGATTTGCGTTAGGATCGCTTTTCAGAGGCACTTGACTGCCTTTATTGAATCCTGCACCAATGCATCGCAACCGCTTGTATTGCGACCAAAAGTTAATCAGCACTTCCATGCTAAAATTGTGTGATTAACCATAATAAAAACAAGGAATATTGGGGAGCTGTAACAGAACGTCCCTACTCCACTTGAGTGCTTTCGTCATATGCCGCTTCCTCCCAGTCTGAATATAGATATCAGATATTCCAACCGCTATCAACAAGCAAGACGATACTCTTTGATTGATGAACATGGACTCTCTTTTTTATTAGAACCAAAAATACAAGTCTTTATATACAGTTAAAGAGGAGGTTCCTACCTCCTGCTCATATTACTCTAACAATACACTTGTAACCAGAAACCTAATTAATATGAGCTAGTTTACTAAATCATTTACCCAGACTAGGTGACTCAGAGACATGACATTTAGGACAGACTTGCTGTCTTTTAGCTCAGAAGACACAATCAACATTATCATAAATAGAAACACAGAAAACCTTCTCACAGTAGCAGAGTTAATTAACACAAACAACAATGGGTGAAAGACTCTTATGCCCCGTACACACGGTCGGATTTTCCGACGGAAAATGTGTGATAGGACCTTGTTGTCGGAAATTCCGACCGTGTGTAGCTCCATCACACATTTTCCATTGGATTTTCCGACACACAAAGTTTGAGAGCAGGATATAAAATTTTCCCGACAACAAAATCCGTTGTCGGAAATTCCGATCGTGTGTACACAAATCCGACGGACAAAGTGCCACGCATGCTCAGAATAATTAAAGAGATGAAAGCTATTGGCCACTGCCCCGTTTTATAGTCCCGGCGTATGTGTTTTTAACGTTACCGCGTTTAGAACGATCTGATTTTCCGACAACTTTATGTGACCGTGTGTATGCAAGACAAGTTTGAGCCAACATCCGTCGAAAAAATCCTAGGATTTTGTTGTCGTAATGTCCGAACAATGTCCGACCAGGTGTACGGGGCATTAGAGCCCACACTAACCTTATTTACAATAAACACGTTATAGCAGACAACAGACAGCTGGAGTTGATGACATCAGCATCTTCTATGAGCCCCAACATTATGAATCAGTCACTATTATAATATGGCATATACAGGGTTCCCAGAGTCTGTGTGTCTTGGGGGACATGGACCTGAATCCAAAGTAACACCACCTCCAGGGTCCCAGGCATACAGCTCACAAAGAGCACCGTTCCCCAAATGCAGGGCCCATGATCGGTAGGCAAGAGGCTAGCATTCAGTCCCCTCCAAAAGCCTCTGTCCTGGCTAAGTCTGTCACAGGAGCTTTTCATTTTTGTTTTCAACTAAATACTTCTATTTCCCTTGAAATGCTCTGATGTACTTTGGATTTTTGTTTGGGAAGCGTAAGGTTAAAATCACAACTAACTTTTACTTCACCACTGTTTACATTTACAGAAAGAAAAAGGAATCCCAAGGATTTGGTGATGACCCTGCAAAAGCAACCACAGGTAAAGTCCGCATCTCAGTATGGATCAATAAACACGAGTCCAAAGTAAATCTGTAATTCTTCTTTATAACAGTTTATTGAGAAACTTGATTCTAGATCTCTATTGGGGAAGAGGACCATATGACAACAACCATATCTCTATTGGTGGTGGCAACAATAATATTATTATTATTTATGTATTAGGGTGACCTTTGCATAGTAAGCAATGTAGATTTCAGCAGATAGGGTTCCATTGCTTGCTAACCTAAAGTAAAACTAAAGGTTCCAGTATGACAGTCTAATTCTACAAATCCAGTAACTATGGTAACTATGTGATGCACAAGCCTTATAAAGCAAATCAAAATCTTACTTTTACCTTCCCTGATTGGGCCAAATCCTCCTCCATTTGTATCTCATACACTCCGGGAAAACACCCCCCCACCATACACTGCAGCTCACAGTTAAAGGGTTTCAGCAACAAAACTGTCAGTCTAGAAAGCAGTGGTCAGGTGCTGATTGAAAAGCTACAGGATTGTGAGGCAGCAGTGAGAATGCTGGTAGCCATGCCTATTGCAGCAGCTTTCTTCCCAAAGCAATACAACCAGGCACAATTTACATAAGTGACATCTTTGTGTAAATTTAGGAAGAATGCAGCTGTGTTGCAACACGATCACAGAAAGCTGCACTAGGTGGCCTTTTACTGGCAGGGTCCTCGGGTATTTTAGCCAGTAAGACCCGCTTGTAATGGATTGCTGCAGTACATATGTAACTTTATATTTTTTGTGAGAGGCCATAGTTTTACTAAAAAAAGCCAATGTGCTGGGAAAGAAGAGGGGGGGGGGGGGGGGGGGGGGGGGCTCAAAAGACAATTTTTACATACCCAATCCTCTACTCCCCTGGCAGCTGGTACTCTGCTTCCCTATGCTCCAGCAGTGGACTGCTCCTCAGCATGCTCACATCCAATGCAGGGCTCTGTATTGGACATGGTGACATCATAGGACCTGCATCTGCTCTAGTATAGGAGAGAAGAGGCTGTAGGTATCAGTCTTGGGCTCCTTTCACACTGAGGCAGTTTTCAGGCGTTTTACCGCTTGAAATAGTGCCTGAAAACTGCCTCATATGTCGCCCGAATGTGAAAGCCCGAGTGCTTTAACACTGGGGCGGTGCGCTTGCAGGACGTTAGAAAAAGTCCTGCAAGCAGCACCTTTTGGGGAGGTTTGGGAGCGCTGTATACATGAAATGAATGGGCAGTGCTTCCGAAGCGCCTCAACACGGGCGGTTTTAACCCCTTCTTCGGCCGCTAGTGGGGGTTAAAAGCACCTCGGTAGTGGCTGAAATGCGCCACTTGAACAGCGCTAAAGCGTCGCCCAAACGAGTGGTGCTTTAGTGCTGCCATGGCCCCAATGTGAAAGTAGCCTTACAGTCTGGAGAAAACCTGTGGGAACGGATGATCATGTAAGCAAAACTTCTTTTTGTGCCCCCCCCCCCCCCCCTATACCTAAACAAGCATTTAACACTTGCAGTGTGTAAGCAGTCTCACTGCAAGGGAGTGGTGTTTTTTTTTGTTTTTTTGGAGATTAGCTTTACATAATGGAGGTTCTCAAGTATGTTCACAGGTAGCCTGGGAAGCAACTTGTAGTCTGAGCAGCACCTTTCTGTTTGTACTCCAGGCAACAGCTTAAGAGCCCTTTCACACTGGGACGGGCGTCGGTGATAAAGCGGTGCTATTTCTAGAGCCGCTTTACCGTCGTTTTAGTGGCACTATTCGGCCGCTAACGGGGTGGTTTTAACCCCCCTAGCAGCCGAAAGAGGGTTAAAACCACCCGCAAATGCCGCTACAGCGGCGGTTTGCTCGCGCTGCTCCTACAGCGCTGCAAAAATGCTGCTTGCAGGAGATTTTTTACCGTCCTGCAAGCGCACCGCTCCAGTGTGAAAGCCCTCGGGCTTTCACACTGGGGAGACAAGAGGCGTTTTACAGGCACTATTTTTAGCGATGTAGCGCCTGTAAAGCGCCTCAGTGTGAAAGGGGTCTAAAGCCCTCCAAATCATCTAGTCCACAGATCATGGTTTTAAAGTGGCTGCAACGTCTCCAGATTTGAAAGTTTTGTCAAAAAACTTTAAAGCAGAACTAAAGGTATAAATACTCCTCTTTCCAATGGTCTCCTGCCAGCTTCGGCATCTTCTCCTGTTGATGTTCCTCCTGCGCATGCCAAGGAGCTAGTCATCCTGGCACACAGGGAGTGGGCCAGCTGTTGTAAGCTGAGCTGCGCATGTGCAGCTCAGTTTACATTGCAGGGATCATTTGTGAGCAGGCAGGTAAGTGTATTTTATTGCATAGGAGACATTGCACGTCTCTTTTGCAGTAAAAAGCCTGCCTGCTCACAGAATGTAGCCACAGAAGTTCAGCTTTAAAGCAGAAGTTGTTATGTTTTATAGCATAGTTACAATGATCAAGCTTGGATCTCATACCTTTATCTCTGTGTAAGATTTAAAAAATTACTGCAGTAGTCGCTGCTGCTACAGGGATAGCAGCAGTCTTCCAGGTCCAATACTGAGCGGCCGCCCTTTTAGCAATCATAGGGTTCATCTCTATGTGCGTGTCACCGGCGCAAAACCAAACTTTATTTTCTTTTACTAAGTACCAAGTATTAGGTATGCTGCACTCAAAAACGACCCTTCATTTAGATGGGTAAAAATATTAGTGGATATGTGTGAGTGCGCTGCCCCCTTTTTATATATCACCACCTGTGTTCCTTACCAACTACCAATGATCAATATTACACGTGCATATATTTAAACTATAGATCAATAAATCATATGTATAACAAAAAATCATATATATAACAAAAAAAGTCCTTCAAACATGTTGCAAATTCTTGTATCCTTTAAAGTGACTGGCGTGCTCCTATGTTACTTCAATATGTGACTGAGTGGGACCCTCCACCATTCAGATTGGCCACTCACCAGATGTTTCACTAGGGGTACGCCTTTGGTTCATTCAGGGATAACCATTCCACACAGGTACCACTTCTCACCAGTATACAACTTGTGTTCTAATACTCATAGGAAAGCATAGGAACAGAAGGCGATCATAGCGCAATATGTTTAAACTATTTATTTTAAAAGATATCAAAGTTTAAAATCACTCACATTTGAAAGTGCCCTTTTGCCGGCACGAAGCTTTTCCAGCAGTTACGGACGAGCGTCTAATAGCATGGTTCGCCTGGTATTGTAAGCGATCTCCACGCTTGGCTTGCACTCCAAGCCTCGTTTCCGTTTTCGTCCGGTCACGTGATGCGTGATGGGAGGCTGCTGGGAGATTTTCACGCATCACGTGACCGGACGAAAACGGAAACGAGGCTTGGAGTGCAAGCCAAGCGTGGAGATCGCTTACAATACCAGGCGAACCATGCTATTAGACGCTCGTCCGTAACTGCTGGAAAAGCTTCGTGCCGGCAAAAGGGCACTTTCAAATGTGAGTGATTTTAAACTTTGATATCTTTTAAAATAAATAGTTTAAACATATTGCGCTATGATCGCCTTCTGTTCCTATGCTTTCCTATGAGGAGTATTAGAACACAAGTTGTATACTGGTGAGAAGTGGTACCTGTGTGGAATGGTTATCCCTGAATGAACCAAAGGCGTACCCCTAGTGAAACATCTGGTGAGTGGCCAATCTGAATGGTGGAGGGTCCCACTCGGTCACATATTGAAGTAACATAGGAGCACGCCAGTCACTTTAAAGGATACAAGAATTTGCAACATGTTTGAAGGACTTTTTTTGTTATATATATGATTTTTTGTTATACATATGATTTATTGATCTATAGTTTAAATATATGCACGTGTAATATTGATCATTGGTAGTTGGTAAGGAACACAGGTGGTGATATATAAAAAGGGGGCAGCGCACTCACACATATCCACTAACATAGGGTTCATCTGTTCACATGTAGAAGGGCAGTTGCTCAGAGCAGGACAGGACTCGGAAGACTGCTGTCGCTGTAGTAGCGGTGACTACTATAGTGACTTTCATCATATACAGGTATCGGTTGGGTATAAAATATGCATACTTATATTGGACCAATGTAACTATGCTATAAAAATCATACCAAACCTTCAGCCTCAATATGAAGGATGCCTCTTCAAATGAGATCAAAATTTCATTTGCCCTTGTAATATTTTCTATACTGTACAATCTGTAGTGCCCACTAAATAAAGACTTGCAATATACAAATCTCAAAAGATGCACAATTATCTTTTTTTTTTTTTTTCTCGCTCTAATTTTTGTGATTGTGCAAATATACAGTATATGTATAGAAGGGGTATTTGTACCCCTTCTAAGTGGTGATAGGTTTGTTTGGGAGTTGACGATTGTGTTCTTAGTCAGTTTTAGCAAGCTGTTGCACGTTATTTATCAGTATATAAGCAGTTTTTCTATGCAGCATTAGGTAGATGTTCAGCAGATAAGTTTTAAGCGTACTTAACATAATCCTATTGGCAAAATATCCCTTGGATACTAATGCGAAGGCCCAGACTTTACAGGGAATTTACAGTCTTTTAGCTATAAACGTGAATGTGACCATCTTTGTGTGTATGTGTATTGTATATAATAATAATTTATCACGCTATGCACATCTCTTTAGATGGGGTCTGATTGTGGCTGTTTTTGAGTTTCCTGCAGTTGTGTCCCTTAAAAGCTATATTAAGGTAGCAATGGATATATGCTGTAATGAATGTGGATACTTTTCAAAGGTATATATGTGTCTTATTAGTACAGTAGCATATTTCTTTGCTTTTTAAATTTTATTTAAGGCAACATTAAGCAAAGCTGTGTGCTTTTTATTTTAACACCATTTAGAACCTACCTGCTAACCTCTTGATCAGGGATAGGCAACTTGGGGCCCTCCATCTGTTTTTCTTTTAACAGTGGTGTGTAGACTTTTTATATCCACTGTACAGTGGAGACGGAAAGTATTCAGACCCCCTTACATTTTTCACTCTTTGTTAAATGATTTTAGCAAATGGCTGCAATATAAGTTCATTTTTTTTCTCATTAATGTACACACAGCACCCCATATTGACAAAAAACACAGAATTGTTGACATTTTTGCAGACTTATTAAAAAACAAAAACTGAAATATCACATGGTCCTAAGTATTCAGACCCTTTGCTCAGTATTTAGTAGAAGTACCCTTTTGATCTAATACAGCCATGAGTCTTTTTGGGAAAGATGTGTTTTTCACACCTGGATTTGGGGATCCTCTGCCATTCCTCCTTGCAGATCCTCTCCAGTTCTGTCAGGTTGGATGCTAAACGTTGGTGGACAGCCATTTTTAGGTCTCTCCAGATCTGCTCAATTGGGTTTAAGTCAGGGCTCTGGCTGGGCCATTTGAGAACAGTCACAGAGTTGTTGTGAAGCCACTCCTTCGTTATTTTAGCTGTGTGCTTAGGGTCATTGTCTTGTTGGAAGGTAAACCTTCGGCCCAGTCTGAGGTCCTGAGCACTCTGGAGAAGGTTTTCGTCCAGGATATCCCTGTACTTGGCTGCATTCATCTTTCCCTCAATTGTAACCAGTCATCCTGTCCCTGCAGCTGAAAAACACCCCTACAGCATGATGCTGTCACCACCATGCTTCCCTGTTGGGACTATATTGGACAGGTGATGAGCAGTGCCTGGTTTTCTCCACACATACCGCTTAGAATTAAGGCCAAAAAGTTCTATCTTGGTCTCATCTTATTTCTCACCATCTTGGAGTCCTTCAGGTGTTTTTTTTAGCAAACTCCATGCGGGCTTTCATGTGTCTTGCACTGAGGGAGAGTCTTCTAGTCGGGCTGCTCTGCCATAAAGCCCTGACTGGTTGGGCTGCAGTGATGGTTGACTTTCTACAACTTTCTCCCATCTCCTGACTGCATCTCTGGAGCTCAGCCACAGTGATCTTTGGGTTCTTCTTTACTTCTCTCACCAAGGCTCCTCTCTCCCAATAGCTCAGTTTGGCCGGACGGCCAGCTCTAGGAAGGGTTCTGGTCGTCCCAAACGTCTTCCATTTAAGGCAGGGGTCTCAAACTGGCGGCCCTCCAGCTGTTGCAAAACTACAAGTCCCATCATGCCTCTGCCTGTGGGAGTCATGCTTGTAACTGTCAACCTTGCAATGACTCATGGGACTTGTAGTTTCACAACAGCTGGAGGGCCACGAGTTTGAGACCCCTGATTTAAGGATTATGGAGGCCACTGGGCTCTTGGGAACCTTAAGTGCAGCAGAAATTTTTTTGTAACCTTGGCCAGATCTGTGCCTTGCCACAATTCTGTCTCTGAGCTCTTCAGGCAGTTCCTTTTAACCTCATGATTCTCATTTGCTCTGATATGCACTGTGAGCTGTAAGGTCTTATATAGACAGGTGTGTGGCTTTCCTAATCAAGTCCAATCAGTATAATCAAACACAGCTGGACTCAAATGAAGGTGTAGAACCATCTCAAGGATGATCAGAAGAAATGGACAGCACCTGAGTTAAATATTTGAGTGTCGGGCGTGGCTTACGCATGGCGCTGGTCGGACGTGGATTACGAGAGCTCCGTCCAGCCATCAGCCTTACAGCTCTAGTAATGCCTGCTAAAACATCTAAACCCCGCTCTTTACTTGGCAAAAGGTCCGGGAAGGGATCAGTGACTCACCCATCCGCTGCCGGCTCCATCAAGCGGTATCTAGCCGCAGAAAGGTCCAGCCCCAGCACACGAGGCGGAAAGGCCAGAGCCTCGAGGTCGGGTATATCTCCCTCACACGCTGCTTCTGTCCAGGAGAACTCCCCTGCCTCCTCTTGCTGCTCGGACCTCATGGAAGACCCTGGATCCCCTGCTGGCTCCG
The DNA here is from genome assembly GCA_037952835.1 of Lithobates septentrionalis. Lineage (NCBI taxonomy): Eukaryota > Metazoa > Chordata > Amphibia > Anura > Ranidae > Lithobates > Lithobates septentrionalis. The sequence goes on from JBBDGP010001924.1 coordinate 2,218,937, forward strand.
AAATGACATCGCTGGTGAGTGGGCTCAAAAAAGAACTTGCAGGGATGTTTCACAGCCTAGATAAGTCTGCACTGCAGTTAGAGCAGACATGTCACATATACTGGTCAGAATAGAGGAGACAGAGCAGCATCAGGACTCTCATGCAGCGGCCATTAAAGAACTGCAAGAGACTGTCGCACAACTAGCCTTTGCCCACCGTGCTTCCCTGTATAAACTCGAAGATCTCGAGAATCGTAATCGCAGGAATAATCTGCGCATCAGGGGGTTATCAGAAGCAACCAGGAATAACTATCTCGAACCATCGATCCATGGTATCCTTAACACAATACTGGGCAACCCTGTCACTGACCCGCTGCGATTCGATCGAGTGCACCATGCTCTGAGGCCCCGCATTGTTACATCAGATCAGCCCAGAGATGTTATTTGTCGTCTCCACTATTTTGAAGACAAAAATGCTGTCATGACCAAAATGCGGAGCACCCCTAACATTGACTTTGATGGGGCGGTCAACAAAATCTTCCCAGACCTTTCTAAGGAGACCCTAGACCACCGCAGAGCCCTGAAACCACTTCTCGATTAATTGCGCACTGACAGGATCACATACAGGTGGGGCTTCCCTGCATGTTTAATCGCCACTAAAAATGGCCGCTCCTTTACCCTCCGGTTCCCTGAGGAGCTCTCAACCTTCCTGCGGGATCTTAACTTGCCGCCAGTGGAACTCCCGGGATGGCAAGACCCCATTCCTGGATTCTCAGTCCCTCCTAGACCCTCAGTGGTGGAAAACCCCATCAAAAAAAGAAACTCGCCTCGATTCCGGGCTCCTCCCAAAAACACGGCTGAGAGGAACTCTGACCTACCCAAATTCCCTCTGCTTAACTGAGTGTCTAACATAACTGGGCTTGAAACGCCACTACTACACTTTTGAGACACTTATGCAGCTTTACCTGAGTCTACGCGATTGACATAGGTTTGACATCATATTGGGTACTACTGATTTGCCTATCACCCTGTTTGGTTTATTCACAGGTTATTTCATCAAGTTCATTGTGTTTGTATTTTTTCCCCTTTTTTCTTCTTTTTTTAACAAGGAACAAAACTAAAAATAAATTTAAAAAAAAAAAAAAGAGGAAGGGGAAAAAGTTTTGCTAGAGCTTATTTTCTTACTAATGTAATTTTTTTATACAGGCTGGTGGGGCACACTGCTCCCACGTATCTATCCTGCAAAATGTCCCCTGCCTCCCTCCTTCTGGGGTTGGCGAGTACAGGCAGCCTACAAAGTACATTATCCAGCCTCTCTTTCAAGATCTGGATGGCTGCTTGCTCTCTCTTTCCCCACAGGGACCACTGTAGATTTCTGCGTGATTCTCTTGCAACTTGCAATTTGTTTCTCAGCATATGAATATATTCTCTATATATGCTCCTTTTTTTCCTCTCTCTCCTTTTCTGGTTTCCCTCTAATCTTTACCCCCCCCCCCCCCTTTGTTGGCATGCATGGACAAATGAGCTAAGGGGTCGCACTTCACTGTCATAATGGCTATGCTAACAATTACTCCTACAATGTTCGGGGCCTGAATGTAGCCGCAAAACGGCACCGAGTCTTGCGTGAACTGAAAAAATCCGCATGCTCTATTGCTTTTCTTCAGGAAACGCATTTAACCACTTAAAGACCAGCCTCGTTTTGGATTTTAGGTGTTTACAAGTTTAAAACAGGTTTTTTTGCTAGAAAATTACTTAGAACCCCCAAACATTATATATTGTTTTTTTTCTAACATCCTAGAGAATACAATAGCGGTCATTGCAATACTTTTTTTTGCACCGTATTTGCGCAGCGGTCTTCTAAGCGCACTTTTTTTGGAAAAAATTCACTTTTTTGAAAAAAAAAATAAGACAACAGTAAAGTTAGCCCAATTTTTTTTTATATTGTGAAATATAATGTTACGCCAAGTAAATTGATACCCAACATGTCACGCTTCAAAATTGCGCCCGCTCGTGGAATAGCGTCAAACTTTTACCCTTAAAAATCTCCATAGGCGACGTTTAAAAAATTCTACAGATTGCATGTTTTGCGTTACAGAGGAGGTCTAGGGCTAGAATTATTGCTCTCACTCTACCGGTCGCGGCGATACCTCACATGTGTGGTTTGACCACCGTTTTCATATGCGGGCGCTACTCACGTATGCGTTCGCTTCTGCGTGCGAGCTTGTCGGGACAGGGCGCTTTAAAAAATTTTTTTTTTTTTTATTATTATTTATTTTATTTTATTTATTTTTTCACTGTTTTTTAAAAAAAAAAAATTTGGATCACTTTTATTCCTATTACAAGGAATGTAAACATCCCTTGTAATAGAAAAAAGCATGACAGGTCCTCTTAAATATGAGATCTGGGGTCAAAAAGTCCTCAGATCTCATATTTAGACTAAAATGCAAAAAAAAAAAAAAAAAAAAAAAAAAAGTCGTTTAAAAAAATGACACTAAAAAAATTTGTGCCTTTTAAGAGAGTGGGCGGAGCCGTCGAATGACGTCGCTCCGGCCGTCACATGGTATGGAGACGGGTGGGGGCCATCTTGGCCTCACTTGTCTCCATACCTCAGCAGGGAAAGGACCCGATCGCCTCCGCCGTTACCGACGGCTCCGGTAAGCGGCGGAAGGCGCGGGAGAGCGGCGGGAGGGGGGGTGGCACCTCTCCCGCCGCCGATAACGGTGATCTCGCCGCGAACCCGCCGCAGAGACCACCGTTATCGTGTACAGAATCGCTCACTGTAAAGATGGATATCTCGGTTGTGGCAGCAGCTGCTGCCGTTACCGAGATATCCATCTCCAAAAAAATGACGTATATATACAGTGAGCGGGGCTTAAGTGGTTAACCCACTCAACACCGGTTAAATTGACCTCGCCATACTTTCCACAATGGTATTATAGTTTATCTGATACTAATAAAGCCAAGGGCGTAGCCATTGGGTTTAGTGGGAGCGCACCCTTTCGCCTTACGGACATGTTAGCGGATGTTCATGGACGCTTTCTCTTCCTTAAGGGCTTTCTAGGCAATACCCAGTGCACCCTAGCAAATGTTTATTGTCCTAATCGTAACCAACCTGCCCTTTTCTCCCAAATTCTCACGAATTTATCGCAATTTGCCAAAGGAATAGTCATCCTCGCAGGCGATATAAACATGCCACTTGACCCCGCACTAGACCCCTCCCAAGGCCGCTCCGATATCTCGTTCAAGCGCTTAGCTTATGTCAAGAAAAGGCTCCTAGACCTTCAATTACTAGACGTCTGGCGCCTTCTTGATCCCAAAGAAAAAGATTTCTCCCACTTTTCCAAAATGCACCAATCCTACTCCAGAATAGATAATCTTTCTGGACCACTTTCACCTCCCTCTTCTGCGCTTGTCCCACATAGGCATTGCGTCTATATCGGATCATGCACCTGTATCGATGCGTTTGACCATGCCCATGTTAGCACACCGCACTAATAATTGGAAACTCAATGACTCTCTACTCTGTAACCAAACAGAGGTCTCTATGCTGTCCTCTCACCTGACACAATATTTCAGGGAGAATAAATCTTTAAATCTTCTGAGACTTCTCCCTCAATTGTGTGGGAAGCTCATAAAGCTACTATGAGAGGTAGACTTATCGAACTTGGTGCAAGGAAAAAAGGGAACATGGTCAACAGATTGAAGAGGTTTTGCAATAACTAGCTAACCTCGACAAACAACATAAACTCTCATTACATACCAAGCATCTCGAAGCCCTCACACTCAAACGCGAGGAACTGAAGAACCTCCTTGACTTAGAAACCAAGCGTAAATTCCAACACATGTCACAAAAACTCTGAGTGGGGGAATAAACCAGGGAAACAACTTGCCAGATCCCTTAGAGCTAAGCAGTCTAGGTCATTTATCCCCAAAATTAAACTTCCGACGGGAGAGCTTGCGCATGCTACCCCCCACATTGCCAAAGCATTCAGGGAATTTTATGCAGACCTTTACCATGTTACAAACGGTCTTTCCTCTATATCTCAAAAAGAGAAACGCAGTCGCATTCTCTCCTTTCTGAAAGAGGCTAATCTACCTAAACTGTCTCGATCGGTCCTTATGGAAATGGAAACTGACTTCTCTGTTGAAGAATTCCAAAACGCTTTGAAATCCTCCCCCTCCGTAAAAGCCCCTGGACCAGATGGGTACACCTTTTTATACTATAAAACATTTAGTGACATTCTACTTCCCCGCCTCACAGCTTACGCTAACTAAATCTCCCATTCCTCAGGTCTACGCCCAGAATCCCTCTCAGTCCATATAACCTTCATCCCCAAACCCGGCAAAGACCCTACCCTGTGTAGCAGTTACAGACCAATTTCACTATTAAATGTAGATGTTAAGCTATATGCCAAAGTAATGGCAAATCGGCTACTCCCCCTACTACCCAGATGGATTCGGCAGACCAAACCAGTTTTATACCCAACAGAGAAGCTAAAGATAACTCCTTACGAACCATATCCCTAATTCAATACGTACGTAGATATGCCCAATCCACCCTACTCCTTTCCACCGATGCTAAAAAAAAGCTTTCGATAGGGTGGATTGAGACTACCTCAAGATGACACTACGTTACTTTGGCTTAGGCCCCAAGATGCTTCATCGTATCTCCTCTCTCTCTACTCCAACCCCACTGCACAAATCCATATAAATGGCACACTGAGCGATCCTTTTACCCTACACAATGGTACTAGGCAAGGTTGCCCCCGGTCCCCTTTTCTCTTCGCCATTACTTTAGAACCCTTCCTGGCCACAATTAGACACAACACTAGTATAAACGACATCCATGTAGGCAATAGAATTCATAAATACGCAGCTTATGCTGACGACATCCTATTCTTCATTCAACAACGACATATCTCACTCCCAAACCTAATGTCAGCATTTTCTACCTTCCATACGATATCCAACTTCAAAATAAACCTCTCCAAATCTGAAATTCTGAACATCAATCTTCCCAGATCAGAGGCGGATTCATTCAAACCTCTTTTCCACTTTTAGATGGGAACAAAAGAACATGAAATATTTAGGCATATTCCTCACCCCTAATCTCCACTCCCTCTTTAAACATAACTATATGCCCCTATTAAACTGTATTAGAAAAGATCTTCGGAAATGGTGTAACCTGTCTCATTTCTGGTTGGGTAAAGTAAATGTCATTTAAAATGAATGTCCTGCCCCGCATTCTCTTCATTTTCCAAATGATCCCACTAGGTGTTCCTATAGGGTTCTTTAACTTATTGCAGTCCTTGATCTCTCACTTTGTTTGGGGGGACAGACACCCCAGAGTTTCCAGGCAGTTGCTATTTCGCGCCAACTCCTGGCCCTTCCAAACCTTAAAGCTTACTATCATGCTGTGGTGTTATCAAGATTGGCAGACTGGAAATATGCTAGGAACTCTAAACTATGGGTGCAGCTAGAACACTTCTTAAGTGGGATGGACCTTTCTGTTGCTCCCTGGATACCCGATCCTCCAGGAAACTCGCCCAAACGACCTCGTCACTCACCATCTCCTCTTTAGACGGGTGGGATGCACTACACAGAAAGTTCTCCTGGACACATGACTCCCCTCTGATGCCTCTTCTCAATCACAACCATTTCCTACCAGGCCTATTGGACCTGGGATTTTAATCTTGGGCACCAGAAGAAGAACCCCTTCTGCTACATCATATTCTTCGCTCCAATACCCTTAAACCGCCATCAGAGATACTACACTCTAAACCCATTACATTTATGAATAAATGGAGATACAACTAAATACAATGCTTCCTTATGTCTTTCCCTCGTCCATTGCGAGGTCTACAAGACTTAAATGGCATTGAAGATGTATTCAACCAAAAGGAACCACCTCTGCACTGCATCTCGTTGTTCTAGAAACCTCTTATCGCTCTGCAAAAACCATCACACCCGTCCTTCCTTGCTAAATGGGAAACCGATCTTGATTCACCCATCACGAGCAAACAAAAGGATAAAGTCCTACAGCTAGCTCATGTCTCCTCACTTGCATCGAAAATGGCGGAAGTCAACTATAAACTACTTATCAGGTGGCACTACACCCCATCTAAGCTACATCAAATGTTCCCTGCCAGTTCCCCGTTGTGTTGGAGGAACTGTGGGAACATAGCTACTCACGCTCACATTTGGTGGACCTGCCCACTAATCCGCCCCTTCTGGGCCAACATCTTCAATTTGATACTTCAGATCACAGACATTATCCTCCCCAACGACCCTTGGATCATCCTCTTCCATGCTACTAAGGAGCCCATTGGCATTTACAAACGTTCACTCATCCCTCACTTATTAAATACGGCCAAGGCTCTCATTCCCACTCATTGGGGCCAACACACAATTCCATCCATGAAGAATTGGCTACAAAAGGTTGCCGAGGTTAATCTCCTGGAAGGCATCACCCACAGCGCCAGAGACACCTCTAATCGCCATATGGTAACTTGGGCCCCCTGGATAAAGCTTACTTCCACCTCCTGTTACAAAGATATCATGTCAAAGGTCCCTCAGGACATCCAATCAACCACCCCGGGTTGATTCCTTCACCCTATAAACAAACCTTTGGACAAATATAGTTTGTCCCACCGTCTCCTGACCTTCATGTGTTTTTTTGCATTCGATATTCTAAATATGACAACATGCATGCCAACGACCCTTCCTATCCCATCCTCTACCCCTTCCCTATTCCCTCCCCCATCTCTTCTTTCCCTTGATACTTAATGCCCTCTTTACCCCCCCCCCCCCCCCCCCCCCCTGATCTTTACTACTCACTCTCTCCTATGGAAATCGCTTTCAAGTTGGACAAGTTTCTCTATTTTGATTAGTTCTAATGCTCATAGGTTCGCACCTCTGCCTGGCCAGATGTTACAAATACTTGATTTAACCCTCCTCTACTTTCAGAGGCCAAAAACGGTTACATGACCTTCATTGAGTCTGTATGTGCTTATGAACTCGTGTATTTTGTCCTCCAGACTGTATAATTTATTGTTTTATATGTCTTTTTCTCTTTTTTACTTTATTTTAATAAACAATTATTAAACTAAATATACGAGTGTCACAGCAAAGGGTCTGAATACTTAGGACCATGTGATATTTCAGTTTTTCTTTTTTAATCTGCAAAAATGTCAACAATTCTGTGTTTTTCTGTCAATATGGGGTGTGAACATTGAGGAAAAAGAAAATGAACTTAAATGATTTTAGCAAATGGCTGCAATATAATAAAGAGTGAAAAATTTAAGGGGGTCTGAATACTTTCCGTCCCCACTGTATGTGTACTTCAGCAATGTATTTAGTGCTTTCCTGGATTGAAAGCATTAAAGAGAAGAAAAGTGAATCAAGATCATAAATGAATGGAAGCACCAGTATTTATAGTGAACACCTTGAAATCGGTTACATTTACATTTTAATGTGAACTGGTAAAGATAGTATTATAGGAGATACCACTGCTGACTTGTATTTGAAAGTTCAGGCTTCTTACCTGGCAAGTTCATCCTGGTTTACAGTGTGTACTTGTACCAGGTCAGATACTGAAGGAAGAACAAGGATGATTGCCTTGCATCCTGCAGTGGCAGCTTCTATAGTTAACGCTACATGGTTTTTCTTAAGTCATGCACAAATCATATTATATACAAGCAGTGCTTAAAAGTAAAACGCAATCGTGTGATTTAACCACTTACGGACCGCCTGCCGTCGTTATACGGCGGCTGTTTGAAGGAGGATGTCGTTATTATGGCAGCAGCTAGCTGGCATAGCCCTGGTATCCCCGTCTTCAGCGGTCGGTCCGCTACAAGATAAAAGTGGTCTCTACGGCAGATTCGCCGCGAGATCACTTTTATCGGTAGCGGGAGAGGGCCCCCTGCCGCAATCCGGTGGCCTCCGCTGCTTACCGGAGCCGTCGGAAACGGCGGAGGCGATCGCGCCCTTTCGGTAGCTGGGTATGGAGACGAGTGAGGGGAAGATGGCCCCCACCCGTCTCCATACAATTGCTGGGCAGAAGTGACGTCAAAACATCACTTCCGCCCACAGCTCTTAAAGGCATTTAAATTTTTTTTTTAAATTAAATTACAAATTTTTTACATTTTTTTTTTTTTTTTTATTGCATTTTATATTCTAAATATGAGATCTGAGGTCTTTTTGACCCCAGATCTCATATATAAGAGGTTCTGTCATGCTTTTTTCTATTACATTCTATTATTATTATTATTATTATTATTTTTTTTTTTTTAAACGGTGTAAAAATAAAAAATAAAAGGTAAAATAAATAATTATAATACATTTTTTTTTTTTTAAACGCGCCCCGTCCCAACGAGCTAGCGTGCAGAAGCGAACGCATACGTAAGTAGCGCCCACAAAAAACAGTGTTCAAACCACACATGTGAGGTATCGCCGCTATCGGTAGAGTGAGAGCAATAATTCTAGCCCTAGACCTCCTTTGTAACTTAAAACATGCAACCTGTAGAATTCTTTTAAACGTCGCCTATGGAGATTTTTAAGGGTAAAAGTTTGTCGCCATTCCACGAGCGGGCGCAATTTTGAAGCGTGACATGTTGGTTATCAATTTACTCGGCATAACATTATCTTTCACAATATAAAAAAAAATTGGGCTAACTGTTTTATTTTTTAATTCAAAAAAGTGTATTTTTTCCAAAGAAAGAGCGCTTGTAAGACCGCTGCGCACATACAGTGTGACCGAAAGTCTTGCAACGACCGCCATTTTATTTTCTAGGGTGTTGGAAAAAAAATGTGTAATGTTCGGGGTTTCTAAGTAATTTTCTAGCAAATAAAACCTGTTTTTAACATGGAAACAACAAATCTCAAAAAGAGGCTTGGTCCTTAAAGTGGTGTTCCACCCAAAAAAAAAAAAATACATGAAAAATCCTAAAAAAAACCCCAAAAAAACATTTGGATATTTTTTTTTTAACTTGCCTCTAAATGCCTGTTGCTAGGTGGTCCCTCGTAGTCTGCCTCTTCCAGTGCCTGGGTTGGTGACATCACTTCCCCCTTGGCACAGGAAGGACTCTGCTCTGCTCCCTCCCTCCTGTCAATCATCTGGGACCCATTACAGGTCCCAGGTGACTGAGCGGCCAATCACGTCGCGCATGCGCAGTGGGTGCCAGGCTGTGAAGCCACAGCCCAGCGCCCACAGTTGCAATGCCGGCGCCGCTGAACGGAGGGGGAGATTAGCGGGGCTTCGATCTCCCGCATCGCTGGACCCTGGGACAGGTAAGTGTCCAATTAAAAGTCAGCAGCTGCAGTATTTGTAGCTGCTGACTTTTAATTTTTTTTTTGACTGGACCTCGGGTGGAACTCCTCTTTAAGTGGTTAATACAGAATTCCTAAAAAAAAAAAAAAAACTGATTCAATCGTAATTGATCAGATAAAATCCAAAGACATGCAAAAAAATTGTATATTCTATATAAGAAAGACCATAAAAACAGAAAAAATAGATGGTAGTATTTTGTGCTTTGCATGTGGGGTCCTTCAAGCTTCACTATCTGTTCCTATTATATCAACTAGTATGGGCAATATGTGGCCAGTAGTTAAAATGGGGCTGCAGCTCTATACAAAATCGACACGTGATAATGCATCATCTCGACCTATGCCCAGGCGACGTTCTTTGTGACAACGCGTAGGGTGGGGCCTACGACTGTGACGTCCTCACGTTAATCTTTCCGGATCGGTCGAACCACAAGTGAGCCCGGAGGGACATCGCAACAACTGTTCGTTTGTTGGATTCTTATTACATGCTGGTTTTATCTGGAAATCTTGTAAGTGCAATTATTTACCTTGCAAATAAATTGGTAATTTTATTTTCTGGAAGCTCTTTTTTGTTTATCTTCGAGTTCCGTGGGAGTGGTGTCATAGAGGTGAGTCTGTAAGGTTTGGGGGAGACCTATTTCCTCAAGATCACTACCTTCCCTTCACCTGTTTGTGCCTGTCACACGGAGTACAGATGAGTGGTTTTTGTATTTTTTTTTTTCTGCTTTTATGGACTTTCTTTTAAAGACTATAAAAAATGTTTGCATGTCTTTGGATTTTATCTGATCAATTACGGTTTGAATCAGTTTTTTTAGGAATTCTGTATTTAATCATATGATTGTGTGGATAGGGGATATTACTGCGCTAACTCAATTAGTAAAGAAAAATGAACAGCTGCTACATAAGAATGTGACAAAAATGCAATGCAAAAGATCAGTGAAAAATGTAGCGCTAAAAATATAAAACAATAAATATTGAACAATATATAAGTAAATAAGTATATAAGTAAATAAGTATTGTGTGTAAATAATAAAAATTTTGTGATAAAAATCAATCTCAAATATAATGAATATAAAACAGAACATGTATATAATGAGTAGAAACACAGGTGAGAAAGTCCCAAAGGTGAAACAATCCTATGGTAAACATATATGGAGTCCACCACGAAACATTGTTGCTCAGAAGTCGGGTACAAAGGCCTCAGCAGGCATGTAGAACATCAGGGATAGTGTGTCCTCCACCCGAGATAAGGGGTATACACTCTTACTGGAAATAGTGGACTTGAATGTCAGCGATAGCGAGTCAATCAAGCGAGGATAAGCCTGATCAGCAGATTTCCAAAACGATCCAGGGAATCCAAAGAGCTCTAAGAGCGAATCCAGGGAATCATGCAGGTAACCGTGAGGCTGGAACTCCAATGTTAAGCAGCCAGACTGGAAAGCCAAAAACTGATTACAAGATCATATTGTTGTCATCAAAAAGTTCACGTTCTTCACTTCTCTCAAAAGTGGTAGCACCCAGCGGCTACCACTTTTGAGAGAAGTGAAGAATGTTCTGAGCAACAACTTTTGTTGCCAAAAGTTATGCATGGGAAATGTCCTTATCTTTTAAGAAAGCTGTACTATTCATGTGCTGCACATTCTTCCTGTTTCCAGGAATACCCTTGATGTTATATAGAATAGCAAAAAATCCCCTGAGTGCAGCTACTCCAAAAATGTTTATTGTAATATATTAGTGGTTGATTGTATATTCTGATTTCCATATTGTTACTATTCTGACTGCTTTTCAACGAGTGTGCTGCTTAAAGGGTGACTCCACTTTTGTGGGGGGAAAAAAAATAACAAATTAAAAAAAAAAAAATTTGCATATACAATTGTGACTCTAGTCATATTGTAATTAAGTGTTGAAGTAATCTATACAATATTATACAATTTAATATATCCTATATAACTATTGCATACATGTATTAACTTGCCTATCCCTATAAATTAGCTAGTCTATAAGAGTCTGATAAGCACAATAATATAACAAACACATCTGCTTAGTAAACCATGTTACATTTATTTTCCATGATAAAAGGAAACGCTAACATGCCAGTTTTAAAAAGTAATTACAATATTACAAAGCTTACAATGAGAACATATAATACAAGAACATCAAGGATACTTATCACAAGGCTCTCTGTGAGGCTTTGTTTCTTCCAGCTATGCTCAGATGACTAAGAGAGGGCCAGAGCCATGAGGCTTAGGCCCAAGCCATGATCCAAAGGGGAAGAGGCTCAGGCCAAGGCCAGCATCGGAAGAGAGAGAGAGCTCTTTGCTTGAAACAGCCCTTTTTACAAACCTCAATCACACCTCATCCAAACGCCCCACCCCCCCGCCCATTGCCAGCCCCACCCCCCCGCCCATTGCCAGCCCCACCCCCCCGCCCATTGCCAGCCCCACCCGGTCTTGTACGAATCAGAGTGTTCACAGGGCAGTCTTCCTCAATAGATTATATTACTGACTGTCTTGCCGTAATTGGCCTCTGGGGGCAGTGCTTGTCCGTGAATCATCTCTATTAGCCCTGGGCTGTATTAGCTAGTTTTTATTCTCTTTAAAGTCTGTAATCACACATTTCACACCACGTAGGCTAGAGCCAAGCCATTGTTATTCTGATCTGCTACAAAGCTTTGAAGTGTTTCATTCCAACTTCGGCCACCTGGCTGTATCAACCAGGAAATGAAATGCCAGAAGTATGATATTAAACCATGTTGCTATCCAACAAGTGTTATTAAAAATTACCATTCGTTTTCAATCTGCAGCTCTGTAATTTTCTGTAAAATGCAATGCAATATGGCTAACTTGAGGTGTTCTGTACACACATACACTTTGAACGCTTTCCTGCTTGTGTGATTGGTTCGCTGATTTTCCCAGAAGTCTGCACTAAGATACAAGTCAGATTTTGAGCATCAACTGCAACAAAAATGTCATTGCCAATAGGAAATCACATCTAAAGGGATGCAGACCCTGCAATTTTCCTCAGAGCCCTACAGGTTCAGCAGCTGATTGATAATTATGAAACCACTCTCATTAGATTCACTTGCCACATGGACACAGACACAGAATAACAAAAGGTAGGAATCTGCAATAAAGTTAGTTAAAATCCTTGCAATGTACATAGATCACCCAGAGGGGAATGTTTTTTTTTTCTCAACAAAGTGGAGTTACCCTTTAAGCCCTCGTTCACACCGTGTGCAGAGACTGGAGATTTTCTGCACCTGTCTCTGCAAGGGCACAAAGAAAACAATTTTGTTCTATGTGATGTGCCCTGTTCACACCACAACACTAATATCATGTGCAGATTTTTTTTCTGTGCAGAAATGTACAACATGTATGCAGTTTTCTGCATAAAAACTCCCATGGCATAAACACTGTGGTGTAAACGGGGCACCTAAAGAACAGTTGTTTTCTTTGTGCCCTTACATATTTTGTTGCATATTTCTTTTGAGCAAATTCACATGAACGCTATGTTAAAGTGGTTGTAAACCCTTACATATACCCAGTGAAGTGAATTGCCTCAGGTTATACACAGACCTGAAGCAAATACTCCTATATATGTTGTACCTGGTTACCTTCTGCCATCTCTTCTCTGCATCTATTCAAAGTGCTGAATTTATAAAGCTTGTCTGAGAGTTCAGAAAAAAGGGGACTGAGAGGTGAAGTTACCCTCTGTAAAGCTCAGTGAAGGGAGCTCTGAGAGTTGATTGGAGGGAAGGGACACCCCCTCCACACAGTACACAGGAACAGAGCTGAGGCCATCAACCAGCAGGAGGTCCCTTGCCTGACAACATTTTTCTCTTGGTGCCAGGAAAACTTGTCAAAAGTGATTCATGCTTAAAGCAGAGGAACGAAATAACAGACACAATTTGCACTTAGTGCTATGGATAGAGACAAGTACACACTATAGAGGAATATGCTTTGTTCATATTTTCTGAGGTTTACAACTACTTTAAGGTGTGAACACGGCACATAAAAAACAACTGTTTTCCTTGTGCCATTGCAGAGACCTAAGTAATAAAAACATTTTTTTAAAAATGCACGTCTTTTTGCACATGGTGTGAATAAGTTCAAAGTATTCTGTTCAAGTCAAATCTGCATGTTTTTTTCTATCAGTTTTTTGGTCGTATGGTGTGAATGAGGCCTTAGTAGCCATCTTATTGGCCTGTTCACCCATAAAGAATTGTTAGCAGGTAGGTTGTTCCAGTGGATTTCTATGCCACTCTGGAACTAAGGATGAGTTTTGGCTTTAACACCCTTCCCAGCCCCCCAATTGTTTTCCACCCCAAGGTAGAGCAGTCAATGTTTGTTCTACATATGACTTTTCCTCATCTAGAGGCATATTCTGTTTCTTCCATTTATTTCAGGAGACAACATTCGTGAATTCCTGCTCAGCCTCCGATACTTCCGGATCTTCATTGCTTTGTGGAACATTTTTATGATGTTTTGTATGATTGTGTAAGTGTACACTTTTTTTTTTATTTATTTATTTGTTTTTTTTATATATTGTCGATTTAGGGTCCTTCTAGCAACTTCAACTACTTGTACTACTGGGAAATGTATTGTATGCAAGAATGCAGACTTAAAAGCAATACATTTTACCAAAGAAGGGAAATAGTAGCGCTAAATAAGTTTCACATGTTACACTGTATAACACTCAATGATGACGAAGTGCAAATAGTGATACAAAAGTCCAAATGTGAATAAATCCACAACTAAACAGGCGTATTCATCAGTCCATGAAAGATAAATCCAGATAACGTCTGCTCCACACCCTGTGTCACACGTGTCACTGCTCCCCCATAAAATGTACTCACCAGCAGCGTTTGCCTCACACTCTCATGCTTGGCAATAAGGCATTATTACCCCTCAGGGATATTAGTGGTCCACAGCGTATCCTCCACTCTCATGCATGAATGAGTAGCTCCTGTGTAGGGCTGAAACAACTAATCGATTACTCGACAACTAATCGATTACTATTTTCATAATCGATTAATCGGCCAGTAACATAATGGGGTTAAAAATGAAATGAGCCCTTTATAGTACAAAAAGAGCAAGTAATCTCTACTGCAAATATTACTTTCACTGTTCCACAGTAAAAAAAACGAACCCCTTACAGTAGCGATTATTACCTCTTTTTGTACTATGAAGGACTAATTATTTTATTTTATTTTTTTAACTCCATTATGTTACCAAATGTCTTAGGCCTGGTTCCCACCCATGTGTTTTTTTGTGCTTTTTGCAGAAATGCACCACAGTTCATTTAACGTTCACATCTATGCTTTTTTCAGCCGCTGCGTATTTGGAAAGGGTCAAGGACCTTTTTCAATGTATAAAAACTGTGGTAAAAACTTTTTGGTTCAATATACTTCAATGGAGAAGCTGCAGAAAGGCATGTAGTGCGTTTTTTCAGCAATTTTTTTTTTTTTTTAATCTGCCCAACAACAAATTGGCCAAAAAAAGGCATAAAAAAAAAGCAAAAACGCAAATCGCAGCAAAATCAAGTGCGCAAAAATCAACATGCACAGCAAAAAGCACCGCAGAAACTGATCAAAAGCAAACTACATAGGTGTGTACCGAGCCTTATGCTGGCCACACGGATCAATTTTCACATTCACTGAATGAAATAATGTTTTAAATTTTCACTTGTTTTAAAATGAATGTCATTTCTGAACGAAAACCACATACTGTCTGAAAATTCCTTTGACCAAGAAGTTTTCTATTATTTCTAAATTTTCCTGTCACTGTGGTTGAAAACAAACATGGATTTGACCCCACTAACGATTAGAAATTCGAACGTTCTTAAAATTACATTTTTTTTCTTTGAAAGAAGACATTGTTTTTGTATGGCCAGCATATAATATTACAGTTCTGTTTGAAAATCTGCAAAACAGTCTAACTTTTTTTTTTTCTTTAAATAAAAAAAATTTGATCTAAATCTGATATTTACCAGATTCAACCTCTAATAGTATATACAGTATATCTCCTCTAATAGTATATACAGTATATCTCCTCTAATAGTATATACAGTATATCTCCTCTAATAGTTTATACATTATATCTCTTCTGTCCGTTATTCTCAGAGTGGATTAAAGATTTTACTCCCTAACCATATAGTTGGTTATTTATATTTACCCCTGCGTATAGAGATATTTAGGAATAAATTGCCTTTTTTTAAACTTTACATATTAACTAAATTATACACCACACTTTTTTTTTTTTTTTTAAGGTTATTAACCGATTAATTGAAACAATAATCGGCCAACTAATCGATTATGAAAATAATAGTTAGTTGCAGCCCTACTCTTGTGTATAAAAAAAAAAAGCATAAAAGGAGACTCCAATAGTGCAAAGACGTCTAGTACTGTGTTCTGCACATTCTCCAACACAGAACAAGAACATGAAGGGGGTTCTAAGAGTCATGACTTCTTTATCACCATTTCATGATACATATGCTGCACTGTCACCATATAGAAGACTCTTGTGTGCTGTGTGCAGAGGCAATGTGGTATGCTGTGCGAAGGAAACAGTAGGCAAGATGGACTGGAGGACAGCTGAGTGTACACAAGCGCGGACCTGCTGAAGACCAGAGGCCGGCGGCACCGGCTGACTCCAAAGCGCCACTGTCAGAGTACTGGATGGAAGAGATGACCACTCGCATGGACCCGGACCCGCCGCAACTGAAGGCTGGAGACTGGCAGCGTCAGCAGGCTCTCACACACCACTGCAGACACCAAGAGTGAAACTTATTTAGCGCTACTATTTACCCTTCTTTCTTTGGTAAAATGTATTGCTTTTATACTAATCATTTAAAGTGGCAGCTGGAATATAATCAAAATCCGCATATACACAATTTTGATGCAGAGGTAGGATCAATTGTTTGGTGAGGGTGTTTTGAGATCCTGTGCTATTTTAAGAATGCAGACTTACCTAGGTTAGGTGAATATAAACTTCCACAAACGATATGATTCGGTTATCTTTTTTTTTAGGGAATGGAAAATTGATGAAAAGGCTGAAGAGCATGTAAAACTTGATGGGTTTACTGGAGTGCATTACACAGTTAGGCTGGGCATGCACATTACAAACTGATTGCACAATTTCTATACAGTCTACATTAGATTTTCCAAAAGTGTATGGGATGCCATTTATACCATTTGTCCATATTATATCCAGCCAGGCAGGTTCCTGTTCTACAGTACAAAGTTAATGTTTCAAACCTTTTTATTTTGAAAGGCGTAAATAACAGAAGAGAAAAAAAAAACAAGCCATATGCAGTCGGGCATACAGTGGATTGAAATGAATAGTATTACTACGAGCCTAAGTATAATCAAACATAATGTGCAGAATGTCATTCAGGAAGAATCAAATAAATATCCTCAACATATAAAGAGGTGACAGTTCCACGTTAAGGATAACACAGTAAAACGTGGTCTACTTGTCCAGAACATGATTCATACAGTTTTCTCCCAAAGTCAGTCAGCAAGAGAAGGGAGAAAGCAAGAACAGAAAGAGAAACATAAGGAAAAGGGATGAGAAACCACATTCAAACTACAATAAATAGTTATTTGTAATTTTAAAGAAGACTGTGCAGTCAGATTGTAACTAGTGCGTATGGCCAGCTTTGTCATTTCCATTTTATTGCCTGTCTCTAAAGATTTTTTTTTTTTCACACATAAAATCTATCCCTTTTTCTTTCAGTTTTTTGTTCTGCTTATTTTTGCAAAAGGTTCCAGAAAACACAAAATTTATATTGCATTATTTTGTGCAAGATTTATGTAAATTTGGAAAATGTTGCTTTTCCAAGTCTGAAAACCAGCTATGGAGATCCCCAACATTTCCACATTTTCCCTCTGGTCTTGCTACTTAACCACATGGCTTTTGCGAACATACGGATAGACTGAAGCCTCGTACACACGATCAGATTGTTGGCAGGGGATTGTCTGTTGACAGACTGTTGGCCTAAAATCTGACTGTTAGTATGCTCCTTTTGACAATTGTTGTCCAACTTTCTGCCAACAAATGGATGACAGGCTAGTAAATTTTCGGCGGACAATGGTTGGTTGTCATATTTTCTGATGGTCAGTACACAAGTCCGTCACACACGTCGAATGTACAAACACGCATGCTCGGAATCGATGTTCACCAAACACGAAATTAGCAGAAGGGGCCCAAAGTGTGGCACTCAAGAGCTGAAATTCCTTGTAGTACGTCACTACGTTCGTGTTTGTTGCATGACAATTGTGTACCGTTCGTATGCAAGACAAGATCCTGGCCCTTTTGACAAAAATCAGACACTCGGTTGGCCAACAATCCGTACCGTGTGTACGATGCTTAAGAATTATTATTTTTGTGTTACCTGTAATTTTTGTCTCTGAAAAATGATCTGTGTTGAATTAATTTTCAGAGTGCAGTAGAGCAGCAGCTACCAGGCATTCGGGGGCAATACTGCTACCTCCTAAATTCCTTTTTTTCTTTTTTTATTAAAAAACCCGTACGAAAACCACCTACTTTTACTGCCAACTGTGTAAACCATGCCTTAGTGAATACACAAATTAGATTTAGATTTATAAAATATTTAGGAGTATGTCACATGATCGTTCATAGTGGGGTTGATTTACTAAAATCAAAGAGTGCAAAAGCTAGTGCAGCTCTGCATAGAAAGCAATCAGCCTCCAGGTTTTTTTTTTTTTTTTTGTCAAAGCTTTATTGAACAAGCTGACATTAGAAGCTAATTGGCTACCGTGCAGAGCTGCTCCAGATTTTGCACTCTCCAGTTTTAGTAAATCAACCCCAGTGTCTCTTTAGTTTCTGGTGACAAAAGTTACTATATCTGCTGAATACCCTATATGAACTTCACTAATCTATTGCCTTTTATATTTAATGTTTGATGTTTAGCGTCAAACACATTTATTTAGGAATGCAAAAAACGGTAATCCATGGCTATAATTTGATTGCTGTGTTAACTGTGTATTGCACTTATGCTTTGTTTTGGGGTTTTTTTGAGCCAGTGAGTGAGCCAGCAGTAGTTAAAGCCCAGTTTCACATCTTTCTATCAGAATGTAGTTCTGTACACCTGCATGTTATTTGTGACTGATCTATGTCAGGGAATTTTCTAAAACACCATTTTTTTTCTATGTAAAATTGCTGCTCTCTGCTCTCTGCCCTCCCACTCCAGTGCTCTGCCCTGGCATAGCAGAGTAACAGCCTTACCCCTAACCATAAGAGTTCTCACAAAAACATTAAATAATGGCAGAGGGGCGTGTCTAAACAACCTTGTTACTGAGCACTGATTAGTGAGAGCACTGGCTCTAACTCTGGTGCCTATTGGACTGTACTGATTTAAATATAGCTCAACTGTTGTAACAAGAAGATGGGTAAGTCTTACTGGATATCTGTTTCTGTGATTTGATTTGGGCTAACATTTGGTGCTAGATGGGAAGTGACAGTTTTACTAAAACTGGAGAGTGCAAAATCTGATGCAGCTCTGCATAGAAACCAATTATACAGTGGGGACGGAAAGTATTCAGACCCCCTTAAATTTTTCACTCTTTGTTATATTGCAGCCATTTGCTAAAATCATTTAAGTTCATTTTTTTCCTCATTAATGTACACACAGCACCCCATATTGACAGAAAAACACAGAATTGTTGACATTTTTGCAGATTTATTAACAAAGAAAAACTGAAATATCACATGGTTTTTCACACCTGGATTTGGGGATCCTCTGCCATTCCTCCTTGCAGATCCTCTCCAGTCCTGTCAGGTTGGATGGTAAACGTTGGTGGACAGCCATTATTAGGTCTCTCCAGAGATGCTCAATTGGGTTTAAGTCAGGGCTCTGGCTGGGCCATTCAAGAACAGTCACGGAGTTGTTGTGAAGCCACTCCTTCATTATTTTAGCTGTGTGCTTAGGGTCATTGTCTTGTTGGAAGGTAAACCTTCGGCCCAGTCTGAGGTCCTGAGCACTCTGGAGAAGGTTTTCGTCCAGGATATCCCTGTACTTGCCGCATTCATCTTTCCCTCGATTACAACCAGTCATCCTGTCCCTGCAGCTGAAAAACACCCCCACAGCATGATGCTGCCACCACCATGCTTCACTGTTGGGACTGTATTGGACAGGTGATGAGCAGTGCCTGGTTTTCTCCACATATACCGCTTAGAAATAAGGCCAAAAAGTTTTATCTTGGTCTCATCAGACCAGAGAATCTTATTTCTCACCATCTTGGAGTCCTTCAGGTGTTTTTTTTTAGCAAACTCCATGCAGGCTTTCATGTGTCTTGCACTGAGGAGAGGCTTCCGTCAGGCCACTCTGCCATTAAGCCCCGACAGGTGGAGGGCTGCAGTGATGGTTGACTTTCTACAACTTTCTCCCATCTCCTGACTGCATCTCTGGAGCTCAGCCACAGTGATCTTTGGGTTCTTCTTTACCTCTCTCACCAAGGTTCTTCTCCCCCGATAGCTCAGTTTGGCCAGACGGCCAGCTCTAGGAAGGGTTCTGGTCGTCCCAAACGTCTTCCATTTAAGGATTATGGCGGCCACTGTGCTCTTAGGAACCTTAAGTGCAGCAGAAATTTTTTTTTGTAACCTTGGCCAGATCTGTGCCTTGCCACAATTCTGTCTCTGAGCTCTTCAGGCAGTTCCTTTGACCTCATGATTCTCATTTGCTCTGACATGCACTGTGAGCTGTGAGGTCTTATATAGACAGGTGTGTGGCTTTCCTAATCAAGTCCAATCAGTATAATCAAACACAGTTGGACTCAAATGAAGGTGTAGAACCATCTCAAGGATGATCAGAAGAAATGGACAGCACTTGAGTTAAATATATGAGTGTCACAGCAAAGGGTCTGAATACTTAGGACTATATGATATTTCAGTTTTTCTTTTTTAATAAATCTGCAAAAATGTCAACAATTCTGTGTTTTTCTGTCAATATGGGGTGCTGTGTGTACATTGAGGAAAAAAAATGAACTTAAATGATTTTAGCAAATGGCTGCAATATAACAGAGTGAAAAGAAATTGACCCCAGAACCATCAGTATGGTCAATAAATGCTTGTTCCCACTATCAAGGGGATATGTACTGCAGGCACTGAATGGTCCGATGCTCACATCCATTCCGATCAGAATAAAAAAATGAAAGAATCAAAGTGCTCTCTATTAAAGAGGAGGTCCCGCCCCCGCACGAAAAATTTCAAGTCAGCGGCTACAAATACTGCAGTTGCTGACTTTTAATATATGGACACTAACCTGTCCAGGGAGCCCAAAATGTCAGTACCCCAGACGATCTTCGGATCAGCTGTCGGGTGCAGCCGCCACCATTCCTGGTAAGGGAACCTGGCAGTGAAGCTTCACAGCCAGTTCCCTACTGCGCATGCGCGAAGTGCGCTGCGCTTTCTAATTGGTCTGGCGGCGGCGGAAGGAGGGGGGGGGCCGAACTTCCAGGAGACCCCGTGGCCCGGTGTCACGGAAGTGGGGAACGGTACCTGGCACCAGATTTCGCACTCTCCAGTTTTAGTAAATCAACCTCTTTGTGTCCTCTTTTTTTTAACTAGCTTCATTTTTGTTTTAAATTAAACCCTTTAGAGTTACACCTAAAGATAGCATTTTATTTTAGATTATTATTAAAGATGGGCTTGCAGCAAAAAATATTATGAAATGTATAGTACATGCCTTCTGCTATTCGTTTATTTGTAATTTATGTTTATTCTCACTTTTCAGGTTATTTGGCTCATAAATGTGACAAATGGTGCTCGCTGGACTAAGTGGATTTTCTACACCAGATATGTCCTTTAAGTTCCCCTCTCTGCCACCAGGCATATTTCTGTAAAAAGGCTCAAGTCTGTTTGTAAATACTGTCTTTCTGTATACTTGTAAATAAAAGATAAGTTGTGACTTGCATAGCCAAAATGGCTCTGGGTTTAAAATTATAAGTCAAAAGTATGTTCTAGAATCTAGATAGAAACATTTTAAAGAACTAATTCGGATATCATCATCTGCAAGTCTACTTTCACACAGACAGTTTGTGTTCGATCAACAAGGGATCTGAGGCAGAGTAGGCGGATGACACATCTGTGTCCGCTCAGTTTATGCAGACCCCAGTCTGCTGTATGGGCAGTGGGGAGTAAACACACTTCACTGTCCATTTTACACCCTGCTGCTTCTGATTCAGTGCAACAGAAGGGGACACAGACCTCCCTTCATTTTTTTCTTAGCAGTCCTTATCGGACTTGGAAGTCCGCAGGAATGCAAAAACTGACAGGCGGACCTCAACGGATCGCTCGTGTATGGTCGACATGGAGTAAACGAACTCCCCTGTCCCTTTACACCCACCTGCCTCCGATCTAATCCTCCCAAATGGAGGAGGACGCAGGCCTCCTCCATTTTTTAAGCAGGCCTGTTCAGACCCAGAAGTCCTTAGGAATGCAAAAACTGAAAACCTGACAGGAGGACCTGATTGCATCATCACACGTGTGAAAGGACCCTAATACGTCTTGATAAATTGTGCAGCAAAACCCAATATGTCCTGACGTTTTGTAAGGAAGTACTTCCAAATGGCATTTGGGTTGAGTTTCTTTTCCAGGGACGAATGTGATTGAATACACAGGGGTTTTATCAATGTGTATGATGGTTAGGTGCCTATTTGTAAATGTTTTCACCTAAAGAATTACACACCTTTCACTCATTGTTCATGCATTTTTGTAAATTATTCCAATAATGTGTTAATCTTGGGAAAAAGCTGTGTGAGCTTTTGTAAAAAGACCCCTACGTTTTTTTTAGTTTGATGTCATGGTACAGCAGGAATTGGAATCTGTATAAATAAAATGACAATCCAGTCATTAATGAATTGACGTAGCTTTAGTCTGGTCTTTCTCCAAGATATTCTTAAAATATATTTAAAGCTTGCACCTTCTCTTAATTTTGAAAACCATATAAAATGGTTAAAGCGGTTTTAACCTTCCAATGTTCAAGAAGAAAAAAAACTTGCAAGGCAATGACATAATGTACTAGTATGCATTGCATACTAGCACATGAAATACTCACCTTGAAACAAAGCCCTCCAGCGCTGTAAAGTCACTGATTAGAGGGTTGGCATGTTCCGCCTGTCTGTCTTCTGGGTTTGCAAGTTCCAGTTTTGTGATTGGCTGGAGCCGCAATGACGGGCTCTGAAGGTTCGGCACTGTAAGCCGAACCTTCAGAGCACATGCGCCGATGATGTCATTGGCTGCATGCCCTCTGAATATCTCCTAAACGGTGCAAATTTTAAAAGATATTCACAGTACTTACAGGTTATGCTTACCTGTAGGTACAAGTGGTAGTACAGAGTTCACTACAACTTTAAGACCCCTATTAGGGTTTTATTTTCTAACTGTGTTCTACTTAAAGTGTTTGTTACCCCAGCATTTCATATTCCTTCTATGTGTCAGCTATACAATATACTTGTATGAGAAAGTATCCTGTTCTCTTTGTATTGCTTTCTTTGTGTGAAATCCCTGGTGTTCCTGCCTGCCCTCCTCTCCTATTAAAAACTGACCACACTAAGCAGGTGAACACACCATGGTCAGTTCTCTAGCTCTGCTCGGAACGCAGCCTGCTCTCCTCCAATGATCGGACTTGTCCTGACAAGCCTCTCTGCACAGCCATTCACTGGGAAGCTCAGTGTACTGTTGCTTTTCCTCCCTTCCAGCTCTTATGCAGCTGAGAACAGAGGGAATGTGATCACTTTTGAAAAGGGGAGAAAAAGGTATTTTATAAGGTTTGTTTGTTTTTTTTTAATCTCTATACAGAAATGTTTTGCCTTTTTTGTTTTTCTTTTAAACTGAATGGGCACTGTTTTTACAAGGTTATTGTTTACAATCACTTTAAGGAAAATTCCCTTCATTTCCTGCCTCAAAGGTACAACTCTAAGTGAGCAAAAACTCACTCCAAAGCATAGGGAAATCCCCGCTTAGGCAGTTTTTCCCTGGAATATGATTCCCATTGGAAACTTTTACCATCTATTCCTATTCTGGTGAGAAATTATTATTATATAGGCTTTATATAGCGCTAACAGTTTGTGCAGCACTTTACAATGTAAAGGGAGACAGTAGAGTTACAATACAAATGGAGAGAGTGAATGAACATGGGACAAAAACAGCATTGTGGTATTACTTGTTGGCTTCTATACCATGATGATGCATCCATTATCAGCTCAAACTGTGTTTTCTTTGTGATTTTAAGATACAAAAGGTCTGACCTGATGATGTCTAAGGGCTTATGCACACTGCATCTCAAAGAAGCTGCTCCTACAGGCTTTTGAGCTTTTTTGAGCTCTCATTTTTTTCTGCCTGGAAACTCCCCTCCATGTCCATTCACGTTATGGCTTTTTCAGGAGTTTACAGCCATATAGGAAAAATTAGCCGGGGGAAGGGTTTGTAGGGGGAAAAAAAACGCCTATTCTCAAAGCTCAGTAAAAAAGTGCAAAAGACCACTTTTTTACAAACCCACCACTCAGATCATTTTATTTATTTAGTTTTTTGTGCATTTTCAAGCTTTTTCGTGCTTTTTTGGCTTTTCGGCATGTTTTTGGGCACAAGGGCCTCATGCACACGAGACGCTGGTGCAAACTCTGCTGAACACGTTTTTAAAAGCTGAAACCGGCGTTTAGAAACGCCCATTTTGCCGCGTTTAGCCGCGTTTGCGTCTAGAAGCGCCTGCAGAGCAGAGAATGACATTTTGCGACCCAACTTTGGGGCCCCGTATCTCGGGGCCAATTGGTGCTAGGAACCCCAAATTTGGTGTGTTAACACAGTGGAACTAACACTACAACATATCCAACCATCCACTACAAAATATCCAATCCAACCCCAAATTTGGATATGTTGTAGTGCTAGTTCCACTGTGTTTGCCCACCATATTTGGGGTTCCTAGCACCAAGTGGCCCCGAGATATGGGGCCCCAAAGTCGGGTTGTAAAATGTTCCTTTAAAAAACACTTATAAATGCAAATACCACGTTTAGCAGCATTTGGCGTCTGAAACGTGGAAAACTTGTGCGTCTGAACCCATTTTTTTTTTTTTTTTGCTTTTTGCTCTTGTTTTCTTCTGGAAAAACGAGGTTAAACGCAACTACCTAAAAACTCCAAAAAAACGAGACTGTGTACATGGACACATAGGATAACATTGAATGGGTTCAGGGGCAGTTGAAAAAAAGTGTCCAACTGCCACTGAACGCGAGTTTACCAGCGTCTCGTGTGCATGAGGCCTTAGGTGTCTTTTCTGCTCGAAAGCTCCTCTCAAAAACGTGAGTTTTGGGAGTGTTTTTTTTTCTACCTGTAAGAGCGTATGCCTGTAAACTCCTGAAAAAGCTATAGTGTGCATGGACACATTGGCTAACATGGAGGGGAGTTTCCAGGCAAAGAAAAAATGAGAGCTCAAAAGCCTGTAGGAGCAGCTTCTTTGAGCTTCTTTGTGATGCAGTGTGCATGATCCCTTAGGGTGATATTTGTTGGCTGTGCTTATCACTACATCTTCTTTTTTTTTTTTTTTTTTAAATGGTTGCACTACGTTGTTGAACATTACATCAGCCAACATACAGTCAGACAATTATGCTGACTAATATGTTTTGAAGAGATCTCATTGAGAAGTGCAATCATTGTTAGTCTCCCTGGCCCTTGTCCTTGTCCTATAAAGCATTTAGTATTCTCCAAGGCTACACCACAAAAACTACTAGTTAAAGGTTTTTTAAAGCTTTTAAACTGTCAGGTACTTTTTGGTCTAAAAATGTACCTGCCAGTCCTCATCTTAATTATTCTCTGTGTAAAGATCTGGAAAATATGCACCATTAATGGTAATTGAAGTAAGGTTTGGGGACACTGGTAAGAACCTGAAATACAAAGTACATTACAAAATGTATAAACAGAAAAGATAATCTCCTGCACTGGTGCGGATGGCCTTAGTAAGGGTGGTAGTATTTCTTAAGGTTGTATATGTGAAGAGATCATGCAAGCCCCGCTGCCTATGCCGACTAGGGGAAGTCCGAAATATTAAGAAAAAGGAAAAGAAAGGCGCGTGGCCTGTTGCATGAATGATTGAAACAAAGAGTTTACTGTAAACACAAAGAAATGTATACAAGGAAATACTACGTATTCGTACATATAGGTAAGAGCAATGTTAAACATTTAGTAGATTGATATATGTTGTCCCCACAAGGGATACTCAAATAGTTGGCTAACGCGTTTCAAGGGTTATCCTCTTCATTCGAGCCTTAGAGGGCCAAATCTAGTCTGTCTGTACATGTATAAAAGTAGATATAGATAGAAGCTGGATGGGTAGTGTACCACTACATAGGTGGTATAGTGTTGTAGGCGAATTCATTTCCGCTGTAAGGGATATCTTTCCACATCTCAGCACTCTCAGTACCGTAGAGATGGTGTGTAGATGTAGGGCCGTCTCTTGATTGCTGTTGGTCTTAAAACCCTGGTGGTTGGTTCCGGTATTGCAGCCGAACGTCTATGGATGTGTATCCACGTCCTTGTTAGGCTATGCTGAACGACTCCTCTGCTCTGTGGCTGTGTGCTGTCTCCTACCAGGCTACAGCCATGTTGTGCTTCTGGATTCCTGGTGAAGTGGGAGTGAGCTACTGCGCAGTATGGCCGTGTGACCTTGATAGGTCACACATCCATACTGCGCAGTAGTAACTGTGGTGTCCTTGTTGGTAAGGTTTCACATTACTTCCTGTTCTAACAGGAAGTGAGAAGAAGTCTCCCCAACAAGGACACGTAATAAAAACCTGTCGGTGGCTTAAACCCTTTCCTGTTCTATTTTAAAATTGTCTTCACTGGGCAGTAATATGTGACAATGGTGTTCAGTTGGGTATATAGTAGGACTCCTTTTTTTTTTTTTTCTTTTACGTTTTGATAGAGCAGCTGTGTCCGTGTTTATTGCACAAATTGCTAATCGGGTATCTGTGAGGTGGGTGAAATCATACTTTGAATATCTTTTGGTTTTGATAAATGTTTATATTTATTTTTTTAGTTATTTTGCATAAATAAATTTTATAAATCAGGTTTACTAATCCCTTTGTCTGATTTTGACAGGTCATATTCAAGATGTACTGTTGCTGGGTACTTTAATTATAGAAAGCATTTGGTTAGTATTCTGCCTAGTCTTTTTTGTTTCTAGAACAGTGTCATCAAATTACTGTTTCATACTTGTAAGATCTCTATACAATAAACATTTCATCTAAATGGTCTGTATTTTTCCCCTGTATGGGTTTGAATATTAGGTAAAATATTTATCCTTCTGAAAAATGTATGGAACAACATATATGCACAATGCTGATTACTACGGTTTATGAAAAAGTAGACAATATGCAGGATTTAAAGTGGTTGTAAACCTGCATATATATCCAGTGAAGTGACAGCCTCAAGTGATACACAGAGATGAAACAAATCCTCCTACATAAATTGTACCTGTTTATCTGCAGCCTTCCAAAACACACATTTTACACAGCATTTCTGAGCAGCACAAAGCAGGGGGCGGGGATCTTGCATCACACACACCACAGAACTAGAGCATAGAGCTGAGTGTAATCTGATAGCTAATTGGGGAAAGTGACACCCCCCTCTTTTACAGGCTAAAGGCTGATCTAGAAGTAGTGAATCATGCAGATAGCAGAAAGAGGAGAGATCAGAGAGGAATCTGATTTGGTGCTATGGATTTAGGTTGGTACAAACTATACTGGGATGTGCTTTGTCCATTTTTCATGTCTAAGGTTTACAACCACCGCAGCATGCTAAATAGTAGACCATAGCAGGAATAAAAATTGTATATATTTTATTCCTCTTTTATCCAGGTATCATAACAGAGATCTGTGCCAGACCAAAAGTTCCATTCTTCACCTTTCAGACGACTGCATGTGAATGTAGATAGGTGCTCAAAATGTAACTAACTTGAGGGAGAGAAATGAGATTTAACATGAATGCCCAGAACCTCTATAATTAACTAGATTATGCACGGTGCACCAGAACTTGTTGAACTCTAACAAAATTTGAATTTCTTTTTTTTTTTTTTTTCAAATAACAATTTTTTATTATACATAAAGATATATACATACAAGGACAGTAGTATTGCATGTAACTAAGTGCAACTGGTGGACAGTCAATCTGGTAATCAGTAAACTTCAGAATATAATCATCCAAGTACAGTAGTGGCATAGCACATTCCATATCTTCTACAACTGTCAACCAGCAGATATCGTTGTTAATCTGAATATAATCTAGCATTGTAAGAAATGAAAGAAGATAAAGGCGGAAAGAAGAAAAGAGGAATAAGAAGGGGAGGGGGAGGGGGCTTAGCCGCCAGCCTAGGGTGGGTCCTCTCGCCTATGCCAATCCTCCCAGACCTTATGTGCCTCCAATCTATTTTGTAGTCTGGCTGTCATTTTCTCCATTAGCTCTATGTCTTTTATTCTGGTATAGAGGTCTGTTTGGGTAGGCGGGGCCTGTCTTTTCCAGTGGAGGGCTACCAGACATCTCGCTGCTGTAAGAACATGGCCAAGTAATTTCCTGGAGTGTCGAGATATCCGGACACTCAAAGAAGAAATAATTTCGGGACTCTAGGAACCTGCACTCCCAACCGGCGATTCAGCAATAATTGCGTTTCCGTCCAAAAGGGAACTATTTTGGGACATGACCAATAGATGTGATATAAGGTCCCTCTTTCTTTCAGGCACCGCCAACATTTGTCTGAACTAGAAGGGTAGATGGCGTGGAGAACATCAGGTGTCATATACCATAAAAAAAGAATTTTATAGGCGTTCTCTTTGTACAGTGTACAGAGTGAACTCTTAGCTGCCTGAGACCAGACCGTCTTCCATGTAGACTCTGAGATTTCCTCACCCAAAAACCTCTCCCAGCGGAGCATGTATGTGTGTTTACCCTGGTCAGTGATGTTGTAGGAATTTAGTATCCGTTAGATATCGGAAATTAGCCCACGTCTAGCCGAACCCTCCAATAGCAGGCCTTCAAAAGGAGTTGGGGCTGAGAATTGTAAGTTCGAGGCAAGTGATTGAGCATAGTGCCCAATCTGTAAGTATCCATAGAACACTTGCCGCGGTAAGTCAAATTTTTTCTGGAGGTCTGTGAAGGAAAGCAATCTACGCGTGCATGGATGCACCAAATGACCAAAGTGAAACAGATCTCTCGTTGCCCATGGAGAGGACATCTGATGCGTAAGACCTGCAGACAATCTGGGGTTGTAGAGGAATGACGTGAGAAGTGAGCTTTCTGAGCATAGTTTATAAAGTCGTGATAATTTACGCCAGAGTGAACTAAGGTTGAGCATGGGGCCCAAGAGCTTAGTAGAATCTACCTTCACCGTTGCATTCCATAGCATACTATTTGGGTGGACTGGTGCCATCCATAGTTTTTCAATTTCTGTCCACCTATTATAGGAACGTTGGGTGAACCAGGAGGCTAGGGCTCGTAATTGGTGGTATTGATAGTATTTAGTTAGGTCAGGGAAGGACAACCCGCCGTCTGATCGCGCCGCCGTCATGACCGATTTTGATATTCTATGCCTCTTTTAATTCCAGACAAAGCATATCGGATCTGCCTGGAGTTTCTTCAATTCAGCCTGTGGTATTGGGATGGGGAGTGTTTGGAAAAGATAAAGCAGCTTTGGTAAGATAGCCATTTTAACAGAAGCTATCCTCCCTAATAGGGAGATATGATGGGCCTTCCATTTTTGTAGGAGGTCCCTTTATGGTTTTGAAAAGAGGAGGATAATTAGCTCGGTATAAGGTGGAGTAAGAAGGGGTTATCTGAACTCCCAAATATTTCAGGGATAATGTCTTCCAGTGATAGGGAAAACATTGTTGCAAGTGTTGGGTCTCCTGTGTTGGGATATTGATAGGTAGAGCTTCTGACTTAGCTGCATTTATCTTGTAACCCGATAGAGATCTATATAGGTCGAGTTCAGCATGTAAGTTGGGGAGTGAAATCCTAGGCTGGGTTAAGGTGAGTATGATATCGTCGGCAAACAGTGCCAACTTAAATTCCCTATCTCTCAGTGGGATCCCGTGTATATTCGGGTTTTTCCGAATGGACGCCGTCAGAGGCTCAACACACAACGCAAATAGTAGTGGAGAAAGCGGGCACCCCTGGCGGGTTCCATTCGCAATCGGGAAAGCCCGCGAGAGAGCAAAGGGAGTTTTTACCTGGGATGAGGGATTGGTGTACAGATGTCTAATGGCTTGTACAAATGGGCCCCGGAATCCCATGCAGTTCAATGTGGCGAACAGGAAGGACCAGCCAAGGCGGTCGAAAGCTTTTTCTGCATCCAAGCCGAGAACTAACGCCTCCAGCTTATTCCTGCTCGCCACATCTATCAGGTCAATAATTCGTCTCGTGTTATCCCCTGCCTGACGCAGGGGGACAAATCCCACCTGGTCCTTGTGTATTAGAGAGGGAAGTATCAGGTTCAATCGCACCGAGAGAAGTTTAGTAAAGATTTTTAAATCAGAGTTTAGAAGTGCGATTGGCCTGTAACTGGCACATACTGAAGAATCTTTGTCAGGTTTGGGGATCAACGTGAGGAATGACCTCTGCATGTCCACGGAGATAGTGGTTTTCTGAAAGAAGGCGTTAAACATTTTGCACATGTAGGGTAGGAGAATCGGGAGGAATGCCTTGTAATACTCATAAGGGAGATCTGGACCGGGGGATTTATGTGAGGGCAAGATTTTAATAGTGGCCGTTAATTCTTCCTCTGTGATTGGAGCATTAAGTGACATTAGGTCCGTCCCCTGGATTTTGGGAAGTCCACTATCCTCCAGATATTGTCGCATGCGATCCTTCAAATCAGGAGGGAGTGGATCCTGGGGAATTTCAGGGTTATTTATATAGGGTTGTGTAGAATTCTCCAAAGGCCCGAGTTATGTCTTGGGGGTGTGACAAAAGTGCCCCCTTCTTATCTTTAATTTGGTGAGGGGTGGACATGTGGGAGCGCTCGGTTAATTTACGTGCCAGAAGGGTATGGGCTTTGTTGCCTTTATCATAGTATGTTTGTTTTAGCCGAAGCAGCGCCTTCAAAATTTTAATTTTAATGCCAAAACTTGTTGTGTTTGTCTTATGTATGACCATCAACAGGAAGTGGAAAACTACCTAATCCTTGTTTGTAGGACATAGCAGATACCTTCATGTTAAGAAAGCGAGTGACTTTAATGTAGCTGTAAATGACAACAAAAACATATTTTTTAATAGCTATAACCCTTTAATCATTTATGTTCAGCTTTTTTTGAAAATATGCCTTTAGTGCATTTTTTTGATTAAAGGGTTATATTTAGCTATTTAAAGTGCAGGTCACGTGTTTGCTGCTGATTCCCGAGTGATTCATGGACCTGCTGGTGGGCATATGGAGTGGCTGCAGCCACTCCCCCTTCTCCTGGCTGTGATGTCAGACCTGTCTGCCCAACTTTATACATGCCCACCAGCAGGTCCGTGAATCACTCAGGAATCAACAGTGATCACGTGACCAGCTGGTGGGCTTGTATAGAGCGGGGCAGACAAGCTTGACATGTCTGGGAGGCAGCCTCCCAAACAGGAGAGGAGGAGTGGCTGTAGGGCAAACTGAAGTCTGTCAAGGTTGGAGGGTGGTGTGATTTAAGCTGACCTCAAAAGATACAGGCACGCTGGGTTATTACACAGCATGCCAGTGTATAAGTGCAGTGTGACGGAGGATGTAAACTGACCATGCAAGCATGGATCAGCTGCCATGTTTAGTGTGGTCAGTTTACCATCAGAAGGAGGGGAACAGATAGGATCAACCATGTAAGACAGAAGAACATTAGGCACTAATATAATAATAAATTGAGAACTGAAGTACAAAAGCATTTAAGATACAGTACCTGGGTTTTTTAGGTTTACAAACCCTTTAAGTCAACAGGTGCTCAGCTATGCTATTTCCTGACTGGACCCCACTGGTCCCACCTCTTAACCATTACCAGCACTAGAGAGGTAATGTATTCAAAGAAACTGCATTGTATTACATCAGCCTAAGTATTTTTATAGTATGCATAGTTTTTGTTTTTTTGAGAGAGAGTGAGCTCTCCTGCTTGCTTTGTTCTCAGTGGAGATCACTCATGCGCCCTCTTGGTGCTCCCATTACCTGACACGCTTCTCCCTCCTCTTGGCTGCCCTCTATTGCCTTTTTGGATTCAAACCCATCTCTTCAATAGCTTAAATACCTTTTGTCAGCTCCTTCCTGTCCTAGCTACAGCAATGGTAACTCAGGATTACATCGTTTGTGACTGAAAACATATTCAATGTTACTGAGATGAGTCATCTTAGCCACCATTGTCATTTACTTGTTCACAGTTGTAATGGTGGCTGTCCACACAGGCATGCCTAAATCCAGTGGCTGTTTGAATTTGCTGTATTGATAATCAATTCTGATCCTAATTCCTTTTTTTCTCTATACTTGTGCTGATGAAAGTTCTGCATCTACTCTCTATCACCTCCATCCTTACAAGAAACCCTAGATATTATTGCACCTAACATCCAGTCAAGTCCATTAGGTATTTTTTTAATCTACAGTTCCATTTTAAAGCTGTGAATTGTCTCATCTGCTTACGGATTTGAATTTTTTTTTACGCCTTTATTAGGCTGGGTTCATACTATGTGTGGCCGCAGGACACAGCAGGGGGTCCGGTGCATCCTGGTTCACTGTTTTAGGTCTGAGTTTTTGCCTGAATTCAGACCCGAAAGGGAGCCAAAGAAACACAGGACCCTTCTGCTGTGCGCTCCGCCGCTTCTCCGGACCTGACTCTCCTGTCATGCGAATTGGATGCAGGGAAACCAGCATCCAATTCGTGTGGACCCAGCCTCAAACCGCACAGCTAGGAAGGTGACACCTATTTCTCTGTTACAATTAGGAAATACAGTGGTTTCACCTCATTAGCACCCAACTGCTTATTGGAGCACAAAGGAGCAGCAACACACTAAAAAGTCATTAACTCTACTCTCAAATCCAGTCAGCATTTGTTCAAACAGCAGTGTCTGATTCCCCTAAATAAAACAAAACAGAGGGTGCACCAGCATAGCAAAAATATTTTCAAAACATATATTTTTTATTGTTAAAACCAGTAAGTATAATACTCATAAACCAACAGGTGTATAGGAACTTGTCATACTACAACAGCATTAAGTCCACCATGCATCTTAAATCATAACAGGATATCAGGAGTCCAACAAGCTAACGCATTTCAAGGGGTGCTTCCCCTCTTCCTTAGAGCCAACTGACCTACACCTTGTATCAGCTCTTAAATGGTATGTCTGCTACCAAACGCGCCCCACGCCCTACTCCATAGGGGCGAGTTAACCCCTCCTGTTTAAAATCAACGTCCTAGCACACAACTTGGGGGAACAATAAAACAAAATTGCAAATGGAAATCAATGTAAAACGACATGCATTGCGAGTATTCGTATTGGATCCTCGCAATGGATGTAGTTTTACATAGATTTCCATTTGCAATTTTGTATTTTTCTTTATTGTTCCACCAAGTTGTGTGCTATGTTTGTTTTTAAACATGAGGCGTTAACTCCTGCCCACGGAGTAGAGGGTGGGGCCCCTTTTGATAGCAGACATACCATTTAAGGGCTAATACAAGGTGTAGTTCAGTTGGCTCTGAGAAAGAGGGGTACCCCTCGAAACTCGTTAGCCTGTTGGACTCATGATCTCCTGTTACAATTTAAGGTTGTAATGTGGACTTAATGCTGTTGTTGCAGCATGACAAGCTCCTATACAACTGTTGGTTTGTGAATATTATACTAAT
Source organism: Lithobates septentrionalis (assembly GCA_037952835.1). Lineage (NCBI taxonomy): Eukaryota > Metazoa > Chordata > Amphibia > Anura > Ranidae > Lithobates > Lithobates septentrionalis. Next base: position 2,252,086 of record JBBDGP010001924.1, read on the forward strand.
GGATTTTAATAATAAAAAATATGATTTGAAGATGATGTGCTAGGCGGGTGCACCCTCTGTTTTGTTTAATGGTTTCAGTGGGTTGTGACTTCCCTGTTCATAAGAGGGCAGCAATGCACAGCACGTTCATTTAAGCCAAGATGGGAAACTAGACAACTGGCATCTCCACTCTTAAGCGCAGGAGGTTTTACATGCGTCTAGTTCCGATTACCCCCTGGTGCTGCTCCCCCCTCTATTCATCTTAAAGTATAACTAAAGGCAAACCTTTTTTTTTTTTTTTTTTTTTTTTCGGAGAGGGATTAGAACACTTGTCTGTTTTTATTGCTGTCTGTACCTCTATTAAGGAGATTCACCATTATTATTGAAAGTAAAAGAAAATCACAAATTTTGGGTTGTCTCCAGAAAAAGAAATCTTCCAATGGGAACAATAGTTCTGGTGACCACCTGGGTGTCATCAAGGAATTCCCTTAAAGTGTTATTAAACCCAGTAATATGAAAATCGTTCATCTGCCCACCCACAGTGCCCACAGCTTATAAATCTCCTTTTTCCATTAAAATACTGCCACTATACACCTTTTTGGTTGATATTTATACCACGGTTACGTGATAACCCGCAACGTTTGTCCAGAGCTGTGTATTCAGGTAGGAGGAGATTTCCACTATAACCTGTATACACGCCCACATGTGTGATGTCAATATCATGTGACCTGGCTAGCGCTGAGAACAAGAAAATGTTCTCTTTAGCAATAGAGAATAAACTGAGCATGTGCCGGAGGACTACCCTCGCTGTATTTTCTGGCCTTGCCAAGAGAGTGCAGGAGGGAAGGATCTGTCCATACAGGATCAAAGAGCATTTTTACACAATGCAGAGGATTAACCCCTTAAGATCCACAGTGAGTATAACAAACATGCTATTCTGCATATACAGACTGATTTTACTGTTGTGGGTTTAGTAACACTTTAATTTTCAGGGATTTCCTCTCACTCCCTGTTTGATTATGGGACAGGAAGTGAATGGAAATTGGGAGAAGAACAAAAATCTGACAGAGGTTATAATTCTCCCTTGCTTTATCTAAAATGAAAAAAAAAAAGTTTTACCTATATTTCTACTTTAAGTACTGTTGTGGTGGGATGACAGGAGGTTAGGATGCATACTTATGTCTCCTGTAAAATAGAAAGGAGTTGGAAACATTTTCAGGTTATTGCTGTGTGACTTTCTGCCCCCTTAACAACCACATTCCTCTTTTCTCTCCACTGGAGTCATGAACAGAGCTACCGTGCCCACTGGAAAATGTTTTCCTGTCCTGGGGACAACCCAGCATTTGGTATTGTCTTTCACTTTTGATGATAACAGTAAACAAGATGAATAGAGAGGGTAAATCCCCCTCACAGGGGCAGAGGTAGTAATAAAAACCTGACAGATGCTCTAATCCCTCTTGACTATCTAAAATAAAGAAACTTTGCCTTTAGGTATATGTATATGCTGATTAAATGTTTGCCTGGAGTTGAGCTTTGGGCTCAGCACACATTTGTACTGCACGAGCTGGAATTTAAAGACATCACTATTAAGAAGTGATTCAGTGGTGTTAGAAATGTTTTAAATATGGTGGTGAAAATCCCAGTGCTTTTTTTCCTTAAGAGGGATTAATTGTTTTATACTGCTGTTATCTGCAGTAGCTGCTCTCCTTGTGTTAGATTCACACCCTAGTGCAGGAGTAGGCAACCTCGGCCCTCCAGCTGTGGTGAAACTACAAGTCCCAATGAGACATTGCAGGACCCTAACAATCACAGGCATGATGGGATTTGTAGTTTACTACAGCTGGTGGGCCGAGGTTGCCTACTCCTGCCCTAGTGTTTCCTAAATACTTTTGATTTTTTTTTTTTTTTTTTGTTGCTTTAACCATATCAACAGTATGACATGCAAAAGGGGACCCAAAGATCTGAGATTTTATGTTCCTCCAGTTTCAGTTTGCAACTGTCTGCAAGGATTCTAATATTCATTAACATATAGGAGTTAGTCAAGATGTAAAATCATATGTTCATTTCCGCATTATGTTTAAATGGTTTTTCTAGTCTACTCCGATTATTATGAATGAATTTGTGAAGATTCCCACACCTTTACTTAGTGAATATGTGTCTTAGGAAGTAAAGGTGTGGGAATCTTCACAAATTTATCTCACACATTTCACAGAGTCTGCCTTCTTAACTACAGAGATTCAGGAGGCGGAGTCAGTAAAGGGCAGCAAGGTACCATGGAATATGTAGTAGTCCTTAGAAACTGAAAGTAAACGGCAGAGGAGAAGCTGCAAAGCATGCAGGGAATCCAGGAAGTTATGGGAAGAGATGACCAGCAGACAGGCAACCCTCACAAAAAAGCTTTTTCAAGTTGGCTTATGCTGGATTGTAAAATATAACTATTGTTTGTATCATTATTACAATGCTGATGTTATTAAATGAAAGTGTATGCTGTGACCATAGAACTTCTTTAACCACTTGCCTACCAGGCACTTACACCCCCTTCCTGCCCAAGCCATTTTTCAGCTTTCAGCGCTGTCGCACTTTGAATGACAATTGCGCGCTCATGCTACACTGTACCCAAACAAATTTTTTTATCATTCTTTTGGTGGTATTTAATCACTTCTTTTTTTATTTTTTTATTTTTTAATTTTTACAAAAAAAAGACCAGAAATTTTGAAAAAAAAATGTTTTGTACTTTTTTTTTTTTTTTCTGTCAGTAAATTTTGAAACTAAGTAATGTTTCACCTTTACTGATGTGCGCTGATGAGGCGGCACTGATAGACTGAACTGGTGGGCATTGATGACGTGGCACTGATTAGGAGGCACTAATATGCTGCACTTATGGGCACTGATAGGTGGCACTGGGCAATGTTAGGTGGCATTGATGTGTGGTATTGATGGGTGGCACTGATAGGCATTACTGATGAGCATTGACAGCATTGATGGGCAGCACTGCTAGGTGGCACTGATTGCCAGCACTAACTGGCATCGCTAATGGGCACTGATTGGTGGCACTTGTGGGCAGTGGTGGGCACTGATAGCTGGCATTGGTGGGCACTGCTTTGTGATGCTTTTTTGCACTATTGTAATCAGGGCATTGATGATCAGTGCCCTGATTACATTCCTAGATGTCCCCCTGTGAGGCGATGCTACTGATCAGCTCTCCTCTCCTCACACTCTGTCAGTGTGAGGCGAGGAGAGCGAATTACCGGCACTTCCTTGTTTACATGTGATCGGCTGTGATTGGACACAGCCGATCACAGAGTTAAAGGGCCGCGGCTCATTACAGAGATTGGGGTCGCGCCGTGTCCTAGCAACACGGCGCGGCCGCAATCGCCTCGCTGCACGCCCCCCGTGGCGCAAAAGCGGCCATTCTGGGACACCGTCATATGATGTCGTCCCAGAACGAGAGCTGCACCGCCCCGCCGTCATTTGACGGTGGGCGGGCAGCAAGCAGTTAAAGCAGAACTCCAGGCCAAAACGTGTTTACAATACCTTGTTGCTGATTTCCTACCTTCACTGAATATGTCTTCCATCTATGGGTTCACTCAGTAATTGCTCTGAAATGGCCTATTCATTTTAAAATCAAACTATTAATTCTCTTTGGTTTCCTGTTTGTAAGAGGCTGCTATACTTCCTATTCCCCTAGCCACTGGTCTTGGCCCATCCCTGCTGTAGTTCTTTCTGCAGGAAGCAGTGGTGTAATTAAGCTCTATTTGCTGTGGTGGGTTGGACGGGACTCCTACACACATTCAACATATACAGGCCTAGTGTACCCACCCACATTCAGTACAATTGCCTGTGGTTGATGGGAACTGTAGTTTCCTTTTACTGCAGAGACAGAGGAGAGAATATAACCTAATCCCTGCTGTTACACCTCCTCCTTGGTGAAGCAGATGCTGTTATCTTTTGAATTGCAGAGATGAGGACATGAAAATAGACTTTTCTCCTTAATGGTAAGGATTTTCAAAAAATTAACTAACGGGGGATTTTTTTTGCCTACCCCAGAGTTCGTCTATAAAAGTGGAGTTCCACCCAAAAGCTCATTTGTCTCCTCCCCCCTCCGGTGCCACATTTGGCACCTTTCAGGGGGGGTGGGGGGAGCGGTTACCTGTCTTTGACAGGTATACTGTTCCCACTTTCAGGAGTTCGGGCCACAGCGAATTACGTCAGCAGCTCGGCTACCTCCTCCTCCGCCGCCATGCCAGAAGGAGAGCGCAGTGGTGCCTCATGAATGCGCAGTAGAGACCCAGTGTGAAGCTGTAATGCTTCACTTCTGCCAATGGTGGCGGCAGCAGCAGCAGCACACGAATGATGCCTCTGCCCCACAGAAATCTCTCAAGCAGTATTGTCATTCCTGCTCAGTTCTCTGCTGGACTACAGAACATATCTCCCTATCATTATTATCACCTCCATCTTGAGAGGGGGATTGTTGTTTGGTAGCCAAGCAAAGGAGAACTCAGGCAGGGTTGACAATACTGGTTGGGATTTCTACTTTCAACATTCTGAAAGCTGAACTCCAGCCTTGCAAAGTTTGATAGGCTCCTATCCTGTATGAAATATTTCATTATTTCATGTCAGAGAAATACCACCTACCGTATATACTCGAGTATAAGTCGTTCCGAGTATAAGTCGAGGCCCTAATTTACCACAAAAAAATGGGAAAAACTTAGTGACCCGAGTATAAGACGAGGGTGAGAAATGCACAGCTACTGTAAGAGGAAAAGAGGGTCAACAATGCCCATTTGCAGCCTCACTGTGCCCATTTGCAGCCATAGGTCCCCCTAACTTCAAACTCGGTAGTTAAGGGTTCCTAGATGCCCCCTAGCTGCAGCCAAAATTTGGGGTCTCTGAACCCAAAGGGTCCCGAAATGACATTGCTGCAGATGGACACAGTTGACCGACTTTGGGGCCCCGTATCTTGGGGCCACTTAGTGTTAGGAACCCCAAATGTGGTGTGCAAACCCAGTGGAACTAGCACAATAAAATATCCAAAGCTGGGGTTTCTAGCACCAAGTGTCCCCGAGATACAGGGCCCCAAAAATCGGTTCAGAAAATGTCAAGCACTTTTCTGCAGCAGAGAATGACATTTTCCGAACCGGGTTTGGGGCCCCGTATCTCAGGGCCACTTGGTTCTAGGAACCCCAGCTTTGGATATGTTGTAATACCATTTCCACTGGGTTTGCACACCAAACTTGGGGTTCCTAGCACCAAGTGGCCCTGAGATATGGGGCCCCAAATTCGGTTCAGAAAATGTCAAGCACTTTTCTGCAGCAGAGAATGACATTTTCCGAACCAATTTTGGGGCCCCGTATATCGGGGCCACTTAGTGCTAGGAACTCCAAGTGTCCCCGAGATACAGGGCCCCAAAAATCGGTTCAGAAAATGTCAAGCACTTTTCTGCAGCAGAGAATGACATTTTCCGAACCGGGTTTGGGGCCCTGTATCTCGGGGCCACTTGGTTCTAGGAACCCCAGCTTTGGATATGTTGTGGCACCAGTTCCACTGGGTGTGCACACCAAATTTGGGGTTCCTAGGACAAAGTGGCCCTGTGATACGGGGCCCCGAAGTCGGTTCGGAAAATGAAATTTTTTGCTGCAGAAAAGTGCTTGACTCGAGTATAAGTCGAGGGGGGCACTTTCAGCACAAAAAAATGTGCTGAAAAATTCGACTTATACTCGAGTATATACGGTAATTTCTTTTTGGGAGGACATACAGCATCAACTACCCCTTTCCTCCACAGTTGAATTGTCCCAGGCCCATCACTTTCATTAATTGGAATTCAGTTCTTTCATGGAGGCTCGGTATCACATGAGACTGTTAGCTAGGGCATGTTGGAACTCTAGCAATCTAACCCAAGCCCTGATTAAGAGGGATTCTTCGGTTCCTGAAATGCATTGGCTACTGTATTTCTACTGGTTGCCACTACACTCTCAAGGGTAATAATATATAGATGTGTGAGATGATCATTTGTTGCTCTGTTCAATCTGTATTCTAATACAGCCTGACTAGCAATCAATACCCACTCCAGACTGACATCCACCCATCAAGGTATTTTGAAATTAGCATAACTCCTCCCAACAGCCAGCCTACCATTTGTATCAGGGCTTAAGGTTCTTAAATGGAATACTGAGACTGGGGCCTGTGATATTTTCAGGAAGATTTGTACAGCACCCAGCTGGCCTCTTCCACCAGTCACAATCTGCCTGCATTGCACAGAGAAGTACAGAGGCACAGTCATGATGTCACTGGGTATAAAATAAGGTATGTAATGAAAATTAAGGTTTTATTTAAAATGTTGCTTTTATGAGAAAGCGAGGAAGTAGTATAAGCAGATTAAACTTCAAGGAGCACCAGTCTGCCCCCAAATAATGTAGCTGCTGACTTTTAATATAAGGATACTTACCTATCCAGGGATGTCCTCACCTTAGCTGATTCCTCAAGGCGCCAGCCCTTTGGTAAGGGAATCCGGCAGTGAAGCCTTCCAGCTTCACAGTAGGTTTTGCTACTGAGCATGTGTAAGCTGCGCTGCAAATTGTCTCACAGGCTTCTGGGACCTGTGATGTGTCTCAGAAGACTGCTGGGGGAAGGAGGGGGTCGAATGTGGGAGCGGGTACTTGTCAAAACCAGTTACCTGCTCCCATGTAAAGTACCTGTCAAAACCAGGTACCTGCTCCCCCCCCCCCTCCAAAAAAAAGTGCCAAATGTGGCAGTGGAGGGGGTGAGGATGCAAACAAGCAGAATGTCCCCTTTTGGATGAAGCTCCACTTTAAAATGGAACGTCCATTAGAAATTCCTCTGTTTCTATTCCTTTCCCCCTTTTGACAGGAATAACAACTTTTTTTTTTGTGGGGTGGAGGTACCTTTTAACAGGAACCTGCTCCCACTTGGATCTGAGCGGAAGTTCGGCTCCGGGGACATTTCACAGGTCTCAGAAGGCTGTAAGACAATTCACAGGGCGCAGTGGGCAGGTGGCTGTGAAGTTGCTAGGGGTCACAGCCGGCTTCCCAAAGTCAACATGGTGGAGCCAGGGCCCTGAAGACCAGTTAAGAACTGGCCTGGGTGAGGACGGTGTCGGATCCCTAACAGATAAGTGTACAGTAGTTGTAGTTGCTGACTTTTTTTTTTTTTTTTTAAATGACAGAAGATCCTCTTTAACCACTAAGGCCTGGTTCACAGCGATGCATTTTTAGTGCGTATTCAGTTTTGCAGAAACACGCTACAGTCCATTTAACATGGTTTCCTATAGATGTAGTTCACATCTGTGCATTTTATGGAAAGGGCCAGGGACTTTTTTCTGATTTTTGGTTCCATAGACTTTAATGGATCAAAAGCGTGTATTGAAAAACACAAAATGCACCTGGAATATGCAAACTGCAACCTGCATAGGCGTGAACCAGGCCTTAAGGACCAGAAGGATTTACTCCCTTAATGACCAGGCCATTTTTTGTGATACGGCACTGAGTTACTTTAGCTGACAATTGTGCGGGCATGCGACACTGTACCCCAATAAAATGTAATGTCCTTTTTTTTCCTCCACAAATGGTGCTTTCTTTGGTGGTATTTGATCACCTCTGCGTTTTTTATTTTTTGCGCTATAAACATAAAAAGAATGATAATTTTATAAAGTAACAATATTTTTTTATTTTCTGCTATAAAACATATCCAATTAAAAAAATCAAATTTCTTTATCAATTTAGGCCAATACGTATTCTGCCACATATTTTTGGTAAAAAAAAACCCCCAATAAGCATGTATTGTTTGGTTTGTGCAAAAGTTATGGCGTCTACAAAATAGGGGATAGATTTATGGCATTTTCATTATTTCTTTTTTTTATTTTACTAGTAATGGTGGTGATCAGTGATTTTTAGCAGGACTGCGACATTGTGGCGGACAGATCGGATACCTAACTGACATTTTTTTTGAGGAACCAGTGACATTATTAGAGTGATCAGTGCTTTTTGCACAGGCGTTGTACTAATGACACTGGCACCAAAGGGGGTTAACTGTGTTCCTTGGGTGTGTTTACTAACTGTATGGGGGATGGGCTGCCTGGGATAACATACAGATCCATCTGTCTTCCTGCATAGCAGAAAGACAGATCTCTGTGTCATCCCATGTCAGAATGGAGATCTGCCTTGTTTACGTTGGTATATCCCCGTTCTGTCTCTGCAGGGAATGATCGCAAGCGGCTGGCGGACATTGAGTCCGCTGGACCCGCTGATTGGCTCCCCCACAGCGCTATGAACAAGCCCGACGTACAGCTACGGCAATTCGCTCAGCCAAGCCACCTTGTGGCAGGTTGGCAAGCAGTTAAAGCAGAGCTCCATGCAAAGATGGAAGCTCTGCTTGTTTGCCCCCCTCCCCCCAGCCACATTTGACACTTTTAGAGAGCGAGAAGCTGGTTTTGACAGGTACCCCCTCCCACTTGATCGCTGTAGTGATCTTCGAGTATTTCCAGCCCCTCCTCCTTCCCCCTGCTGCCTTCTGGGACACACATGGGTCCCAGAAGACGGCAGGACCATTCAGAAAGCGCAGTGCGACTTGCACATGTGCAGTAGGAACCCGGCTGTGAAGCCTGAAGTTTCCCTTAGTGAAGATGCTGGTGCCTGCAACCGGAGCTGATTGAAGAATTGGCTCGGTGTGCCGACATTATTGATCCTAAGGCTGGCCATACATTATACAATTCTCTTCTATAGATTTCCTTTAGATTTACCAAAAACATATAATATGAGGTCAAATCTAAACACTTTCAATTTGTATGCAATCTGGCAGGCCCTTCTACTACACAGTTGAAGGTACATCTAAAGGAAATTGAATAAGAAAATTGGATGGTGTATAGCTAGCTTTAGACAGGAAATTGACTTGTATTAAAAGTCAGCACCTAAAGTATTTGTAGCTGCTGGCTTTTATGTATTTACGTTTTTGCCCAGGCTGGAGTTCCTTTTCAATATTTAAAAAGACAAAACATGTGGGTGGGGGTGCATGTCCTGCAAAGATGTGATTAAATTATTTTATGTATATATATATATATATATATATATATATATATATATATATATATATATATTTTAAAGTATATGATACATGGCAAAATCTATTACAATGAGATTTCTCACTGATAAAAAAACGTTTTCTTCATTTGGTATTTCTACATTCATAATCAGATACTCCATTATTTATAAGTAACTCGTAGCTTCCAGTTTGTTTGTTTCTGTTACAAGAAAAAGCTAGCCTAACAACTTGTTGGCCGCCATAGAAATGCAGCGCATGCCACAAGCATGACACAGCTGACAGACAGCCCCACGCTGCCTCTGACACTTCCTGTGAGTAGTGGGGGGGGAGGGGAATAGTGCGTGCCGACGTTCAACGTGACGTGCGTGCTGCCCAGAGGACTAGTGACGCAAAGACGCTGCCCCAGTGGCGTCACAAAGCGTGCGGCGGCGGATTTCCCGTCCTGCCTCGGGGCTCCCGGTCGCTCGGCTCCAGCTGGAGAGACGCGCCTGGGAGTCTCCGGTGTCGAGCGCTCCCGGTGCCCGGGCCCCTGTGTCCCTCCCTACCCGGGAACATGCCGCGCCGCCCTCCGCAGTGATCCCCGGACAGAGGCAATGACAGCGGCTCCGGTATCCCCGCGGGAGATCAGGGAGAGGCTGCTGCAGGCCATCGATCCGCACAGCAATGTGAGTGCCGGGGCCGTGGGGAGGGAGTTTTGGGGGAAGTGGGGGGTAGGGGAATGGTGACTGAGCAGAGCCGGTAAGGCTTGGTAGTAAGGTGCTAGAGCTGAGCCCTCACAAGCCGGCTGGCTCCCTCAGAGGACACCTGTGTGCCGGGACTTGTGAGGGACACGGCTTGGTGACACTTGTTGCCGGCCAGGTGTCGGTGTGTGAGGGGAACGTGGCCGGGGCTGTGAGGTGAGGGTGGCTGGGAGGGAGCAGGCCCGGCCATGTCCTCCTCCATGTCCCCGGCCATGTCCTCCTCTCACACACATACACACTCTCTGTCTTCCAGCCACTCTCCTCTCATGTCTCACTCACTGCAACCCAGGCCTTCACCTTCCACAAGGCCATCTGTCACCCGCTCTCACATTGGATCCTTGATCTCTGAGCACAATAAAACTCAACTAGATCTCTACAGCATCAATGTGTTTATATTGTATCATTCAGGACAACATGAAAGTCTTAACTTAATATGCTCTCTTCATCTCTAGACCCCTGGATCTGTATTGGGGTGGCCAGGTTCTGCTACTGGTATCCTATGGCTGCTTCTCCTTGAGCAGGCTGTCCCGGCCATGTTGTCACCTCTTATAGGTCTCGCAAGGCAACACTGACCCAGATTGCCCATACACTAGAGCAGGGGTCTCCAAACTATGGCTCTCCAGTTGTTCAGGAACTACAATTCCCGTCATTGCTGTGAATGTCAGTTTTACAATGCCTCATGGGACGTGTAGTTCCATGGCTGCTGGAGGGCCATAGTTTGGAGATCTCCCTGCGCTTATAGCAACCTTTTCTCAGCCTTTTGACCCCCAGAGGAACCATTGAAATAATTATTAACTTGGTAAGGTTAGTCCAGTGTTTCTCAAGGCGCCCCAACAGGTCATGCTTTCAGGATTTCCCTCAAATGAAACGGCTGTGGTAATTACTAAGGCAGTGAAACTGATCAGATCACCTGTGCAAATTAATGGAAAGCCTGAAAACATGACCTGTTAGGGCACCTTGAGGACTGGAGTTAAGAAACACTGGCTTAGTCTACTGGGGATCATTGGGAAAATGACCTTTTGGTGGACTGTGGGATGACTGCCACCCTTACAGGCAGCTTTAAAGTATTACTAAACCCACAATGGTAAAAGCAGTCTGTATATGCCAGGGATACTCAAACTACGGCCCTCCAGCTGTTGCAGAACTACACATCCCATGAGGCATTGTAAAACTCTGACATTCACAGACAGGACTAGGCATGATGGGAATTGTAGTTCCTGAACACCTGGAGGGCCGCAGTTTGAAGACCCCTGGTATATGCAGTAAAGCATGCTTGTTATACTCACTGTGGAACCTAAGGGGTTAATCCTCCACATTGTGTAAAAAAAAAAAAAAAGCCTGTGTGATCCTGTCTTCTCTAATCTTCTTCTTCCACAGTCCCCAAACCATAGGGGGCAAGCTGCACATGCTCAGTTTGGAGTGTATTGCTAGAGTAATTTTTTTTTTGTTTGGGAGAGTGAATGTGATCAGCACTGTTCAGACAGCAAGTTAGGGGTCCTGCAGCCTCATAGGACAATCAGGGGAAAATGAAAACTCCTCATACAAGCTTTAACCAGACGCCGATAGAAGTCACAAGACTGCTATATACTGCAACGAGAAATGGTATTTAGCAGTTTATATTTACTAAAACTATTGCATTTCCATGTACGGTGGGAGACCAGATATAGTGAATGCAGGGTCCTGGGTTTAGTAACACTCTGAGGCTGGGTTCACACTTGTGCAAATTGGATTGGGGTCCCCCCCCCATCTAGACAGGAGGGTGTGACCGATTCTCAATGGATCTGGTTTACACAGCTCCGGGGCAGGCCATGGTCCACATTTGGAAAGGATCCTGTGCATCTTTTGCTCCAAATTAGGTGTGAATTCGGGCTGAAATTCAGACCTGATTCGCACCTGAATTGGTGAACAGGGACGCACCTGAGCTGCGGCCGAAGCAAGTGTGATCCCAGCCTAAAGCAGAACTAAAGTCTCCATACTTCTCTGTCCGGCATCCTCTTCTGAGTGCCAGTCTTCGGGTCTCTTAATTGGCTGGAGGGGCATGAAGTCCTGTCATCCCAGCACTTGGAGACTGGCCCGGCACTGTGAGTTTCTCAGTTTACAGTTCTGTAGGAGACAGCAAGCGGGCAAGTAGGGGCATTTTATTGCAAAAGATACAGTGCATGTTTTTTTACAGTCAAATTTTAGTTCAGCTTTAGGCTGGGTTCACATATATGTGGTTTGGTTAACACAGCGAATCCTGTGCGTTTCCTGCACTCCCTTGAAATTGCACGGCGTTCATGCGATTGACTAAATCAGATTGCATGGGTGTGAACACCCATGCAACCTGACTCCAGTGCATGGGGGGGCTCTGCAACTTTTTTTTGTGCCGCCTTGGTGTGATTTGAGTGATACAAATGAATGGTCAAAATTGAACCGCACATACATTGCATGTGATTTGAATAGGAATGCAGTGCGATTCCGATCTAAATCACGTGATGTCCTGCACCGCATATATGTGAACCCAGCCTTAAAGTGGCACTAAGCCCTGCTATCGTTTCAGCCAAGGAAGCTGCCATCTTGGCCTCTGTTTAATCTCCAACTGCCCTGGTGCTGCACATGTGATCAGTTATGACACCAGCCATTGGATGGTTGGACAGTTTGGTTGAGAGCACGACCAATGTGACTGTTATATTCCTGGCTTGTGCCGGAAATGTAAATGGATATACTTAAGCTTTAACCCCTTCCCGACCGCCGCACATGCCGATACACGTCGGCAGAATGGCACGGGTGGGAAAAATGGCGTACAGGTACGTCCCCTTTAAGAAGCGGCATTGTGGGCGCTCGTGCTCCGTGACAGCGGGTCCAGCGGATTCTGTCTGCCAGGTGCCCGCGATCGTGTCACACAGTGGAAGAACGGGGAGATGCCTTTGTAAACAAGGCATGTCCCCATTCTGCCTTGTGACTTGACAGGGATCTACTGCTCCCTGTCATGTGAGTAGTAGCCCCCCCCCCCCCACAGTTAGAATCACTCCCTAAGACACACTTAACCCCTTGATCACCCCCTAGTGTTTAACCCCTTCCCTGACAGTGTCATTTACACAGTAATCTGTGCATTTTTATAGTACTGATCGCTGTATAAATGACAGTGGTCCCAAAAGTGTCCAATGTGTCCGCCATAATGTCGCAGTCACAATAAAAATCGCAGGTCGCTGCCATTATTAATAAAAAAAATGAATAATAAAAATGCTATAAAACTATGCCCTATTTTGTAGACGCTATAACTTTTGCGCAAATCAATATACGCTTATTGCGTTTTTGTTTTTTTTTCCAAAAATATGTAGAATACATATCGGCCTAAACGGAGGAACAAAAATTCTTTTTTTTTTATATATTTGAGTGATATTTATTATAGCAAAATGTAAAAAATATTGCTTTTTTTTTCAAAATTGTTGCTCCTTTTTTTTTTTTTTTTTTTTTTTTTTTTTTTTTTTATAGCGCAAAAAATAAAAACCGCAGAGGCCATCAAATACCACCAAAGAAAAGCTCTTTGTGGGGAAAAAAGGACTTCAATTTTGTTTGGGTGCAACGTCGCACAGTTGTGTAATTGTCAGTTAAAGCGACGCAGTGCCGAATCGCAAAAAGTGCTCTGGTCAGGAAGAGGGTAAATCCTTCCAGGGCTGAAGTGGTTAAAGCTAAAATAAAATTATCAATTTAACAGTTTCAAAAAAGGTTACATTTCTGGAATTGCTAACTGTTCTGCTTCTGTCCTCAACCAAACTGTCAAACCATCAATTTGGCTGGTGTCATAACTGATCACATGTGCACCATCATGGCAGTTGCAGATCCAAACAGAGGCTAAGATGGCAGCTTTTTTGGCTGAAAATGATAGGAGGGCTTGGTTCCACTTTTAAGATCATGCTGATAGACCTGGAACTATGCAGGCACTATCAGATGGGAGGTCAGTTAGGTTGAGAATGGCTGTACCATACCATTTGATTTGTACAGTCTTTCCTAGATCTACCATCAACTATGTAATATGATGGGGCACTTAATCCATTCATTTTAGATCTACTCCGGCTCCTTGTACTACATAATTAATGGTAGATCTCAAGGAGATTGTACATTGTACAGCTTTACACCAACCATACAATTTGATTGTAACACTCTATTAGATCATGCTACAAAGGAGAATGAAGGGAATAGTGTATGGTAAGGGATGAAGCAGACCATACACTGATCTACCATAAACAATCCATTCAATTGGTGTCTAGCCATACCCTTGCAAAACGTTGTTGATGGTAGATCAGTGTATGGTCTGCTTTACCCCTTACCATACACTATGAATTCTCGTTTGTGGTTTGGTGACAGTTCCAAACAATCCATTATGTTTGTATCATGTCAGGCAGGCCCTTGTACTACGTAGTTGATGGTAAATCTAAAGATCTTATAGTGTGTGCAGTCACCTTTTAGGCTTCAGTTTAACAAAACCTTTTTATTTTTTGTTTTGGATAGAGTGCAGATGGATTAAAACGCTTTGCAGGTTTATATTGCTGTCTGTGCTCCTGTTTTGGATATTTACCCTCTCTATTTGCCATGTTTACCGTTCTCAAAAGTAAAAGGAAAAACCCAAGAACAAGAATAGAGGGGAATCCTCCAATGGGGATACTAGTTCTCATGACTCTAGAGACAACCTTGACTACGGGACAAAAAGTGAAGGTAAATCTGTCCAACGGGTCACAGACAGCAATGTAAACCTAACCGATTATAACCATCCCTTACGCTATCTAGAATGAAATAAATGTTTTGCCTTTTAGTTCTGCTTTCACACACACTCATGCAGGGGCTGTGCAGAATGCAGAGCCTGCACAATCGCTCACCGGGGACCTGCAGCTGCCACATACAGCCACACGTTAAGATGAATTAGAAAATTTGGCTGTACCAGGAGTTGCATAAAGCATGGATAACACCAAATGCAAACAGTGTGCGCCCAGTGTACATCCGTGCAGGTGCTTTACGCAACCCCCAGCCACCTCTTCTAATTCATCACAATGGGTAGCTGTATGCAGTTGTTGCGTGCCCTGGAAAAATCATTACGCAGTTTCTGAATATTGTACAGTTATGTGCGTTAAACATTACAGAGCTTTTCCTCCCAGCCAGACATCTCTACAAACTTTAAGGCCCCTTTCACACCAGTGGACTGATTGGGTCTGCCTGTCCATTTTTCAGGCAGACCCAATCGGACCACCTATTGTTCTCTATGGGGCGGCGGATATGTGTCCGCTGTCACCTGCCAGCATTCGATCTGGTCCTCTAAAAACAGACGGATGGGGATATGTTCACCATCTGTCTGGCGGATTGGATGGAAATGGACATGCAGTTCATCTCCATCTGATTGCCCCATGGTGGGCAGAGGGCTGTGTCCACTCCACATAGCAGAGCGGACACTGACCTGTCATCCATTTGCTCAGCGGATATCACCAGAGAGATCCCCTTGAATGGATTCTGCCCCATGTGAAAGGGGCTTAAGTGTTTGTTCACTCCAAGTGCAGGCACTAACACATGGCCATTGGTATGCAATGTGAAGGCAGCAGTGCTGATACACCTATGCAGCATTTCACACTAGGTTTTTTTTACGTTCTTGAAATTTTACAAAGTGACATGCAGTTCTATTGGCTGTAGTGCCGTTGATCATTTCTCACCACATGGCAATGAAAGTAGTGCACATCTTACTTTTTTTCAAGGCACACCACTATATCTAGAAACGTGATCCCAATATCGTTTCTTCAGCTGCTGATTCCCTATCAGGTGAAAGTTTTTCTAGTGGCTTTACAGCCACTGGATCACTTTTACGGGCTACCCATCCCATCCGCTGCTGCTTTTACCTCGGATGTCCTGTCGGATTGCAGAGCCTGGTACTGATGCTGCCACCTTGGTCATTTTCACTAAAAGTGGCAGGAAAAGAAGTTCCCTCCCCTGTTCTGTGACGTCAGAAATTACAAGAAATTCATCACTTCTGGTCTTTGTTTGTAGACAAGCCGTTAACTGCTTGTACAGTATCTGATTAACCTGATTCTGTTTGACCAGATTTTTTGGTGGCCAGAGGAGAGGTTTGGGATCTAATAAACCTCAGATATCTCCATATAGAGGACCTGTCACAGCCCATGCTATCTCAAAGAATGTTGTTTATCCCTTGTGATGGCAATAAAGTTGATCAAAAAAACAATATTTTAGAGTTGTCATTAAAGCAAGGGATAAGAAAGCATCCTTCAATAAGTACGAATGTTCTGCTGTCATCTGCCTAAGATTGGAATTTCCCCCATCTTCACTGTGGGGAGATTTCCCTTAATTTCCTGTCACATCTTCAAGTAAATGGTACTCTCTAGTGCGGCACAGGTGGCAAAAAAACCTGATAGGGGGTCTTAATCCTTCCCTACACCATTCAAAATTGGGGGAAAAAGTTTTGGCCATACATACTTTTCAAAGGAGAAATCCTGTCTGAGCAATTCGTTTTGCACTCCTGTGATTTGTTTTTAGCAGAGAGCGGTCTGAAGTTCACTCTCTCCCGACGTCGCACAGATCAGTCCAGGCATTGCGTCATCCCGACTCTGGGAGTTTGGATCCGCCAGCTGCCTGGACTGATGGCGGTCTCAGCCTCTCAGTGAGTCACTGAGACGGCCGCTCCCCACCCTTCCACAGCTCAGCGCTCCAATGAGCGTGGAGGAGCAGGGCAGGAGAGCTGCTGATTGTCAGGCAGCAGCTCTCTGCTCGGGGAGGTGAGAGAACAAAGCCATCGGCGATGTTCAATCGTTCGGTTCTCAGTGCAGAGACCCCAGGGTACAGATGCAGCATCGGTCTGATGATGCATCCACCTAGATAAGTATGAATCTGAAATAAACCAGATTCCCATATTTCTCTTTTAACCAGTGTTTGATTATTGATTGTCCCAGAAGTACAGTGAAATACTAGAATGTATGCAAAGCTTCCCACTACAGGTAGCCTGTGAATTGCAAGTATTAGCCAATAGAATGTGTGCCGGTAGTAAGGGCTGTTCCTCTATATTATGGTCAAGGAACTATTGGTTGAAGGGGTTTTCTAGTGGTTTGCAGGTGTGGTAGAAATACAGTCTGTGGCATGATTCGGGACCGCAGCATAATTTTCCCCTCAGGTCAGTCTGATTACCAAGTCCAACATTGGCTTTATCAATGGGATGAGAACTTCCACAAATAAAATTGAGGGGCTAAATGCTTCTCAGCCATTCAGAGGAAGCTTTATTATTCTATGAATTCATACAAAGCTTCCTCTGGCTGAGGTGGAGTTTGTGACATCACTTGCCTGCCTCTCTGCCTCAGCCAATCAGAGGAAGCTTTGTAGTCATTCAGCTCCCTGTAAATTGCTGAGCAGCACTCAGCCCAATGGGATTATGTTCCAGAAGCAGAACGGAAGTTTGTATCCCACTGCCAGAACTCCGTGCTGTATACTGTATGTAATTGAGGCTACATACAATTTATAGAGCGCTCACAGCTGCCGCTTCTGTTTAGTGAAGTAAATAGAACTATAAGGCATTGCGGGTACAATGCCAGGCTCCTGCAGACACAGTACGGCCAGACAGTTACTGAATGGCAGGAGCAATCCTTGAACTCAGAGGATGCTCACCAGCACCCCCTCACAGTTCATTGAGAACTACAAGCCATTGGCCGCGGAAGCTGACGGTAGATGTAGTTTGTGCACTCACAGAATCTGTGAATGAATGACGTGGGTGTGTGTACCAAGTAAAAGCAGCGGTGGAAAAGACTTTTAAAAGAAAACAAATGCAGCCACCAGATCTAATGATTGGTGAGCTGCAATATGATTGGTGAGCTGCAATATACAGTAATTTGCAAAAGAATTCACCCCCCCCCCCCCCCTTGGCATTTTTCGTGTTTTGTTGCCTCCTCACAACCTGGAATTAACATGGATTGTTTGAGGATTTGCATCATTTAATTTACAGAACATGGTCACAACTTTTAAAGATGCAGTTTGTTTGTTTTTTTTATTGTGAAGCAAACAACAAATAGGACAAAATAACAGAAAGGCCCCTTTCACACGATCGGACCATTCAGGTTCGCCTGTCAGTTTTGACGGCGGACCTGAACGGGCGCTCCATGTTAGTCTATGAAGCGTCGGATGTCAGCGGAGACATGTCCGCTGACATCCGATCCGCTGAAGAGCAGACGGATAGCTCTACGTCCAGGTCCGTCGCTATCGGATCGGGGGAGATCTGATGAAAACGGACACGCTGTCCGTTTTTCGTCCGATCCCTCCATAGGCGGCAGCGGCGCCTGACAAGCCCCTCCCCGCTCAGTGAGCAGAGAGGGACCTGTCATCCGCCGGCTCAACGGACAGATCTCCCGCTGAGCCGGCGGACCGAGGCGGGCTCCGTAGAAACGGAGCCTGCCTCGTGTAAAAGGGGCCTAAAAGTCAATGTGCCTAAATATTCACCCCCTAAAGTCAATACTTTGTAGAGCCACCTTTTGCGGCAACAGCTTGCTTGCCACATCTTACCACTGGGATTTTTGCCCATTCCTCCTTGCAAAACTGCCCCAGCTCCTTCAAGTTGGATGGTTTGCGCTCGTGAACAGCAATCTTTAAGTCTGACCACAGATTTTCTATTGGATTGAGGTCTGGGCTTTGACTAGGCCATTCCAACACATTTACATGTTTCCCCTTAAACCACTCAAGTGTTGCATTAGCAATGTGTTTGGGGTCATTGTCCTGCTGGAAGGTGAACCTCCATCCTAGCCTCAAATCACACACAGAGTGGTACAGGTTTTGCTCAAGAATATCCCTGTATTTAGCACCATCCATCTTTCAACTCTGACCAGTTTCCCAGTCCCAACTGCTAAAAAACATCCCCAAAGCATGATGTTGCCACCACCATGTTTCACTGTGGGGATGGTGCTCTTTGGGTGATGTGATGTGTTGGGTTTGCGCCAGACATAGCGTTTTCTTTGATGCCCAAAATGTTCAATTTTAGTCTCATCAGACCAGAGCCCCTTCCTCCATACATTTTGGGAGTCTCCCACATGCCTTTTTGCAAACTTAAAACGTGCCATTTTGTTTTTGGCTGAAAGTAATGGCTTTCTTCTGGCCACTCTGCCATAAAATCCAACTCTATGGAGCGTACGGCTTATTGTCGTCCTATGTACAGATACTCCAGTCTCTGCTGTGGAACTCTGCAGCTCCTCCAGGGTTACCTTAGGTCTCTGTGCTGCCTCTCTGATTAATGCCCTCCTTGCCCGGTCCATGAGTTTTGGTGTGCGGCCGTCTCTTGGCTGGTTTGCTGTTGTGCCATGTTCTTTCCATTTGGTTATGATAGATTTGATGGTGCTCCTAGGAATCATCAAAGATTTGGATATTTTTTATAACCTAACCCGGACTTGTACTTCTCAACAACATTGTCCCTTACTTGTGTGGAGAGTTCCTTGGTCTTCATGGCAGTGTTTGGTTAGTGGTGCCTCTTGCTTAGGTGTTGCAGCCTCTGGGGCCTTTCAAAAAGGTGTGTATATGTAATGACAGATCATGTGACACTTAGATTGCACACAGGTGGGCATCATTTCACTAATTATGTGACTTCTGAAGGTAATTTGCTGCACCAGAGTTTTTTATGGGCTTCATAACAAAGGGGGTAAATACATACACATATGCTAATTATCAGTTTTTTTTTTATTTCTGAAAAATAGTTTTATGTATATATTTTTCTAATTTTACTTCACAAACTTAGACTATTGTGTTCTGATCCATCACATATAATTCAGATAAAAAAAAAACATTAAACTAAAGGCTATAATGTATCAAAATAGGTAAAAAGTCGGGGGGGGGGGGGGGGTGAATACTTTTGCAAGGCACTGTATAAAATTTTTATGTCTGGGTTTAATACTGCCCTAAACGCAAAAGGAAATATTTATTATATTGCAGCTTCCCAGTTCTTAAGGAAAAGTTCACCTTTTTGTAACATGTTACAACCATATTCAGGGAGTAATGTGTTACAAATCCACCGGTCCCATAACCTCCCCAGCTCCTCGATGTGACTGGCGATCTGTCACTCTGTAAAGAATGTGGGCGTGCGGGGCTCCTCCTGCCTGGCCACGTCACTCATACAGAGTTCTGTGAATAGAAAGCTACAAGGTCTGACAGCCTTTGCCTCCTTTAAATGTGATGGCTGCATTTTTCTTTT
Source organism: Lithobates septentrionalis (assembly GCA_037952835.1). Taxonomy (NCBI): domain Eukaryota; kingdom Metazoa; phylum Chordata; class Amphibia; order Anura; family Ranidae; genus Lithobates; species Lithobates septentrionalis. The sequence continues at coordinate 2,272,051 of JBBDGP010001924.1, forward strand.
TAGCCTTTTTTTTTTTTTTTTGCCTGCTGATCCTACTAGTAAGTCTGTTTTTTGACAAGCTGTACTGCAGATGTAGAAGTTAGAGGGTTGAGACAAACCTAACTACTACTTCTGGTTATTTACGATGGTCATTTTGTATTTATTGATGTAAAACCTTTATCCCAAAAGGAAAACAGTTGCTGCAAAAGCATTAGATGGAGTTTGACTTTAGTTTGTCTATTGTATCTAAATCTGCTAGTTTATCTAATACTACCCACCCCTGCTGCTGTTGTAAGGTGTCTCTGGTGCTCCTTCATTCAGTGTGGAGAAAGTACATTGAAAAATGATTTCTGTTCACCCTGTCACTTTGTTTAGTTACTTTGAAGTAAAGCTGTAATGAAGGCACACATACAGTTTCTTACAAAAGAGAGTACACCCTTAAGTGAAAATGTCCAAATTGGGCCCAAAGTGTCAATATTTTGTGTGGCCACCATTATTTTCTAGCACTTCCTTAACCCTCTTGGGCATGGAGTTCACCAGAGCTTCACAGGTTGCCACTGGAGTCCTCTTCCAGTCCTCCATGATGACATCACAGAGCTGGTGGATGTTAGAGACCTTGCGCTCCTCCACCTTCTGTTTGAGTAACCCCACAGATGCTCAATAGGGTTTAGGTCTAGAGACATGCTTGGCCAGTCCATCACCTTTACCCTCAGCTTCTTTAGCAAGGCAGTGGTCATCTTGGAGGTGTGTTTGGGGTTATCATGTTGTAATACTGCCCTGCGGCCCAGTCTCTGAAGGGAGGGGATGATGCTCTGCTTCAGTATGTCACAGTACATGTTGGCATTCATGGTTCCCTCAATGAACTGTAGCTCCCCAGTGCCGGCAGCACTCATGTAGCCCCAGATCATGACACTCCCACCACCATACTTGACTGTAGGCAAGACACACTTGTCTTTGTACTCCTCACCTGGTTGTCGCCACACACGCTAGACACCATCTGAACCAAATAAGTTTATCTTGGTCTCATCAGACCACAGGACATGGTTCCAGTAATCTATGTCCTTAGTCTGCTTGTCTTCAGCAAACTGTTTGCGGGCTTTCTTGTGCATCATTTTTAGAAGAGGCTTCCTTCTGGGTAGGGCTGGGAGATTTTCTTTAAAAAAAAAAACCTCTATTCACGATTCGAATCGAGTGTTTTTTTTTTTTTTTTTGGAAACCGCACCGGTCCTAAGGTGCTGCGGGCATGAACTTTTAGGCGAGGCCGCGGCTTCGGCCTAGTCCGCGGCGTCCGGCCTCGCGGACTAGGCCGAAGCCGCGGCTTCACCTAAAAACTCCTTGCCCGCAGCTCTTCAGGCCCGGCGCGGTGTCAGCGCCGGTCCAGAGGTGCTGCGGGCATGAGTTTTTAGGCGAGGCCGCGGCTTTGGCCTAGTCCGCGGCATCCGGCCGTAGCCGCGGACTAGGCCGAAGCCGCGGCCTCGCCTAAAAACTCATGCCCGCAGCGCCTCGGGACCGGCGCGGTGAAAAAAAAAATCGATTTGCTTGAATTTTGAATCGATTTGACCTCTCAACTCGATTCAAGATTTAAATCGATTTTTTTTCCCAGCCCTACTTCTGGGACGACGGCAATGCAGACGGATTTGATGCAGCGTGCGGAGTATGGTCTGAGCACTGACAGGCTGACCCCCCCCAACCCTTCAACCTCTGCAGTAATGCTGGCAGCACTCATATGTCTATTTCCCAAAGACAACCTCTGGATATGACGTTGAGCACATGCACTCAACTTCTTTGGTCGACCATGGCGAGGCCTGTTCTGAGTGGAACCTGTTCTGTTAAACCGCTGTATGGTCTTGGCCTCCGTTCTGCAGCTCAGTTTCAGGGTCTTGGCAATCTTCTTATAGCCTAGGCCATCTTTATGTAGAGCAGTGGTTCTCCTGGCCTCAGGACCCACTAACAGGCCAGATTTTAAGTATTACCTTGGAGATGCAGACTGGAATACTTTAATCACTGAGCAGCAAATGATATCACTTGCAAGGTATTTCAGTTATCTTACAAACCTGGCCTGTTAGTGGGTCATGAGGACAGGAGTTGAGAAAGTGATGTAGAGCAACAATTCTTTTCAGATCCTCAGAGTTATTTTCCATGAGGTGTCATGTTGAACTTCCAGTGACCAGTATGAGAGAGTGAGAGCGATAACACCAAATTTATCACACCTGCTCCCCATTCACACCTGAGACCCTGTAACACTAATAAATCACATGACATCAGGGAGGGAAAATGACTAATTGGGCCCAATTTGGACATTTTCACTTAGGGGTGTACTCACTTTTGTTGCCAGCGGTTTACACATTAATGGCTGTGTGTTGAGTTATTTTGAGGGGACAGCAAATTTACACTGTTATACAAGCTGTACACTCCCTACTTTACATTGTAGCAAAGTGTCATTTCTTCAGTGTTGTCACATGAAAAGATAGAATAAAATATTTACAAAAATGTGAGGGGTGTACTCACTTTTGTGAGATGCTGTAGGTTGCCATTGCTGACTTCTTTCTAAAAAAAAATTGCTGCTTTCCATTAAAATGACGGTAGATTTTGCTTCACTGTCCCTAAAACTGTGCCAATTGGGAGAATTATCTTAATTCAGACTTCACACGTTACATGCTTGTTCTTACTGAAATCAGACGTAGGTGGATAACTAGCATTTTTATAAAGTGGTTTGTAAAACTTCTGAACACCTTTTTCACTGGCAGGAGAATAGCAGCATAAATGGGGCCAAAAGCCACATTTTGAAAATGCATTTAGGCAATTCTTTCCATTGGCCAGAATATTTATTCTGACCATTGAAATGAATGCTAAAGTACTAAACACTCCTCTTGAACACACAAGTGATGGGTTTATTTTTTATCTGCCTCCTAAATGCTCCTCCTTCTAATGCACCTATGTGTGCATAGTCACATAGGCTAACATGGGTGTTGAGATGCAGAAAAAAAAAAAAGTCAAACGCCCTTAAAAGCGGCATTTTGATGCGCATTTGAATGGGCTGCCGTGCCAGCTTTTTCTACAGAAAAAGGTACGTGCACCATTTTTCAAAATGCGGGCCGAAGTTAAATCGCATGGTTATTTTGACCATGCTATTCCCCTGTGGTTCCTGCAAACGCACTGCGTTTGTACATGACTCGGGGTACCATTCAAAATAAATGGCAGCCCCGTGTGTTTTCTCAAAGCAGCGTGTTTTCACTGCAGGTGGTTGCGGGTTCAGGAATCGCAGACCCGAGCCTAATGCCGCGTACACACGGTCGGACTTTTCGTCTACAAAAGTCAGACAGCCTGTCCGACAGACTTCCGGCAGACTTCCGGCAGACTTTCGGCGGACTTGCGGCAGACTTTCTAACGAACGGACTTGCCTACACACGACCACACAAAAGTCTGACGGATTCGTACGTGATGACGTACACCGGACTAAAATAAGGAAGTTCATAGCCAGTAGCCAATAGGTGCCCTAGCGTGGCTTTTTGTCCGTCGGACTAGCACACAGACGAGCGGATTTCGGGGTCCGTCGTAGTTACGACGTAAAGTTTTAAAGCATGTTTCAAATCTAAAGTACGTCGGATTTGAGGCTAAAAAAGTCAGTTGAAAGTCCGGAGAAGCCCACACACGATCGGATTACCAGCCAGCTTTAGTCCATCAGCGTCCGTTGGACTTTTGTAGACGAAAAGTACGACCGTGTGTACGCGGCATTAAAGTGGTTGTAAACCCTGAAGAAAAAAAAACTGCAAGTCAAAGGCATAAGATTAGATTGAAGCCCCCCGCATCGGTCCTCGTTCACCGCTCCGGCCGGAGATATCCACGGTAGCTACAGGTAAGCCTTATTATTATAGGCTTACCTGTAGCAAAAAGTGTGTTGTAAGGGTTTACAACCACTTTAAAGTTGTTCACCAACCAGAACTTTTTTCCTAATTCTAGATTGACCTGGAAATAAAATAAGGGGTAGTTGCTCTAATGCCTAACCAGTTAAACCTTTTTCTTTCTTTTCAGCTGGTTATCTAGCTTGTAACACAACTGGACAGCAGCCTTGTCTGTCTGGGGAGAGGGGAGTCTTGGGAAATCTGCACTAGCAGATTTAGATGGACTTAAAGTGGAAGTTTACCCATAATTTGATAAATAATGTTCTTTAGCAAGGAACATACATTCCACGTTAAGAATTATACTTCCGAAATTAGTGTGTGCTGTAAATTGCCTCCAGCATTACTCTTGTATGTTCTTGCTGAAGGCTGCCATTTTGCTAAAGCCCAGTGCCCCTGAGTAGTATTAAATAATAAAGTGAAACTAAACCCATCAATTTAACCACTTGCCGACCGCCGCACACACATACGTCGGCAGAATGGCACAGGAAGGCAAATGAGCCTACCTGTACGTCCCTTTTGATTTTGCCACCAATCGGGTGGGTCCCGCAAACTGTTCGCCGGCGGCTCACTATTGCGGCGAGGAGAGGCAGAACAATGCCTATGTAAACGGGCATTTCCCTATTGCCTAGCAATATGACAGGGATATACTGCTCCCTGTCATCGGGAGCAGTGATCTGTCATGTTGTAGTGAGCCATCACTCCCTAGGACACACTTAACCCCTTGATTGCCCCCTAGTGTTTAACCCCTTCCCTGCCAGTGTCATTTATACAGTAATCAGTGGCTATTTGTATCTCTGATTGCTGTATAAATGACAATGGTCCCAAAATAGTGTGAAAAGGGTCTGATGTGTTCGCCAAAATGTCAGTCACAAAAATCGCAGATCGCAGCCATTACTAGTAAAAAAAATAAAATAAAATTACTAAAAATGCCATAAATCTATCCCCTATTTTGTAGACTCTATAACTTTTGCGTAAACCAATAAATATACACTTATTGCGTATGTATGTATACATTAAAAAAAAATTGTTTTTTTTTTTCTTCTAAATTGTCTCTTTTTTTTTTTTTTTGTTTAAAGCGCAAAAAAAAAAGAGGTGCTCAAATCCCACCAAAAGAAAGCTCTATTTGTGGGGAAAAAAGATGTCAGTTTTGTTTGGTACAACATTGCATGACCACGCAATTGTCAGCTAAAGCGTTGCAGTGCAGAATCGCAAAAAATACTCTGGTCATTAAGGGGGTAAATCCTTCCAGGGCTGAAGTGGTTAACGGTTTAAAAAAGTTACATTCCTTGGAATGTCAGGTTTGTGAACTGTCACATTTGCTTGTTTCCTCAAACAGTCAGACCGATCAATGGCTGGTGTCCTCAGTTTCTCAACCTGTGGTGTGCGTACCCCTAGGGGTACATACACCAAGGGCAGGGGGTACGCTGCTTTGCTGAGCAATGGTGAGGCTGCTTTTCATGATTTGCACACAAACAAAAACCATCACAAACGCATACTGACATCACACACACAGAAACCATGACACCCAAACAATAGAAATTACTTTCTCAAGAGAGGGGTACTTAGGAATTTTTTTTAGATCTGCAGGGGTACTTTACCGTAAAAGGTTGAGAAACACTGTCCTAACTGATCACGTGTGCAGCACCTTGACAGTTGCAGATCAAACAGAAGCAGCTTCCTTGGCTGTTAAAGATAGGAGGGTTTAATTCCGCTTTAAGGCTGTCAGCAGATCGGCCTCCACAAATTTGGCCTTAAAATGCCTAAAAAGAGAACAACTGAGCATAATGCAGAGCAGGGTGAGGCAGTGGGGTTGATTTACTAAAGGCAAAGTCGCTATAGATCTGAGTGGAAGCTCTGCTGATTTTATCATCCAATCATATACAAGCAAAAATGCTGTGTTTAATTTTCCTTGCATGTCCCCCTCAGATCCTACAGCGACTGCACTTCCAGTGCAAAGTTGGTTTGCCTTTAGTAAATAAACCCCTGTGTGTTACTGGATTTTAAACAGACACTTAGTTTTAATGTTTTACATAGCTATAACTGCATAGGGGGCCAGGCTGAAGTGACTTCATTTTCTGACTAAAGTTCTACTTTAAGAGGAATTAAAATCAATGATTTTAATGCATTTACTATTCCTAAGGCTTCATGTACACTAGCAACTCCTAAACTTGAGTTTAGGTGCTTTTGGCATTTTTCTGCCAAAGCTCCCAAACTCAACTCCATAAAAGCCTGTGTCAATGTACACACAGGCTTTTTACTAGAGTTTAGGAGCTGCCGTAGTTGGGGAAGCTTCAACCTCCCTCAACCCCCCTCTCCTGAACGCAAAATAATCGTGTTCAGGATAGGAATGTTTTGATTACTGTCTGCAAGAAAAATGCAAACCGTGACTCACTTTTGCCGCGTTTTCCCTCTGCTGGCGGTCAAGGCAGGTAGTGTGTACATGAAGCCTAAGGCCCCTTTCACACTTGTGCGGCTTGTCCTTGGGTCTGCAAAGTTGTATGACAAGTCATACCCCATGATTTTCAATAAGCACCATTCATATCTGTGACTTAAAAGTAGTCCTTGCACTACTTTGGTCCGACTTTGATGCGACTTGAGGTCCATATGCCTCAAGATTACACAGGTATTGCCTCACCTCGCGTGACTTTAGTTAGCACAATTGTAAAAGGGGCCTCAATGTTTCCCAAAACGGTTACATTCAAGGCATGTCGTAAATAACTGTCAGTTGCTTGTTTTCTTAAAGTGGAGTTCCACCCACTTTTACAACTCTTCAGCATCCCTCACTAAACTGTGCACTGTAAACAAATTGGATATTTTTTTTCTCAGCACCTACTGTATATCTGCTGTATTCATTTTTCACTTCCTCCTCCCTGGCCGCGGCCCATCGCATAATTTCCTGTTTGCAATGCCTTCTGGGAAGGGGAGGCAACTTCCTCTGAAACTGCCGTTGCTATGGAAACCTGACCTGAAACCTATTACACTGCTTGCACTGCACTGAGCATGTGCAAGATCTGCAAGGATGAGATCCAGGAAGAAATAGTCTGGCTTCAGATGCCCACACTTAAGATGGCCACGGCCTGCTGTAATTTTATAAAATAACAAACTACTGCTATAAACTAACAAAACAGACCTTAGTTGACAGGCTAACTTTACTAGAATACATTAAGCTTGTGTATTATAGGGGTATTTTTATTTAAAAAGTATAATTTTGGCCGGAACACCACTTTAACTGAACTCTCAAGCCATCAAATGACTGGTGTCATAACTGATCATGTGCAACACGGTGGCAACTGCAAATCTGAGTCTAAGATCCCAGCTTCCTTGGCAGTAAAAAATAGGAGGGTTTAGGTCTCGCTTTAACTTGGGTTCAGCTTAAAGTGGTGTTCCGACCGAAATTATACTTTTTAAATAAAAATATCCCTATAATACACAAGCTTAATGTATTCTAGTAAAGTTAGTCTGTAAACTAAGGTCTGTTTTGTTAGTTTATAGCCGTAGTTTGTTATTTTATAAACTTACAGCAGGCCGTGGCCATCTTAAGTGTGGGCATCTGAACCCAGACTGTATTTCTTCCTGGATCTCATTCTTGCAGATCTCGCACATGCTCAGTGCAGCACAAGCAGTGTAATAGGTTTCAGGTCAGGTTTCCATTGCAACGGCAGTGTCAGAGGAAGTTGCCGCCCCTTCCCAGAAGGCATTGCAAACAGGAAATGATGCGATGGGCCACAGCCAGGGAGGAGGAAGTGAAAAATGAATACAGTAGGTGCTGAGAAAATTTTTTTTAAAAATATCCAATTCGTTTACAGTGCACAGTTTAGTGAGGGATGCTGAAGAGTTGAAAAAGTGTGTGGAACTCCACTTTAAGGATGCTTTCACAATGCCGCACTGCACTTTGGCCACATCTCAGGTGCAACACAGTGTATCTATGGTTTTCATGCGGGTTATCCACACTTTCCCATAGACTTTTTTATATTTGATTGGGAGTGGAAGTTCTGGCCCCTCTTCTTCTGTGACGTTAACAATGGGAAGCGTTGAGGATTTTGTTTCTTCCAGTTTGTTGACAAGCAGTTACAGGCTTGTACAGCATCTGGTCAAACCGCTATTGGCTTGATCAGATGCCTTGGAAGCCAGAGGAGATATCTGGGGTCTAATAAACACTGCCCTGCTCTCCTCTCTATCCCTCACCCCCTCTTTCCTGCCTGTCGGTTCCCTCTCTGTGTCTGTTTCCGCTATCATTGGGGAAAAAAAACTAAAATTGTCACTGCCAGACCCTCTATTAGAGGCTGGCATAACACACTATGTAAGTCCTTTGTAAAAACTAGTGTTTTAATTCTTTAGAGCTGTCTTCGGGCCGGTCACATGACTTGTGGCCGCTTTACAGCTCAGATGCATTGCTTCTGCGGGAGGTCACGTGATCTCCCTGGCTGACGTCAGAGGGAGATCTTGGTCCCTCCCACAGAAGCAATGTATCGGAGCTGTAAAGCGGCCACAAGTCATGTGACCGGCTCGAAGACGGCTCTAAAGTGGTATTTGTAACGCTCGTTTTTACAAAGGACTTGGTGTGCTATGCCAGCTTCTAATAGTGGGGCTGGCATAGAATGAGATTTTGGACTTGACAAACACTTTTAAACTTACAGTAATAAATTAAAGCCCTATTCTCTTGGGCCTCTGGTTTAACCGTTTGCTGACCAGCCGCTGTTTTACTGCGGCAGGTTGGCCCCGCTGCGCGAAATCACGTTATTGTACATGATCTCGCAAGGTCCGGATAGCAGGTGCGCGTGTGCCGCGAGCTCCGTGAGTCCGACCGTAGGTCCGTGGATTCGATGTCGGCGGGGATACCAGTGATCGTCTTACTGAGAGGAAGAATGGGGAAATGCTGATGTAAACAGGCATTTCCCCGTTCTGCCTAATGACAGGACAGTGATCACAGCTCCCTGTAATCGGGAGCTGTGATCAGTGTCGTGTCACACATAGCAGGCCCCCCCCTCCTGGTTAACCCCTTCGCTGCCAGTCACATTTACACAGTAATCAATGCATTTTTAATCACACTGATCGCTGTATAAATGTGAATGGTCCCAAAATAGAGTCCGATGTGTCCGCCATAATGTCGCAGTCCCGATAAAAAATCGCTGATCGCCGCCATTACTAGTAATAAAAAAAAATTAATAAAAATGCTGTAAAACGATCCCCTATTTTGTAGACAGTATAACTTTTGCGCAAACCAAACGCTTATTGCAAATTTTATTTATTTTTTTTCTCCCAAAAATATGTAGAAGAATACGTATCGGCCTAAACTGAGGGTAAAAAAATGTTTCTCTTTTAATATTTTTTTGGTGGGATATTTATTATAGCAAAAAGTAAAAAAATGTTGTTTTTTTTTTCTGTCTCAAAATTGTCATCCTTTTTTTATTTATAGCGCAAAAAATAAAAACCGCAGAGGTGATCAAATACCACCAAAAGAAAGCTCTATTTGTGGGGGGGGGGGGGGGGGAGAAAGGACGTCAATTTTGTTTTGAGAGCCAGGTCGCACGACCGCGCAGTTGTCAGTTAAAGCGACGCATTGCTGAATCACAAAAAGTGCTCTGGTCTTTGGCCAGCCAAATGGTCCGGGGCTGAAGTGGTTAAAAAAAAAAAAAAAAAAAATTTACTTGGCACCCCCAACCACTTTTTTTTTTTTTTTTTTTTTTTTTTTTTTTTTTTTTTTTTTTCCCTTTCCTTTTGGAAAAAGGAAGAAGGCCTCATTCATACCATACGTGCATAAAACCTGATTGAAAAAAACATGCAGATTTCACTTGCATTGGCATGAGTTTTACATCTGTTTTCATGTGCATTTCAGGGACTGGTGCATTTATAACCTGTTACACCGTTAGAACATGTGTTAGGATAACTTATGAAGTCTTTCAAGATATTGGTAGTAAAGTGAGCTAACATCCCTCTGAAAAATTGTGGGTAGCTGGTGCATTTATAACATTGTTACACCGTAAATATGGTTGTAACGTGTTATGGAAGGTGAACTTATCCTTTAACCACTTCAATACCAGGCACTTACACCCCCTCCTGCCCAAGCCAATTTTAAGCTTTCAGCGCTGTTACTTTTTAAATGACAATTGCGCGGTCATGCTACACTGTACCCAAACAATTTTTATCATTTTGTTCCAACAAATAGAGCTTTCTTTTGGTGGTATTTGATCACCTCTGCGGTTTTTATAGTTTGCTAAACTAATAAAAAGACCAAAAATTTGGTGAAAAAAAAAGTTTTTTTCTTTGTTATAAAATTTTGTAAATAAGTAAGTTTCCTCCTTCACTGATGGGCACTGATAAGGCGACACCGATGAGGTGGCACCAATGAGATGGCACTGGTGGGTGACACTGCTATGCAACACTGGACATTCATAGGCGACACTTGGCACTGAAAGGCTGCAGTTATGGGTGGCACTGATGGGCACTCGTGGCTGGCACTGACGGGCATCACTGGTGGCACTGATTGGCATATCTCTGGTGGTCTAGGGTGGCATACCTGGTGGTCCAGTGTGGTGGCCATTCCTGGTGGTCCTGGCAGCATCCTGGTGGTCCTGGGCGGGCATCCGGGGGGCTGCGCTGATAAACAATCAGCACAGACCCCCCTGTCAGGAGAGCAGCTGATCAGCTCTCCTTCTCGCGTCTGTCAGACGCGAGGGAGGAAAAGCCGATCAACGGCTCTTCCTTTTTACAACGTGATCAGCCACGATTGGATACGGCTGATCATGTGGTAAAGAGCCTCCGTCAGAGGCTCTTTACCGAGATCGGTGTAGCGGTGTGTCAGACTGATGCACCGCACCACCGATTGCCATGATGCGCTCCTCCACGGGCGCACGGTGGCTGTTATCCTGCTGGATGTCATATGACTCCCAGTCAGGATAACTGAACCACCGCCTGGCTGTCATTCTGCTATAGGCCGGGCGGGAAGTGGTTAAAGTTGGGGGGGGGGGGGGGAAGACTTCCTGGTTGGAACACAAGGTGAAAATAAAGGAATAAGGAAAAGTAATGCAGCCATTACACCTGAGAATTGGTATGCTGCAAAAAATATTAGATTTTTGGGTTTAGATACACTTGCTTATGAGCTAAACACATGGTATCATGGTTTGCATCTACTTTTTGACAATGTTAGATATTTGGCTGTTGTGCCACCCTCTGGTTGTACTATTTTGTTTCTAATCTGCATATCTTTCTTTTTCTGAAATCTCTATTTCCCCTGTGGCTATGTAAATGGTTTTTACAGGTACAGTGTTGGTATGTGGCACCCCTCCTTCTTCCAGTTTTTTTTTTTTTTTTTTTGTGTGTGTCAAGTTGACATGGAAGCGCAGGTCACTCAAACCTTTCAGTCCTGTACCACACAATTTAAAAATTTCTTATGCAGGCAGGTCCGCTGGCTCTGGTTGTTTTGGCATCTAGCTTAATATTATCTTAGACCGCTTTCACACTGAGGCGTTTTAATAGGCGTTTTTGTGCTAACAATAGCACAGTGGGGCGGTGCGCTTGCAGGACAGGAAAAAGTCCTGCAAGCAGCATCTTTGGGGTGGTGCGGGAGCCGTGTACAGACCGCTCCTAAACCGCCCCTGCCATTGAAATCAATGGCCAGAGCTACCCAAAAGCTTAGGCAGCGGTGCTTTGCTGGCACCTTTTAACCCTTTTTTGGCCACTAGTGTGGGGGTTAAAATCGCCCTGCTAGCGGCTGAAAAGCGCCACTAAAACTAACGGCGCTTTGCTGCTAGTGCGGCTGCCGCTTCAGTATAAGAGTGGCCTTAAATGTCAGGGAGTTCAGTTATACATTTAGCATAGAGTTGAATAAAGTGGCGTGTTTTTCCAGCGTGGATCTCCCGTGGTTATGAAAATTCAGTGAGTACTGTGTGCACAAGGCCTAAGTGCAGCTTAGAATTTGTGTTAGGATAACTTATGAAGTTTTTCAAGATATCTGTAATAAAGTGGAGCTAACATCCCTCTGAAATATTGTGGGTAGCTTAAGTTTTTGTAAAGACATGCAAAATATCTTTTCCCAAAAACCAATGCCCGGCTTCCTAGTATTTTTTTCATCTTGCATGTATAGTTCATTGCTGGGGACAGTTAACGCCTGTGTGTATGTGCAGTATTTACATCCTGGCCATCCAGTGGCATAAGAGGAGTGATGCTAGCAGTATGATGGACAAAGCAATGACTGCAGCCTTGGACTGTCACCACTAGAAGAGTGCACACTAGGTGGTATATGTGCCTCTGTGCAGTCGTGCTGTGAATACTTGCATGGTTTGGCGGAAGCTCACCCCCAAGCTGTGAAATTTAGATGAAGTGGCACATATGCCCAGACATTGGGCAGCTGTTTACATATTCTTAAGCCATTAAAGACCTTTAAAACAAGTCGTCCCTGATTTCTCTAGCCACCTTCAAGGTGTACTCGCACTGGGCACAGTTTATCAGAGTTGTGCCAGAGTTTTACTTTCCCTCCGCTAGTTTGTGCTTTAAAGTCTAAGGGCAGCAAAAAAAAAATCAGCACAAGGGGCATAACTTGGTAGGATATGTCCCTTAGGCTGATGCCTCTTAGGCCCCCTAACTCTACCACCATAACCTTCTGGTGCAGATGGGGTTAATGAATTTTACCCCTAAAGACGTCATGATGAAACGCGGTGGATGGAGCTAGGTCACGCACATGTCGCCACACACACTGTAGGCCGCCATCTTGAATATTGGTAATCAAAGTCGTCTGTTTACAGCAAGTTTTATAGGATGGTTAATGTGAATGTAATCCTTGTTTAAGAGTTATTTTACACTATTGAGAGCCTTTTTGCATTCTATTTTGATTGAGAGCTGATCAGTGGTTGAAGGAGTCGGAGGGATCGATCTGGTTGTGGGGAGCTGGTCTCCTTTATCAGGATAGCAGGGAGAAATCCTTATGTCATCTGTCCCTGGTGGAATCTTAAATACACAGTTTGTATGACCACTCTGCATAGGGGTCGTATTTTTCTGGTAAGCAGATCTCTGTTCACAAGGGTGTCAAGTCTGGTTACTGCACTGCTGTGATCGGATGCATCTTAAAGCCGTTGTAACCTTTAAACTGAGTTTTACCACTTTTTTTTTTAAATGGATCAATTGGACCATATCGTACATCTGATTCAATTTTATTTTTCTTGCCTGTAATGTGTGTTCCTTCTTTAAAGTGCAAGTCATGTGAACGCTGTAGCTTCCTGAGCGATTCACGGACCTGTTAATAGGTGTGTATTCTCTGGGGCATCTAAGAAATGACATTGGCTGCTGGTTGCCCGTCAAGGCAGTGAAATGCAAGCATACCTGGCAGCTACACAGAAGGGGAGGAGCAGCTGACGGGGGAGGGGGGATGCTCAGGAGCTCATGGAAGATGTTACAAGGAGCCAGAAAAACACAGTAAACAAGAAAAATAGATCATAGGTCTATTAAAGTGGTTATAAAGTCCAAAGGTTATTTGCTTTAGTGTATTCTACGCTTTAGGGTAACAAACATTTCAGTAGCTATTCCTCTCCCCTCGGTAAATACTTACCTGAGTCTTTCATCAATCCAGCGCTGTGCCCTTCTGCAGGTCTTCTCTCCCCTCTCTGAGTTGGCTGAGTGCAGTGAGAACCATTGGCAAAATCGCTCGTTGTGCCTTCCTGTCCAGGCCAGTTTTCAGATTTCAGCACTGTCACACTTTTAGTGACAATTACTTACCCATGTACTCAAATAAAATTTTGCATCATTTTAATTTAGACAAATAGAGCTTTCTTTTGATGGTTTTTAATTTCCACGGGGGTTTTTATTTTTCACCAAATAAATGAAAAAAGACTAAGCATTCTGGAAAGGTTTTTTTCTTTCTTTTATAACATTTTGCAAATAAATATCTTCAAACATTTAGGCCAAAATGTATTTTGCTACATTTCTTTGGTAAAAATAACCCAAATTGGTGTATATTATTTAGTCTGTAGAAAAGTTAGTCTACAGACTATGGTGTGTGTATATATGGGGGTTTACTAAATGGCGGACTGCAACCTGGACCAAGCGACAGTCCTGTCCAGACCGCGGCCATGCTGCTTGTCAGCCTGGGTGTTCTCTCTCTCTCTGGTCTCTCGCTTGGCTGCTGCTATCATCCTCACAGCAGGCAGAGGCAGGATGTGCTGTATCTCGGGACAGAGGGCGTGATTTGGTAATCTCCTACTTGTTAATGTAATAAGTTGTATAGCTCCAAATGTAAACCATTGCACAAAGCAGGTAGAGCTGCACGATTCTGGACAAAATGAGAATCACAATTTTTTTGCTTAGAATAAAGACCACGATTCTCTTATGATTCCCAGCGTAAAATCGCCTTATAAAAAAAAAATTGTCTTATGTTTTTTTTTTTTTTTAATTCATTAGTATTTCACCAAAAAATGTGTTTGAAAGACTGTTGTGCAAATGCAGTGTGACATAAAATATTGCAACAACTGTCATTTTATTCTCTAGGGTCTCTGCTAAAAAAAATTATATATCATGTTTGGGGGTTCTAAGTAATTTTCTAGGAAAAAATACTGATTTTAACTTTTAGGCAACAAGTGTCAGAAAAAAGGACTAGTCGTTTTTTTTTTTTTTTTTTTTTTTTTGTGGTTAAACTGACCTCATTTGCAGACAGAAGTTCATCCCTTTTGATCTCTAAAGGAACCAAATAATACAATATTTATTTTTATCTCTCAGCGCTGAGCAATGTTGTGATAAACTTTGCCCGCTGATTTTTTTTTTTTTCGTGCAGCTCTAAAAGCAGGTGAATAAAACAGGTTTGTTATTTTAGAAAGAATAAACCTTCAGAATCACTTTAAATGGTAGTGGGTCAGGAACAGAACATTGGTGTGTGTGTGGATATTTAGTATTATACAGGATCTATTTAGCGCCAACAGTTTGCTCAGCGTTTTACAAAATGAAGGCAGACATTACAGTTACAATACAGTTTGCACAGAGACATGTATAGCTGTTGATTAACGTGTTTGTCTACGAAGAGTGACTAGAGTATGTATGAGTATGAATAGAGTATTAAAAATGGCAATTTAAATTACAAGATGCTCTGAAGTCTTAACCAGCTGTGTGGTGTGGTTTTTCATTTATTTATTTTTTTCCTTGGTTTTTTTTGATATTCTATTTCTCAAATGATGAAAAGTAACTATACTGAGTGGGTAAAATCAAAGGTCCAACAGTAAACGTCCACCCACACTGTAGATCCCACCACTGCACCAGAGTATTATAAATAAACTATAGTCGTGATGACGAAACGTGTCGGAACGTGGCTGTACGCAACTGAGTGACATTAGACCCAATACTGGAAGTGACGTTCTGGCGGTAACTATTTTGGTGTAGGTGAGATACCGCTATACATGCTGGGTATGCTGTGACCATATTATGCCAGTCTCATAATGCTGCAGTGGATTTATTTCATGTGGTGTGCAATGTTTTGAAGTCTTTTTTAACTTTAATACATTCGATCCAACGTACTGCACTATTGGAGCACTTTGTTTGTTTTTTTTTTTTTTTTTTGTTTTTTTATATATGTGGATTTCCTGTGGGATCATCATTAAGGATTGGAGATCGTTGTGAATATTTAACCCTGTGTGGATTGATGCTTATTTGCCGAGCATGAGCGTGCAAGGCAACTTCATCTGGTGAGTGGACACCTAGAGGTGAGCGGTGTCACCATTTGCACGCGGTGTGGTGGATGAGCTTGATGAATAGAGCCTCCTTACAACACTTCTTGAATTCACATTGACACTCACCTTTAGATTTTAGGACTGATTCAATCTGTGGACTTTGTTATATGTTCATGTTATTAATCTATCGCTTATCACTGGGTGAATTTTTTTTATTTTTTTTTTTTTTATTATGTTCATTTAGCGCCACTATTTACTGCATTAGTTATTATGGTAGATGTGTTTATATACTGAATGAACTATTATACTACTTTAGCATGATTCAGATTATAGTAGCTTCTCTGCTTATTGTTCCCTTAGGGGCTGAGATCACAGTGGCTTGATTATGGCTGTAAGGACTTGGTGCAAAGAACTTGTTGGATCTTCATGCACTTGAAGAAAGCTGCTTGTTTTTTCAATTTCAAATAATAAATATATATAATTTTTAAATTTTCATGCAAAAAAGCCCACTTGTTATACACTGTTGTATTTTATGCTTTTGAGTTGAAAATCTAAAGTCCATTTTAGAGATGCAGATCAATTCTTCACCTGTATTTAAAGTTCATGAGAAGCATACAGGTGTGAATATCACCTTGAAAGGGGGGTTATACAGGCTCTGTGAGCAAGAATTTTAACGTAAGAGAAAAAAAAACAGCTTTCAGTATATACCTTCTTTTTTTTTTTTTTTTTTTTTTTTTTTTTTTTTGACTAGTTTGGTCAATTTAATTTGCAAAAAATTCCTTCATCAGAGAATGCCATTGGTGTGTGTACTTCCAGTATTAAACCCTAAACCAAAAATGTAATGTATTGCAGCTTACCAATCATTAGACATGGTGGGTGCATTGTTTTTGTTTTTCTTTAGGCTTTTTTTTCCCTCTCCTATTTTATTTTTAATTTTTTTTGTCACCTGGTGATCTGGCCAATAACACACATATTGAAGCCAAACTCCAGCTAATACTTTAAAATCGGTTACAGCAGTTTATTTCCCTTTTATGATAAAGGTTTTACATAAATACTGATCATTTTAAACACCCTTTTCAGTGTAGTTGCAAGAGATCTTTTCTTTTGAAAAGCCTAAAAAATGTACTGGCTGGATTACCAGATAAAAATAAAGGAAAGAGAGCCTAAAAAAGAGAAAACTAATACAGCTATTACTTTTAAGAATTGGTAAGCTGCAATATACAGGGGTTTTACAAAATTATGGAAACAAGTATGTTTAAAGAACAAAATTTTTACATAATATGTTGTTGGACCGCCTTTTGGCATACAAGACAGCCTGAATTCTCCTGGGAGTTGACAAATATAGTGCCTTTAAAGTATTCATATCCCTTGAAATTTTCCACATTTTATCATGTTACAGCCACAATCTTAACTGTATTTCATTGGGATTTTATGTGATAGACTAACGCAAAGTGGCAAGAAAATGATAAATGGTTTTTCAATTATTTTTCTACAAATAACTGAAATCTAGTGGGACCAATTGCCTTCAGAAGTCACCTAATTTGTAAATACTGTATTTATCGATGTATAACACGCGCCGGCGTATAACACGCACCCCAAGTTTAGGAGGGAATTTTAAGGAAAAACTTTTAGTAGGGTAGTTTAAGGTAAAGAAACTTACATTAAAATGCCCATCAATGCAGCCTTATCGTGTCCATCTGCAGCCTTTTCAGTGTCACACCCAGTCCCGCCCTATGATGGACATAACACAGGTCCAATGGCGGGACTGGGCGTGACTGTGAGCGGCGCCGAGAAGAGCTGAGTAAACTCGGCTATGTGTATCTCGGCTCCGCCCAGTCACTGTGATCTCGTCGGCGCTCGTTCCGCTCCGCCGAGTCCCTGCGAACTCCGCTGCGCCATTTTTAAATCTACACACTATGTGTATGCCGGCGTCGATCGCCCCGAACGATCAAAATTAGCGGCGATCGGCGTATATCACGCACCCACGATTTCCCCCTGATTTTAAGGGGAAAAAAGTGCGTGTTATACGCCGATAAATACGGTAATTAGTCCACCTGTGTGTTATTTAATCTGTATAAATTAGAACTACACGATTAATCGTTAAAAAATCCCGACCTCGATTCAACCCCCCTCTTAATTCGGCATTTCCAACAAGTGCAGAGCTCTGCTCAGAGCTGTCAAAAAAAAAAAGCCTACAAATGTTTATCAACATTCCTCATCACTGGGGGATAAAGAGAAATGTAACATTTTGTTCTTTTAGATCAAAGGGAAGAATTTCGGTCTGTAAATGAGGGCAGTTTAACCACTTAAAGTGGAGTTCCACCCAAAGATGGAACTTCCACTTTTTGGATTCCCCCCCCCCCCCCCTCCAGTGTCACATTTGGCACCTTTCAGGGGGGAGGAGGGAGCAGATACCTGTCTAATACATGTATTTGTTCCCACTTCCTGACATAGATCACCGCAGTGATTGCGATGACCTACGCCACTTCTGCCGCCTACTCTGTCCTCCTCCACCGCTGTATTCTGTGAGACACAGAATACAGCAGGGACCTGAGAGGATGCGCATGCGCAGTAGGGAACCAGGAAGCACAGCTTCACTTTCTTATTCCCTTACCGAGGATGGCGGCGGTAGCAGCCGAGAGCTGAAGGACGGATCGGCTTCAGCTGCCGACATCGTGGGCTCCCTGGACAGGTAAGTGTCCATATATTAAAAGTCAGCAGCTGCAGTATTTGTAGCTGGTGGCTTTTAATAATTTTTTTTTCAGCGAACCTCCACTTTAAAGTGGTTGTAAACACCTTGCAAAACACTCTTGACTTTTTGACTACACTTTTGACTGCCTATAATAAGGCTTTCCTGTAGCTACCGTGGATATCTCCTAAACCTGCAAGGTTTAGGGAATATCCCCTGTATCAGCATGTGCCGATGTCATCGGCACATGCGCACTGAAGCAACAGCTCGTTTGTGCCGTTGCTTCAGCTGATGTGCCATTACCGATGGACATCATCGCGGCTCTGGCCAATTACAGCACCGGAGCCCACGATACCTGGAAATAACTCCGGGAGACATGTTGCCGGGCAGAGCAGTGTGCCGGGACCGCAGTGGGGGCTTCGACCTAAGGTGAGTATTTCATAATGGGCTAATATGCTACGCATACTAGCTCGTTATGCCTTTTTGCCTTGCAGGTTTTTGTGGGTTTACAACCACTTTAAAGACCAAGCCTTTTTCTGTCATTTGTTTCATACTTGCTACAAGTATAAAGCAGGGTTAGACTATTAAAAAAAATATATTCCAAGCTTTGAACATCTCACGGAGCACTGTTCAATCCATCATCTGAAAATGGAAAGCAGCCAAGAGGCCCATGGTAACTCTGGAGGAACTGCAGAGATCCACAGCTCAGGTGGGAGAATCTGTCCACAGGACAACTATTAGTTGTGCACTTCACAAAACTTGAACTTTTTGGAAGAGTGGCAAGAAGAAAGCCATTGTTGAAAGAAAGCCATAAGTCCCATTTGTGAGAAGCCATGTGGGGAACACAGCAAACGTGGAAGAAGGTGCTCTGGTCAGATGAACTGTTTGGCCTAAAACTGTGTGACGAAAAACGACACTGCACATCACCCTGAACATCCCCACCGTGAAACATGGTGGTAGCATCATGTTGTGGGGATGCTTTTCTTCAGCAGGGACAAGGAAGCTGGTCAGAGTTGATGGGAAGATGGATGGAGCCAAATACAGGGCAATCTTAGAAGAAAACCTGTTAGTCTGCAAAAGACTTGAGACTGGGGCAGAGCTTCACCTTCCAGCAGGGCAGCGACCCTAAACATACAGCCAGGGCTACAATGGAATGGTTTAGATCAAAGCATATTCATGTATTATGCCCTGTACACACGGTCGAATTTTCCAATTGGAAAAAGTGCGATCGGATTGTGTTGTCGCAAACTCTGATCGTGTGTGGGCGCCATCTGACTTTTTTCGTCGGAATTTCCGACACAGTTTGAGAGCAGGATATAAAATTTTCCGACAACAAAATCCGATCGTTTAAATTCTGCTCGTGTGTACACAAATCCGACGCACAAAGTACCACGCATGCTCAGAATAATTTGAGACGAAAGCTATTGGCTACTGCTCCGTTTATAGTCCCAACGTACATGTTTTACGTCACCGCGTTCAGAACGATCAGATTTTCTGACAACTTTGTGCGACCGTGTGTATGCAAGACAAGTTTGAGCCAACATCCGATGGAATGTCCGATCAATGTCTGATCGTGTGTACAGGGCATAAGAATGGCCCAGTCAGAGTCCAGACTTAAATTCAATTGAGAATCTGTGGCAAGACTTGACTATTGTTCATCCAATCTGACAGATTGCAACAAAGAATAGGCAAAAACATTACTGTTGTGCAAAGCTGGTAGAGACAGCAGCTGTAATTGCAGCGAAAGGTGATTCTACAAAGTATTGACTCAACAAGGCTCAATACAAATGCACACCACACTTTTGAGATATTTATTTGTAAATTTGAAAACCATTTATCATTTTTCTTTTTACTTCCAATTTTGTGCCAATTTGTGTTGGTCTATCACATAAAATACATTTTACGTTTTTGGTTGCAACGAGACAATGGAGAACACTTTTTCAACTCCCAGGAGAACTCAGGTTGTTTTGGATGCCAAAGGCAGTCCAATACCATATTTGGTAACAATTTTGTACTTTAACCATACTTATTCCATAATTTTGTCCAACCCCTGTATGTTGCAGCTTACTAAGTCTTGGAAGGTGGGTTATGAAATCTGATGCCACTCTTCATCCAAAAACCTGGGTCACAATCCTGCACAATGTCCCTTTTTTTTTTTTTTTTTTTTTTTTTTTTTTGTCTCTTTTTTTGATCATTTGACCATGTGGATCGAGCTTATGCTTATCATGCTGTTTCCCGGATACTGTACCTCGCGACACCACAGATAAATTGGCGGCACCAGCTAAGGTGGCACAGACAATTTGCCCTCTTTGAAAATCTGTAAGCTCTAATATGACTCCATATTACTAGCGGTGCATGCAGCAAATGATGAAAGTGAGACTTCCCACCTATTTGCTATGTGTCTCATCCCACAGCGGAAGCAAAAAAATGGTACATCCCTTCCGCTTTCAACCTGAAACATGTCGTCACTTTCACACCTGCAAATCATGTAGTGTTTCCATATTTTTGCTGAGAGGGCGTGCCCTTTCCACTGAAGGAAAGATCCAATCTCTAATTGCGATTGGGAGCTTTCTGATTATGTGAAAGCCAATTATGGCGGTCACATGATCAGAAACCCTGCCTCCCGCCCTTTAAGAGGTTTCTGATGCTGGTGTTAAGCCTAAATCTGGTTTGTAAAGGGTTTATTTTTTTGTGTACACTAAAATAGAAAATGGTATTGCACAGAGCAGTCCCTTACCTCCCACTTATGGAGCCCCACCAGCATTCTCGGCTCCCCATTCTCCAGGTGCTCACTCGGCAAACTGGCAGCTGCTGAGGGGGAATTGTGTAGTAATACTCCTGAGCCAGGCTGGATGTGTCCATAGACACATGCAGCGTGGCTCGGCCACCTCCCCCGCCCCTTCCTCACTGGATTTGACTGACATCGGCGGAAGCCTATGGCTCTCGCTGCTCTGACTCCTGTGAACGCAGAAAGAAAGGAGCAGTGCTGCTGCACAAGGGACAACGCTAGGTCAAGAGGACACAGGAAGGTGCTTGGGGGTGCCTGTGGGGATGGCACAGGCATTGGAATTTTTTTTTTCTCTCCTTTTTAATGCAAGGAATGTATTTAGGTGAAAAATTATCTTTTGAACCACTTTAATCTAAACCTAATCCATAAAGCTAAAGTGTATTGAAAGCAAAAACCGTTTTAGTCTTGGATGGATTAATGAGAGATTAGACCCTCTGCCTGTGTGTGTGTGTGTGTGTGTGTGTGTGTGTGTGTGTGTGTGTGTGTGTGTGTGTGTGTGTGTGTGTGTGTGTGTGTGTGTGTGTGTGTGTGTGTGTGTGTGTTAACAAGGTGCTCTTTATTTGTCCTTGTGAGTGTCAATGGGCTAGAAAAGGAGGAAAATCCAAAACTTTGAGTTGTCATTAGAACCAGGTAGTAATGGGACATTTGTTCTTCTGTGGGGTTATTTAGCCCTTCTTTCTGTCCTGCTGACAACAGTCTTCTGTACAGAAAGTGAAGGGAAATTCATGCTTATGTCCTGTGAACCAGATGGTAAGGTGGGTTGTTCCAATGGGTAAAGCTGTACCAATGACATTGTCCAAGAGGGGCTATCCCTCACTTTGGTAAGGTCTCTTTTATCTAATATCTGCAACGGGGTTTACCATTTCCTATTCTATCCAAAATTTAATCCAATCTTCCTTTTTTTTTTTTTTTTTTTTTTTTTTTTATGGGTATTTTTAATAAACCTATATTAAGTGTTTTATGTGTAAAGTGGAAAACCTATTGAGCTGCTCAAACAAGGTGCCCACGGTTTGCTGTGTTGCATTTAGCTTTCTGAATTGCTTTCGAAGAGAAAAGATTTGCTTAGTGGTAGATGAGTATTTCACAGAAGAGATTTTTGTTTTGCTGTTTGACTCCCTGAAAACCTTTGCCCTGGAATGCAGTGCTGGTTGTTGTTGAAGATCAATTGCTAATATACAGTAAATGTAGTTGTTTTCCTGAGTACTGTAAGGCTCATTTTGTCTTTTTACAAAAATGATTCTATCTCACTAATGGAAATTAGAGTAAATTCAGCTCTCTCTCCAATGAAGAGTTTGAGTTTTCCAAAATGTTATGAGATAATTGATGTATGTCCAGAAATCACTAAATGGCCTTAGACTACGAAAAGTAGTGTTTCGCTTAAGATGCAGATTGACATCGATTTGCTGATGTAATTTTATGTTTTAACATTTATAATACACTAGTGACATTTAGGCTAGTTTTACATCTATGCATCACACACGTTCCCGCACAAAAAAACACTCTGCTTTTACTTCTATTTAAAGTGTAACTCCCCTTTTTTGTTGAGGGAAAAAAATTCCTCTCTGGGTGATCTATGTACATTACAAGGATTTGGACAAACTTTGTTACAGATTCCTAGTCGATTTTGCAGCAACTTTGACGAGATTTGAAGCAATGCCTGTGTAATCTTGAGGTACTCATGGTAAATCATGGGGTACAGTTTGTCTTGCAATTTTGCAGTCCCAAGTCACAGAAGTGTGAAAGGAGCCTAATGGGAGTGGTTTTTTAATTGTCAACCAGCTGCTGCACCTGCAAAGCTCTGAGAGAAATTGCAGGGCCTTCATCCGTTTTTAGATGTGATTTCCCATTTGGAGTATCTTGCCAAAAATGACATTTTCGTTGCTGGGGATGTCTGAAATCTGATTTGTATCTTAGTGCAGACTTCTGGGAAAATAGGTGAGCCAATCGCATGCAAGAAATTACATATTTGGGGGGGGGGGGGGGGGGTTCTGTACACATTCTGTGTACAGAACACCTCCAAGTAGCTATATTTCATTTCACAGAAAATTACAGTGGCTGCAGATTGAAAAGGAAAGGTAATTTAATTTTTAATAGCATTCAATTACAAAATGACTTGTCGCAATTGTATATGCTAAATGTATTATTTTGTTGTTTGTTTGCGATTAGGCCTTAAGCCTTAGGCCATATGTACACTGCTGCCGGTAATTGAACGTTTAGGAGCAGTTGGGCGTTTGTTTGTTTGTTTTTTCAATCTGCCCCTGAATTCTCCTCTGTTATCTTATCAGTACATGTACACAGGGTCTTTATAGTTGTTTCTAGGCAGTTCAGTTTACAAGCATTTTTTGGAAAGCAAAAAAATGCGTTCAGATGGATGTTCAGAGGCATTTGAAATGCCAAATGTCTGTAACGGCTTGTAAACGCTGTAACACGCGTGTAGCCGCTTTTCCTTTACAGGCGTTTATAATGGAGATTTTTTTTTCTTTCAAATGGTCAAAATTGTATTTTTTGTAAATGCGGCAAAACTGACGTTTTTGAACGTCGTTTACTATCTGTCAAGTTAAATCGTTCAGGGGAGGTTTTAAAACCTGTTAGTACAATTAATTCTCCCCTTCCCCCAGATTGAAAATTCTGTTGTCCAAATGTGCTCCTTCATCCGGAGTGGGGACAATATTACTGGAGGTGTTACTGGCCAGATCAGGTGAAAACAGAGGGGGGGGGGGGAGCCTTAAAGTGGTACTAAAGGTTTGGCTTTAAAAATACAAACATGTAATACTTGCCTGCTCTGGGCAGTGGTTTTGCTCAGAGGAGCCCCGATGCTTTTCTCAGGTCCCCTGCCAGCGCTCCTGGCTCCTCCCCCCTTGAACACTGCCCACAATAGGAATCAGCTTGCTATGGGGGCACTGGTGCATGCTCACTCCTGTGCCCTGCTCTATGTTCATATGATGCACAGAGCTGTGGCTTTCCCCCCCCCCCCCACATTCTCCTCATTGGCTTACTGGCTGTGATTGACAGCAGTGGGAGTCAAAGTGAGGAGGAGGAATCCTGGGACAGGCAAGGCTCTCGTGCACATTGCTGGATCGAGAGGGGGCTCAGGTGAGTATTAGGGGGGCTGTGGGGGAAGCAGCACACAGGTTTTACCTTCATGCATAGAATGCATGAAAGTAAAAAACCTTCAGCCTTTACAACCACATTAAGTTTTTTTGCTTTTCTTTGTTTAAAGAAAAAAACAAATGCAGCCAACATACTAAATGATTGGTAAACTACAATATGACATTTTTGGTTGTGAGTTTAATGCTACTTTGTTGTGGAGAATGCATTAAAGCTGAGTTCCACCCAAAAGCAGAACTTTAAAGCCTCCTCCCCTTTTGGGGAGGAGGGGGGGAGCAGGTACCTGTTCCCACTTCCGTTCACCTAGGCAGGTCCTAGAAGACTTTGGGGCCAATCACAGACGGCAGCGCCGCTCGCGCATTCGAAGTGGGCACCTGGCTGTGAAGCCGCAAGCTGTCACAGCCGGGTGCCCATAGTAGAGATGCAGATGCTGCCCGGGCAGGACACGGCTGCGGTGAGTACACCGCTTGACCGGTTAGTGGCTGTTTATTAAAAAGTCAACAGCTACACTTTTTGGAGCTGCTGACTTAATAAACAAATGAAACTTCGTTTTAAGTTAATCACTTCAACCTCTTGGGACGTACCCATCCTAGCCCAGGGGTGCCCAGGTTCGCTGCCGCTCAGCGTTCATACCCACCTCCCCTCTGTGATGTAAGAAACTAGAAGCGCTGAGCATTTCATCACTTCTGGTTTCAAGTAGAACTATGGGCAATTTTTTTTTTTTTTTTTTTCAATTTGGAAAGAGTAAGGGAGGGTTATAACCGTGTTCAATTTTTTATTTTTTTTTTTTGGTCCCATTGGGGAGATTTGTGGGAGGAAATCCCTACAAATTAAGGGGAATTCTTTGGGATCCTCCAGGTCACCAGAACTAGTGTTCCCATTGGAAGTTTTCCCTGCTATTTACTTTTCTGGTGATGTTCCGAAATTTGGGATTATTTATAACTTTTACTTTCACTTTCAACAATAAATGGTAAACAGGATAAAGAGAGAGAGAATCCCCCAAATGGGGAAACGGACAGCATAAGAACAAAATGGTTCTAATCCATCTCCACTCTAAAGGTTTTGCCTTAAGTTATACTTTCAGTTTATTGTTTACAAGCCGTTACCAGCTTGTACAGCAGCATCTCAAACTGATCGCAGTTTGATCAGATGTGTTGCAGGCCAGAAGAGAGATGGGGGTCTAATAGACTCCAGATCTCTTTATAAAGAGGACCTGTCACGGCCCGTGCTATCACAAGAGAGATTTTCCACAGGCGTGCACAAGTGTGACATGTTTGGTATCTAATCAGTATACCATCTTTTATATTTTACCAAAAAAATGGGTATTGTAGTTTGTGTGCTCTAAATTTCATTAAAGTGCATTTTTTCCTAAAATTTTGGTTTTTAAAAATGGCTATGCAAATATCGTGCTACATTAAAAAATGCTGCCACCACCACCATTTTAAGCTCCAGGGTCTCTGATTTATAAGTAATTTTCAAAAAATGCTTATTGGTACATGTATGTGAGAAATGTAGGAATTGATCTGGGGGGGGGGGTTAAAAACAATTTTCGCCTTTAGAACAACTTTAATGGCACCCCCACGCAATGAAAACTGCAGTTTGGTTTCCTGCACGTGGAAACGCATGGTTCCAAAGCACCGTGCAGTTTCTGTGGCTTTGTGGGTTTTTTAAAAAAAAAGTTCAGGTACTCCTTTTCTGCAGGGAAATGAATGGGTTGCTGTGCCCTACGCGGCACACAGAACTGTGAAGATATGAACCTAGACTTTCTCTTTATATCATTTCCTGAGTCTTCAAGATAAGTGTAAACTTTTATAACCAGACAGTACATCAGGTAGTTTGGTAGCTATTTTTTATAATGGGAAATTCTACCTTCTAAGTTTCTTTGTAGTGTTTTGATAAATTTTTATGTAGGGAATCCTGAAAGACGTGCCACAATTTTTTTTTTTTTTTTAAACAGGTCATACTAATGTATAAAGACGTGACCTGTGCCTAACTTGTGCAGGTTCTGGTAGCTTCAATAACTTGCAGAGCTTGTGGATGTTTTTCTGTAACTCTGCGATCTGGTCGAATTGCTCCCCCCCGCCCACCACAACTTTATCCTAGCATGGTAGTGACAAATCCATCAGTTGAAGGTCCCTAGCTTCAAGATCACACGGTGTCTAGTTACAAATGAAAACTAGTTGTTGAAAATGTTAGTTGCTTGTCTGTGGTGCTGAGTCAGCAGATTCAGTACAAAGTGTCCGTAACCTGGAAAAAGTATAGAAGACTGGTGTTTTTCTTCAGGTCATGTATACAGAGCTGCTTAGCAAGTTGTTGAGAGCGAGCAATATATCATATTATTTTTTATTTTTTTTCCTTCTCAATTTTGTGAGTTTGCCTTTCCATTGCTTCTCAGCCTCTGTTCAGCCCCCAGGTAGAAAGATTAATATGGGTGGAGGAATCTGTTTGATGTGTCCCCATTCAGACTACATAGGTGTATGGGCAGCTTGGCTCCCCTTCTTCCCATGTAAGAATGCTGGCAATTGGTTGTTCAGGCATCCAGTGCCATTGCCTTGGATGGAAAGAGACCCTTCAGTTTTTTGTAAGCTCCATGTCGTGATTTGAACCTTTTCACACTGCTTCTTCTCTTTGCTTCGCAGGCCAAACAAAGCAGCAGAAGCAAAACGAAGGTGAGTATGCATCTGTGGAGAGCAGCAGTTAGTTTTATACATTTTTTTTTTTTTTTTTTCTCTACATTTTGTCAGCAAAGCACAGGTTTTCCTTTTGGGAAAACTTGCTTCTTCCAACATTATATTACAGGTCCCTCCTAGCGACCATATACAAAATTATTTGTTCTTCCTAGTCCATTTTTAATCTGTCCTTCCAGCCGTTTCTCTCAATATTGCAAGAGTATGAGCTCAGGAGGAAGTTGAGAAAAATAAGCAAGGATAAACCTCACCTGAGTTTAAAAGCTGAGGTATGGCCAAAGATAAAATTTGGCCATTTGTGTATCTGAGGCTGCTGCAGGTGCTCTGTGATATAAGGAAGTTAAGTTCTGATGACTGTCACAATTTCCCCTATCCCCCAATCAAAGAACACTTTGCATTCATTGCTTTTTATGAATAGAGGAGGTGCTGAGTCAGTGACAGTAATCAGTGTAGTGAGGGTTGGGTAATGCTACTTTGTTTCATGTTGTTATAATCTAAATGTGTATGAAACCTGAAACATGGTCCCAAAGGGTAGAAGAGATGGTGTATTTCTCTTCTGCATTAAAATGCAACCTTTTGCACCACGTTACATGTTAACACCGCATTTCATGGGTTGCTCAGCCGCATCATTTATACAGAGATCTGTGAATGAATAAACTACAAGCCCCATCTTCTACAGCGGTAGACAAACTTGTCGTTCTCAATGAAACATGAGTGCGGTGTTAACTGCACTCGTAGTCCATTGATACTTCCTCCAGCCTTGTAACACTGAAAGTCCATACCTAGGTACAGAAAGGGAACAAAGAGCCTGGCATTGCGTTTACAATCCAGGGATCATGGTTGCAGTGCTTTGCATGCTTATTTTGCAAAAAAAGTACATTCAGTTCGGCCCAGAGGAGTCATGCAGGGTCGATTGCGATACACATGTTCTATTGCCGTGCACACTGCAGTGAGAGCAATAATTGTAGCACAAGACCTCCATAACACTAAACTGATTAACTATGGAAAATATAGGGTACTGAAGTTTGTCCCCATTTCACGGGCGCACACAAATTTAATGTATGACATGGGTATCTATTTACTCGGTGCAACCTCCTGTTTTTATATTTTACCAAACATTTGGATACTTTTTTGTGGTTTTTTTTTGCCCTAAAATTCACTCTAGTGTGTTTTTTTTTTTTTTTTTTTTACTGGAATGATGCTTTTCCTAGACCTTTGCAGTGATATTAAGTGACAAAAAATTGGAACTACCCCTATTATATTCGCTTGCTTTCAGAAAATATATATTATTTGGGGGTATGTAAGCTTCAGGCCTAAAATTTATTTTTTAAACTTGTGCAAAAAAAAAAAGGAAAAATGCAAAAATTACTCTGGCAGCAAAAGGGTTAAAGTGTATGTCAAGCCAAAACCTTTTTCTTTATTATCCATTGAGATACACAGGGATTCTGAAACTAGTCATAACTTCATCTCTAATCATCACGCATCATATTTACTTTTTTGCAAGTGTCCACGTTTGGCTATATTTTTGGTATATATGCGTGTATATGTGTGTGTGTGTGTGTATGTATATATATATATATATATATATGTATGTATATATATATATATATATATATATATATATATATATATATATATATATATATATATATATATATATATATATATATATATATATATATATATATATATATATATATATATATATATATATGTGTGTGTGTTTTTTTTTGTTTGTTTTTTTCCCCTAACCAGATATTCTCTACACTGTAGAGGGTTTTTTTTTTTTTTAATTAAGTTCAAAAAGTGCTGCTTTAGCTAGTCTCTACTAGAAGCTATCAGGAACTGTGTATCTTTAACAACAGCTTTGGGCCTCTCTGGTTTGGAAGATTGTGAGGCTAGCTTGAAATGTGGCTTTCGGCCACTGGTCTCTGTATTATGGCTTTTTTTTTATACCTTTTTGTACTATTAATTGCAGAGTGCTCTCCAGGTTCAGGGCATCTTTGGTGACCCTGCTTCTTAAAATGGAACTTAAGGGGTAAATGCTTACCTATCCAACAGTCCTGCCCAGACTCTTTCTGGGTGCCAGTCTTTGGGCCTCCTCATTGGCCAGCGTGGAATGAGCTGAATAAGATTATTCCTGGCACTCAGAGACCAGCCTGGTACTGTAAGCAAGGCGTCACAAAGCACCACCGTTTATGGCGCTGGAGAAGACCGCGAGCAGGCATGTATGGGCATTTTATTGCAGAAGAGATGGTGCATTTTTTTTCTGCCATAAAAGCCTGTCTGCTCTGTTTCTTACAGTGGTACTTAAATATAAATTCGGGGAAGAAAATGTTTTCCAATGCAATGTGGCTGTGCCTGCACTGCATGGGTTAACTGCTTGTTTTTGTCTAGGGGTGAGGAGAGCAGAGATATATTTAACCTAATTCATAGATCCTCCGAGCACAAGACCGATCCCTGCCCCTCTTTCCACGGTGTAACGGTCTTGTGCGGTGGACTGTTTCAGACGTCGTCGTACCCATAGACTGGCTCTGGACGTGAGGACAGCAGGAACAGTCCACCACTGGACATGGGGGAGGACTTTTCCGGAGGATCAGATGAGTACAGCCTTTCTGTGCGACCGTGGACAAATGAGCAGGTAACGCATGCAGTGCGGGCACAACCAAGAGCTGCCTCACAGTTGGTACTGTTGGGTGCCACTTTTAAATTTTTCCCACCGGTTTCACGGTTGTAAGAGTTGAGGCTAAAAGATTGCGTTCTAGTGGAAACGCCATACAGCTGCTGCTCTTGCACCTGAAAGAACAAGTGTAATGCCTCGTACACACGTTCCGAATATCGTTCTCGCTTAATAGTCGCAAGTAGAAATTGAATAGCTAAATAAAGTCACAAAAATTCTCGTACGATGGACAAAAAAATCGGAAGTGATGTCGTGTGTTATGTATTTGTATTGTATTTTCGGACGACAACTATACTGACTAAACGAAAATCGTACGATCTGGAATCATACGAGGAAAACTTTCGTGTATGTCTGATCGAATAATATCGGATGAACGGTCGTGATCGGCTGTTGAAAGTAGTGTACACATGATCCGAATATCGTACGATCCTTCCTCGGACGACTGTTTTCGTACGATTTTTCGGATCGTGTGTATGGGCCTTAACATCGGTCTCCGCGTACATTTCACTGTCTGCTGAGTTATTCACTCTGACCACCTGCAACCCATCAGCACCAGCTGTCTGGTTTTGTTAGTACTTAAAGAGTAACTCCACTTTCATGGGGGGAAAAAAAACAAACAAAAAATAAAGTATAGCATATAGAATTTGCAACACAAGTCATATTGTAATTGAATGTTTTATAAAAATTACCTTTCCTTTTCAATCTGCAGTTCTGTAATTTTATGTAAAGTGCAATACAATGGCTACCTGGAGTGTTCTGTACACAGAATGGGCACAGAACACCCCCAAGAAACATCCATTACCTGCTTGTGTGATTGGCTCTTTTCCCAGAGGTCTGCACTAAGGTACAGGTCAGATTTTGAGCACAGGGGTGTGGAATTTCGTTTTAAAACTACTTGTCCGAGGGACTGTTTATGTGCTTGGGTGTAATTTTTATTTATTTATTTTTTTTCTATCACATAGGGAACAAAAAGTCTCCTATGTGATGATTTTTGGGTGACCGGTTCTCTTTAATGAGACATCCAGGGTCTAAAAGACCCCCAATGTCTCCCCTGTCCTGCATGTAATGCACATCGCATTGCATTAGATTCATTCCCAGCCTTGTTCGCCGGGGGCACTAACGGGGACCCGGAAGTAATGTCATACGCCTCTTCCAGTTCAGGAACAAGAAGGGGAGGAGAGCAGATGTGTGTCCACTCTCCTCCCCTCCACCGGCCAGCACCTGCAACATCAGTCCTGGGCCTGCAGATGGGCAAGCGGAGCCCGGCATACATAGGGGAAGGGGGCACGTTGCCAGCATGTGTGGAAGCAATCGGGCGGTAGCGGAGCCGCTGGAATGCTTCCACCTAACAAGTGAGCCCTGCTGCTTGCCCGCAGCAAGGCTAAATGTAGAAAAACTGCCTGTCTGGAACTGCATGTCCCGGGCGTTGGGTGATACAAATTGCTCATCCCTGGAGCATCAACTGCAACAAAAATGTAATTTTTGGAGAGATACTCCCAATAGGAAATCCTGTCTAAAAGAATGCAGACCCAGCATCTTTCCTCATTAGAGCCCTGCAGGTGCAGCAGCTGATTTAAAATGATGAAACCACTTCCATTGGATTCACTTACCACATGGACACAAACACACACAGGGATTTCTTCAGAATAACGAAAGGTAGGAATCTGCAACAAGGTTTGTTAAAATCTTTGCAATGTCCCAGAGGGGAATGTTTGCCCCCCCCCCCCCCCCCCCCACAAAAGAAAAGTTGCTCCTTAACCACTTGACCTCGGCAGGACCCCCCCCCCCCCCCCCCTTCATGACCAGACCATTTTTTGCTAAACGGTACTTTTATTTTATCTGACAATTGCACAGTCGTGTGACACTGTAACCAAATAGAATGCATGTTAATCCCCCCACCCACAAATAGAGCTTTCTTTTGGTTTTATTTGATCACCTCTGCGGTTTTTATTTTTATTAAAATAAGCGTCAATTTGAAGAAATTCTGCTATAAAACATGTCCAATAAATGTAAAAAAAATTGAATTTCTTGATAAATTTAGGCCAAAATGTAGTCTGCTACATACTTTTGGTAAAAAATAATCCCAATGAGCGTATAGCTTTGCGCAAAAGTTGTTGCGTCTACAAACTATGGGCTATATACTGGAATTTTTTTTTTTTGCTAGTAATGGCGATCAGCGACTTAATGGGACTGCGATATTGCAGTGGTCATTTGGACACTGAAATTTTTTTTGGGAACCAGTGACACTAAGAGTGATCAGTGCTAAAATAAAATGCACTGTCACTGCACTAATGATACTGGCTGGGAAGTGGTTAAACATCTAGGGTAATCAAAGGGTTAAATGTGTAGCCAGTGTCTGTGTGTACTTTGTGTGGCGCTTTCACTAGGGGATAGATTTTATTCCCTGATTTGCGGGGAAAGAAAATCTATTGCTTCCCTGCTGACAGGACTCTGCCTTGTTTACATAGACAGAGCCCTGTCCTGTGTTGAATTCATGATGATCGCTGGGTGCCGGCGATAATCCATCGGCCGGCACCCTGTTTAATCACACAGCGTGGCCAGATTGCCAGCAGCGTGCGTGCCCAAACCCTCCCCGAAAGTGTCATATCACATAATAGGTACATGATCTGGTGCCGCTGTATATCTAGGTTATACGGTCGGCAAACAGTGAAGGTTTTGACACATTGGGAAGTGTTTCGATCTGAAAAGTTTGCAGGTGGGTTCTGTAGTCCTTTTTAAAGATAGCTGAGAACAATGTGAATGAGAATGCCACTGAAGCATTCTCATCGGAGCTTTCATTTGACAACATTTCTGGCACAACATGTGTTATTTTTTTGCACTTGGGAACAGAAATAAAATGCTTTTAATGGTATTTTTAACAGACAAAGGGTGATTTAGGGGCTTGTTTTAATACCCTCTAGGTTCATGTGTGTGCGGTGATGTACATACACAATACATTTGCACATGCAAAATTTGTGGATGATTAACCGATTAGGATTAGTCTTTTTGCTCATGTATGGAGCACATGAGGTTTCACAATCTAAATAAGTCACGTGAATGAAACTGGTAGGTAAATTCTCCATTAGTGAGAAGTTTTTACAGTTCAATAGCTCACCTGCTTACAGATATGGAGCTGGGTGTTGGTGCAGATCTGCCCGTTGCTTTCAAGTAGCTTAGTAATGCTTGTAGAAATAGATATTTTTCTAGCGGATCAAATCCTGAACTATAATGCTGTGCTATGCAGGTATGATTCACCAAAGCAGTAAATATGCCCTAAAGGCATAGTCCACCTTTTTTGAGTTAAAAAAATAAATGCGCTTAATATAAAAAATGCATTTATTTATTTTTTTGGGTTCAGGTCTGCAGAGCATTGCAGCCGTGAACAGTGAATCACAGGCATAATACAGACTCCTGTGTGGTTTACTTTACAGCCACAGCTCTGTATGAAGGTATGCACCTACCAACAATTAGGATGCTGGGGGAAATAAACAATGCACTTACTAGTGTGGTGATGTCATCCATTGTATCCATAATTCCCTTTTGCCACATTGACAGATGGGACTTGTAATCTTCGTATTTCACAGATCCTTGTGAATGAATGCCCCGGCTGTGCGTGCAAAGCCATGCGAAGCCACCTCATTTAAACTGGACAGAATGCTACAGAGAGATGCAGCCTACGATTTTGGTAAATGGGGGTTTAAGAGTGGTGGGGGGTTGTTTGAATGACTTCTTTTAAGTTGCACCCTAAATGTGGTCTCAAAGGTAAACAAAGCACCTACTTTGGACTATGTTACCCACCCCTTAAATCCTTATCCACCCCTCCCACCTTTGTAGCCCCTTGATGCTTTGTTTCAATACCTACCATTTTCTGAAGTCTTCAGACTTGGTCATATGGTGCTACAGGGTCCTTTTTAACTTTGGCTCAAATCACTTGGCTTTCCTTACTGATGCTAAGAGCAGCATTGACTTGAGAAGGATATCTGCCCTTTTTTCTGCCTACACTGTGAATAAAGGGTGCTCTGGTGTCACCACCTTTGGGCATGGCTAGGATGCCCTGCACTCATAGTATGTCCTCTGTTTTCTGATTGAGCCATGCTGGATGTCATTTAACTTGGAAGACTGAGGACATCTTGTGGCATATGGCAGGTACTGGAGGAGAGAGGTCTAGATTAAAGGGAAGTATTGTAGTCAGAGCACTTTTTTTTTTTTTTTTTTTTTTACAAACAGCCAAAATTAGGCAGGTTAAATCTTATATTCAGTGCTTCAAGACAGTGTCCCCCCTCATCTTTCGCTTACCTTCAACAATCCTTTTGTGTACCCCCCCCCCCCCCCCCCCCTATGCTGAACTCCTGAAGCCTGCAGTTAGCATTTTTAGGAAGATGTTAAATGGTATATCTACATGTTTCTATTAGAACACATTTTAGATAACTACCAACTACTTCCAGTCTGAGCCTTTTCTGGCACTTTGTTCACTCGTAACAATCCCCTCCTCCTGCTTGAAATGGCAATCGAGCTGCTGATCAGCTGGACAGGGAGTGGTTAAGTGGAGCTATGGGCAAAAAAAAAAAATATGCCAAATGCAGTCTGTCACAAGTACAGCATAGCAATTTTTGTTTTCTTAAGAGCTAGTTCACTTAAATTGCACAGGAACGAGCTGTACTTTCCTGTGCACTTCACATGCGATCCGGGTGCAGTTTGATTTCAACCTATTCATTTGAATGAGCTGAAATTGCGACGAACCACTGCAGTAGTGCTCTTTCTAAAACGCAGAGCTACCGGATTGCATTGTTCCATGCAATCTGGTGCTGGCAGATACACTGCATTTGTGACCTGCGTTAGGGCTGCCATTAAGTTGACACTGAGGCCCGCTGCAGGTCGCAAATGCGTTTCAAACAAGATGCAGGAAGCGCGCGCAGAACTCAGGTTTCCCGCACATAGTTAAGGGGGCTGGCAGCTGCTTGGCTGCAGCAGGAATCTGATGCCTGCTGCTACTATTTGCTTCAGCCCTAATAACCAGTGTGAATGTAACCTTAGGGGTTCAGGCAGCCAACTTAGGTGCACTCAGTTGAGCAAATTGGAATATGGGAAGAAATCCACGCCAGCACCGGGAGAACCATGCAGAACTTACAAGAATCTAAATTTGTATCACATAGGGCAGTGGTTCTCAACCTGAGGGTCGAATGACGATTTGCCATGGGTTACCGAATCCTGGACTGTTCATGAAGTCCTCCGTTTTCCCAGCCTGTTTGCGGCCGCCCAGCAGGGCATGTCCCTGTAGCCCATGGCCGCCCACTCAGCCTCTTCGCAGCCACCAATTCAGTTCACGGCAGGGGGGCAGAGACTAGAGGTCAGCTGACTGGTGAGGAATGTGAAGTGGGAGGCGCTGGAGGGAGACCTTATCTCCTATTTTGACATTTGACACCACAGACCTGGAGACACAGTGGGTAACACTGTGTGAGTAACATACCTGTGATTCGAGTTGCCATTAAAAGTCCCCATTACAGTTATTAGATCAGCAGATGACCTTGACCAAGAGCACCTAATTTGGTTGATCAGAACTCCGCCCAGCACTGCCACTCATCCCAACTCCCTTTTAAATAATAAAGGTGAATCTTTTGGAGTGCGGCTATCCAGCTATTTTTTTTCTCAAACTTTTTTTTGTACAGCAATTTGCTGAAGTAAATGTAGGGTGCTTGGGTGTTTGGTAAATTTTAGTTTTTTTTGTAGTCATTGGAGCAGTGGTTGATTTTATTTAGGCTGGTCCCAGTTTCACAGGCTGCAGGTTTGACTACCCCCCCTGCCTTTTGTAGGCTTCTGGAACAAAGGTAAGGAGAGAGTCAAATATGTAGCTTAATATTTAAGCAACAGCCAATCCCTGGTAGCGGGGGGCCAAGCAGGTGGCTTAAGAGGCCGATAAATGGTGTGAACCCCAGAGTAGCAGGGTCTTCCTGTAGAATGGATTACACCTGCTTGAGTGGGGCTGGCTACCCCCTCCCCTGAGGAAAGCCCTACCAAATCACAGCTGTTTGAAGTCCCAGCTGTGAGAAAGCTGGGGGGGCCTACAGTGCATCCAAAATGATTTTCAACTCTCTGAAACTGTACCTGTGGGATCCAGATTGCAAAATCTCACTAGAAGGCACCTGTTCCTTGGCCCTGTTAGTACTGACAGTTCCACAAGATCTTGTTGACTGTGTAATATTTGGATACTGTATCTGAGCCAAGTAGTTCTTCTTTCATGGGGTCCCTACATCTGGCCTGTCCCTTTTTAGTCATTTAAGGGGGACTGTATTCTGAAGTTTAGCAGAAGATTTGATCTGAGGATTGTACTGGGGTTATACTGATACTAGTATCAGTGGCGATACCGAGTATTTGCCCGAGTACTTGTACTAATCTGATATCTTTGCATGAAGAGGCCGGAGAGCGAGCCCTAGCAGCAGCCGAAGGTAAGCTGGCAGGGGTGTGGGTCGCAGCCACATGTGCCGTCAGAATCGGTGACCCGGGCCATCACATTTGTTAACGGAAGTGATGGCCCATGTCTCAGATTAAATACCGTGACGACCATCTTGGTACACCCTGCACTAGGCCGCAGTAAGCCTGCAGTCACAAGGAGACAGTTGACATCTTGTTACACCCAGCCCATATAGTTCACTAACTATATGGGGTAAGTGTAACAAGATGTCTGCTGCTGCCTTCTGACTGTAGGCTTTCTGTGGCAGAGTGCAGGGTGTACCAAGATGGTCGTTGCAGCACTTGTATGCTCGAGTTGCAAAATCCTAAAAGTTTGAACTGTTGTCTCTCATCATTCATTTATCATGCTAGCAATTGCCAATGCAATCAGTGCTGCATTTCAGTGCCACTCGGTATTCAGCTACATATTTTTGGTAAAAAAAAACCTAATAAGCTTATATTGATTGGTTTGTTCCAAAGTTAGTCTACAAATTATGGGATATATTTATGGAATTTTTATTTATTTTTACTAATAATGGCGTCAATCAGCAACTTATAGAGGGACTGCAACATTGTGGCAAACGAATCAGAAACTAAGTAACACTTGACACTTTTTTGGGGGACCAGTGACACTAATACAGTGATCAGTGCTAAAAATATGCACTATCACTTTACTAATGACACTTGCAGGGAAGGGGTTAACATCAGGGGCGTTTAAAGGGTTAAATGTGTTCCTAGGGAGTGCTTACTAACTGTGGGGGAGGGGAGGTGCTTGTACTGTGGGAAGGCAGAGATCCATGTTCCTGCTTGGCAGAAACCCAGGATCACTACCTTCCCTACTGACAGAACAGCGATCTGCCTTGTTTACATAGGCAGACCTCCGTTGTGCTTCTCTTGGGAACAATCGGCGGGTCCTTGCTGTTTGCCTCCCACTGTGTCCAATCACAGCGGGAGTGGGCCCCAGACCCGGAAGTGCAAAATCGCATACCTGTACATGATTTTGCACAGGAGAGCTGCCGTATATGTACTGTATACAGTCAGCAAGCAGTTAATATGCCCTGGTGACCAGACATTTTCCCCTGCTAATCTGGGGAGTTCTCCTGCCTCTGGAGCATAGAAGAAAGGATCCGGTTGCTGGAAATGTTGCTTCCACCAATAGGTGGTGTCCACATCACACATACAGTGATGTGGACAACTGAAGAAGGACCCCAGGAAAGTAAACGGATGGGGTTTAGAAAGAGGCAGTGAGGTGCTCTTGTATTGCCTCCTCTCTGCTTGTCATACGCTTCTGAAAAGCAAGCCGTTTAAACTTCGGCAGGCCATAGATGGTGCAAATTTTATTTCCTTCTACAACAGGTTGCAGGGAAGAAATTCACACGATTCAACCATTAACATAGCCAGCGCTGACAGGGGAATCCCTCCTGCTGAGATATTGGGGGGGGGGGGGTCTGCGTCCCCGACGAGGGAAGACAGTGATTATTGCTAGGTGGCTATACCAGCTGCTAGCAATAATTTGCAAGTAAAATCCTGCAGGCTGGTTGTACCCAAGTTGATTAATGGAAGAGTCCTCATGTGACAATGGATTCAGTTAAAATAAAATGGGCATTTCAATAGGTGTGTTTTTTTTGTTTTTTGTTTGTTTTTGTTTCCCTCTATACCAGCAGTTGGAGTTAGGTGGGGGGAGGTTGCTAATATCTTGGAGTTGGGCTTAGTTTTTCTAAAAGCGTTCTGTTGTAATTTTTTTTTTTTTTTTATACTTTTTTTTTTTTTTTTAAATTTGCTGCTTTAAGGGGTAACGTGTAACTGCTTTTAAACAAGCTGAAAACCAAATCCCCAAGTATTATTATAAACCTGATTCTATAGACTCCTACTATTGATTATAAGTAGGCAGAGGTATCCGAAGAGTTGTAATTCAAAAGCAACACCACAGACATACAAGTTGCTTATCCTTACTATTGTCGTAGAATGGTCTAATCTTTTAAGTTTTCTTCTTTTTTTGTACCCACTTTCAAAATCACGTGATTGTGAAAATTTGTCCGGTTTTAGATTGCTATTGCAAACCTGTTTGCAATGTACTCTTGTCTTATCCCTTCTCAGCTGCACATCATGCTGCTATACTGTGTCCCTTGTCACTGGTGTGTGTTAATCAGTTATAACCTGATCACTGTCCTGACAAGCAGTCCTATGAATAGCTTAGCTCATTATTTATAGGACTGACCCAGGGCATGATGGGTTGGGAGTCTTGCATTGTAAACGGCCTGAAGTCCTGAGAGCGGGGAAGTTTAACCCCTACCATGACTCAGTCTTGTGCATAACTGCTCTTATTCCTGTACTTTGTTACCATGGATAATGCTGAGATTTTAAGAAACCGCTTATGATGCTGGTAAGTTGAGGTCTGATGTATTCAAACCTGTTTGATTTGTCTCGGAAGGAGTTTTTTGAATCTTCATCTGGAGGTCGTCACTGTAGCTCTGCAATTTAAAACCTGCGCTTTGGCAAGGCTTTGTATTTACATTCCCATGGCATCAGGAATTTACCAGTTCCATGGCATCAGGAATTGATCTCCCTGGCATGTTCAAATTTTGTTGCTGTTAGTAATTCTCAAATAATCCAGACATGTTTCTCATTGTTGTGTTGTTGTTTACACTTTGATTCATTATTAACTATTTTTAAGCTGCTAGGCCCCTTTCACACGGACGATCCGTATGTCCGTTTTTCATCCTTCCGTTTTCGGATGAAAAACGGACATACATTCATCCCTATGGAGCGTCGGATGTCAGCGGTGACATGTCCGCTGACATCCGACCCGCTCCGATCCGAAAAGTGTAACGGAGGAAAAACCTACTTTTCCATCCGTTTTCGGATCGGGTGACGACGGACACTACGGTCCGTCGTCATCCGATCCCCCATAGGGGAGAGCGGCGCTCTGACAGGTCCGTCGCTGCACAGCGTGCAGCGATGCACCTGTCATCTTCCTGCTCAGCGGGGATCGGCGGAGCTATCCCCGCTGAGCAAGCGGATGTTCACGGGGCGGATCATGACTGATCTGCCCCGTGTGAAAGAGCCCCTAAGCTTTTCTTCAGTTTCTGGCCTAATCCATTCATCCCAGGAGTTTTCATGGGCAATTTGTTTTCTTTTATCTGGAGGATTTCTCAGCTTGGCACTCCATCCTGCCTTCATTCTTGAGCTAAGGGCAGATGGATTCCAGGAATTAAAGGATAAGTTAACCTTTGCACAAAAAATGATAAATGCACATCCTTTTTTGCAGGTAATAAATGTGCAGTTATTATTTTTTAATATTAGGAGCCTGTAAAGCATTGCACCAGCCATCAGGAGATCGCTGATGCCATGCAGGTCTCCTCCACACTCTATCAGTATACTCGTACAGCCTGTACGGGTAAGCCGATACTCGCTGACAGACTCCATGAACTACCACGGTCAATAAGGCTGAACTCTGAGGAAGAAGCTAGTCCTCGAAACGCGTTAGCCTATTGGATTTTCACCTTCTCCTACTGCATGATATGATGCAATGTGGACTTAATGACGCTGTACCATGTGATGCGATTGTTACATTTGTCATCTTGTGAGCAGATGTAATATTTACCATCTAATACATTAATAAAGCAATGGTTTTCAGATTATGCACTAGGTCTGTGCGCCGTCTTTTTGTGGCTAAGGGTGTCTGACTTGTAGTTCATTCATACACAGAGCCCTGTGTATAATTAACGCGGCTGTGTCGGCGTAGCCCTGCTGCTTTCAAAAACTGACAGCTTGTAGGGGGAACCATTCCCTGTACTGCTGCTGGGGAGGGGGGGGGTGCAACGGGCGGTGGCAGCTGCAGCACTGGGAACATGCTACATGTTCCCAAAGGTGAACTTGGCCTTTAAATGAATCTGCCCTTACTCAAGATGGCAGCAGCTAGAAATGCTAGGGGGGGGGGGGGGGCTATTTTTCAAAGTGGGTTTCTCAACAAAATAAATCATGAAGAGATGGATGAGTTTGCTTTCAATATTAAAAATGAATTAAACCGCATTTTCAGCTTGTGATCAGATACAGTTAAGTTCTGCTTTGGGAACTTTGGCTAATTTTAATTATTTTACTGTCAAATCTTTGTGGTCTTTGAAACGCATAATACCTTATTCTAGTGTCTCATTACATGAATACATTATATCGATGAGACCTTCTATGCCAGATTTATTGATGGTGTGATTTGTCAGCGTGTGATTTATTTATTTTCTTCTCTTTCTGTGCCAGTCAACTGCTTTAGATAATTAGTAGGGTTACTAGCAGCAGAAGGAACATTTAGGAGAATATATATAGTAGTTTATTTATGCTTGTAACCAATCGGCATGTAGCGTTCTAGGCTCCTTTTAGTTCCTCCTTAACCACTTTTAATACTGGGCACTTTCACCCCTATCCTACCCAGGCCAATGCAACACTGTACCCAAACAAAATTTTTATCATTTTGTTCACACAATTAGGGCTTTCTTTTGGTGGTATTTAATCACCGCTGGGTCTTTTTATGCTACAAATGTGGGGGGGGGGGGGGGGGAAAGCATTTTTCTTAGTTTGTTTAAAAATTTTGCAAATAGAAGTCATATCTCTTCATAAATTTTCACAAATTTTATACTGCTATATTTCTTTGGTAAAAATAACCCAAATCCGTGTATTATTTGGTCTGTGTGAAAGTTGGAGTCCACAAGCGATGGTAGTAATGATTGAAAAAGTGGTATAAAACCAAAAACGTAATATATTGCTGCTTACTAGTCATTGGATGTGTTGCTACATTAATGTTGTGTGTGTGTGTGTGTGTGTGTGTGTGTGTGTGTGTGTTTTTTTTTTTTTTTTTTTTTTTTTTTTAAAGAGTTTTTAAAATATTGGTATCAACTTGCAGGTTTTTATTCCCCCCAATAAATAAAATGGGCTTCCCCTTTTTATAATTGTAAATCGATATAAAGAGACTCCAGCATAATTACAGAAGTAAACGCTACATGGTGAGTTCCACTGTCATTTTCTGCTACATGTTTTGTGGGTTATCACTTTGGCAGGAGAGGAGGATCGTAACATATTTTCTGTACAATATTTTTCCATGTAATATGGGATGTGGTGCCCTTTTATTTCACACTATTATTAGATAAGCCTCTACTTTTACCAGTATTTTCCTTTTTTTAGGCTTTTTTACCCTCTGATTACACCTGGTGATCTGGCCAGTAAAACACCTCTGTATTAGGATGCCCCACTCTTGTTAAAAAAGCAACAGACACCTTTGGAGAGCAGCATTGTCAGTCTGAGGAGAGAAAAGTGTTGCATGCGCTAGAAAATTTAGATAGACTAACAAAGCCAATTTCCAGCAGTTACAGAAACAGTTTTGGGTTAAGTTTTACATTTATCTGTGAAAAAAACAAGTTTTTTATTTTTTTTCCCAGAATTTTGGTGAACATGTAATTGGTTGATTTAAGTGAAGATTCCTTTGTCTTTTTTACTAAGCTCAGTAGACAGTCACTTTAAGTGAAAAGTCTATAATTCTTTAGTAAAAATTAACAGCTTCTGCTTAGGGAAAAGTACCTCTTGTATGATTTAATTTGTGAAACTTAGTGTTAGGGATGCACCGATACCATTTTTTTCAGAGTGAGTTATGATTCTTTTCCTCAAGTACCACTCGCTGATACTATTTACCCATACCCATTTTATTTTATTTTTTTTCGTGCTGTGCGATTTGAGCCCATACAAAATGAATGGGCTCAAATCCTATTACAAAGAATCGCATGTGATTTGAACAGCCCGGATGTGATTCCTGCCTGAGGCGCATGCAGTTTCCTGCTCCGCTCCTGTGTGTACCCAGGCTGAAGTCACTATGACAAGCCTGGGTTCACACAGGAACGGTGCGGAAAGCTACATGTGATTAAAACAGGAATTGCACCACATTCCTGTTCATATCGCATGTGATTCTTTGCAGTGCGATTTGAGCCCATTCATTTTGTATGGGCTCAAATTCCACCGCACGAAAAGGGTATCCGTTTTTGGTAACAGAGCATTTACTCGTGCAAATACTTAGTATTGGCACCGATATCTGTATCAGTGCAATGCTACTTAGTGTTGCTTGCATGTAGCTTTTAAATATATTCTTTGGCACATAACATGCTGGAACGAAATTCCCTTAAAGTAGTTATAAAATCTCAAGGTTTTTTACCTTGATGCATTCTATGCATCAAGATAAATAACTGCCTGTGTGCAGCAGCCCCTCCAATACATACACGAGCCCCATCGTGTTCCAGCGATGTGCACAAGAGCTTCAGCTGTCTGGGGACTCTCCCTCCTCATTGGCTGAGACATTAGCTTCTGCTGCTGTCAGTCACAGCTAGTGAGCCAATGAGAAGAGAGGGGGCTGGTGGCCGCAGCTCTGTGTTTGGACACGGAGAGCAGCGGCTCAGGAGCGAACCTGCTTGGGTACTGCCCAAAGCCCGTGTGGGCTCGCTCCTGAGTCCTGCTTCTGCGTCCATTGACACAGACAGCGGGACTCGGCCCTGCCCCCCAGCTCCTGTGTCACTGGATTTGATGGACAGCAGCGGGAGCCAATAGCTCCTGCTATCAATCTGTCCATTGATTAGAGACGCCGGCTGTAGCTGCTGGGCCCATGCACATTGCTGAATCAGATAAGGCTCAGGTAAGAAAAGGGGGGGGGGGGGTTCTGGGGGGCAGCTGCAGCAAAGAATGTTTTTCACCTTAATGCATTAAGGTGAAAAACCTCGAGATTTAACAATCACTTTAAGGTCTTTAAAAATGTAAACCAGAAAAAATGAATGTAATAGAGTAGGCTTCTTTATTACAATATTGCTCATCTGAGGCTGGCACTCCAGGAACTACCTGTTCATGGTGTGCATTATTCATCTCTTCTACAGCTTCTTGGTTACCGGAGAGGCTAGTCTGTGTACACTAACATTCCTGTAACGGGCATGAGGCTTCTACTATAATTAAAAACATTGATTCATATTTTTTTCACCTTAGTTGGTTATGTGTAGAGATTATACCAGATATGACCTGTTATTGCTTTAATGACAAGGCCTGTTCCTTAGTCATTTTTTCCTCTGCAGCATTCACTTGTGCAGGTGCTCTGTTCCTGAAATTCAAGCTAAGCAACATCAGTCAGATTTCAGTTTCACATTGCTCATATGGAAAATGTTGATGTCAGAGGTAGTAAAAGTGGGTGTGACTAGTTCTGCTTTTACAGTGCAGTGTGTAGGAGCGATGTGGTGGTTATACTAGCCAGAAGTCAGGCTCTCTATAGGTCTACAAATGTGCGGTAATTTACTGCTGGCCTTGTGCTGCACACTTGCATTACACATGGAACCTGCAGTAAGGCAGCATAGCGTGTTTAGGGATTACAGATCTTCATTCTGGCTAGCATGTCCTCTACAGAGCAAACTCTAAGAAAACTCCAACCTGTTTTTGTTAGTATTGTTTTACTGTTGGTACCCTCCCTGAAATCAGCTGTTTGGGTTAAGACCAGGGTAAAGGTCTTTTGCTAAGGGGAATTCTGGGAGAACATTTTAATTATGTTACACACTGGATATGTGTCTTTGCTGTACATATGATTGGGGGGCGGTAGTAAAAAGCTGTAATGCATCTGTACATATCTTTCTAAACAATCTGTTCTGTGTTTGGTTTCTGGAGGTCTTGGTTGCATGCATTTGCAAATAGGTCATGCAGACTGGCAGAATTTGTCCAATTTGTTCCTCCACTTCACTCATATTGTATGCATGAGGCTCTACCAGGTAGGAACTCGACATCTGCCAAAAAACTACAATCGAGCAGAGGCAGCGGTCTGCCTATGTAAACGAGGCAGGTTGCCATTCTGGCAGGAGGGAAGAAATGAAATGTGTGCCCTGCAATGCAGGGAATAAATTTTTAGCTCTTCCCCCTAATAAAAGCACCTCCCGCCATATAGTAAAACACTGTTAACCCTTTGATCAGTGTCATTACAGTGACAGTGCATATTTATTTTATATATATATATATATATATATATATATATATATATATATATATATATATACACACCACTGATTACTGTATTAGTGTCACTGGTCCCCAGAAAGTTTCAATGTTTGCCATAATATCGCAGTCTCACTAGAAATTACTGATCACTGCCATTACTAGTAAAAATGAATAAAAATCCTATAGTTTGTAGACATTATAACTTTTGCGCAAACTAACCATTATACGCTTATTGGGATATATTTATTTATTTTTTTTTTACCAAAAATATGCAGCAGCATACATATTGGCCTAAATTTATGAAGAAATTGTTTTCTTTCAATTTTTTTATTGGATCTGTTTTATAGCAGAAAATAAAAATATAGTGTGAAAGTAAAAAATGCAGAGATGATGAAATACCACCAAAAGAGATCTCCATTTATTTGGGTACAGCATTGCACGACCGCGCAGTTGTCCATTAAAGTAACTTGGTGCTGTATCGCAAAAGATGGCCTGGTCATGAAGGCGGGTACATCTTCTGGCGGTCAAGTGGTTATAAATGAGCTTGGTGAAAGCCTTGAGGGGGGATGCTAATGCCCAAACCTATTTTTTTTTTTTTACCCTTATGCAAGGCATGCATCAAGGTAAATGTTTAGGCTTAAGAACCACTTAGTTTGTCCAGTGTTGGTACTTTTATAGATTAGTGTGTTGTGGCTTCTTTTGGAGCATATGCTTACATCCAACAGATCTTTGCTGAAGCTTTTAACCAAAAGATCTCAAAGTTATTTGTTTTATTTTGTGAATTGTGCAGTTTGTATTGGAAGTTGTAATTCTGGTTGCTATCTTTGAAAGTGTAATCGGTACTAATTCATGCAGAATGACTGCCAAGATAAGCCACCTAAGGATTGTATGATCCCACATGAAACAGTCTTCCT
This sequence comes from Lithobates septentrionalis, assembly GCA_037952835.1. Classification (NCBI taxonomy): domain Eukaryota; kingdom Metazoa; phylum Chordata; class Amphibia; order Anura; family Ranidae; genus Lithobates; species Lithobates septentrionalis. The sequence continues at coordinate 2,316,885 of JBBDGP010001924.1, forward strand.
CTGATAACAGGAGCAGTGTAAAGCACATTCACTGTGTCTCTAAGCAGGAGCCCTGTGTGGCCCACCATCTGCTATGTTCAAGGGAAGGCCCTCAATGACCATCCACATTTGTGAGCTGGCACAGTCAACTGTAAATAGTTGGCAGCAACTCCTGATATGTTAGTCATTTTCCTGTGCTGGAGAAGTCTGTTTACTGAGTGGGGATCCACTGTTTGCTGGTAAATGGACCCCTCTTCCATTGCAGAAATGCCGCTGGCACATCAGTAACTGCTGAAGTTATTGTTAAAGAACTCATTTGATTCTGAGATGAAAAGTGTCTCCTTATTCCTGCACATCCCTGGTCAAATCAGCTGTCAGGAGGTGATGTGTCTGTGTAGAACTGGGACTGGCTTTTTACCCAAGCTGTCAGTTCCAGCCTCACACAGACACACACATCATCCTGCAAGGTGAGATGGAAAGATGAAAAGAAAAATTGTCAGCTAAACTAATAACTGTAATGCTCTCTTTATACCTGTCTGCTCTGGCATGTTGCTGTAACATGCCTTGTTGTGGCTGCCAGAACAGAAACCTGCATTTATTTTTCTCAAAACAGAAACCCAAAATGAATATTAGTTTATTATTTTCTAATAAATTACTTGAAATGGTTCTAAAGCGTTTTTTTTTTTTTTCTTTTTCTTATTGAAGAATTTTTTTGTATTAAAATCACACATCTATACTTGCTCTGTACAATGCTTTAGCATAGAGCAGCCCCGATCCTCATCTTCTGGCATCCCTGTCAAGTGCTCCGTGCCCCCTTTTTTTTGTTGGATGCCCCCACAGAAAGCTGCTTTCCATGGGGGCACCCATGCCTGCTGGCTCCTGAGCCCAGCTCCCGTGTCACAGGTTTTCATTGACAGCCAATGGCTCCCGCTGCTATCAATCTGTCCAATTGGAGAAAGACAGTGGCAGGTGCTGCTGTACTCAAACATTGCTGGATCGGCTCGGGTAAGAAAAAAGGGGGGGGGGGGTGTCTGGTGGGGAGCTGCAGCATTCAGGTGAAAACCCTTAGTCTTCATGCACACGAGACGCCTGTGCAAACTCTGCTAAACACATTTTTAAAAGCTGAATCCGGCGTTTAGAAACGTCCATTTTGCCGCATTTGCATGCCGCGTGTAGCGGCATTTTACCGCGTTAGTGTCTAGAAGCGTCTGCAGAGCAGAGAATGACATTTTGTGCTACTTGGTGCTAGGAACCCCAAATTTGGTGTGCTAACACAGTGGAACACTACAACATATCCAAAATTGGGGTTCCTAGCACCAAGTGGCCCCAAGATACAAAGTCGGGTCGCAAAATTTCATTCTCTGCTGCAGAAGTGCTTGACATTTTGTGACCCGACTTTGGGGCCCCGTATCTCGGGGCCACTTAGTGCTAGGATCCCCCAAATATGTTGTAGTGCTAGTTCTACTGTTTGCACACCAAATTTGGGGTTCCTAGCACCAAGGGGCCCCGAGATATGGGGCCCCAAAGTCTGGTCGCAAAATGTCATTCTCTGCTGCAGTTTAACATCATATTTCTGTGTTTTCTGGTCCAAAAAATAGGGTTCCTTTTTAAAAACGCTTATAAACGCAAACGCAGGCGTTTAGCATCTGAAATGTGGTAAACTTTTGCGTCCGAACCCATTTTTTTGCTTCTGGAAAAACTAGGTTAAACACAACTGACTAAAAACGAGACTGTGTACATGGACACATAGGATAACATTGAATGAGTTCAGGGGCAGTTGAAAAGTGTCCAACTGCCTTTGAACGCGAGTTTAACAGCGTCTCGTGTGCATGAGGCCTTAAGGCTTTAGAACCATTAATACATGCCTTTAAAGCATGAAAACATATTGCTATATTATGGCCCTCTGGATATTTTAGGGGCCCAAATTGAGGCGCTCTCTAATTGTCGAGATCCCCACCACTACACTAGAGGGTGGTGAAAGGTGATCTAACTATATTCAGACGTATGTCTGCAAGTGCACTTCTAAACTCAAATGGTTAACTTGATGGCGGGATTCTTCTGTGTTGGGAGAGGCAGGAATAGAGCTATAAGGCTTTTTTTTTTTTTTTAACCACTAGCCCACCGCCCACCGTCATATGACGTCCTGGGCTTTGGGCGGGTATATCTGAATGATGCCTGTAGTTACAGACATCATTCAGATATTGCCGGTTTCAGCCGGCGAATCTCTACACCATAGGAACGATCATATGGGAGGCGAGAGGGGACGTCGTGTAGACCAGATGGTCCCCGGAGTCTCTATGATCGTCGGAGGCCGGGCGCGATGTTATGACGTCACACCCGGCCTCTCCATTCAAAAAAACGGCGCCGCTTCGGCTTGGAAGCGGCGATCGTTTTTATATTATTTTTTTTATTTCAGGCTTCCCAGCCTAGTGGTGAGATATGGGGTCTTATTGGCCCCATATCTCACTATTAAGAGAACCTGTCATGTCATATTGCTATTACAAGGGATGTTTACATTCCTTGTAATAGGAATAAAAGTGATCAAATTTTTTTTTTTCAAAAAAGTGTCAAAATAAAAAAAATTATAATTAACAATAAAAAAAAAATTTTTTTAAAGCGCCGCTGTCCCCGTGTGCTTGCACGCAGAAGCGAACGCATACGTAAGTCCCGCCCACATATGAAAACGGTGTTCAAACCATACATGTGAGGTATCGCCGCGAACGTTGGAGCGAGAGCAATAATTTTGGCCCTAGACCTCCTCTAACTCAAAACATGTAACCAGTAAAAAAATTTAAAGCGTCGCCTATGGGGATTTTTAAGTACCGAACATTGGCGCCATTCCACGAGCGTGTGCAATTTTGAAGCGTGACATGTTAGGTATCTATTTACTCGGCGTAACTTCATCTTTCACAAAATGCAAAAACATTGGGCTAACTTTACTGTTTTTTTTTTTTTAACACAAAACCGCTTTTTTCCCCCAAAAAAACGCGTTCGAAAAATTCCTGCGTAAATACTGTGTGAGATAAAAAGTTGCAACAACCGCCATTATATTCTCTAGGGTCTTTTCTAAAAAAACATATATAATGTTTGGGGGTTCTATGTAATTTTCTAGCAAAAAAATGATTTTTACATGTAGGAGCAAAGTGTCAGAATTGGCCTGGTATTCGAGGTGGTTAAAGAGCTGCGACAATTTCTGTGTATTAACGATAAAACAATACAATTTTTAAAAACCCATTACAGAAAATGATCACTGCCACATCATTTGTTACTTACGCAGGATTTGCATATACTTTGGTTAGAATAAAAAGTAAAAATTTATAGCGCACACACACGTCGTGTTTGTTTTTTTTGTTATTTTGTTTTTTCTTTAGTAGAAATAGGGTAATAAAGTTCTTCTTTGTACATACCTTTTTTAGATTGTAAGCTTTCGCAGGCAGGGCCCTATGATCCTTCTGTTATTGTATTGTAACACGGTCTCCCACTACCTTGTAAAGTGCTGTGCAAACTGTTAGTGCTATGTAATTCCTAAATAATACCTGTGCAGCAGGCCTCAGAGGTACTTTTGCAGGCTTGCTTTTTATTTGTGACTTGGATCTAAAAGTTGACGTCTCTGAATTCAGTGTCATTATGGTATTGGCTATTTGTTGCCAGCAATCCCAACAATTTTAGGATTGTGTGGCCTCAAAATGTGAAATAAAATGGATTGATTTTCACTGGGCAAAAACTGGATTATATTGTTGGTTTACTCGTAAGGTGAACTTTGCTATACTTGATGTAAAGATGTTCTTGATAACCTTAAATTGGCCTCTAAGATTTTTTTTTATTTATTTTTTTTTGTGGCAGCCTTTTCCGACATATGTTGACTTGGTTGCTCTCCTCTTGTGTTATGTAGCAGTGATTAACATTTTTTTTTTAAGGACAGATTGATATAGAAACTGTGCTTATGAGGACATCTGCTGGTCAAAGTAGTGTAGGCTTACTATTGCTTCAAGCAGATTAATAGAGGGCATCTACCACAAGCCAAACCAACTATGTGAAAAACCAAGATCTCATTCTCTAACTCTGCACCACATACCATGTGACTCAGGATTCTGAGTTGCAGCTTCCACCAGACTGTACTTGAATTTCCTTCCTGAAATTCTTTACACGTGAATGTAGTTTAGCCTCATTAGAGGCCTCAGTTTGACTGTAAATGCCAAAACTTGGGAACTTCGGTCCCCTTAAATTTTTGCCCTGCATCTCCACTTCCACGCTGCTATTTTTGAGTATCCTGTGGGTGCACAGATGTGCCAGAGGTCTCTGCCAGAGCCTGAATCCCACAACAAGCATGCACCCATCAGTAAAATCTTCTCCTGCAAGAAGACCTGATCATACCAAGAAATTTTGGGGGGCTGGTGCTAGGCCTTTCTCACGTAGGTAAGAAATAAAGTGCTCTTATGAAACAAAAAAAAAAAAGAAATAAAGTGCTGTGCTGCACCACTAAAAAGGTCAAATGTGTGTTTTTTTTGTTTTGTTTTTTTTTAACCAATTGTGGGTGCCAGGAGTTAAAGGATGTTCTATTGGGTGAAGTTCTGTTTTTAATATTGATGCTTTCTCTAGATTAAAAGCTTAACCCTTTTACAAATTTACAAACCGTTTTTTTTTGTTTTTTTTTTGTCCAACTACTTTGTTTTCAATGACCATTGCTGTTGATTCCAAATGTTTTACAAGTGTTTTTTGTCTGATGCACGTTTTTGTAAATTTGTTCCAACTTTAATCCAAATCTCTGAATTGCTTTACCTTTTTTGTCTCTCCAGATTCGTAACATGGTGGCTGTGTTGGAAGTAATCTCCAGTTTGGAGAAGTATCCAATTACCAAAGAGGCACTGGAGGTGTGTATGACCACTTTAGCCCTGTAAGATTTTACCCCCTTCCAGACCAGAGCACATTTTACAATTTCGTACTGCGTGGCTTTAACTGACAATTCTGCGGTTCTGCCAATGCTGTACCCAAACAAAATTGCGTACTCTTTCCCCCCCCCACACACACACACACACACACACACACACACAAATAGAGCTTTCTTTTGGTGGTATTTGATCACCTCTGCGGTTTTTATTTTTTGCGCTATAAACAAAAAAGACCGATTTTGGGGGGGGGGGGGGGATTTTTTTTTACTTTCTGCTATAATATCCCCCAAAAATTATATTTAAAAAAATCGTAATTCCTTCCTCCATTTAGGCCGATATGTAAATATGCAAGTGGTTATAGAATGGAAGATCTTTAAAGAATAAAAACATATTCAAATTGTACCTGTGCCAATAATATACACCCTACAGTATTTACATATAGAACCCTTTTAACCACCTCAATACAGGGCACTTGCACCCCCTTCCTGTCCAGGCCATTTTTCAGCTTTCAGCGCTGTCACATTTTGAATGACAATTGTGTGGTAATGCTACACTGTAACCATTTTCTTCACACAAATAGAGCTTTCTTTTGGTGGTATTTAATCACTTCTGGACTTTTTATTTTTTTCCGAAAAAAAAAGAAAATTTACAAAAAAAAAAGTTGTTCTTAGGCTGCTCTCACACTCTGTCAGTGCGAGGCGAGGAGCGCCGATTACCGGCATCTCCGTGTTTACATGTGACCGGCTGTGATTGGACGCAGCCGATCACATGGTTAAAGAGCCACGGCTCTTTACAGAGATCTGTATCGCACCGTGTCCTAGCATCATGGCCACGCGAGAGCGGTCGTTCTGGGAGGACATCCTATGACGTCCACCCAGAACAAGAGCCGTCATTTGACGGGGGGGGGGGGGGGGCGGCGGGGGTGCGGCGGCAAGTGGTTAAACAGGCCTCATTCACCTTTGCAGCTATAGACAATGTGGAGAAATTTAATTTGAAAGTTTACAGCAGAGCTACAGAACAGCAGGCTGCCAGCCTTTTAATGTTCCTGCAGGTATTTTGTAAACTGTTAGAAACAAAATACTTGGCTTAGGGTTTTGTTTTAGGACAAAATGGTTTACAGCACAAGCAGCTAGATAGGTGCATAAGGGCTTGATTTCAAGTATAACCACTTCACGCAAAACTACGTACCCATACATCGGCACTTTGACGCTAATTACAGGGGTTATGGCAGCAGCTAGCTGCCATAACCCTGGTATTTTCGGGAACGCCATGCATTTCTCTTTAATATAAAAGTGGTCTCCGTGACGGATTCACCACAAGATCACTTTTATCGGCGGAGACAATAGCGTTCTTTCCTGTGGATGCCTGGCTGCCGACTGAGAGGAAGATGGGCCCCCATTCATAGCATGAGAGTGCGGAAGCGACTTCAAACGTCACTTCTGCCCATAGATCTCTTAAAGGATAATTTTTTTACCTTCTTTTTTTCAAGTGACTTTTTTTATTTTATTTTTTTATTGTATTTTATTTTAAATATCTGGGGGTCTTTAAAAGTCAAATTAATAAGAGCTCGTGCACAGAAGCCAATGCATACATAAGTAGCGCCTGCATATGAAAACGGTGTTCAAACCACACGTGTGCGGTATCGCCGCAATCATTAGACCTCTATAACTCAAAACTGGTAACCTGTTGAAATTTTTAAACATCGCCTATGGAGATTTTAAAGGGTAAAAATTTTTGTCGTTCCACGAGCGGACACAATTTTGAATCTTGACTTGTTGGGTCTCAATTTATTTGACGTAACATTATCGTTCACAATATAAAAAAAAAATTGGGCTAACTTTACCGTTTGTCTTATTTTTTAATCCAAAAAAGGTGTATTTTTTCCAAAATAAAAGTGTGCTTGTAAGACCACTGCGCAAATACGGTGTGATAAAGTATTTTAACGACCACCATTTTATTCTCTTGGGTGTTAAATACCCCAATCATTATATATTTTTTTTAAGTAATTTTCTAGCAAAAAAAAGATTTTAACTTTTAAACAACAAGTGTCAAAAAGAGGCTCGGTCTTTAAGTGGTTAATTTTTATTCTGTGGCCGAAGGTGCTATTTTTATATGAAGCATATCTGAGTCAAAATTCTACTTGGAGGGGAAAATAAAGTCTAATTTTATCTCCTTTTTTTTTTATCTATAGGAAACCCGACTTGGAAAGCTAATTAATGATGTTCGTAAAAAGACCAGTAACGAGGATCTTGCCAAACGTGCTAAGAAACTGCTACGTAGCTGGCAGAAATTGATAGAGCCAGTACAGGCTGAGCAGGCTGCCAGGGCTACTCCCAACCCACAAGGTTCAGCAAATGGTGGTAGTACCCACAACTGTAAGATAGAGACCAATCAAACTGCACTGTTGAGCGGAAAGCCTCTTCAGGACCTTAAGGGCAGGAATGATATCCAGAAGGCTCATTCACCTAAGGCTGAAAAGGTGGCCAGTCGAAAAAGAAAAGGGGAATATAGAGATGGTACCCAAGGGCTTGCTTGCAAAGCAGGCAAACCGAATCAGGAGCTGTTCCAAAATTCTTCACCACTCCCCACCAATGGAATAGGAGGTAGTCCCCCGGAAAACCTACTTGGTCCTCTTGATGGCAGTTCACAGACTAACAGGTTGGAGACTGCTGAAAATGATAAACATGGTAAAATCCCGGTAAATGCTGTCCGGCCGCACACCAACTCCCCTGGACTTGTAAAACACTCAAGCACTTCCTCTTTACTAAAAGTGGCCGTCCTACAACAGCACAGTGTAGGGTTAGAAGAAACCCATTCTCTTCAGCCACGAAGTCCACGCTGTTCCTCTTACAGCCCTCGTGGCACTAGGGCAGAACTAGTGGCACGGCAGCACACCACATATGCACCAAAGGGTTCTGCGCCCAGCCCCTCTCAAAGGCTGCCTGGTGTAGACACTGCACATCCTCCCTCTTCTCAATCCCCTGTGCGCCCTTCTACACCCCCTGCCATAGCAAAAAGACTAGAGTCTCCTAGAAGGGATATTGCAGTCTCTTCACCTCATAGGTCTGTAGAGCAGTTGGTCTCTGACTACCAACTTCAGCAGTCACCTAGGGTAACCCAACAGCACACCCCACATGGACATCGTAGTGGACAGCCTATCACAGATCCTCAAACACCTCGCAGTAGCTACTCACCAGAGTCCTCAAAAATGGACAGCGATGACGCAGCCTCTGGTTCAGACAGCCGCAAGAAAAAGAAATCTCGTAGTCGAGATCAAGAAGGATACTCAGCAGATGGGAATAGCAAACAAACCAGAGTAAAAAAGGATCGTAAATTAAAATTTGATTTCATGACTGGGCAAATAAAACCTTTAACAAACAAAGACCCATCCCAGGCAGAGATTTCAGCCCCTTCAGAACAGCACAGAACTGAGACAGACAAACAAGACCCCAAACTTGGTCTGCCAAGTCCCTTTGAACAGACAGACTGGAAGGAGTTGTCTCAAATTGGGATCATTCAGTCCTATCTCAATCGTCAGAGCAGCTTGTTGTCTTCCTCTGGTGTACATACGCAGAGTGCACATTATTATATGTCTGAATATTTAAAACAGGCGGAATGCAGTAAGCGGGAAGCTAGAAAGACTCATGTTTTAGTGCCACTTGCCCTACCGAGTGAGCTGCCTGGAAAAAACAGGGAAGTGACTAGCGCTGACGTAGACAGACTTCATAATCAACATTGGCCTGGTGTCAATGGCTGTCACGATACACAAGGCAACTGGTTTGATTGGACGCAGTGCATCTCCTTGGACCCTCATGGTGATGATGGTAGATTAAACATCTTGCCTTATGTCTGCCTAGACTGAGCACCAGTCCCAAATCTGCTTTCTCATATCTGTGGTTTTCACTGCAAACCATGGGTCGCTCTGCGACCAATGCTCAAAATGGAAGATTTGATTGAGTTAAGTTCCCTTTTTTGGGGGATGTGAAGGGTTTGGGGTGTAGAGAGCCTGGAAGAGAAGCTTTGTGTCCACTACATCCTGGGAATTCTCTTCCCGTCAGAGCTCCCCCTCTGTCTGCCACACCTGTTCTTTTGTGCTAAATGCTGCTACCAGATAACTTGGCAAAGGATTACAGAAGGGGGTCAAGAAATGCAATGGAACGGTGTGCAAGGGGGGTTCCACTTGGAGTTTTGAATCTCCTATAGCAAGTGAGCTATAAAATATATGGAAAAAATAGTGTTAAGTTCAAACCTACCCTAAGATTGCAAAAAGGTGAATTTTTCCGGTACCTGAGAAAGGGCTGGAATAAAAAAAAAATTATATATATATGACAGGTACCTAAATCTTATGTGAAAGAGGATTTAAATAAGTTGAGAGTAAGTTACCTTAACAGAGTATGCATTATTTATTTGAATTAATGTTTTTTTCCTTTTTCAGATTTTATTTCAATTTAAAATTTGACAGTAAAGTGTCTAAAGAGGCGCAAAGTATAGAAGTGTTCAGTTCCAAGCATCACAGCTGATCCCTTTATGTTGACTAGGGGAGAGTCTTAATAAATCATTCCCTCCTCCCCATCATTTTTTTTTTTTTTTTTCTCTAAAGTTTTTGTTGTACCAATCTACCATCACACACAGTTCAGATCTGTAAGCTGCTGCTAGTTTCCCTTTTATAAGCCCAATATAAAATCTACCTTTCCACCGTTTGAAACCTGTTCAAGCCCCAACACATACATGTGATTTCTAACCATATTTCAGTGTTTTCAGCATCTCTACATTAGAAATGAACTGTGTTCATTTTACCCCTAGTAAAAAAAGTTCTTTAAATTACCCTAGTTTTAAAAACTTAAAGGTGACCGATGGTGCTACCAGCTTCTAAATTGTCCAGAGGCCGAACACATAAGGCCAAGTTGGTATGCTGGGGAAAAAAGGAAAAAAAACTTAACTACTTGCTACCATTCCTTTTAGATGTAATCTGCCTTATGGGATCTCCATCAAAACGCGATTTTTCTTTTTTTTTTTTTTTTTTTTTTTTTTTTTTTTTGCAAAAAAAAAAAAAATACATCAAAAAACAAAGCCTTAGTTGAATGTACAGTAAGACTTCTGTATTTCTGATATGCAGAAGAGAGCAACTTTGCTAACTTTCGTCCTATCGGTGGACAAATTGTGATATAAATGTGGAAACCATAATAATAAAAAAAAAAAATACAAATTGTGTATAGTTTTGTTTGTTCAGAGGGACTTTATGGCTTGCATATGTACTTAACTGCAAAACGGTCATGCTTTGGAATTGATTGTATTTACTCATTTTTACCCAGTCCTTTAAATTGTTATAAGCATTAACATATACATGTAATTTGAAGTAATTTCAATGTGTTTATATCTGCAGCTTTTATTTACAGCATGGAAGAATAATTGGTTATCCTACAATGAATACCCTTTTTGTTATGGGGTGACAGCACTCTGTTCCTGGCTCCCAGTTGTGTATTGCTGCAGTCACACTCTGCCAATGGGTCTACAAGAAGCTGTGCTAATGCACATTGCACAGGTGCATTCTGCCAATGTTGCCATCATGAAACTGGTAGCGCAATTATGTTTATCAATTATGTATAAAGACAGGATGTAGAAACAAGGCTGGTGGAGATGAGCAAAATGAAGATGTAAAACGAGATAAAATGAAAGTTCTATATCTTAATTGTATGGGACACAGGAGTTAACTCTTAGACCTTGGGTTTGATGCTGCTTCAGGTGATGGACATTGGCAAAAGCTTTGCTGGGGGAAAAAGTGTACCCATATAACCCCATGCATTCTGTGCAGCTCCAGTTTCTTTGCTAGTATCTTAGGTAAAAGACACCTTCTGCTGGATATTTTTAGCCAGTGTTTTTCTTCAACTGATACTTCTATCAAGATCTGACTGCTTATTTCCCTATACTAGCAATTTATGAATTGGTTACCCTTGATGTATGTCTTGGGAACTAGACCCTGCAACAGCAGGGCTAGCCTGTGTTTGCTTCTGGCACTGAATTCTGCGTTCACCGCTGGCATGTGGTGCAGCGAGTCAGCTGCAGGGCGCTATGTATGTTCAGGGCTGTGGTTCATTCCTATGACATCCAGACCTTGAAGACCCTTTTGGGTGTATACCCAATGTGATGGGCAAAGCCTGAGCCCTGGAAGGGATCATTGACTTGAATATGGTAAAATGTCTATTAGTGGAGGTTACGGATCATTTTTTACTGGCAGAATCTTTTGAAGTTACTTCAGCTTCTGGCCACATGCTGACTGCTGTGGACTCATTGGTTGAAGCAGTGTGTTCTAGTCTCTGAATAGCTGCTTACCCCCCCCCCCCACACGTTTTTTCTAAGCACAAAAAAGAAGGTAACTCCGAATTGAGTGGGCTTTAAAGAATTGATCCAATTCAGAGGTTATTCCCTCCTCTTGCTTAATTCATGAAAGCCTTGTACTGTATGCAAGGGGAGTTCAAAGTGTGCATTAACCCCCCCCCCAAAAAAATATCCTTTTTCTTTAAAGCATGTTATACAGCACAGTGCTTGTGCTGTGTCATTTGGCCCCCTGTAATACCTGGCTAATCCTGCCTGGCTATACGATTTCCCCCTGTACACTGACTCCGATATATCAGGGCTGCTGAACCCTGACACCAGAGTCATCCGTACACATGTATCTATTGATACAGTCCTTTCAGATGGAGTCTGTCCGCTCAGTAGTAACCTCACTCCAGAGGGGAAACTTTCTAGCCTACATCGATATAAGACGCGTATTTACACGTACCTTTCAGCTTCATCAGAGGTTCTAACATTTTGCAGTAAAGGAATGTCCGTTTCAGTTTGTGGCTCTACCCTTCGGGCTTGCTACAGCTCCCTGGGTGTTCACAAAGGTCCTAGCACCAGTACTGGGTCTTTTAAGGGCCCAAGGGATCTTTATGCTCGGGTATCTGGATGACCTCCTGCTCAGAGATCACTCATTACAGGCTCTAGAACAGAGCATAACATGCACAGTGCGGTATTTGAAAAGCTTAGGCTGGATCATAAATACTGAAAAGTTAGCCTTGAGACCAGCTCAAAGTCTAAAGTATTTAGGTCTGATCCTAAACATTGTCCAAGCAAGAGTGTTCTTGCCACCCATAAGGATCTGTGCCCAGAAGGATCAGGTTCGTCAGATAAGGGGTACCAGACAACCCTCCATTCGGCTCTGAGTCTTCTAGGGAGGATAGTGTCCTTGGGACTTGAACTTGGTTCTGTCTGTGTTACAGAAACAACCATTTGAACCTATTAAGGAAATTCCATTAGACTTGCTGTCACGCAAGCTAGCCTTCCTGATGGCGATCACCTCGGCTAGAAGGGTGTCGGAGTTGGCGGCCCTTTCATGAAGGGAACCGTACTTGATCCTTCACCATGAGTCGTGTTTCAACCTGTTCCATCTTTTTTTGCCAAAAGTGGTATCGGCCTTTCATTTAAATCAGGACATTATTTTGCCTTTTTTCTCTGACTCTTCTGGCGGAAGAGAGACTGCATTCTTTGGACGTTGTCCGGGTAGTCAAGGTTTTATTGTCTAGATCTGTGGAGATCTGAGGATCAGACTTTTTTTTTCTTTTTCTTTTTTTTTTTTTTTTTGTTTTACCAAAGGGACCCAAGAACGGGCAGGCAGCTTCCATTGCCAATTGGGTCTGTCAGTTGGTCATTCAGGCCTACGGTCTGAAACCTAAAGCTCCTCCCTTTTTTAGGGTGAGAGCTCATTCTACCAGGGGTGAAGAAACCTCCTGGGCTTTTCACCATCAGGTATCTGTAAGATACCCGATGGCAGATTTGTAAGGCTGCTACCTGGTCTTCAGTGCATATATTCACAAAATTTTACCAAGTGGATATTCGAGCAGCCGAGGATTCGGCTTTTGGCCGCAGTGTACTGCGGGCTGTCGTATAAGTTCTGATGGCTATTGTTTGGCAGGGTGTCTCCTTCCCCTCCAAGGCTATTGCTCTGAGATGTCCCAGCAGGTAATGAATATTAGCCTGACTGTGTCCCATGATGTATGAAAAAGAAAATAGGATCTTTTTCGTCATACCTGTAAAATCCTTTTTTTTTTTTTTTTTTTTTTTTTTTTTTTTTTTTTTTTTTTTTGCGTAAATCATGGGACACAGATCCCTCCCCTTTTTTATTAAAGTTTTTTTTATTTTTGAGGATTTGGTGCTTGCTACAAAACTAAAGTACTTCCTGTGTGGGAGGGGTTATATAGGGGATCACTTCCTGTCTGAAGAACTTTGGTCTACCAGTGTCCATTCATCTGATGATGAAGTATACCAGCAGGTAATGAATGTTAGCCTGACTGTCCCATGATGTACTAAAAAATCAAAAAAGAATTTTGCAGGTAAGTATGACCGAAAAAAAATTCCTGTTTTTACCTTAAAAACTTTAAGAACGGATACTGTTCCCACTGTATCATTCTTGCACTAACAGTCACTGCTCTCTGCTCTGCCCCTATAGTGCTGACAGTCACTAATGTCTGCTCTGAACTGCGCAATCAGCGGTCATGTGATCACTCGGTTCTCGGACTTGATGCCAGTGGGGAAACTGCTGCAGCCTCAGATCAAAGCTGCAGCTGTCCCCCCTGGAGGTATGTTTTTTTTTTTTTTTTTCTAAGTCGATACTTCTCCCTTAATGGTATCCACCGTGTGGTGTTTTACTCCCCATGTTTCCATACGCAATGCAGGTTTTTTTTTTTTTTTTTTACATTGCTGAACTCCCCACGCCTTGTGGTGCTCAATTTTATTATCCCCTTAAACCGATCCGAAGTCTTGTACTGGGGTGTCTTGGCGATCTATTTTTTTATAAAGCTCATAATCAAATCTTTGACCATTAGTCCTGTGCCAAGTTTCCCCACTTAGGGTCACTAGAACTATACTCCTCACAATGCATGGAGGCTAGCTTCTTTACATGGACCCCTTTTTCTACACAGGTCTCCATGACTTACAAACATCCTCCCTCTCCATAGCAGGGTAGGGATCAATTGGTTGCCTGTTTAGTAAACTAAGCATTCCTTCTGCTCGCCTCCTCAAAAAATTGGCTTTGACATCGGCCTATTTTTTTGACCTAGAAATTAAAGTTCTAATTTCCTTGTTCTCTTCTCCCCTCTAGGTTGGGTACCTCTCTTCGGGGGACATACACTGTACATGTGAGGTGGCCTTACCCAGTGTTATGATGATGACCCCCATCTTGCAACTTCTTCCATTTGGACTTGCAAAACGCCTTGCTTTGGAAACCAGCAGGTCTTGGTTAGGCCTTGCATATCCTCTTAATGCCTTGGTTTTACACTCCTTGTGCACGTCCTTTTGCAAGAATGTCCTCTTCATCACCATGCAACTTCCTGTGCCTCTTGGGGTCTTCTGCTAGGTGCTCATGCCAACGCAGAGCCCTCCCATTCTGCTTCAAAGCATAACTCCCTTTATGAGGGCAATTGTAGGCACAAAACCACCTTTTCTCCATTATAAAATAGAAAACTATTTCCTCTGTGGGACTTTGGAAGGCAGAAAACTCCTTTTTACAATCAAAATGTTAAAATATATATTTTTTATTAGAAAAGTTAAAATTGAGAATATAACTTTGATAAAAGGTCAAAATTGCATGCATATATATTATACAGGTGAAATATCAAATGAAACGTATGTACAAATGACCACTATCTCTGTCTAGTAAGCGGAGCTAGGACAGAGAATGACTGACGTGTTTCAAGGTTAGTAGCAATAGAACCTCTTCAGGGGCTAGTGGTTCAGTAATTGGTTGTCTACAAGTGAATAGAAAACAAAGAAGCAGTAAGCATTCATCATACAACATATATAGGTAGACTTTGCAGTAAAGATATTGGAATAATGTAGTATAAATACTAACCATATATTTCTTGAGAATCACCAATACTGCATCCATTAAAAAAGAAAATGGAGAAGATCCGCTGCCAGAAAATAACCAGATTGAAGGGAGCCGGTAAGGGGGAGGGGAGTTTTTCATGCTCAAACGCAAAGTCAGACACAGAGGGTGCCCTACGTCCGACCAAGCCCAAGACTACCAACGCTGAGGCACAAGACCCCTTAAAATTCTAGGGTCTAAGAAAAAGAGAAAAGGTGAAAAAAAGCCCATTTGTTATAGAGTGTGTGCAAGTATGGTAATAAGATCATGTGTATTAATATAGAGAGGAAAAAAACCTCTATTTGAAGCACACACCTTAACCACTTCGCGCCCGCGCTATAGCCGAAAGACGGCTGCAGCGCGGACGCTATCTGCCGGGCGGCCGTCCCTGGACATCCTGGTGTTTACTTCCGCGTTGCGCGCTCCCGCGGGCGCGCATCGGGGAAGTTCTGTGCTGGCCGTGTCCCTCGGACACAGCCAGTCACAGATCGCTGAAAACGGCCAATGACAGCGGCCGTTTTCAGCGCGATCGGCTGTGCCAATGAAAGACTATCTCATATGTTTACATATGAGATCATCTCTCATCGCCGGTGTTCTGCGGCTCTCCCTCCTCACACAGACAGCGTGTGAGGAGGGAGAACGAACCGCTGCGGCGGTAAGTGAAAAAAAAAAAAAAAACGAAAATAAAGTTTTAAACTGTCATCTGTCCCTGCCATCTGTCCCAACTATCATGCCCACTCCATCTATCCCCAGTGCCATCTGTCCCTGTCACTGTCATCTGTCATCAGTGCCACACAGTGCCATCTGTCATCAGTGCCACACAGTGCCATCTGTCATCAGTGCC